>VDFB02086081.1:67785265-67817382 GCA_007258455.2 Sequoia sempervirens | reverse complement strand
TAACCCAGCAACAAATTAATTGCACAATAAATTCACAGAAAGAAATCTAATTTATAACAATTAACACAACTGGGTTAATTAACAACTAATAACAGCGGAAGCAAAAATAACAAGAAGCCAATCACAAAAAGACAATAACACAAATTTACCCAGGAAAGCCCAATGCGGGAAAAAAACCTGCAAATGTTGGATCTTCTATTCAGCCTAACAATAAACTTTTCTTTCGAAAATACAATATGAGTTTGCTATAGCAATATTACATTTATAGAGCCTAGCTACTTTACTTAGCGTGCAAGGAAAGAATATTTCCTTGCTTTCTTTGGCTTTAATTACACATAAAATCACTCTTGGATTTATCTTATCCTCACAAACTCGGAAACATTCTATTAAAGAATAAAAATCTTGTTGTTGCTAAAAATCCAACTTGAATTGTTTTAAAGCATATCTAACTTGAGTTGCTTTAAAGTGATTTAAAGCATATCCAACTCAAGTTGCTTTAAAACAAATCCACATCCCACCTTTTGAGCTACAAAAATCAACAAATACGCCGTGGGAAAATTCACCAAATATTAATGCGATAAATTTTCCACTATTGTGAATTGCTGGTGGTGAATTTTACTTGGTGATGAATTTGTCATGACAGTGAATTTTCCCACAGTGCATTACTAAGGGCAGTTTCCAACACTTTGCACTATGAATCTCAAATAATTTATAGAGAATGTAATGTGAAACTCTCATTCATATAAAGTTATAAACTGAAATACATTGCCATACTATGATGCATGTTATTTAAGCCTACGACAAAGGCAGATTGTAAATTGATTATAGACCTACAAATATAGTATTATCACAACAACAAATGGAATGACAAATTTTAATCAGGAAAGCCGTGTCCTAGCTAAGGTGAAATGACCCTTGAAATTTCGTTTCCCTTTTGCAATATAGCTTCAACGTCTCTTCTTGGAATCTGAAATGGCTTTACAGAGATGGACGACCCTCCTAAATGATGAGATACCACACATAGTTGCATATTGAATCCTCCACATCCATGAACTACTGCAAGAAATCTACTCCACACTATTTTCTAATTTTATGAAGCACAAATACCATTCGACCTAGACAAGGTTAGACTCACCTAGCTCTAGTTCAAATGCATAACCCTTCCAAGGTTCCTACACATAGATGGAGTCCATAGCCAACCGCCTCTTGATCAAGGATAAAATAGCCCAACTAGTTAGGTGTTCAACAAATAGAAAATGGGCCAATATGCTGGTATATTAGACCTCAGTGCCACACTTCAAACCAATAAACTCAGTCGAACTCCTTTAAAAAGCCTTCATTTCTTACATTTGACAACTCCAAATAGGTCTGCTATGGCGTCTCACAATCTTTCTAATTCCCTTTCTATGTGGCGTCCAATATGCAATAAATATAAATCTTCAACATATGCAAAATATTTGAGAAACTCTAAAATTTATCTTTAAAGAGACTTCATAAATTTTGAACCTCAATTGTTGAATCCAACTACAATGCAAGAGAACCCAAAAATGGGGACATTACACACAAATTGGGGTTGACTTCACCATGTGTCTTACAATATAAGATCTAATACATGTTATATTTATATCAAAAGTAAAATATTTACCAGATTATAAGTTCAAAATAGTTAGATAACTCATTACTAACATCTTACATTAATTTCGCATTGGAAAGTAGGTTCTTTGTTGTGTATAGTTATCACTTTATGTTGTTGAATCACTTCCGTCATAAGGTGTTGGTCTCTTTTCTTTTTTAACTCTTATTGTTGATGGAAAACAGTATTGAGGATGACCACAAAAACCTTAAGAAGGTCATTTTGCATGAAGGCCTTATGAGTCTTTTGTTTGCTCATATTATACTCAAATTAATCCTTGCTTCTCCTCAAACCCAAACTCACAAAAAGGGGGTTAAGAATTTTGGTTATGAGACAGGGGATTCTGTTGTGGAGTGGGAAGGAAGTGCAGAGGATGAAGACTCGGATTTTTATGAAATGTTTGTGGAAGATGGTGTGTCTGAGGAGGGGTCTCAAGCTTCTGAAGCATGGTCAAAGGGCTATGAAACGAACATTGAATTGAGGGAAGCTAGGGTGCAATCTAGGAAGAAGATTACTAAGGGGAAATCCACATGTCCTAGGAAAGACAAGTCATTTGCTAAGAGAGAGGTGGATTTGGTGAAAGATGTGGAAACTCCTAGTTCAAGTGCGAAGCCTACTCTAGGTCTTGGGAAAGTTGGCGTGGTGGATAGTTCCCCTATGACTGGTGCTAAGGGTCCTAAAATTGTGGGGATTGTGGATAGCACACCTATTGGGGATATTAGTCTTGGTGAGGATGATTTGATAACCAAGTTTATTCCTATGGAGGTTTAGGGGATTCAAAGTGTCCAAAGTAATAAGGATATTAACCCTAACTAGGGTCCCCCTATCTCTCATGTTAGCTCCTTGTAGGAAATAGAGAAGACAGTGAAGATGGAGTGAGTGGAAGCTTTGGATGATTTGGCAAGCTTTCTAGATAAGCGTAGGATTAAGGTGGAGGTGGTCGAGGTTGAGGATTACCTTGTTGAGGAGGAAGAGGAGAAAAAAGAGGAGGGTAGGAAAGTCCCTAATCACAACTTGGAGCTGAAGGCCCCACCTCCTGTCAACTGGGATGAGGTGAATATGGGTTTCTTTTGTAAGATGGTTGAGGATGGAACGAAGAATTTTCTTTCTCTGGTGAAATGGTTGTTCTCAGAAGTGAAGGAGGTTAATGTCTAGGTTAAGAACTGGCAGGATGTCTACGTGGCAATGGTTTGATGCAATCAAAAGGAATGAGCAATTAAATGTAAGGTTAAATCTATGAATGTAATGTTGGATACATTAGTTGTTGATGTTGATCGCTTGGGTTTTACCCACGAGGAGAGGATTTCCTCTTTGGAAATGATGGTTAATAAGTCTTTGGAGGAAATTTTTGTTAGTATTGAGGACAAAATTGGTAAGCTGTTGGAGGATTTAAAAACTGTGGTGAGCATAAGCAACAATTCCTTGAAGTCAATTGCTAAGGGTCTTTTGGTTTTAAATGAGAAAACCTTGAAATGGACTGGTAAACCCCTGGAGTTGGGAGAAATTAAGAGAGCAGTTGAAGATGTGAATTGCTCAAACCAAGTGGATAAAAATGTGGATTCTGATCTAGTTATGGAAAAGGATGTGGATGTCAGACTATGTTTGAGGACAAGGAGTAAGATGAAGAATAGGGTTGCTATATCATTTGATGAGCTCAAAGATGTTATGGAGATGCATGAGGGGGTGATCGAGGAAAATATGGCCTCGGTCAATATTGTGGAAAAGATGTAGCTGCTACTAACTCTTTTGCTTGATCAACCTGAGTGTTGATGTTTTTTGCTATTGGTTTGCTGACGGGTTTTTTGGGTTTTTTGGGTTGTGGGTTTTATTTGCTTAGTCTTTCTTACAACTTGTCGTCATTGTAAAGGGTTTCAAGGCCCCTTCAAAACCTACTTTTCCTTATCAAAATTTCATCTTACATTAATTTGATGACATGTTTATAACAATATATGTGTGTCTTGAGTCTTGTTAGCAATAAATTTAACACTATTTCCAAATGCATTGAAAACCTTACCATTACCAATCTTAACATTTGTGTGAAGGAGAAATGTAATATTTATAATTCTTATGGATTGTCTAACTGAAAAAAGTTCACACATACCTCTTGAATTTCATTGGGGCACTCAAATATTTGATTTTTGTATCTTTCATCTCACTTTCTAGGGATCCTTATGAGTATCTCTTTTTAATATAAGATCACTATTGTAGTTCATTTGTTTTTGTATCTCCTTTATTTCACAAACTCTAGGCATTCTTGTATTTGAGGAAATGTGCCACATCTTTTGCACAAGTCTGCATAGTTTGCAGTATGACTGACTTGTATAGGTAACCAACTTCAAAAATAATTGCATGAAAAAGAAACTTTCATGTTTGACATGACAACTTTCCTTTCTGTAATCCAATTATCACACATTTTAATTAAGGATAATGAGGTTAAACTCAAATTGATAACAAAAGAAAATGCAGTTCCTAATCTTATAATCTACATTATAAAAAACTAATAACTATTTCTTGAGGTTATTTGACAAGATATTTTCAAACTCATTTGGTTGTGGGATGATCAAAACACTTCATTCTACACCTTCACCTCTCATAGTATGCCTCTACAAAAATTTCTAAGTAGGGTTTTCTTTTAGTAAATCAACTTGACTCTCATAAATATTGTTATTTGCTATTGGTCGATGTCAACTATTAATTGCTATTACTTATATTAAATACCTTATTAGCATCATCTTCCACCATATTTAAATTATTTCACTAAAAATGAATGTTCTATAATATTATTTAGTTTTATTACTATATTTTTAATGTTTATTTGGCCCTTGTTGTATCAGTCCTCTTATTTCGATTTATAGGATTTTGTATCTTCTATAGAATATTTTTTCATGGATTCTCACAATGAGTACCTTTAACAAATCTTGAACTAAGAATGGAACCTTTGCATTGTCTAATTTTGCAAAGTACACTTTTGAAAAATTTAAATAGGTAATGAGCTCTTATCCTATGTTGGTAATTCTTGATTTCTCTCTACCATTTTTGTTGGAATGTAATGCTTCTTAAGAGGGAATTAGTGTAGTATTGATGCAGTATAAGCTTCTTAAGAGGTAATGAGCTCTTATCCTATGTTGGTAATTCCTGATTTCTCTTTGCCATTTGTGTTGGAATGTAATGCTTCTTGAGAGGGAATTGGTGTAGTATTGATCTAGTATAAGCATCCATTTCAATTTGAGAGTTGCAAGCTTACAGAAACAAAAAAAATTTCTCCTTTTACAACAAAGATATGTTGGCCATTATGCATGCTATGGAAAATTTCCAAAAATATTTACTCAGAAACAAATTTGTAGTGAAAACATACCACAACAGTTTGAAGTACTTCCTTAACTAGAAGGATTTGAATGAGTAGAAACATAAATGGGTGAGCATAAAATGTCAAAGGAAAAAAGAACATAGTGGCTAAATTCTTGTCCAGGAAGCCTATTTTATGTTCAATGACAAAGATCTCTACTGATTAGAAAGCCCACATTTTGGTGAAATATTCCAAGATTCCTTTTGCTTCTAATGCACAAGAAGGAAATTTGCAGGACAATAGATATAAAGTATCAAATGAGCTCATTTTCAACAAAGGAAAAATTTATCTTGTTCTAGAATCAAAGATTACAGATAAAATTTTAAGGGTAATTCATGTACTTTTTTGGGAGTACATTTGATATATTTCAAAATTTATAAGTAGATTAGGGATATATTTTCTTGGAAGGGTCTCAAGGATGATGTCCTTAGACACATTTTGGAGTATATAGGTTGCCAACAAAATAAAGTTGAGAAAACTCATCTTGTAGGATTATTACAACCCTTACCCATTCTAGATTAGAAGTGGGTGGCAATATCTATGTCATTTATCACAAGGCTTCAAAAAGTTCATGGAAAGATTATAATATATTTTTTGGTAGATAGACTTATGAAGTTTTCTCATTTATTATCTATTTCCTTTGATTATAAGACAAAATAGGTAGAAAAATTATTTTTTAAGGAAATTTTAGATTCCATTGGTTGACAATGACAATAGTTAATGATAGGGATAGTCGATTCCTTGCCATTTTTTGGCAAGAAATATTTAGTTTTACTAGGACCAAACTTATTCCCAATAACAACTATCACCTTTAGACTGACAAGCAAATTGAAATTGTGAATAAGTGGATAGAGGGTTATCTAAGAAATTATGTAGTAGGAAAACAAAGGCCTTGGATCAAAATGGCTTCATTTGTGAGAGCACTTCTACAACACAAGTTATCATAGACAATCTATGGTTCATGGGGAAAAATACATGGTTATCATCAACATTTTATGGTTCCTAGGGATAAATACTTGGTTGAGAAAAGTCAAGAGATAATGAAGAATCTTATGAATAATCTCCATCATGCTTAGAATCATAATTTTTTTTATGCAAATCAACATTTCATAGAGTGGTTTTTTGAGGTTGCGACGTGGTTTTATTGAGAATACAACCATATAGGTACTTATTGCTTAAGAGGGATGAGGCAAAAAACTTAATCCTCAATTTTATGGGTTGAACAAAATCAAGAAAATAATTAGAGAGATTCTTTATGAATAGAGTTGCTAGAGAATAGTAGGATATACATAATGTTTTCCATGTATCATGCCTCAAGAAGGAACTAGGGTAGCATATTACTCTTTCAGTGGAATTAACTCCTTGGATAGTGAAGGGAAATTGATATTGGTTACAAAATAAATTAATGACACCAAGGAATAAACTTTGAGGAATAGAATCATTAAGAAATATTTGTTCAATGGAAGCTTCTATTGATAGAGGATGCCACTTGGGAAGGAGAACAAGTTTTGGAGCATCCTAATTTGAAATTGCTTGTGGGAAAGAAATTTTAGATGAAAGGAAATTGTCATGTCCATTCCTCAGACATAGGTATAAAAGGCCCTTAGCCTATTTTTTTTTTTTTTACATGCTATTGAGATGTTTTAAAAAGAAAATTAATTTAATAATTTAATTAAAATAATTTCCCAAAAGGTATATTTAGAAAAATGGATGACTTAAATTCAAATTACTAAAAGATAAGCGTCTAAAGTATTTTAAAAAGATACTCTAATTATTTTCAGAGGGAAAAGGTGAAAAAGGGAAAATAATATTAAAATCCCTCAAAAATTTATAAAAGAGGGGTTTAGAGTTATGAGGAAGACATCCCTTTTACAAACAATTTTCTTCTTTCAAGATTAAACAATTTTCATCTTTTCTTGTGGATAGAAACCTATCAATCTCTTTAAGGTGATTTCATATAGAGGTTAGATTTAAGGTAAGTAATGGTGTTTGAGGTGTTTGCTTAATTTTTTGCATATCATTTTCAAGGGTTTAGTATTGAGGTTGCTACAATTATGTTACAATATTTGGTCACTATTTGTGACATTTCTATTGTTTACTAATGGATGAATCAAGCCATTCTAGAAGGGTGATTAGTGGAGAATAGTGAGACTCTTTGCTACTGATTATAAAAATGTTTATGGATTTCGTAAGAGAAGATTAATTGAAGTCCATGTTAGTTGCTATAGTGCTGCTATAGTGTCACTACAATGTGTTATAGTTTGCTATGATGAGCTACAATGCCACTATAGTATCAAAGGGTTTGATTTTCTTGATTTTCAATGAAATTACTATTACCATAGTTTATAAATAGTTGGGTTCAATTTATATCAGTTTTTCCATCCTCAATTGGACCTTGCTTCATATTATATGTATTTTATATTTATGTAATTTGTAGTTTTATTTCCACTTGTGAGACAACTATTTGTTATAATTCCTAGAATTAAAATAGAATATTATTTTATTAGTTATTATTCCTATTGTAACATCTGTGCTATTCATTTCCAAATTTCCTTGGAATGTAAATCTATATAGCAATGTTGTCAAGGTATAGTTGATTACTTAAATATTTTGTATTGCATTTATTTTAGAACTACGTGGCTTGATAAGTAGGAGGTATTTTCCACAGCGTGTAAAATTATGATATTACTATCGGGATTCAACCATGTAGTTTACGAGTCAAACTCATTGATGCATGTTTCATGAGTAGTGGTTCACAAGAACCCATCTCTCATGATAATTAACAGTCTGCTTAACACGCATTACGTCTAGGTGATGCTCATAGAGGTGAAGCATTGGGCCTTCCCGAGAGGCATCCCAATACTACTCCAGCTCAAGTGTGCTTAACCACAAAGTTTTCTCTAAGGTTAATCCCACTTAGCTTTCAAACCCATTTGAAAAACCTTCAACAAGTGTTGTGCCTTATGAACAATTCATTATAGAGCCCCTTTAACTCATCAATTGATAAGTAGGAGGTATTTTCCACAGCATGTCAAATTATGATATTTCTATCAAGATTCAACCGTGTAGTTTATGAGTAAAACTCATTGATACATGTTTCATGAGTAGCAGTTCACAAGAACCTATCTCTCATGGTAATGAATGGTCCACTTAACACTCACTACATCTAGATGATGCTCACACAGGTGAAGTATTGGGCCTTCTCGGGAGGTCACCCATCCCAATACTACTCCAGTTCAAGCATGCTTAACCATAGAGTTTTCTCTAAGGTTAAGCCTGCTTAGCTTGCAACCCCATTTGCAAAACCTTCATCAAGTGTTGTGCCTTATGAACCATTCATTATAGAGACCCTTTAGCTTATCAATTGATAAGTAGGAGGTCTTCCCTTTGGTCACTCAAGTATCCTATGACCACTTCTCTCCTCTGACTTGTTTCCAATGCAACAAGCCTCTCCTTTAGTTCTCTCATCTCTTTGGCATGTCTTTCCTTCAACTCATTCACCTCTCTGGCAATTGGATTCCCTTTTGGAGGCATCTTTGTTCCTTCTTCTCTTCAAATTTTCCTCTTCAGACCAAACCTATGCTCTAATGCCAATTTGATGCAGAGTAGGGGTGCAAATGTGAACACAACCTTAGAAAACCACTCTTTCAAACACTCATACATCAATTGATGGGTTTTGCTTCACAAGCCTTCATTCATCCTAGTAGCCTTTCAAGCATGGATTTTTTGGACATAACTTGTGGGGAAGACATGTCATTCAAAATGTAAGAACATTTCCATATACCCTTTTTTCCATTTACAAACATATCCAAAATTCAGGTGGGGTCACTTTGTACAGAGGGCTCCAAATTTTGACTGTCCTCACTCAAACTAGGCCTAATGGAATAATTAGGCTTGGTAGCAGTAGGGTTTTTGGATTCTAGATTCCATCCTTCCATTTCAGTGCTCCAAACACATCACACAAGGTCCTAAACAAAGGTTCCAATCATCTAGGTCATTCCCTAATTGCATACGACACATTTCATCAAACCACTAGGGTTACTCAATCTGGTACATGAAGATATTAGACCCTCATGCTTCTTCCATGCATGCACACCAACTCTCATGTTCCTACATTTTTTGGAAATCAAATTTCATCTTTACATAGACCATTCCACCGATTTTGAAGACTTTTCACCAGTGGAATGGAATTCTATGCATTTTATACACCCACTAGTTACCCGACTTAGGGTTTAGACTAGTTTGAAGCAAAATAAACACAACTTGATCAAAACACAATGAATTTACATGAAACCAGTACCAAATGACATTATATTCACTACTTTATCATACAAAATTAATTTTTAGTTAGTATGGGATTGTAAAAATCTGTACTACATCAAAGAACAATGATGAAAAGTTTAGATTTACAGAAAACAAAGATATTTTATTGCTCCAACTTCAAGATTTCATCAACCAACCAAATTGTGTCAGCTAGAAAAGGCCTTTTAAACATCTTCCAACCTATTCTCAATGACCACTAACTAAATTTCATAATATAAACTCAAAAAAACATCATTATGCCTTGCTATGACAAAAAGTGCAAAAGTTGCATTTGACAACATTGTGCAAATCCGCCTTGAAAATGAAAGGTAAAGAGGAAGGAAGGAGTTTGAAGGAGCCTCCGAGTAAAGGTAAAAATTTTGTGGAAAAGGAATCTAAGGTGGATACAGTGGTTGCAGAGATGGTGGTGATTGGTTGTGATTCCATCATTCGACGCTTTGGAAGGCTGGCCAAGAATAGCAAAAAAGTGCAGGTTAAAGACTTGGAGATGGAAGAGGAGCGGTATGAAAACAAAGATAGCAGGGATGAAGAGGAGTCTAAGGGTGTGGAGGAGGAGCATGCTAGATGGCCTAGCTCCATTCTTGATTTTGGAAAAGTGTAGAAGGAGGTTTTGGCCTCTCAGTCATCAGACCCGTTGGATGTTGAGCATGTTGATACCGACAAGACTGCTATTTGTGGGGAGGAGCTCTATGTGCTGAAGGAAAGATTGGATAAGTTGGACAAAAAATTATGTGGTTTGACTCGCTTCAAAGTTAAGATGGTCCATATTGTTAACAACACCTTGTCTATGGTTATGAAGGATGAAATTGACATGAAGAAAGTTGAAGAACATTAGGAATGGGTCAGAGATGATGTTGTTAATCTCCTCTTAAAGAACTGGGAAGATACTAGTTATTCTGTTGTTACTCCATTGTTTGTTCATGTGTTGTTGGTCCATTCTATTATTTTTTGGCTCTGTTATTTTTCTTTTTTTTGGTCTTGAACTCTACTGGTCGTAGTGGCTCTTTGTTAAGGGTACAACACCCTATAAATGTTGCTTACCTAATAAAAAACATTGTGCAACATTGACAATATTTTGCATCTAGAACCGAACTCACACCTAATGACTCGAAACCGACTCTAAAACACATGAAATGGTCTTTGAAGACCTTATTACATGCAAATAACTTGAGCAAAACAAAATATCAACTTTTGACCTCTTGGAGGCATGAAGACCTATGGGTGGCCCTGCACCATACACCCATTCTAAAAGGGAATAACTTGTATAACCACCCTCCATATAATCCCCATGCCTATGCTTTGAACAAATAGTATGCTCATATTATCGCCATTTTTTATAAACTTTTCACTTACACAGCCATACAACCCTATTACTTCTACATTCATAACAACCTGCTACTTATACATTCATTCAACTCTACTATTTATACAATTGTATTTCCTATTCCTTGGTTTGTGGCTCTTCCAATACAATCAATTCTTTTTCTCTTGTGAACCATTCTCTCCCTACTTTGTATGTCCTTGTCAATGGATATTTGGTTGTATGGTTTTCCTTACGCTTTCTTTTCCTTGTATGATTAGTCAAAGTTTTCTTTTTCCACCATTGTTTATTGTATAGTCTTTTTTCCTTCACATCTGGAGGGATTGTTTGAAAAGAAAAAAAATAGTGGTTGAATTTTTGGTTTTTTCATAACTATGTTGGTTAGTGGTTTTGTGCAAATAGGTTTGAAGTGCACCAATTTTTTGCAAGTTTAGACGTTCATAGAAGTGTTTTCAGGAAGGGCGTGTGGCAATTTATACCATAATTGCTTCATCAATAGTCCATCCACTGGGAATGTTTTGGGATTCTGACTAGTTTTAGTGGGGGATAATGTAGACAATTATATTAATATGGTCGTTTCTATTAACATTGTATGAATTATATGTTGTAGTAGTTGATGTTATTTTTTTTATCAATTGTATTGTTACCATTTGGTAGTTTTGCAATGACTCTTGTTAGTAGATTTAGTTTTTAATGTTAGTGTATAATCAACCACCATTGGGTATTCTTCTCACATGAATAGCATGATGTATGTTGGGGTAAAGGAACTTGTACTAGGTCTTCTGTACTAAGTACTATCTAATGATAACAAAAATATGATATTATTCCTATATTTTAAAGTATTATCTGCATTGGTTATTTTGAATTTTTGAATTTTCCACTTGCTGTTATTAATAGTGTAATCTTTAAGTTTATAAAGGGAATTAAGATTATATGTAAGTTAGGAATGCATTATGCTCTCTCTTATGGTAATATGAAACATGCATTCAGACACCAATTTTTAGATGAGATTTGGTCCTCTCTAAGCATGGTCAATGCTTTTTTTTTCTAATTGATCAATTTTTGTGATTCAAATTTTTTCAAAGATTTGTCATACAACAATTTTTTAGGGCTAATTCCAACATGGTTAAATAGCCATAATCTAACCATGTAAGAACTTATCTCCACTTATAGAAATGTTTTTCTTGAGTTTTTTCAAAAGTAAATTGAATTATATTCATCTTGAATTTATATATGATTATTGGAAGGAACCAAAGAAAGAAAGGTGGTAAACTTCTCTTTTTTTTTATCTTACATATACAATTCTTTAGTTTCTTTTCTAGCTTCAAAGAAAATTTCTTTATGTTTTGAATTTTAGAAAATATCTTTTGATTCTCATGTGTACAAATTTGTACTTGTATAATTAATATATCCATTTGTTATTCAACTTCTAGAAACTTGATTGGAAACTTATTGGAGAGCAATGCAACAAATAAAAGTTATATTGCTATGCATCTATTTAATTTAAGTTCATTCTATGTTTAAACCTATTTTGATAATTTTCTAATTGTATATTATATTTTTTCGATTATTTGATTAAAAAAATAATAAATAAATAAAAATCATTGATTGAAAGTATCTACTGAAAATTTCTTGCTTGTCTTTCTTGTAGCTCATTGGCTTGTCTCCAACGAAGCTTTCCATGTCACAAAGGAAAACCAAAGAGTAAGTATTTTGCACGAAAGATTGCTTAATAGGCATTTCGATACATCCTCATGTCATTCACAAGTGAAAATGGGAAAATATAGAGAATGCATTTCATTTAAGTCCAAACCATTTATATGGTGATTTATAAGTTTCACTTTTAATTGTAGTTCTTAGGTCAATTATATTAGAAGGTAAAATTAACAACCTTAGATGCATGTTAAATGACCTTTAATGCATATTTTGTTTATGCTTGTTAAAATGTGGAATTTTTATGGTTCCTTTTTATTGTATGTTTAGTTTTAATTAGATTTTGATCCATGTATATTTAAGTCAGTTTTTAGATAACCAACTTTTATAAGTAGTTATTTTAATGAAATTTTATTCATTTCAAAGTTGGTAATAATATAAGGCAATGGAATCCACAAAAAAACACTCTTTTGAGAGTTTATTAGAATGGGTGAAGAGTAATGATTATAATTAAAAAAAATCATTACCTTTGGCTTTCCACCTTCTAGCCTACTTCTCAACTATTAAAGCTTTGAGTGCATGTAATGCCTTATGAGTTGCCCTTTTCTCACAATTATGATCTTTGTGGGATCAGCCCAATCTTCTTGGTACCTTTATTTTGTTAAGTAGCCTACTTCTCAACTATTAAAGCTTTGAGTGTATGTAATGACTTATGAGTTTCCCTTGTCTCACAATTATGATCTTTGTGGGATCAATCCAATCTTCTTGATATCGTTATTTGGTTAAGTAGTTGGAGCTCCTGTAATAATTTTTAACTATTTTATTTATTGTTGGATTTTGAATCTTTTATAATTAAGTCATCTCTATGATGACCAATTTCTACAAGTAATTACTTTAGTAAAATTTATTTCATTTACATTGGTAATAATAACAAGACAAGGAGACCCACAAAAAAATGATAGATGCCTTTGTTAGTAATGTGATCCACCTCTAATTAAAGATGACCAATTAGCTCTAGATACCTAACAAAATACAATGTATTGGGTCAATGGGTTGATTCCACATTGATAATAATTGTGAAACACATGTAGTGTATAAGGAGTTTCATGCATTAAAAGACTTTCCATTTAGGAAAGTGGCTACATGGTAAGTGGATTAAATTTATTATACTCCCCCCAACAAAATAAAAATGCTTAGAGGTGCTTGTGCACTAAGTGATTCTATTTCCATGTAATAATGTTGAAGGTGTAACTACTTTGGTAGCAAAGATAAGATTTCATTAAATGTTTGAATTTAAATTGTATGTCAATTTGATTGTCAAAATAAATTTTATGTCCATTTGACTGCCATATATAAGTTTTCTTGTTGTTTGGAGGAGATAAAAAATGTTATATATTGGGCATATGGTGGAGTTTGGAGCCATTTTTTTCTTGTAAATATTTTTTCAACCTGATATAGTGGTGCATCTAGATTTTTCCCATTTATGACCAATGAATAGTAAATTAATAGAAAAGTGTTGGTGTGAATAAATGTATTGTACCTAGTTAATTCATTTACAAGGGACTTAGGGGACATATTCACATGTTAAGTTTGCTTAGGTTCTAAGATTCTTTCTAGAAGACCTGTTAGTTGCCATTAGTTGTTATCTTATCTTTTGACAACTACTACATGTGATCTCTAGGTAGTTGTGATTATTTGTCTCATGTCATATGATTAAGACACTTTTCATAATCTTATGACATCTTAGGTCTCACCTTGGCAATGGCACTAGGAAAATTCACTACCAACAATTCCCTGATGGAAAATTCACTATTAACAATTCACCATCGGAAAATTCACAACCACCAGCAATTCACCACGATGGAAAATTAATCGCCAAAAATTCATGCAATTAATTTTTTGCGTGGTGAATTGTCATGGCAGTGATTTTCCCACAGTGAATTGTTGGCAGTGAATTTTCCATCGATGCATTGCTAGCAGTGAATTTTTCATATGCCCTTGGCAATATAGCCAAGGGGTTTCTACTACATTGTACATTGACTCCTTTTGCATTCATTGATATGAATATAGTTTATTCTTGTCAAATTGATCTTCTAAGTATTTTGTGCTTCCATAGGCCTTTAGATCTTGGGTGGCTATCTCTATAGCCAAATCTTACATGGTATCAGAGCAAGTTGAGTGCCTTTGGTTAGTCTTTAGGGAGATATTGAGTGCACTATTGTATTTTCTTGAAGCATTGAGTTTTCTCTTCTCTTGCATCTTTGGATGATCTAGAGAATCAAAAAGGTGTGATAAAAATAGCAAGTTTTGGGGGGCTTCCATTTTTGGATTTATATTGTAGGTGCATTTTGGAGACTTGTTATATCAGATAAGAGCTCACCATTATGTCTGAAGCATCTAAGAAAGTCAAAATTTCCTTTTGTTTTGTCCCAGTTGGACATTGGAGGTCAAATCTACAAGGGTTTGAAGATTGAAGGTGGTTGCCAGATCCAGGAGGTAGCCATATTTTGGGAGCATTTTCAGCCAAAAAGGACAATTCCATCATGCTCAGAAGGGAAAAAACCCCTAGATCGACTACTAAATCATCAAATTTTGACAAAGTTGTCCGTTGAGGCAAAAAAAATGTTAGCTGAGTCGTATGGCCCAACCATTATTACAGCTGGTATGAATCCTTTTTTTTAAATACTTTATATTTTTTGTGAATATTTTGTAAAAAAGATTATCAAAAAAATAAATTATTTTTTAGTTTTTTTTGTATTTATAATTTTATTTTTTAAATAAAAATATATATTTTTAAAAGGGTACATAGAAAGTCCGCAGACTATACCCTACCTTGCGCTAGTGTACCGGAAGCACCACAATCACTTGTAGAGGTGCCACATGGCTATGCATAGGAAATACATGCAACCCCTCACCCAGGCTCCCATGGCCCACCCTTCCTCTGTCGGTCAGTGTTTAAAAACCTAATGTCACTTTTTCAAATCTGTGGTAGGGTTTTAAATACGTAGTCAAAGCAGAATATTTCAATGATAAAGATTCTAATTCTTAGAATATTCCATTGACGAAATTTGAAGGGAATATTTCGACAATATAATCCAGCAAGGGAGGGCTAACAATGACAATGATGGTTAAATGATTGTCAATTTTTTTCTCATCGATTGCTAATGTGAGCCTGCATTAGCAGTGACGTCATCATCCTTTTTGAAAATTGTTGACCCCTCTTCCATTTACATTTTGGTTTTGGCAGTCAAACTTCAAATGTAGATATCTTGCTCATTTTAGCTCCTTTTTTTGAGCAATTTTTTTATTTGGGATAATTTTTCATTCTCTATGCGCTGGGGCAATCAGTTTCAAATTTTGATGCATGGAGTTTACAAAAAATCTAATTTGTCATAGGTGTTGTTGACTTGTCACCAATTTTGGAACTTCCGTGGCTCCGTTCAAGCTCATATGGACTTATTTTTAGGTGATTTTTTTTAAAGTGCAGACTTTTTTGAGAAATTCACAATGGTGCTATCAATTTGTATCCATTGTAGAAGAAAGTGTACTTTCAGTACATAGCCTTATTTTTCTTATTTTGGAAATTGTGTTGCATAGATCACAGTTTGATATTTTGCATGTTGATCACAGTTTGATTTGGCCTTATTGTGGCAATTGTAAGCATTGAAATCAAAATTCCACTTAGCTATTTCTTGCAAGTGGCAATTGAAACCGCACTAAATATAAAGTGTCAAATAATTTGCTTGGGTGGCGGGGTTCTTTGATTGAGTGAATTTGGGGAGGTTGTGTTGTGTGATTGTGCTTTGAGTTCTCTCTTGTGTTCTTCAAATTTCATCCATGGTTCATCCTAAGTTTCCTCTTTTAACTCCGCATAACTATGCAACATGGAAAATAAATTCATGGAGTAAACTAATGAAAAAATATTAATTCACTACATTATGGATCCGTTCCAAAACCAATTGATCCAAACTTAAAAAGTGAATGTCTCATTAAAAGTACTGTGGCTCTTGGAACACTCAAGAACTATGTTTCTCCTGATGTTATCTTTCACATTGATAAGTGTAAATCAACAAAAAGAAGCTTGTGATATACTTGCTCAATTGTATGGAAAAGTTGATGAGATTAGGGGATACAAACTTGATAATGATCTCACTAGTCTAGATCCAAATAATTTTGATACAATCCAAGACTATGTAACTAAGGCTAATGAACTAAGAGGACAACTCAAATATTTTGGTATTGATAACAAGGATGCAGAATTGGTCTTCATTTTTTTGGACAAGTTTCCTTTAGAATATGTAGCTTTTGTTTCTAGTTTTTAGACTCATCGGTTGACTATGGGAAGTGCCTATACTACACCTTCATTTTATTCATTTATAGAGATGTTGATTCTTGAACAATCAAAGTTGATCACTATGGGTATTCTCAAGTCATCCAAGTCACAAGCCTTGGTGGTAAGTCATGGGTCAGGATCTAATAAGAAACTTAAGAAATCAAAGAATAAGCCACACAAATATCGAGCACAATCCTCTTCTCCTCAGCAAGGAGATTCTTCTTCATGTTCCAAGAAGGGGAATTCACAAAAGAAGGAGAAACCGACTTGTGCATATTGCAAGAGAGTTGGTCATGATGAGCATCGTTGTCATGCTAAGCAAGTTGATGAATTGACTAATCTCCTCAAGAAGAATAACATCAATTTTCTATCTTCCTACAAAAAGGAAGTATCTCCTCCACTTCTTCAAAATCAAAGAAAGGAAAAGGACAGGCACTTTTTGCAGCCACAAGATCGTAACAACAATGGATACTTGACTCAGGTGCTACACACAACATGGGTTTTGATAAAGAACAATATTCTTCATTGGAGCCTTGTACAATACCTCACAATCTTACAGGAGATGATACTTCAGTGGAAGTTGTTGGAAAAGGTTCAGTTGACATGGATGATGGATCATTTGAAGATTCTCTTTGTGTTTCTGACTTGTGTTCCAACCTTCTTTCAGTCTACCAAATCACTCATCTTGGGAATGGTAAGAAAGTTGAGTTTTCTCAAAACATAATTATGGTCAAAGATATTGACGATAATGCCTTGGTTGCAGTGGGAAAGGCCAATCATGAGTCTCAGCTATATCATTTTTCTCACTTTGTTCCACATTCTCTTTCTACAACATTGCTTACTCATTCAGATTTGGTGAGTATGTTGTGACATGAGTGGTTTGGACATCTTAAGTACCGCTATCTTTAGTAGCTTAGCTCACAAGATATGGTCATAGGTCTCTCTCACATCAAATTTTCAAATGGGGTATGTCCAGGTTGTGCAATGGGTAAGCATCCAAAAGAGAAGTTTCATAAAGGGAAGTCTTGGAGGGCTTTAGAAGTTCTTCAATTAGTTCATAGTGATCTAGCGGGTCCATTTCTAGTTTTTTTCCTTTATCAAGGCTCACTATGCACTTACCTTCATTGATGACTACTCTAGATTCACTTGGGTCTTCTTTCTTTTCCAAAATAATGAAGTCATTGAAAAGTTTCAAACCTTCAAGGCTCATGTTGAGAAGCAATCTAGAAAGTATATCAAGATTCTTTGTATTGATAATGCTTGAGAATATGTGAACCATAATCTTGTGCAATTTTGTACACTTGAAGGGATTGATATTCAACATTTAGTTGCATACACACCATAGTAGAATGGTGTTGCTAAAAGGAAAAATAGAACCCCCAAGGAAATGGCTAACTGCATGATTCATGCTTGTTCTCTTGGTCCAAATTTTTTTGTTGAAGCCATTAATTGTGCTACACACATTCAGAATTAGGTTCCCCACAAGGCATTAAAAGGCATGACTTCTTTTGAGGCTTGGTGTGGTAGGAAACTAATTGTGTGACATTTTTTTATTTTTTCACTCTCCAACTTGGGCACACATTCATCCAAAGAAGCGTAAGGCATTAGAACCTCAAAGTAGGCCTTTCATCTTTTTTTGATATCCAAATGGTGTCAAAGGGTATCGAATCTTGGATCTACAGACATATGAACTCTTCATTGAGAGGAGTGTTTACTTTGAGGAAAGATCTCCTAGCTTGACCTATGATCCTCCTCTTCCTTCCTCCATAGTGGACTTAGATGATAGTGACTCAGATGATTCTACCTCACCTTCTACTTACAAGGTTACACCTTCGTAGGGTTCTCATTATGAGGTTTAGGATTCTCATCCTTCATCCCCATCATCTTCATGACCTTGTTGGGATCGAAAAAATCTTGAGTAAGCAGTAAATATGTTTTGGGATTGTATAGATACTTAAAGGACTCGGTCACAACATCAACATCTTCTACATATCTTCATTGCTACTGCTTCAGATCCACAATCCTTTAAGGAGGCTTCGGGGATTCTTGAGTGGGATTCAACAATGGAGGAAGTGTATAGTTCCTTAATGAGGAACCACACATGGGAATTAGTTCCTCTTCCTAAGGGGAGAAAAATGGTTCAATTTAAGTGGATCTATCACACCAAATATGCAACAGATGGAATAGTGGATAATTTCAAATTACGACTTGTGGCTAAAGGTTTCTAACAAGTTCCTAACATTGATTACATGAAATTTTTTCCCCTATTGCTAAGATGAACTCCATTCACTTGACTCTTTCCATCACAACAACTAATGGATGGGTTGTCCATTAGATGGATGTGAAGAGTTCATTTCTTCATAGAGATCTTGAAGAGGAGATTTACATGGAGTAGCCACAGGGATTTATTCAGGATTCTTCTCTGGTTTGCATATTGAGGAAGTCTCTTTATGGCCTCAAATAGGCCCCTCAGGCTTGGTATACCAAGATGAACTCCTTTATTCTCTCAACAATACTCTCTCAATGCCACTCAAACTTGAATGTCTATATTTTGTGATACGACGAATCTCACTTTCATCTTGTTCTATATGTTGATGAATTGATCATTACTGGGGGTACATCATCCATCATTGGAAGAGTCAAATCTACCTTTTGATGATTTTCAGCTAAAGTCCTTTCTAAATTGATATGCTGAAATCCCCTCTTACCTAGGATTCTGCACTCAGCCCAAGTATGCTCTTGACCTTCTAGCTCGATTCCACATGTTTGATTGTAAGTCTGCACCTACTCCCTTTCTATCAGGAGTCAAACTTGAGGCCCAGTGTTCTACTCCACTTATTGATGCCACTTTGTATCGTCAACTTGTTGGGATCCTCATCTACTTGACTCACACATAGCCTGATATTTCCTTTGCAGTTGGCATGGTTTATGTACCATGCCAGGGAACTGCAGAACTCGTTACTAGAGCTATGATGCATCTGCACATTCTCCTGAAATTTGCACTACAGCTAGGGGTTGATCACTATGAGTTACAGGACTGGAGCAGGGACGGGATATTTTCTAGGCTGGATTTGTCTAGAGCTCTTGATGATCATAAGTCCACTTGAAGCTACAACTTTCATCTTGGTTCCAGTCCCATTTGTTGGCAGAGTAAGAAGTAGCATGTTATTGCTCTCTCTTTGATTGAGGCTGAGTATCGAGGAGTTGTTAATTCTTTACTAAGGCTATTTGGCTTTAGAATATTCTGATTGGGTTTGGCTTCACGATTCCATGGCCCATGGTCCCCCATTGTGACAAGAAGAGTGTGATACAAATCTCAAAGAACTCGGTTCAACATCAATAGACCAAACACATCGAGATCCATATGCACTACATCAGGGAGCTAATACAGGAGTAGTTCATTGATTTGCAGTATTGTCCTAAAATAGAGTAGGTTGTAGATATCTTCACCAAACCCTTCACTTAGAGTACATATCACCATTTGCAAGCTATCTTGGGGGTACAAGATGTTTCTTTAGAGCTTGCGCTCACTTGACCTTCTTCATTATCTCTTCTAGGGGGATTTTTCGTCACTCGAGGTTTTTCCCTCATATTTTTGAGAGCAATTTCTTGTTTTATTTCTCCCTTTTGGGGAGAATTATTTTTCCCACTGGGTTTTATCCCTTTTCCCCATTTGTGAGGGATTGTATTGCATTTGTACATGGATACCTAACATTTCCTCATAGCTGGGACCAATCTTTGAGTCATTTGCATAATAATCTTCCCCCTAAGTTGCACTTAAGTGGGGGTGTTGGTGTGAATAAATTTCTTGTACCTAGTTAATTCATTTACTAGGGACTTAGGGGACTAATCACATGTTAAGTTTACTTAGGTTCTAAGATTCTTTATAGAAGGGTATAGTTATCATTAGTTGTTATCTTATCTTTTGACAACTACTACATGTTACCTAGGTAGTTATGATTAGTTGTCTCATGTCATATGATTAAGACACTTTTCATAATCTAATGACATCCTAGGTCTCACCTTGGCTATATAACCAAGGGGTTTCTACTATAGTGTACATTGATAGATTTTTACATTCATTGATAGGAATACATTTTATTCTTGTCATATTGATCTTCTGAGTATTTTGTGCTTTCCATAGGCCTTTAGATCTTGGGTGGCTATCTCCATAGCCAAATCTTACAAAAAGGTAATGAAGTCATTAATCAACGTAATGTGTGAAAAATAAAAAAATTGATATCTCCTGACATCATTTAGATAGATGTATCTATGATATTTATACTAGTTATTACTAAAATTTATAATAAAAAATGTATTAATATGATAATTACTCATCAAGATCATGTAATACCTACTAATGAAAAACATCTTAAAATGATTTAAAAACTCACATGTGAAAGCAAAAAGGAAAAAAATATAAAGTCCTTATTGATGGATTTGTTGTAATTGACAATGACCTTGTTATTGGTGGATACCTTGATCCTTCTCACTAATGGATGCCTTTTGATGGAAAAATTTATTGTAATGATAGGTGCCTTGATGATGATGGATTTCTTCTTCTCAGTAGATACCTTCCTACTAACAAATTCCCTTCCTATGGATGGATTCCTTGTGAAAGTGGAAGGCTCACCTATCCCAAAGTTTGTGTACTAGGATGAAAATTATCTTACTTTGAAGGAATGTGTTTGACTATTACTCAATCTCACCATTTCTACTACTAGTTTTTTCTTTCCATTTTCATCAATTGTCCTATCGTGGGGAATTATATATTAATTTCTATGATCAATATTGGATCATCCATTTTCACGCATTTGATGAGAAAACACTTATATTGAGAGGGGGGATGAATCAATATAAGTTAATCTTTTTCTTATTTAAAATATAACAACCATACTAATAGTAATCATATAAGATATAATTAAGAACCCACTAGATTTGCCAGCAGAAACCATTTCAGAAATGACCACATAAGAAAGGTTGCTTGGATCTACACTATCCAGTCCACGCTTAAACAAAGACCAAATTCTCTTATAAGAATTTTGCTGAGACCAACTCATTGAAGACGCAAACCCCACTACTAAAACGGCAGCAAAACACGTCTTCTTTTTAAGAGGGAATTGAAGCCTCAGAAATAAAGGTTCCACCTTTGGACAGTTTCCTTTCTTCAATGGATGATAGTCCTTTGATCTCATATAAAAAAAAAAAAAAAGTGACACTGAGAAAAACATTTTTTCCACACACTTTCTCCAACCCCTCATTTACCATTTTATAGCCTTTGATACCTTGTCATGAAGGGGGTGATTTTCAAGGGATATGTCCCAATTCAAGATAGGCATCCCTTTTCCTTTTTTAAGTGGGATGAGTTGTCCCCAAACTTGGGTGCCACATTAAATTTGGGTAGGCCAACCCTTTAGACATTTAAATTAAATCACAATAAATATGTTCTTTTAATTCTCCTTATCATTTATTTTTTACATTAGTTCTCCTCCTTTGACATTAATAATAAATTATCATGACCTTAATTCTCCTTTGACTTTAATGACAATATTCCAACAATCTCCCCATTTGTCATTGATGGAAACCCTGCAAAGAAATAATATGTAAATGCTATAAGAACATAATTCTCCCCTTAAAGTAACCCCCCCTTTCTGTAATTATCCCCCTTTGACATCAATGGAAAAGGGATTCTCATCACTATCATAAAGAATATTCATTAGTTGATCTTTCTCTACATTGTCTTCTGAATGCATACCGCCAAAGAATCTATGGAGATGAAATATAATATAGTGATTAGCTCCCCCTAAATGTGTTCTTCTCCTTAAGAACTTAGTGACTAGATGAAAAAAATTACACTCCCAATTTTTAACCGAGATACTCAAAAGTCTCTTTTGAAGGGGCTTTGTAAAAACATTTGCAATATATTTTTTTGTGGTAATGTACTCCAACTTGACATGTTTTGCTACATGTTCTCTTAATAAATGATACTTGATAGGAATATTCTTTGTTGTATAGTGCATAATAATGTTATTTAAAATATTAATTGCATTGGTGTTGTCACAAAGTATTGAAATTAGTTGAGCATATTCTACCATATTGTCTTTCAATGTCTTCTTCATTCAAAGAAATTTTGTGCAACATGATACTAGGACTATGCATTCTACCTCTACTATGGATAAAGAAATAGAAGCCTCTTTCTTGCTTAACCAAGACACTAGGTTGTTTCTAATAAAGGATGCTCCTACTCTCGTACTCTTCCTATCATCAGCATTTCAATCCCAATTTGTATCTATATACATTGCTAGAGTGAAGTCTTCACCTCTCAAATACCACAAACCAAATTCCAAAGTGAGCACATGGTGAAGTATTATATATCTAAATATTATTTTGACTGCTTGTACATGAGTTTTTTGGTGTTTCTTGGACATGTGCTACCATACCTACTTCTTGCATAGCATCTAGTCTTGATGTTGTTACAGATAGTAGGCTTCCAATCATTGAATTGTAAGGTTTTTTATTTGCTTTAGGATAATCATTATTCTTTCTTCATTTACATCATGTGACCATGGGTGTGATAACTAGTGCACAATCTTCTATTCTAAACTTTTTCAACATCTCATTAACACAATTAGTTTGTGAGGTAAATATGCCTTTTTCAGATTGAGAAATTTGCAATCCAAGAAAGAGTTACAACTCATAGAGCATACACATTTGAAACTCCTTTTGCATATCGTTTACAAATTCTTGACACATTCTTTCATTACTACCTACAAAAATGATGTCATCTACATAAACCACAACAATAAATTGACTTTTAAATTTAGTCATGATGTAGAGGTTAATATCAACAATTCCTCTTTTGAATGCTTGTTGTTGTATATATTTGTCAAGTCTTCAAGAAAAATCTTTGGGATCTTGCTTTAGCTCATAATGTGCTTTCTTCATTTTACACACATAATCATTATTTTCTAATAATAGGAAACCTTTTGGTTTTTCAATATATACCTCTTCCTATAAATTTCAATTGAGAATGGAAAACTTAACATCCATTTGATAGACTCTAAAGTTCTTGAAACAAGCATATGCCAAAAACATTCTAATAGCTTCAAGTTTTGCAACAGGAGAAAAATTTTCTTCAAAGCCAATACCTTTAACTTGAGCACAACCTTTAAAAACTAACCTTGCTTTGTTTCTTATCAATTGACCATATTCATTCAACTTATTCCAAAAAACCCACTTGGTACTAATCACATTCTTATCTTTTGGTATTGGAACAAGTTCCCATGTCTCATTTTTTTCAATTTGATTCAATTATTCTTCCATAGCATCAATCAAATACTTTTCCTTGCTAGATTTTTCAAATTCTTTGGGCTCTATTTTAGATATAAAGGAGAGGTTTTCTTGTTTATATGTACTTGATAATATTCTTTTAGTGTGTACTCCAGTATCTTTGCCACCAAGAATTAGACTTTCTGAATGATTCTTTTGGATAAATCTAGATGGTACCTTTTTATCTTCTCATTATATTTCTTCTTTTGTCTTCTTCTTCTTCCTTGCAATTTAACTACTTTGGGTGATTATTTCATGAGTTTTCTCTTTTTGATGCCTTACTTCATCCAATTTTTCATTGGCACTCTCTATGAAATTTCATAATATTTTATTAAGGAGTAACCAAGGAATATACTTTCATCAAATCTGAAATCAAACTTTTCCAAGTCCTCATCGTCTCTTTTTGTGTAGCACTTAATTTTAAACACTTTGATGTATTTAACTATTGTTGGTCTACCCTTCCACAATTAATAAGGTGTTTTGTTATTGTTTACTCTAATTTTCCATTTGTTTAGAATGTAGATAGATGTGTTAACTACTTCTTTCCAAAACATGTCTAATAGCTTAGATTCATTCAACATTGTTCTAGACACCTCATGTACATGGTGTGGAGTTCTTACAGCAAATAAGTGTCTCTTAATTCCATGATGCTCACAAAAGTCTTTGAATTTATTTGAAGTAAACTCACCTCTATAAAGTCTCCCCTCTATGCATAGTCAAATTGATATTATTTTAATTAAATGCTAATGTTTTTAAGTTAAATTAAATATTTAACTTAGCATTCATTAAAATAATATAAAAAAGAGAGATATAAAGTGTATTTAAGAAAGGGCCAAGTCAATATTTTAAGTGTGAAGGTCAAAATGGGAGATATAAGACTTGAAAAAAATGTGGAATTTCAACATTTGGGATGAGGAGTTATGGAAAAAGAAAAAAAGTAAATTTTGGGGCACATTTTTAGAGGTGGGAAGAAAATATTGGGAAAAGGAGAGTTATGTTGTTGAAGTGTTTCTATAACTTCATGAAGATGCTAACCTTCATGGAAAATATCATCTTCGAAGTTGAAAAATACTTACTAGGTGATTGTTGATAATTCTAGGTTGGTATTGTGTTGGTGCTTAAATTGTTAATTTTTAGAGTTTTGAATATATATATATATATATATATATATATATATATATATATATATATATATGCATTAGTGTCAAGGGTTTTGTTTGGAATATTACTCTATACAGTTGATATGTTCATTCACCTTCAAGTGTAGTGCATAATATGGGGAAGTCCATACCATTCCATATGACATATTAAGGAGTTTCACAGGTTATTATCAATTGTACTTATTCATGGAACTTTGTACATGTTGGTAAATATTGTACAAATTGGAGGATTGAAGAAATGATGTGGATGGGGAATCTTAGGTAAATAATTTGAATGAATTGAATATCTTGGTTAGGGGATAGTCATGAGTCTCCAATAAATATTTTTTAATACTTGAAGTTTCATACTTTTGGAGAGTGCTTTGAAAGGCCAATTTTTTTGGGTCAATTAAGTCATGATTGGGGAAGAATTAAGTTTCAGATTTATTCCTTCATATCCATACCACATTAATTATTACTGAATCCTTGTCTCTGACATTATGAGTTTGGGGTTGTATATACAAGCTAAAAGGAGTGTTGTAGGCAGTTGAACAACAGTTGCATAGTGTTTAAAGTTTTGAACAAATATTCATTCAATTTTAATGTTGTGGGGTGGAGTCATAGAATCTATTTAAGCATGTTGTACCAATATTTCAAGTAGCCATAAAAGTAGCATGAGTTTTTTAAAGAGTTGCCATACTTATAGGTTAAAGAAAATATTTTTATATATTTTCAATTTATAGTGTTATGAATGAGTAAATATTTATACATGTTAAATAACTAATATCAATTGATTTAAAATTGTTGAGCTATCTATTTGTGTGGAATTACCATGAGGCTATATTTGAACTATTATAATTTACTTTCCAAAGAATGTAACATCTAAAACTATAAGAAAAAAATATATGATTATCTAGAGCCTTCAGGTTAGTTGAAAAAAAATGGGAAAAAATATGAGATTAGTTATTACATCCTTGATTTGTTCTCAATAACTTCATTTTTAAATCAATTTCATTCTCAACCAAGGCTTTAAAAGCTTTAAAAATACCTTATATTTTTCTCTTAGGAAAGTAACCCATGTCATTCTAGAATAATCATCAATAAACAACATAACGTAGATTTCACCTTGGAAGCTTTGTGTTCTAGTAGGGCCACAAAGTTATGTATGGATAAGTTCCAATGGCTTAATTGTTGAGTACTCCTTTGACTTGAAGCTTTCTCTTGTGTGTTTCCCATGTTGACATTGCTTGCAAAGAGTGTTTGAAGGTTTAGCAATATTTGGAATTTCTCTTCTAGGTTTTTTGATGCTAATTTTCTTAGATTATTAAATTTCATATGGTCCATTTTTTTATGCCATAACCAACTTTCATCCATTTGTCCCATCTAGAATTTTTATCCATTGATCTCACTAACGATATATAGGTTATTTAATGTTTTATTTGCATCTGTAACTAATTTTCCTATACTTTCCTTCCTTATCTAAGAAACTTGAGCTTGAAATGTGAGAGTGTGTCCTTCATCACACATTTGAATAACACTAAGAATATTATTCTTCAAACCTTCAACATACAAGTCACTTTTTGGATTTTTCTTCCCATTATCAAGACTAAGAGTACCTTTTCCAATTATCCTTACTAAAGCATTATCTCCAAATTTTATAGTTCCTTTGTTTGCTTCATTCAAGAAGGGAAAAATGATTTTTTCCCCTATCATGTGGCTTGAGCATCCATTGTCAATGTACCATTGGTATCCATTTTGTGCATGAAATGCAATTTGTACAAACATAGATTTATCCTTTTTTTTCTTGCTCCTACATCCTTTTCTAGAATTTTGTAGATTCTTCTTTTTATTTTGCAAGGGTATCAAGTTTCTTGTTTTTTCTAGGAGATTACATAAAACTACTTCTGCAAAAAATGTTCTATATGACCATAGTTGTTGTACTTATAACATATAACATTGTAATCCAATAAAGGAACAAATGAATTGTAGTTTCTATTAGAGAACCCATAAGAACTTCTAATTTTGTTCCATACATAATTATTTCTTATGCATGCCATACAATCCTATTATTTTATGACCAAAATGATTATAGAAAAAGCAATCACTAAAGAAAGAATTTTGGAACCTAGTCATATGAGGTTGTTTTAGAGGGAATGATCTTCTAAAAATATTTGTATCCTTGTCTATGAGAGGAGTGTTGGTTTTTTGAGGAATATTATTTTCTTTCTTCTTGTTGCTTTCACTTTTGATAGATCCCTTGAGTGCATCTATATAGCTTCTAGGTTCTTCTACATTTATCTTCTTTAGAGGTTTTTTAGTCTTTGGATTTTGATCTTATTTAGTATTTTTCTTATTTTCTTCATAGCCAAGACCAGTATTAATGAATGTTGACCTTTGGAAATTGATAGTATAATCTAGAATTACAACTCTTCTCAAAATTTAAGCTTATTTTCAACTGAATAGTTGTTTTTCTTAATACACCATAATGTTGAGAGAGGGGGTGAATCAACATAGACTAAAAATTAAACTATTCCATTTGTAGATTAAACATCAAAATAAAATAAAATTAAAGAAGAATAGGAAGTAAAGCATGCACCACACAAGGACACCAATATTTTTACGTGGAAAACCAATGAGGGAAAAAAAATGATGATAGTTAACTCACAATATATGAGCAAGTATTACAATATTATTTTAAGTCTCACTACCTAAGTAAGCACACTACTCCCTAAAGGACTTGAAAGTTGAGGTGTACAAACTCAAGGCAAGATACAAAGACCTACTATGGAGATTCACTATCTCATAGTAGGATACATGAATATTATAATGAAAACATGAACATGAACTGCTATAAATGAAACATCTAACATATGTTGATGTTGCAGTCCCTCTTTTGCACAATTGCACCATCATACTAACTTCACACACTTCATACTAAACTTTACAACTAGTTCATATATTTTACATATGATTTTTTCTTCTATAGTATACCAAGCAAATCAAGACTCAATTGAAGTATTTCGAGAAGGACCCTCTCAAATGAAACATATGATACCACACTTAAGTCGGAGTTCAAAACATATAACGCCATGAAGAAAAAATGAGTTCACAAATCAGCTCAAAGGGTATAGCTGACCCCAAAAATCACAACATTCTTCCAAAGGAAAAAATTAATTTAGTCGGAGGATCATCTACAATTGGAAACCTTAATTTGGTAATGACCCAACTTCTGCTAAGGCATAAACTAGTTACATTTCTTACACCATTGGGGAAAAAAACATCATGTGAACAAGGATGTGAAAAATTTATATTATCAACAACATCCTTACAACCTTCTCCTAAAGAAAGCAATCATTATGTTCTAGCACAAGAAGAGAAACATATTGAACTAATGAAAATAGAGCATTTCAAATACATTGTAACACTTCAATAATTAGGATATTGCATTGTTGTACACCAAATCATCTGAAACTTATATGGATGAACCCTTTTACTTCTCTAATCATATCCTTGAGTCCACATAACCATAGATATCACTCCAAAGGAATGCAGAGAAATCAGGTGAACATTTGAGACACTTAACTTTATTATATTGTAATTTGGAGAATAGTTATATCAAACTCTTGTTGTAGAAATGTTTATGACTTGAAATTATATAAATAACCTCCTTGCTAGTTGCCAAACGTAACTCTAGAACTACACAGCTAGATAATACAATGTGGAGGAATGTGGACTATAAACTAGAGTCACTAACCTGGGAAAATATGCATTTTTTACCATAGAAAATTTTTCTCAACAAAGCAAGTAAAATAAAAAACAAAACTAACTTTCATCTAACTCCTTGAAACATGGGGAAACCGATAAATAGTGTGTAACTATCTTAACCATGTTCATACCATACTTCCAAACTATCTTGCTTATGTTGATCCCATGACTCCATCTATGTCAATCCATCTCTCTCAAATCTTCCACTATCCCATCAATTATATCAATCTATCTCTAACTATTTCTCAGCCTCTCCAACTTCTATACAAAAATAACCTCAAGTTGATATCAATGAAAAAAATGTTGCTAACAATTTCCCCCTTTCTCATTGATGACAACACACATTTATCTACAAGTCTTCTCTCCCCCTTTGATATTGAGGAAAAAGAGTAAAATAGTCTCGTACCAACAAAAATTATGTGAGAACTCCCCCTAACTATATGATCACTACTAAAAACAGTCCCCTAAGACGAAGATTCCCTAAAACCGATGGTATGTACATATTAGTAATTTAAAAATAAAAGATATTGAAGATTTCGTAAGTCTATACAAAGCCAAAAATGTCTTATCTATAATACTCTTACAACTCACTTAAAATGTAGAATACCTTTGTAGAGTACCTTGAGTTGGGTAAGAGTAGATACCTAATTTACTTTTACTGAGGAAAGAATGTGATTCTAACCTTCAAAATACATGTATAAATTCCTAGCCTCATTAATATTACTTGGAGCCACCATCTTCTAAAAAATATTTTCTTCTTCAACTAGCACCCTAGAAAAAGAAAGACTTAAGTTGACTTCTTCCCTTAGTTGAACAAACTATTTCTTTATTTGTTCTCTTTGCTCATGAAGCAATGACAACTACAAATGAAGATTATATACTTGATTCCTAGTTGATCCATCATATATCCCGATCATTTGAGTAATCTGACTCAACAAAGTCAATCTGATACTTGATGCTCTTAGTGGAATTTTTCCATTTCAAGAAAAATATATATAAAGTAGTGAATTCATCTATACATTCCTTAAATATCTTCAAGTTATCTTACAATTTATTGTGTGCAAATTAGCACACCTATCAGATTCTTCTACTACCCTCTTATCATTTAACTTCCTTAAAATGCCTCGTGTTCTATTTTTTTTGTAATATGAGAGGAATGTTATTTGAAGGAATCCATCAAAAGCTTCAATTTTTTTTTGGAGGGAAATAAGAATCAATGTTTACCTCAGGTAAACCCTCCTAAATAGTCTTCACTATATCATCAACCAATCAAGTCTTCTTCAAATGTTCATGTAGAATCTCCTTTCTTGCAAAAGCATGCATAATATCACCAAGTTGTAACTTATGAAGGGGAGAAATATTTGACAAGTCAAATTTTCCTTAATGTGTAGAAATTTGTAGAAGCTATGGTGTCACCACAAGTTGAAACTGCATTTGTGAATTCAATGGGTCCTTAAAGGAATCTAAAGATGAAGAATCCTAACCTATATCCATAGAAGCATCTTGTTTCTCAACTATTTTTACTATTGCATCTTGAACTTTCTCAATATTATCCTCTTTCTTCTACCTGTCATTTCTTGGATTCTCTGGAGGAGGAATGCTATGTTCTTCACCAAGGTTAGTCTTCCCTAAAGGGGGGACACCCACTTCACCTTGATCTCCTGCACCTTGTGCACCTATATTCTTTGAAGGAGTGGCCTCCTCATTCTGCTTATCGTTTTTCTCTATCTCATCACCATCTGTCACATTTTCCTCAAAATTTGATAGATCCATGTCTTGGGTAGACACATTAGGTATATCCTGCTGATTAGTATCACTCAGAGGAGCTTGTTCCTCAATGGTCACAATAGCCTTCTTCATTTCTTCAAGAATATTGGTTGTCTTTTCTTTTGTCTCTTTCTCCATCCTTTCTATCTCTTCTTTATCTTCTTCACCATCATCAAGACTCATCAGATAAATCTTTTCCCTTTTTTTCATACTACATAGGTCTTGGCTTCTTCCTCTCTACAATCTTAGTTTGCATTGGTACCTCAATAGCAACCCTCCTTCTACTAGGAGGTGTTTGAGCAAGTTTGAAAGGTCTAGGATTGTCATGTCCCCCCAAAACTTTTAAGCTATAAAACATCTAAATACAATTAAATGTTAAAATCCAAACATGAATAACTACGATTATAATTGATAATATTATAATTATAAATATAATAATAATAAATCTAAATATTATAAATATTGTTAATATATTTATCTACACTCGGAAGAAATCACAAAATACAAGAAAATAATCTAACTACTAAATAATGTTACTAAGATAACCACTAAATAAAATAAATACCAAACATATTATTCCAAAATGTAATATACCAATTGTAAATGAAACAATACAAAATATAGTATACAAGTCATAGGAAAGCATACAATATACAAAATAAAACATAATACACAAAATGTACAAAATAAAGTACACAAAAATACAAATATACAAAATAGGGAAATGGTGTGGAGCGCTCAAAAACCATACCGAATCACAAGAGACAAAACCTTTCATAAGAGTGACAAGACACGACCCAAGGGCAGGTTCGGGATATAAAGTGAAGTGGAAAGCATTCAAAAAGAAAGGAAGGGATAAGAGATCAGCACAGAAAAGACATCAAATAGAAGACAATAGAAAAATCGTCACCCGCGGCTGGAGGATGAAGTCAACGCTGGAGGAAAAAAGGAAATACACACGTAAGCTAGAAAGTGAGACTTCTATCTGCAGATTGATGGAATAGAAGGAAAATGGATGAGATGTGGAACTTGGAGTTGACGTCTTCACCAAATACAGAGTCTGGCGTGGAAGATATTCCAAGGAAGTCGTTCTTAGTATTTTAATAGCACCACATGTTATTTGCAAGAAGTCGTGATGGTTTGGGAGAGTAAGGAAAAGACAGATCTAAAGGCAGCATAAAAGACATATTTTCATGGAGGTGAGAAACCAAAGGAATGGACTAGCATACAGATCGATGGATAAGAATCATAGTGGAGAGGCAGCGAAGGACAGGAATAGAGTATTATAAAGTTCTACTCTATGAATCAGTGGAAAAGGAGACGGGTAAAGTTTCTGCAGACCGATCAAGGCTGTAGGTAAGGGATCTCTGTTATTTGATAAATAATTACCATTTATGTTGAAGCTAATCTAGAATAAATAAATGATCGGATTAACAATTTAGTATATATATAAGATATATAAATAAGATAAATATAAAATCTATTAAATAATATGTTCTCTGGATATA
>VDFB02086081.1:67587891-67785165 GCA_007258455.2 Sequoia sempervirens | reverse complement strand
TTGACTCACCTAAGGGTTGAAAGTCAATCTTACCCTAGGGGATCTCTTTTTACCAATGAACTAAGGAAGATAAGTGCATTGTACCCCCTTTGTTATCATTATTGATTCACCCATTTTTCGATGTTTTAATATTAATATCTCTTTTCTTGCTCCATATTCAACTTAATAGTTTAATAACATTTTAAAGTGTGCAAAATGGTCACCCTTTCCTACCTTGAACCTAGTGCCTCCTTTTTAGCACAACTTAGAGTCACTTTTTAAATAATTAATATAATTGTCAATAAAATATAAAAATTAACTTTAACAACTTAATTATTTAAATTATTTTTTCATTTTCCAATGCTAATTAGCTTACGAGAAAACTTTGGAAAATAAGCTAGTGGACAAATAATTGTTTATGTGTGAAAAGGGGACATTAAATTACACCAATAACATAGTTTTTTGAATAATAGGGCTCAATATAGATCTTAATCCTTATAACAAGGTTAAGAATGAATGGCTGAATAACATGGGTTATCCAATATAAGAGGATTGATACAACAAGGTTAAAATTAGAAAAGTACAACACTTAACGATAGCAATAAAATTAGATAAGCTTACAAACCATTTCTTTCTAGTGTAATTTAAATACAGCTCAAGATGGCACTAATAACACATTTATCATAGTTAATAGTATAGTTACCAAGATACTTGTACCATAAACCTTGATACTCATCTCTTGCATTGGAAACACATGCTTGTCTTAGAGACCCACATGGAGATGTTTCTAGACATTAGGAGACTTCAAATGAAGTTTCTTTGTCTCTCTTATATAAACATCCCTTGAAATCATGAAACTTCTACAAGCACCTAATTTTTATGAAGGATCATGAAGATATAAATAATCTTGAAAGTGTGAGTCAATACATGTCGGTTTTCTATATACTTTAATTTTGAAATCCCATGGGACTATCATTCTTCCTACTTACTAATAAATCAAGAAATGTTGGGTAACCATTTCTATTTTTGTTACTATTAATTGGGAATGAGCCGTTTGTGAAATTATCCAAGGTTGAATCATTACATGTGCTTGTGGATCTAGAGAAGCCAACATTTTAAGTATAAGGGCTCATAAACAAAGTCCCAAAAAATACATTTTAAATATGAAAACATAACTTAGTATATATTTATATTTCCTTGATGTTGGAAAATAAGTTACATTTTGAGATTATGTATCACTTGCATGAATTTTATATATGACGCTTCCAAGAATGCATCTTTTTAGTTTTCCAAATACAAATCATCTAAATGTTAATATTCACTTTAAGAATGGTTATGGATTAAAAGAATGTTATATATATATATATATATATATATATATATATATATATATATATATATATATATATATATATATATAATATTTTTTTAGTTTAGTTAAGTCTTTTAGTTGGCTACATTAAATTTAGATTCTTCAACTCCTTATGTGAAAAATATGGGATTTTGTAATGTTTACAACTAGTATTTTTTTCAAATTATTATAAAAGTTTGAATGAAATGAAAACATTCATGCTTTTTGATAACCAAGATCTAGATGTGGACTTGAGGTAAGAGAATATGGTGAGTATGGAACTTACTCTATGGTTAAGCACACTTGAGCTAGAGTAGTACTAGGATGGGTGACCTCCCAGGAAGGCCTAGTGCTTCACCTTTGTGAGCATCACCTAGATGTAATGAGTGTTAAGTGGACCATTCATTATCATGAGAGATTGGTTCTTGTGAACCACTACACATGAAACATGGGTCAATGAGTTTGACTCGTAAACTACATGGTTGAATCTTGATAGCAATATCATAATTTGACATGATGTGGAAAATACCTCCTACTTATCAATTGATGAGATAAAGGGGTTCTATAAAGAATGGTTCATAAGGCACAAAACATGTTGAAGGGTTTGCAAATGGGGTTGCAAGCTAAGTGAGCTTAACCTTAGGGAAAACTTTGTGGTTAAGCACACTTGAGCTAAAGTAGTACTAGGATGGGTAGCCTCTCGGGAAGGCCCAGTGCTTCACCTCTGTGAGCATCATCTAGATGCAATGAGTGTTAAGTGGACCATTCATTATCATGAGATATGGGTTCTTATGAACCACTACTCATGAAACATCATGGGTCAATGAGTTTGACTCATAAACTACACTGTTGGATCCTAATAACAATATCATAATTTGAAACGCTCTGGAAAATACCTCCTACTTATCAATTGAAGAGCTAAAGGGGATATATAATGAACGGTTCATAAGGTACAAAACTTACTGAAGGTTTTTCAAATGGGGCTGCAAGCTAAGTGGGCTTAACCTTAGAGAAAATTTTGTGGTTAAGCACACTTGAGCTAGAGTAGTATTGGGATGGGTGACCTCCTGGAAAGGCCCAGTGCTTCACCTTTGTGAGAATCACCTAGATGAAATGAGTGTTAAGTGGACCATTCATTATCATGAGATATGGGTTCTTGTCAACCACTACTCATGAAACATGGGTCAATGAGTTTGAATCGTAAACTACACAGTTGAATCTTGATAGCAATGTCATAATTTGACATGTTGTGGAAATACCTCCTACTTATCAATTGATAAGCTCAAGGGTCTCTATAATGAATGGTTCATAAGGCACAACACTTGATGAAGGTTTTGCAAATGGGGTTGCAAGCTAAGCAGGCTTAACCTTAGAGAAAACTCTATGGTTAAGCATGCTTGAACTGGAGTAGTATTGGGATGGGTGACCTCCCGAGAAGGCCCAATACTTCACCTGTGTGAGCATCATCTAGATATAGTGAGTGTTAAGTGGACCATTCATTACCATGAGAGATAGGTTCTTGTGAACTGCTACTCATGAAACATGTATCAATGAGTTTTACTCATAAACTACACGGTTGAATCTTGATAGAAATATCATAATTTGACATGCTGTGGAAAATACCTCCTACTTATCAATTGATGAGTTAAAGGGGCTCTATAATGAATTGTTCATAAGGCACAACACTTGTTGAAGGTTTTTCAAATGGGGTTGAAAGCTAAGTGGGATTAACCTTAGAGAAAACTTTGTGGTTAAGCACACTTGAGCTGGAGTAGTATTGGGATGCCTCTCGGGAAGGCCCAATGCTTCACCTCTATGAGCATCACCTAGACGTAATGCGTGTTAAGCGGACTGTTAATTATCATGAGAGATGGGTTCTTGTGAACCACTACTCATGAAACATGCATCAATGAGTTTGACTCGTAAACTACATGGTTGAATCCTGATAGTAATATCATAATTTTACACGCTGTGGAAAATACCTCCTACTTATCAAGCCACGTAGTTCTAAAATAAATGCAATACAAAATATTTAAGTAATCAACTATACCTTGACAACATTGCTATATAGATTTACATTCCAAGGAAATTTGGAAATGAATAGCACAGATGTTACAATAGGAATAATAACTAATAAAATAATATTCTATTTTAATTCTAGGAATTATAACAAATAGTTGTCTCACAAGTGGAAATAAAACTACAAATTACATAAATATAAAATACATATAATATGAAGCAAGGTCCAATTGAGGATGGAAAAACTGATATAAATTGAACCCAACTATTTATAAACTATGGTAATAGTAATTTCATTGAAAATCAAGAAAATCAAACCCTTTGATACTATAGTGGCATTGTAGCTCATCATAGCAAACTATAACACATTGTAGTGACACTATAGCAGCACTATAGCAACTAACATGGACTTCAATTAATCTTCTCTTACGAAATCCATAAACATTTTTATAATCAGTAGCAAAGAGTCTCACTATTCTCCACTAATCACCCTTCTAGAATGGCTTGATTCATCCATTAGTAAACAATAGAAATGTCACAAATAGTGACCAAATATTGTAACATAATTGTAGCAACCTCAATACTAAACCCTTGAAAATGATATGCAAAAAATTAAGCAAACACCTCAAACACCATTACTTACCTTAAATCTAACCTCTATATGAAATCACCTTAAAGAGATTGATAGGTTTCTATCCACAAGAAAAGATGAAAATTGTTTAATCTTGAAAGAAGAAAATTGTTTGTAAAAGGGATGTCTTCCTCATAACTCTAAACCCCTCTTTTATAAATTTTTGAGGGATTTTAATATTATTTTCCCTTTTTCACCTTTTCCCTCTGAAAATAATTAGAGTATCTTTTTAAAATACTTTAGACGCTTATCTTTTAGTAATTTGAATTTAAGTCATCCATTTTTCTAAATATACCTTTTGGGAAATTATTTTAATTAAATTATTAAATTAATTTTCTTTTTAAAATATCTCAATAGCATGTGAAAAAAATAAATATAGGCTAAGGGCCTTTTATTTACCTATGTCTAAGGAATGGACATGACAATTTCCTTTCATCTGAAATTTCTTTCCCACAAGCAATTTCAAATTAGGATGCTCCAAAACTTGTTCTCCTTCCCAAGTGGCATCCTCTATCAATAGAAGCTTCCATTGAACAAATATTTCTTAATGATTCTATTCCTCAAAGTTTATTCCTTGGTGTCATTAATTTATTTTGGAACCAATATCAATTTCCCTTCACTATCCAAGGATTTAATTCAACTGAAAGAGTAATATGCTACCCTAGTTCCTTCTTGAGGCATGATACATGGAAAACATTATGTATATCCTACTATTCTCTAGCAACTCTATTCATAAAGAATCTCTCTAATTATTTTCTTGATTTTGTTTGACCCATAAAATTGAGGATTAAGTTTTTTGCCTCATCCCTCTTAAGCAATAAGTACCTATATGGTTGTAGTCTCAAGATGATCCGGTGGATATTTTCAGTGAAAATTGAAGTGTCTCATTTCTCTCCAGAATCTGTACCATCAAAAATAGCTCGACGTCCTGATTCCAATGCAACTCAAACTGAACGAAAAGGAGTCCGTTTGTGCAAGTTATGGCCAGTCAAACCTTGGGTCAAACTGGGATCAAGGGGCATCCAGGAAGCGAAAAAAATGATGTCATCAAAAGTTGTCGAAGTTGGCATCATCGCGAAGAGCTCATCGAGACAATTCTGACGGAATTCATTTCGTCGAAATCTGACATCGTATGCGAGAGTTATCAGCAGTCAAAGCTTTCAATTGACTTTTGAGGTGGACCGTACAGATGCTGACGTCAACATTCCGTACTGTACAGATAGTGAAGTGGATGAACCATAATCTACCATGTGGCATCCATGTCGGCAATGTACAGATGTAATCAGAGGCCAACATGTGGCATCCGTACGCCACGTCATCATCTGAGTCAGCAGACATGTCATCGCAGAGTCAGCAGTCCAGTCAGCGACATATCATCGGCCTAGTCAGCATCCACATCAGCTCTGTCGTCGAATCAGGTTTTTCCACGTGGCACCCCGTCGGCATGCCACATGGCCTGTATCTTCGTCCGGCGGGTCTGTATGTTTGTTTGTTTGTTAAAAGGGCTTGTTAGAGGGTTTCGAACCCTTCACCTCCTCTTCACCACGAAAACCTCCTACCAACTCGGCTAAGAATCCAGGCTTAACTATAACCCGCAGGCAGTTTGTTTTGTTATGGATTTTTTTGTAAATGGTGAAAAGGGAACCGATGGCCGGGAGTGAAACCCGGAACCGTCAGGTTCCTAGAATGTATTAACACCAACAAGCCATCGAACAGGTCATTTATATGGATGGCATCAGTTTTATTTAACTTAGTATCAAAACCGAATACCTATGGTTTAAAAACAAACTCCCTAACTCAAAAAAAAAAAAAACAAACAAATAATCCTTTTAAAGATTAAATCAAAACCTCCAAAACCACAAAGCCCGAAAATAAGAAAAATTGAAGGGTCAAAAATACTTGGAAAGGATTAATATAATCCTAATATGTTAATAATGGAGGATATTATGTAAAATAGGGAGATTTGGAAAATATTGTAAATCAATTGGTTAGTAACCAATTTGATCCATTTTTTTGTATTTAAAGGGTGGTATAGGGAGGAGTTTGGCTAAGAGTTCTTGATCACTTTTTTTTTCAGGTGAAGTATTGATGAAGTATTGAAGCTGAGGTGACAAGGGAATAGAGGTCTTGAGGAGATTATTTTGAGTCATTCTTGCACATCAGAATGTTGTTATGCTGCCAAAGTGCTTGAAGAATGGTTGTGGTGCATTTGTAATTGATTTTTGGAGTTAATCGGATTGGTCTCTCTATTGGAGCAGACCCAGAGACATCACATTTGTGATGAACTCTGTAATCAAACGCTGTTTGCACTTCTCTTCTTCTCTCTCACCTTCTCTCAGTTTGCTAATTCCTTCATTTTGTTATTTCTTTCATTTTGTTATTTCCATAAGTTAATTTTGATGTTATTAACTTGGAATAATCATTGTAAAAGTTAAGCATTCAAAATCTGCAAATAGTCTAGATCCTATACAGATCACAAGAAAACCATGTCGCAACCTAAAAAAACCACTCTATGAAATGTTGATTTGCATAAAAAAAAATTTGATTCTAAGCATGATGGAGATTATTCATAAGATTCTTCATTATCTCTTGACTTTTCTCAACCAAGTATTTCTCCCTAGGAACCATAAATTGTTGATGATAACCATGTATTTTTCCCCATGAACCATAGATTGTCTATGATAACTTGTGTTGTAGAAGTGCTCTCACAAATGAAGCCATTTTGATCCAAGGCCTTTGTTTTCCTACTACATAATTTCTTAGATAACCCTCTATCCACCTATTCACAATTTCAATTTGCTTGTCAGTCTAAGGGTGATAGTTGTTATTGGGAATAAGTTTGGTCCTAGTAAAACTAAAGATTTCTTGCCAAAAAATGGCAAGGAATCGACTATCCCTATCATTAACTATTGTCATTTTCAACCAATGGAATCTAAAATTTCCTTGAAAAATATTTTTTCTACCTATTTTGTCTTATAATCAAAGGAAATAGATAATAAATGAGAAAACTTTGTAAGTCTATCTACCAAAAAATATATTATAATCTTTCCATGAACTTTCTGAATCCTTGTGATAAATAACATAGATATTCCCTCCCACTTCTAATCTAGAATGGGTAAGGGTTGTAATAATCCTACAAGATGAGTTTTCTCAACTTTATTTTGTTGGCAACCTATATACTCCCAAATGTGTCTAAGGACATCATCCTTGAGACCCTTCCAAGAAAATATATCCCTGATCTACTTATAAAATTTGAAATATATCAAATGTACTCCCAAAAAAGTACATGAATTACCCTTAAAATTTTATCTGTAATCTTTGATTCCAGAACAAGATAAGTTTTTCCTTTATTGAAAATGAGCTCATTTGATACTTTATATCTATTGTCCTGCAAATTTCCTTCTTGTGCATTAGAAGCAAAAGGAATCTTGGAATATTTCACCAAAATGTGGGCTTTCTAATCAGTAGAGATCTTTGTCATTGAACATAAAATAGGCTTCCTGGACAAGAATTTAGCCACTATGTTCTTTTTTCCTTTGACATTTTATGCTCACCCATTTATGTTTCTACTCATTCAAATCCTTCTAGTTAAGGAAGTACTTCAAACTGTTGTGGTATATTTTCACTACAAATTTGTTGCTGAGTAAATATTTTTGGAAATTTTCCATAGCATGCATAATGGCCAACATATCTTTGTTGTAAAAGGAGAAACTTTTTTTTTTTCTGTAAGCTTGCAACTCTCAAATTAAAATGGATGCTTATACTACATCAATACTACACCAATTCCCTCTCAAGAAGCATTACATTCCAACACAAATGGCAAAGAGAAATCAGGAATTACCAACATAGGATAAGAGCTCATTACCTCTTAAGAAGCTTATACTGCATCAATACTACACTAATTCCCTCTTAAGAAGCATTACATTCCAACAAAAATGGTAGAGAGAAATCAATAATTACCAACATAGGATAAGAGCTCATTACCTGTTTAAATTTGTCAAAAGTGTACTTTGCAAAATTAGACCATGCAAAGGTTCCACTCTTAGTTCAAAATTTGTTAAAGGTACTCATTGTGAGAATCCATGAAAAAATATTCTATAGAAGATACAAAATCCTATAAATCCAAATAAGAGGACTGATACAACAAGGGCCAAATAAACATTAAAAATATAGTAATAAAACTAAATAATATTATAGACCATTCATTTTTAGTGAAATAATTTAAATATGGTGCAAGATGATGATAGTAAGGTATTTAATATAAGTAATAGCAATTAACAGTTGACATCGACTAATAGAAAATAACAATATTTATGAGAGTCAAGTTGATTTACTAAAAGAAAACCCTACTTAGAATTTTTTGTAGAGGCATACTATGAGAGGTGAAGGTTTTTTAGAATGAAGTGTTTTGATCATCCCACAACCAAATGAGTTTGAAAATATCTTGTCAAATAACCTCAAGAAATAGTTACTAGTTTTTTATAATGTAGATTATAAGATTAGGAACTGCATTTTCTTTTGTTATCAATTTGAGTTTAACCTCATTATCCTTAATTAGAATGTGTGATAATTGGATTGCAGAAAGGAAAGCTATCATGTCAAACATGAAAGGTTCTTTTTCATGCAATTCTTTTTGAAGTTGGTTACCTATACAAGTCAGTCATAATGCAAACTATGCAGACTTGTGCAAAAGATGTGGCACATTTCCTCAAATACAAGAATGCCTAGAGTTTGTGAAATAAAGGAGATACAAAAACAAATGAACTACAATAGTGATCTTATATTCAAGAGGTGTCTTCCTAGGGATTAAAAAGAGATACTCATAAGGATCCCTAGAAAGTGAGATGAAAGATACAAAAATAAAATATTTGAGTGCCCCAATGAAATTCAAGAGGTATGTGTGAACTTTTTTCAGTTAGACAATCCATAAGAATTATAAATATTACATTTCTCCTTCACACAAATGTTAAGATTGGTAATGGTAAAGTTTTCAATGCATTTGGCAATAGCGTTAAATTTATTGCTAACAAGACTCAAGACACACATATATTGTTATTAGCATATCATCAAATTAATGTAAGATGAAATTTTGATAAGGAAAAGTAGGTTTTGAAGGGGCATCGAAACCCTTTACAATGACGACAAGCTGTAAGAAAGACTAAGCAAATAAAACCCACAACCCAAAAAACCAAAAAAAACTTGTCAGCAAACCAACAGCAAAAAACATCAACACTCAGGTTGATCAAGCAAAAGAGTTAGTAATAGCTACAACATCTTTTCCAAAATATTGACTGAGGCCATATTTTCCTCAATCACCCCCTCATGCATCTCCATAACATCTTTGAGCTCATCAAACGATATAGCAACCCTATTCTTTGTCTTACTCCTCATCCTCAAACACAGTCTGACATCCACATCCTTTTCCATAACTAGATCAGAATCCACATTTTTATCCATTTGGTTCGAGCAATTCACATATTCAACCACTCTCTTAATTTCTCCCAACTCTAAGGGTTTACCTATCCATTTCAAGGTTTTCTCATTTAAAACCAAAAGACCCTTAGCAATTGACTTCAAGGAATTGTTGCTTATGCTCACCATAGTTTTTAAATCCTCCAACAACTTACCAATTTTGTCCTCAATACTAACAAAACTTTCCTCCAAAGACATATTAACCATCATTTCCAAAGAGGAAATCCTCTCCTCGTGGGTAAAACCCAAGTGATCAACATCAACAACTAATGTATCCAACATTACATTCATAGATTTAACCTTACATTTGATTGCTCATTCCTTCTGATTGCATTAGACCATTGCCACACAGACATCCTATCAGTTCTTAACCTAGAAATTAAGCTCCTTCACTTCTGAGAACAACCATTTCACCAGAGAAATAAAATTCTTCGTTCCATCCTCAACCATCTTACAAAAGAAACCCATATTCACCTCATCCCAGTTGACAGGAGGTGGGGCCTTCAGCTCCAAGTTGTGATTAGGGACTTTCCTACCCTCCTCTTTTTTCTCCTCTTCCTCCTCAACAGGGGAATCCTCAACCTCGACCACCTCCACCTTAATCCTATGCTTATCTGGCAAGCTTTCCAAATCAGCCAAAGCTTCCACTCGCTCCATCTTCACTTTCTTCTCTATTTCCTACAAGGAGCTAACATGAGAGATAGGGGGACCCTAGTTAGGGTCAATATCCTTATTACTTTGGACACTTTGAATCCCCTGAACCTCCATAGGAATAAACTTGGTTATCAAATCATCCTCACCAAGACTAATATCCCCAATAGGTGTGCTATCCACAATCCCCACAATTTTAGGACCCTTAGCACCAGTCATAGGGGAACTATCCACCACGCCAACTTTTCTAGGGCCTAGAGTAGGCTTCACACTTGAACTAGGAGTTTCCACATCTTTCACCAAATCCACCTCTCTCTTAGCAGATGATTTGTCTTTCCTAGGACATGTGGATTTCCCCTTAGTAATCTTCTTCCCAGATTGCACCCTAGCTTCCCTCGATTCAATGTTCGTTTCATAGCCCTTTGACCATGCTTCAGAAGCTTGAGACCCCTCCTCGGACACACCATCTTCCACAGACATTTCATCAAAATCCAAGTCTTCATCCTCTACACTTCCTTCCCACTCCACAACAGAATCCCCTATCTCATAACCAAAATTCTTAACCCACTTTTTGTGAGCTGGGGTTTGAGGAGAAGCAAGGATTAATTTGAGTATAATATGAGAAAACAAAAGACTCATAAGGCCTTCATGCAAAATGACCTTCTTAAGGTTTTTGTGGTCATCCTCAATACTGTTTTCCATCAACAATAAGAGTTAAAAAAGAAAAGAGACCAACACCTTATGACAGAAGTGATTCAACAACATAAAGTGATAACTATACACAACAAAGAACCTACCTTCCAATGTGAAATTAATGTAAGATGTTAGTAATGAGTTATCTAACTATTTTGAACTTATAATTTGGTAAATATTTTACTTTTGATATAAATATAACATGTATTAGATCTTATATTGTAAGACACATGATGAAGTCAACCCCAATTTGTGTGTAGTGTCCCCATTTTTGGGTTCTCTTGCCTTGCAGTTAGATTCAACAATTGAGGTTCAAAATTTATGAAGTCTCTTTAAAGATAAATTTCAGAGTTTCTCAAAGATTTTGCATATGTTGAAGATTTATATTTATTGCATATTGGACACCACATAGAAAGGGAATTAGAAAGATTGTGAGATGCCATCATGGACCTATTTGGAGTTGTCAAATGTAAGAAATGAAGGCTTTTTAAAGGAGTTCGACTGAGTTTATTGGTTTGAAGTGTGGCACTGAGGTCTAATATACCAGCGTATTGGCCCATTTTCTAGTTGTTGAACACCTAACTAGTTGGGCTATTTTATCCTTGGTCAAGAGGCGGTTGCCTATGGACTCCATCTATGTGTAGGAACCTTGGAAGGGTTATGCATTTGAACTAGAGCTAGGTGAGTCTAACCTTGTGTAGGTTGAATGGTATTTGTGCTTCATAAAATTAGAAAATAGTGTGGAGTAGATTTCTTGCAGAATTTCGTGGATGTGGAGGATTCAATATGCAACTATGTGTGGTGTCTCATCATTTAGGAGGGTTGTCCATCTCTGTAAAGCCATTTCAGATTCCAAGAAGAGACATTGAAGCTATATTGCAAAAGGGAAACAAAATTTCAAGGGTCATTTCACCTTAGCTAGGACATGGATTTCCTGATTAAAATTTGTCATTCCATTTTCTATTATGACAATACTGTATTTTTAGGTCTATAATCAATTTACAATCTGCCTTTGTCGCAGGCTTAAATAACATGCATCATAGTATGGCAATGTATTTCAGTTTATAACTTTATATGAATGAGAGTTTCACATTAAATTCTCTATAAATTATTTGAGATTCATAGTGCAAAGTGTTGGAAACTGCCTTCAGTAATGCACTGTGGGAAAATTCACCATCATGACAAATTCATCACCAAGTAAAATTCACCACGAGTAATTCACAACAGTGGAAAATTTATCAGATTAATATTTGGTGAATTTTTCCACGGTGTATTTGTTGATTTTTGTAGCTCGAAAGGTGGGATGTGGATTTTTTTTAAAGCAACTTGAGTTGGATATGCTTTAAATCACTTTAAAGCAACTCGAGTTAGATATGCTTTAAAACAATTCGAGTTGGATTTTTAGCAACAACAAGATTTTTATTCTTTAATAGAATGTTTCCAAGTTTGTGAGGATAAGATAAATCCAAGAGTGATTTTATGTGTAATTAAAGCCAAAGAAAGCAAGGAAAGATTCTTTCCTTGCACGCTAAGTAAAGCAACTAGGCTCTATAAATGTAAGATTGCTGTAGAAAACTCATATTGTATTTTTGAAAGAAAAGTTTGTTGTTAGGCTGAATAGAAGATCCAACATTTGCAGGTTTTTCCCCACATTGGGGTTTCCGAGGTAAATTTGTGTTATTGTCTTTTTGTGATTGGATTATTGTTATTTTTGCTTCCGCTGTTATTAGTTGTTATTTAGCCCAGTTGTGTTAATTGTTATAAATCAGATTTCTCTCTGTGAATTTATTATGCAATTAATCTGTTGTTGGGTTATAGAATTTAACATGGTATCAGAGCACTAAACTCTAAATACGAAGCCAAGATTTGTGACGCAGATTTCAAGAAAAAAAATCATCAGATTTTTGTATCCAGTTCTTTTTGTGGCTATGGCAACCAGCGTTCGATACGAGGACAGGCTTGAGGGTGCGTCTAACTTCTTCTAGTGGAAGGTTTGGATTACATCTGTTCTCAAGGAGAACATGATGTGGATCTATGCTAGTACAGAAGTGACACCACCAACAAATGATCCTGTTGCCTTAGATTTGAATGAAGTCAAAGAGGCCAAGGCTTAGAGGATTATCTTGGATGGAGTATGAGATCATTTAATTCCTCATTTATCGGGGAAAGACACTGCCAAGGAGATGTGTGATACACTCACAAAACTTTATCAGAGCAACTATCAAAGTCGTAAAATGATGCTCAAGGAAAAATTGCATAATACCAAGATGTCCAAAGGTTAGAGTGTGACCTCTTACTTGTCCAAGCTGACACAGGTCAGGGATGAGCTTGCTGCTATTGGAGAGACGATTAATGAAGATGAGTTGGTGTGTATAGCCTTGAATGGTTTTTAAAAGCACTGGGAAGTTTTGTCAAGTGTGTTGTCAGCAAAGATCGACTACTTGATTGGGAAAGACTTTGGGATGATTTTGTTTAGGAGGAGATCTGTGAAGGTGCTCATTGAGGAGATCAAACGAAGAAGGGTCAAGACGAAGATAATCTTGCTCTTGCAAGCAAGGGTAAGAAGAAGTCCAATAAAGAGCAAACGGAAGGTTCTTCTTCCAAGAGTGGGAAGAAGAAAGATCTAAGCAAGATTAAATTTTTTTGCTGCCATCAGATGGGTCACTATGCTAGTCAATGTCCGAATAAGAAAAATAAGGACAAGCAGAGGAAACAATTTGTTGCTATAGCAGAGGTGGACGAGTTTGCATCACGATTTGAGAGTGAGTTTTCACTCATCACTTGTCTCTCAAGTTCAATTGCCAACAGGGTATGGTATATTGACAGTGGGGCTTCTCGCCACATGACGGGAGTCAGAGAATGTTTCACCAAGTTGGAGGAGAAGTTGGATTTCTATATTGAGCTTGGAGACAATGCCAAGTACCATGTAACTAGTATTGGCACCGTCAAGTTTTAGAGGGAGTCTGGAAAACCTTTATTGGTGGAGGATGTGTTGTATGTCCCTAGCATGACAAAGAATTTAATCTCAGTTTTTTCTTTGGAAGACAAGGGTTACATCTTGACCTTTGAGAGGGGAAAATTCTATATTCATCCCAAATATTTTAAGATTACAAAAGTGATTGGAGTCAGGCATGGCAGCTTGTTTCGGTTACAGTTTGAGCCAGCACATGTGTTGGTTAGTAGCTATAAAGGGATAGGGGAATTGTGGCACAGGAGGATGGCTCACCTTCACCATGGAGCACGTAATATTCTTAAGGAAATAGTGGAGGGGCTTCCTAATATGAAGATAGAAAAGAATGAGGTGTGCAAGGGTTGTGCTCTTGGGAAATATGCCAAGACTAGTTTTCCAAGCAGCGACACTAGATCCGAAGGGATTTTGGATCTTGTACACTCAGATGTGTGTGGGCCCATGTCAACAACATTCTTGAATGGATATGAGTATTATGTTACCTTCATTGATGATTTCTCCAGGAAGACATGGATATATTTCATGAAGAATAAAGATGAGGTCTTTAGTAGGTTCAAAGAGTTTAAGGCTCTCATGGAGAACTAGATAGGGAGGAAGATCAAGATATTGAGGTCTGATAATGGAGGCGAGTATACCTTGAATGCCTTCAAATATTTTTGTGCTCAGGAAGGTATCAAGAAAGAGTTGACAGTTCCGTAGAACCCTCAGCAGAATGGGGTTGCTGAACGGAAGAATAGGGCTATCATTGGAGCAGCCAATGCCATGCTTCATGATCAAGATTTTCCTTGGTTCTTATGGGCAGAAGCTTGCAATACAGTTGTGTATTTGCAGAATAGGAGCCCTCACAAAGTGTTGGGCAAGTTGACTCCAGAAGAGGTGTTCTCTAGTAAGAAACCAAACTTGGTGCACATTCACATCTTTGGATGCCTTGTGTACTGTCACATTCCTATTGAGAAGAGAACCAAGTTGGAACCTACTGCACAGAAGGGTATCCTTGTTGGGTATAGTGAAACTTCTAAGGCTTATTGAGTTTACATTCCTACTCTCAGGAAAACAATGGTATGGAAAGATGTGAAGTTCGAGGAAGAAAGGGCTCTTCAAAAGTCAAGCAACTTGATGAATGAGGAGGAACACTCACCCATGGTTGAGGTAGCACAAATTCCTCAAACTTCATTCACGCAAGCTAGAGAGTAGAACAAGCAAGATGATCAGATAGAGGAACAAATAATTCCTTAACCTCATATTCCTATTACATAAAAGAGGAGAAACAGGGCAGCTGAGCAGACGCTAAGAGAGGCTCAAGAATATGTAGGTGATCCTCAAGATTCAGTCAGACAGAGAAGAGCTCCCAAACATTATTCTGAGTATGTGGTACTTATGAGTGAATTAATTGAAGTAGAACCTTCCAGCTTTCAGGAGGCATCCAAGCACCAAGTGTGGAGAGATTCCATGGTGGAAGAGTATTCTTCCATCATGAAGAACAGTGTGTGGGAGGTAGTAACAAGACCAAAAGATAAGTATATGGTGGGCTCGAGATGGTTGTATAAGATTAAGCATGTTGCAAATGGTAGTGTGGAGAAGTTCAAACCCCAGTTTGTGGCTAAGGGGTTTTCTAAGAAGGAAGGAGTCAACTATGATGAGACTTTTTCTCCAGTAGCTAGGTACTCATCCATAAGAGCTATCATTTCTGTAGCAGTGCAAATGGGTTGGAGGATTCACCAGATGGATGTAAAGATGGCCTTCCTCAACGGGGTGATTGAGGAAGAGATTTACATAGAGCAACCAAAAGGATTTGAACCACATGAGAGGGATTCTCATGTATGCAAGTTGAAAAGAGCACTGTATGGACTCAAGCAGGCTCCTAGGGCGTGGTATTCACATATTGACAGTTACTTGTAGAGTGTGGGTTTCATCAAGAGTGAGGTGGATCCAAACCTGTACTATGTTCAGGTGAAGGGAGAACTTCTCATATTGTTGTTATATGTTGATGACCTATTTCTCACAGGGTCAGAGGAGCTCATAACACACTGCAAGTGGGATCTTGCAGGAGAGTTTGAGATGAAAGACTTGGGGTTGATGCACCACTTTCTAGGATTGGAGTTGTGGAAGAAAGAGGGAGAGATCTTCCTTGGACAAGGGAAGTATTTAATTGATATCTTGAAGCGATTCAAAATGGAGAATTGTAAGCCTATGTCAACGCTACTTGTGACCAATTGGAAGAAGATTGATGCTTCTAGATCAGAGGTAGTGGACCCGACTTTATACAAACAGTTGATAGGCTCTCTTATGTATTTGGTCAACACCAGGCCATACATTTGTTTTGCAATGAACTCACTCAGTCAGTTTATGGTGGAACCTAAACGTGTGCACTAGATAGCTGCGAAGCATGTTTTGAGATATCTTTGAGGCATAGTTGATTATGGGCTGAAGTATGTTCAATAGTATGGAGTGAAGCTCAAGGGGTTTACCGATGCAGATTGGGCAGGCAGTACAGTTGATCAGAAGAGCACTTCAGGGTGCAGTTTTAGTTTGGGATCAAGAGCAATCTCTTGGTACAGCAGGAAACAAAAGTCAGTTGCGCTGAGTTCTACAGAGGCCGAGTATATGGCAGCTAGTATGGCTACATGTGAGGCCATCTGGCTTCAGAAACTTCTAGTTGGGCTCTTTGATCAGGAGTTGGATCCTACAGTCACTTACTGTGATAATCAGATTTGTATCAAACTCTCTGAGAATCCAGTGTTTCATGACAAGTCAAAGCACATTGAGATCAAATACTACTTCATCAGAGATTGTGTGGAGAAGGGGATAGTGAAGCTCAATTGCATTCCTACGGATGAACAGATAGCAGATATCCTAACAAAAGCCTTGATGAAGAGCAAGTTTGAATTCTTAAGGGACAAGTTGGGTGTGGTGCAGAACACCTTCCTCGCTAAGAGCGAGTGTTGATTTTTGTAGCTCGAAAGGTGGGATGTGGATTTGTTTTAAAGTAACTTGATTTGGATATGCTTTAAATCACTTTAAAGAAACGCGAGTTAGATATGCTTTAAAACAATTCGAGTTGGATTTTTAGCAACAAGATTTTTATTCTTTAATAGAATGTTTCCGAGTTTGTGAGGATAAGATAAATCCAAGAGTGATTTTATGTGTAATTAAAGCCTAAGAAATCAAGGAAAGATTCTTTCCTTGCACGCTAAGTAAAGCAGCTAGGCTCTATAAATGTAAGATTTTTGTAGTAAACTCATATTGTATTTTTGAAAGAAAAGTTTGTTGTTAGGCTGAATAGAAGATCCAACATTTGCAGGTTTTTCCCCACATTGGGGTTTCCTAGGTAAATTTGTGTTATTGTCTTTTTGTGATTGGCTTATTGTTATTTTTTCTTCCGCTGTTATTAGTTGTTATTTAACCCAGTTGTGTTAATTGTTATAAATTAGATTTCTTTCTGTGAATTTATTATGCAATTAATCTGTGGCTGGGTTATAGAATTTAACAGTATTGTTGGCAGTGAATTTTCCCTCAGAGAATTGCTGACGGTGAATTTTCCCTTGGTAAATTGCTGAAGGTGAATTTTCCTAAAATTGTTGGAAACATATTTAATTTTTAAATGCAATAAACAAAGAACAGAAGATTGCAAGCAGACAGTACAACCAAAGCAAATCACTGAACAAACTCAAAAAATTAGAAAACAATATAAGCAAGCAAACTGTTTGGCATAATTTTTCAGAAGATAAGATCGCAAAAATTTGGGTGAAAATTGATAGGGGATTTTACATTTTGAACCTATGGGTGCCAACAAAACTTCTTAAATGCTTATTTCTAAAGATGATGTCTCTTTTGTATGTGATTAGTTATCTTATCTATCATTTTTCATTTTCGTGTATGGCAGAGTGCACATAAACATCTTCTGACAAGTGTTGTGCTAAATTAAGTGAGCTTCCACAAAAGGATTTCTCCCTATACACAAATTATTAGTTATGTAGCAAAGTAGCACCCATAAACTTTAAATTCTTAGTTATGTAACACCCATAAGCTTTCAAGAATAACTTACAACATCTGCAGTTCGTCCAACTCTCCAATGTATTTAGGAATTTGTCCAGAGATATTATTGTTTCTTAAAAATATGTCAAGATTAATCAAGCATTGTAGAATAAATGAAAAAATTAAAATAAAAATCAAATTCAAAAAAAAATTAACATCAAGCATTTAAGCTTCGTGACCATATTTCCCTACACATAAAAAACACTTTATCTTATCACTCACAATGTTTTGAGATTCTTCAGGTTTGATAAGACTGGAAGGGATGTGCCACCATTAGGTAAATCGCATATGATGTTGTTTAAACAAAATGAAAACATGCCATGCAAGATAATGATGTTAAATACACATGCACTAAAAATGAAACTTTTCTCAAAAATGTAAATATCTATGAAAAAGCAACTAGCAAAATTAGCATGACAAAAAGAACCATTGTCACTTGTGATTCTTAGTTAGTCACATCTAAAATGTAATTTTTGCTCACAAAATTGAGTAGGTGATATGAAAGGGTGCTTATCCTTACAGGCTAGTCAACTTAGTCAAATTTGATAGGGTTGAAGGAATTGGCCCTTCAAAAGAAGTTCCTTCCAATTTCCTGCAATTAGAAACACATTATACACATGGAAAAAGGAAAAAGAAACATGTGTTTATACAATTAAACCCAAATACAAGAAATAGTTCAAGAATCAGTAATCTCACAAGTCCTCAAGTTGGGTCCAGTTTCCAATAAGAGCTGGAAGTTTTCCGGTGAAGTTGTTGCTAGATGCCCAACTGCACAAAAAACATTGTTTTTACAGACATGAGTGATGATGTAACCAAATTTGACAACTTTAGAAGTTGAATACAATAGAAAATGTAGACTATATAAGTTAAGCTACTTACAATATTCTCAGCTTCTTTAAATTGGAAAATGTTGTAGGTATTGTTCCACTGATTTTATTACTTCGCGTACAGCTACCATGGAAAGGTAACTTATCATTTTATCATCTATATTGCACTGTACCAATTATTGACTCTTAGGTGACAAAAATTCTATGAAATAGATATCAAGGATGCAATCATCAACAATCCACATTACTTTAGAGGGTATCTGATTCAACCATATATCTGCTAAGGCTCTGCTACGAACCATTAGAAACACGACCAAAATCTCCATAGGACTAATTATATTTTCCACACTTCAAAATTATACACAGATTATAATATTCAGAAATATTAAATTTAATAAGGCAGTTTGAAAGGGGACGCAGCTGTGAACAGCCACCACAGGACAAGGAAGATTTACTTTTTAACCACTACTAATTTATGTAGTTGCCAAAGGAGATTAGAAGTGTTGAATTAAACAAAATCAAATCAACTATAAAGACAGAAACAAAATGTTAATCGCAGCAATTATCCTAAAATAAGAAAACAAAAGGAAAACACAAGGTAAAAAGAAATTGCAAAAAAACTAACGCAACTGATTCGAATAAAAGAATTAATTAATATTATTAGATGAAACAATAATTAAAGATCAAAAGGCATGTGAAGTGTTGTGACTATTAGAGAAGAAAGGTATTTGAGAGAGACCAAGGAGAAGGAATATCATTGGTAAATATTTTTATCATTTAGTTTCTACTATTTTTGGAGCATGGAACTATGGTTCAATTAACCAAAGGACGAAACCCTTCTAGGTTTAGAATTGGAGGATAAAAACCCACAATTTTTAAAGTGATTCCACACGGAGATCACCATTATGAAAACCTAATTAATTATAAAAAATATTAATTGAAACAAATATAGTTTCCTACAAATATATCATTGTAGTCCTCCCTCTTTAGAATTATTTGTTCCCAAGAAATTTCAACTTTGGATGTTGTAAAATCCCCTCACTCTCTCAAGTAGCATCCTCAATTGATAAATTCTTCCACTTCATTAGATACTCTATGATGGTCCTCCTCCTTAGAGTATTCTCCTTGATACTAATGATAGCCTCGGGAATGAGAATGAATTTCCCTTGCTTGTCCAATGGTGGCAACTCAGAAGAGGGAACTACATTATTCCCTAATGCCTTTTTGAGGTGAGATACATGAAAACAATTGTGAACTTTGCTACTTGTTGAAAACTCCAACTTATAAGTTGCCTCTCCAATCCTTTCTGAGATCCTAAATGGTCCATAATACCATTGCTTCACATTTTCTGATCCACTCTTCTTGAGAGTGGACTACCTATAGGGCTACAGCCTCAAATAAACATTGTCATCAAAATCAAATGTTTGCTCAATGTGATGTTGGTGTGCATATTATTTCTACCAATTTTGAGCTTGTTGCAAGTTTTTCTTCAAAGATTTCATGATATCCTAACTCTACTATAACAAATTCTTAGCCTTCGACACTCTACTATCTCCAAACAACAAGTCCATGAAGCTAGGGGGCTCATAACCATACAAACCTATGAATGGTGATATCTTAATCAGTATGTGGTATGTGGAATTATAACAATACTCTCCAAGTTGTACCTATCTCACCCATGTCTTTTGTTTCCCTAAACCATAATTGCAAAGGCACCCTTCCACCCACTTGTTGATAATTTCAATCTACCCATGATAGCTAGTACTAGGAGTGAACTCTATCCCACTCAATCTAAAGAGTTCCTACCAAATAAAGCTTAAAAATTGTTGACCTTGTCACTGACTATGTTCTTGGATAACCCATGCAATTTGAAAATCTCCCTGAAAAACAAATTTGTCACCTGTGTTGTAAACACTATTGAAATAGAAAAAAATGGGAAGTTTTCATTAACCTATCCACCAAAAAAAAGATGCAATCATTCCCTTGTACCTTAGGTAACCCCATGATAAATTCCATCAAGATACTTTCCCAATTTTGATTGGGAATTGATAGTGGCTAGAATAAACTGACATGATAATGTTCATGTTTATTTTGCTAACATGTGGGGCACTCCTAAACATACTTAAGGATTTCATTATTAATTCCTTTCCATGCAAACCTCTCCCAAACCTTCCTATATGTCTTAAAAACACTCAAGTGACCAGCCATAGGAGTATCATGAAAAACTCTTATAACTATCATCTTATTAAACTGTGAAGTGGGTACCAAATTGTAAATGATAAGCTCGTTGATTACCATATACCTATCATCTTGTATGGTATCCTCAATAATATCTATATCCCAAGTGTCCTTAACATACTCTATTGAAATCAACTCCCTCCAATCAACAATAATCTCTACTAAAAAACACAAATGGGGTCTGCTAAATAAAGCACCAACAACAATTTTTCTTCCCTTTAATATAAACAAAGTCAATGTCATATCGCCGGTATTGGCATGGTGTGATGGTTTAAAGGTGGCATTGTTGTTTGTGCCACCAAGGTTCAAACCCCATTGGGGTGGTATTGTTGAATGGTTGTAATCCGGTTCATAGCTCCGGTCAAAAGTGTTTACCCCTTGAATAAAAAAAAAAAAAGTCAATGTCATATGCTTAAAATCTAATCACCCATTTGTGTTGTCTATCATTAAGGTCCTTTTGATTCAAGAATTATTTGAGACTATTGTGGTCTAGTTTTACTATAAACTTCCCTCCCACTAGCTAAGGTTTGAATTTGGCTAAGGTATGCATAATGACCAACATCTCTTATCATAAATAAAATAACTCCTTTCAGCTCCCCTTAACTTCATACTCTCAAAAGCAATCAAATGCTTATTTTGCATCAATACAACACCTATCCCCTCTCCTAAGGCATCAAGTTCCAACTTAAAATGTTTGGAGATGTCAAGAATAAATAAGTATACATAATTGGGTAAAAGCACAAAGTTGTGTCACACTTTTAGCCAACTTATCAACATAATTGAATTTAAGTATTTCTAACTAAAAATCAATTTTGGTCAAACACATGATCTAGTAAGATTCATTCTAGCTAAGTTAGATACTTCCACAACTTTTTCAACTAAAATTGTTTGCTAAAAATATATGGAGCACCACTTTGAGTCCAATTTACCAAAAAAATAAAATTATTTAAAAAACTTGAAGTTTCAATAACTCCTGCTAATGTAAATAATTTTTCTTTTAAACATAAAGATAGACTTTTGTAGATCCATAAGTGTAGTTTTCAAAAATATATTTATTTTAATAGTTTAATTATTTTTTATATTTTATTTTTTTATTTTTACTAAAAGTAGGTTATCAACAAAAAATATTAGGTTGATTACTATGCCAAGGAAAAATACTAAAACTTACTTTAAAAAATTGAAAAAAATATGATGCTCTAGATAAAAGAATCTATTTCAAGATGGTATAACCTTTTTTTCCATGTTAGATAAATATTTAATATGAAAGTTGACATCTGATGAAAACAATTGTTTTTTTATTCATGCACATTTTAATATTTATTTAAAAATATATATTTATCAAAATTGGAAAAAAAAATATCCATGCACTAAAATTTAAAGTTATAAATACACACAAAAAATTTGAAAGAAAAAAAAATTCCTATAAAAAGTTTGACATCCCATGCAACTTCATTTTCCAACATTTTATCAACAATTAAATTATAGTGTTAATTTATTAAAAACTAGTATAAAATAATTTTTTAATTTTTTTAAAAAATTACAAACATAAAATATACTAAAAAATACATGTTTTACTAGTTTACATCATTTCAAAATTCAAAACATATATGCCACTTTTTATTGATTCAAGTTTAAAATTTGGATTAGCGTTGGCCATTTCCTTTATAAAGTGTGACATAGCTTGTGCTTTTACCCAATCTGTTTGAATTGATCAAATCATTACTATGTTGCATCTAACCAACTAAAATCCCCCTTCTTAGTCAAATGTGTAAGTGGAGTTACTATCTATGAAAACCCCTTAATAAATCTTTTATAAAACCCACATAATCCAAAGAATCCCTTAAGTTGTGAGAGATTTGTGGTGTAAGGCTAATAAAAAATTGCTTTGATCTTCCTAGGATCAACTCTAACACCCCTAGAGCTAATAATGTGGCCAAGGTAAAGAAGCTCTATCAAACCAAACTCACACTTATACTCCTTGGCATATAATGATTTTCTCTCTAAGATGCTCAACACCTCATCAATATGTCTCATATGCTCCTCCTAAGTCTTGTTAAAGATCAAGATGGTAAAAAATATAAGAACAAACTTCCTAAAAAGATTACAAAATACCTTGTTCATACAAGATTGAAAAGTGGTCAGGGCATTGGTTAAGCCAAAGAGCATCACTAGAAACTCAAAATGATTGTAATGGCACCTAAATGCAATCTTATCCACATCCTCTTCTCACACCTGAATCTAATGGTAGCTTGACCTCTAATCAATTTTAGAAAAGTAACAAGCACTATGCAACTCATCAACTAGCTAATCTATCTGAGGAATATAATAAACATGTTCTTAATTTTCTTTTTGTTTAGTGTCTTGTAATAAATGCACATACGTATTGTTCCATATTTTTTCTTAACCAATTACACCATTGATGACTTGCAAATGGACTCTTTCTTGGTATAATGTACCCCATGTCAATCAAGTCCTTAATATCATTTTCTATCTCATTCTTATTCCTCTTAGGGTGTCTATATGGTGTGGTAATCACCAAGTTGGACCCTTCAGCAAGCTCTATAACATGCTCTATGCCCTTATCAGGGGGTCTCCCTGGAGGTATGCTACTAAAGACTGTGTTTTTCTTAAACAACATAACCTCTAGATCATGGTGGTAAATCCTCTTCAAATGTTCTATAATTGTAGGCATAATAATACATTCCACTACCCACTCTACCTAATCTTATATAATAAGTCTCTCCATCTTCTTGAAAGAGATTTCTTGTGGCCCACCATTTTATTTGCCTCTAACTATGATCTTCCCATCTACACAAAATTCCATTTCCATGTTTCAAAAATTCATATAAAACTCCCTAATGGAACATAGCCACTCCATAACAAGGACCATATTTGTATCTCCTATGCTCACTACATCGAAGTCATCTCACAACTCATACTCACCCAACTGAATGCTCAAGTTAGGAATCTTTCTGGTGCAAGTGAGGGTGAATCAATAAACTACCATCAATTTGAAGCCTTCACAATCTTCTATTTTGATTCCCCTTCTAGCTACAACACCCTTCTAGCCACATCACAATCTACATCCTAATCACAATTAGTTTATTCTCAAACTTTTAACTCTAGCCTAGTTAATGAATCCATAGTTTATTAACTCAACCCATCCCCATTAATTTAATTAATCCTTAATTAATTGATTTAACCCCTATTCTCATCCTTCGTCATCCTCATTAGTGATTGGAGCATCATGCCACTAGTCCTTATCCCTTCCTTACCCAAGTTATGTTTTAATCTTCTTTGAAATGATGTTACTTCTCTTAGTTGCAACATCATCTTAAAGAGGGTAAAAATGTAGACACCTAAAATAATATTTAATTAAATAAATACTTGTTATTTATTTAATTAATTTAAGGTCTCCTTCCCTTATCCTAATAATTAATTAAATATTTATTTATTTATTTATTTTTCCCACTACCTTCATCCACCATCTTTAATTAAATAAATTTACATTAATTTAATTGAATCTAACATTTTTTCCATATTCGTATAAACCTTCTAATCCTAATTAAAGTTATTTAACTTTACCTACATCCTAATCACCATTAAGTCATTCTTTGACTTTTAACCCTAGTCTAGTTAATGAGCTCATGGTTTGTTAACTCAACCCATCCCCATCAAATTAATTAATATTTGATTAGTTGAATTAATCCATGTGCGTAACCCTCATTAGTATTATTTCCTAATTTTTAATTCTCTCCACCTCCCTCAAATTTGTCACATAGTGACAAGTGTCCTATCCTACCCTCTTGCATAAATTCACTAATGTCTTACACAATCCCACTAACTCTTCCCAATGTGAGCACACCTCCCTCTTTCACCCATTTCCCTCTTGTGACACTTTCCATAAGGCTAAACATCCACTAGAACCTTGATCCAAACCTTATTTCTCATTAAATCCCAACCCTTCATCACCAATGCATTCTAGCCCTTAGTTCATCTCATTATAATTCTATATATTGAGACATTGGCTCTCATTCTTCATAAGCCACATTCACCATATCCTTATGCTACAAAAATATCCATTTAAGCCATCTATATCATACCATTATGTTGTAGAATTTGTAAGCAACCACATACATAACACAAACCATCAATATTTGAGCAAATATGCAAGTAGAGGGTGCAACTTGTGAGCTCAATCTATGAAGAGGAGAACAATGAAGGTATAATATCTTTATGTTTATTTATTTTATGAAATTTCATAAATTTTCCTTCATCAATCCATTTTATCTTCTTCATTTTGGCACACTCGTGGATTACCACACCTTTTTTCGAACGTTTTGTGAAGTTTTTATGAGTTTTTGTGAAGCAGGTTTCATCTCGAGGTCAAAACTATGAAATTTCACCTTTATCACATAGATATGTGCCTCTATCAGATATAGTGGTGCCTCTATCACACAAATTTGTGCCTTTTTCAAAAAGAGTGGACTCTCTATCACATAAAGTGGCACTTTTACAACATAGAGCTGCACCATTTTTTTCAATTAGTTTATAATCGTTTTAACTTAGATTTATGGTTTTTTTAACTTCTCAGGTCTTTTTTTGTAAGGTATCATCATTCTAAAAAAAATTTTTGTAGGAGGAATCATTTTTAAGGTTTCTTACAAAGTTCCTAGGTCACCTAGGGTTTTGCTTATTTTGAAATATTTTTGGTCATATTATCTGGCATATTTTGGAAAGATCCTTGTGTTCTAGGGTATTTTGTATGATCATCTACCTGTTTCCTCATTTGGGTTGGTGAAAAACCTCACTCTTCAACCCCTGGAAGTCTTTTTGGTCAAAACTATGAAGCTCTACCTCTATTTCATAGAGTGAAACTTCGTTCAAAAAGAGTGGAGCCTTTGTCAAAAAGAGCAATGCCTCTATCAAAAAGAGCAATTCCTCTATCAAAAAGAGTGGTGCCTCTATCAAAAAGAGCAGTGCCTCTATCAAAAAGAGTGGTGCTTCTGTAAAAAAAGAGAGGTGCCTTTGTTTCTAGATGCAAATTTGTGTTTTTCTCATGTTTTCTACATTCAATCTTCATTTTTGAGTCACTATCGGCATGATCAAGTTGTTTACTTAGATGGTTTGTTGCAAAAAATCATATTTTGACTTTCGGAAGTTGATTTGTGGTGCCTTTGTTTCAACAGTAGAACAACTCTATCTATAAAGCTACATTTTTGTTTTAGATTGCAATTTTCTTGGGTTTTTCACCTGTGTTCTTCATCTAACCTCTATTTTGAGTTACTAATGCATGGTGCAAGGGTTTAATGTTTATCTAAGGAAAGAATCATCCAATTTCTATGGTTATATTCAAGCTAAAATTTATTTGATGTGATCATTTCATCATCTATTCCCTTGTGGTGCAGCTTGAAAATGCTTCTCAAAGGAAAAATCATCAAACTACTAACATATTTCTTGTAGATTCACTTGTCCAATAATCTATTTTTTCCACTAACCTAGGCACATTCTATTTTCTTAAGGTTAATGAGCAATTATTTGATGTATCTTTGAGTGAGTGGTGTATATTCTCTCCTCTCACACCTAGTGTGACCTTGTTGGAAGAATGAAGAAGAAGCCTCTGGTGTGTTGTCATTGATGCCAACATTGGTTGGTAGTAGTTTCGTCAATTTAGAAAAGCGTTGTCTCTATTATTTTGATCTGGTAATTTGGTCCAAAAATTTTCTTAGTAGGAGATCGCTTCATAAGATTTTAATATGAAATTCAAGACTATTTTTTGCATCTCTAGATAAGTTTTCAATGGTTTTTGTTGAAAGGAATGAAAGTTATGAATGACAAAGTTCAGCTTATAGTATTTTGCTCAATATTTTTGCAATTGGCATAAGTTTTCTTCTAGCTGACACAAAATTTTGGTGTGCTCTTCATTGGTGACTTAAAGAGTTCCTTATTAGGTCTAGGCTGACATAATTTATGGTTTGCACATTTTTTTTGATGAAAAGGTGTTTCAGGTTGAGTTGACAAGCTATATTTTTTATTAAGTATCTGTACATCTAATTAGGCTGACCTAATTGATGTAAGGTGTGATAACTAGTGTATATATATGAAACATCTTTTTCTATTGAGAGATAGAGAGATACATATAGATGCGTGTGTAGTGTGTGATAAGTGAAAAAGTAATAAGCAATGATGTGCATCCATTGTGCGAAGTTATATACTCTTAATGTATTTTTTGTGTACTTGTGAACTAGAGTAGGATTTTGTATTCCAAAGCCTAATTGGAACTGAACTCAGCACACATAAGGTGTATTTCATTAGTTTGAATCATTTTGACAATGAGCCACACCTCTTTTTTATTTACTTCAGGTTGTGATCCTTTCAAGGACAGTGAGTTCTGGCAATGAGCCCTGCAATATTTTATGACTAGTTATAACATATTGTGAGCTAATCCTCTTCGTGGTTTTTCCCACTTTGGTTTTTCCACATAAAAATCCTGGTGTCTATCTGTTATGTGGTGTTATGCTTCGTTTCATGTTCTTGTTTGTAGTTGCATTTAAATATGTTTTGATAATTGAATGGCTATCAATTAAATGGTTCAGTAAAAAATATTGATTCAGCCCCCCTCTCAGTATTATGGGTGTTCAACAATTGGTATCAGAGCTTGGTTCCTTTGGAAAAGTCTAAAAGCTTAAGGAAGATCTTGAAGTTTGAACAAATGGCTGACAAAAAGTATCATGTTCCTCCAAAAGAGATCTTTGCAATTGAAGAACTCCATGTTGCTCTTGAAGATCTAGATAAAAGTGAAGATAAGAAAGAAACTCTAAAAGAAAACTTGAAAGAAGCAAATGAATGCATTAGAAAGCTGAGAGAGCAAATCAAGAAGTTCAAAGAAAGGCATAGAGAAGTCAGTGATCAGTTGAAGAAATCTAATGAAGACATCTTCGGACTAAAGATCCAAGTGGAAGAAAATAAAAGAATTGAAGAATGTTGGAAAGCTGAAATTTAGAATAAAATTGATGAATGTAAAAAGCTTGAACAATAAGTGGTAACTCTAAGATCTAACTTGGAGAAAGGAAGAGCTCATGAAGAAAAATTCAAAACAAGTACTACAATGCTTGATGAGTTGATCGCATTTCAAAAACCAGCTAAGGATAAAGGTGGTTTATGACTTGAAGAAGGAAAAAGTTCAAAGGAAAATCAGATTCCTAACAAAGTTAACAATCAAAGGAATACTCAAGGAAATAATAAATAGTTCAAGAACCAAAGAAGCAATACCAAAAGGATTCCTATTTGACAACTTAATGCTCAAAGGTACCCATCTTTTAATGGAATTTGTTTCTCATGCTATAAATTTGGGCATAAGGAAACTGAATGTAGGAGTAGAATAAACCAGAATGTTGGATTCTTTGCTAGAAAATGTTTTTCTTGCAAAAAAATTGGACATAGAGCTACTGAGTACAGAAGTAAGATAATGATGAATAGATTTGAACAATACTAGTAGAATGGCTCAAAATTTTCAAGGCTATTGTTATATATGTTATGCTTTTGGAAATAAAGCTAAACAATGCAAATCAAGGATAAATTCAAATCAAATTGGTCAAAGAAATTTTGTGTGCTACACTTGTAACAAACCAGAGCATACCTCAAAATTCTACATAAGCAAAATTGGGAAGAAACTGGATCTAGAATAAAAGAACAAACCCATGAACAAAGTGGATCGTACCGAAGTGAGAAAGGAAATGGAGAAGATTTAGAAGAAAAAGGAAGAACTTGAGAAAAGGATGAATCAAATGTACCTGTACCTACATCTAGTGCAAATACTTCTAAAAAATGAACCCTATAGTGGCTTCAGGGGGAGCAGTTACATAGATATCTAATAAACCTTTGATATAAGAGGTTTCAAGAAGTGACACGAAGATATGTGATGTGGAATGGTATATTCAAGCTGTTGAAAAATATTATGGCAACAAATGTGCAAATTTGGAGATTTGTGGAGCCTTTTAGGGTTTACAGTGTATTTCACAAAGTGTATTAGCTTTTTGAAGGTGAAATGCATTTAATGTGAATTAGGGAAAATCGATAAAACATAAAGAGAAATCCCAAGTTGAATTAAACCACATTTTACTACTCGAAAGAAAGCAAAGTGAGTTGAAGCAAAGTGAAGCCGATTCAGTGTACTTGGTATCAAACCCTAGTTCCGTCAAAACTTAAAAGAGGTATTTATAGTTATCAATACTCTATTGGTTTGAATTAGAAGCATTTCTCATAACTATTTTCAAAATAATTAAGGAAAGATGGCCACACCAACTATTGTTGAGACCTTTGATAGACCCCAACCTAGGCTCAAAAGATATTCATGGACCCCATGGGTGCATTTTCACAAATCCCAAGTAGTTTTTTGCCTACTAAACATACCAAGATCTACATTGACACAAAATTGGAAGAATTTGACCATCAAGAACTCATGAATGAATGGGAAAATGAATTTTCAAAAGATGATTACTCCATGACACTAGAATATGAAAACCTACTATGGAAGAAACTAGATGTATGGAATAGGTTCCCCTACATGTGAGTAAGGAAAATTGATGTAAGGGTGGAGAAATTCTCCACCCCTATATAGGGGTAAAGATGCAAGGATAACAAGGATGTAATTTCGGGTTTAAACCCTAACCTACATATTGGCTATGCATTTGTATGTATGTAATGAGGATGTCAGACAAGGTTTAAAACTTGACTTACATCTGAGGTAGGGCATGTAATACAAAAAATAAACCTCACATTACATGTCCAAAGGGTATATCTTGTGTTGGTTGGGATCTAAACCCCAACCTACGCATGGGAAAAGACAACGATGTGTCATTACAAGAAAAATTCTCGTACCACATGCAAAGTATATAGTGAGTGTTTCCTGAGTGTTTTGGGTAGTAGATGGTTTAGGATGTAAATCGGGATAAAAATCCTAATAAACATCTATGGAGAGGAAAATGGTGTTAAATCATAATGAATGCTTTCAGGACATAAAACCTGAAAAACATTTTAATAATGGGGACCTGTGATGGTGAAAAGGAGACAAGTATGTTCAGGATTTATCCTCTGAGTGACATGAGTGATATATAATATGGGTGAAAACAAAACCTAAAGGAATAACATTAATAGGTAAAAAAAATGTTTGAAATAAAAACCAAAACCTATAACAGAATAAAATACCCTAAAATACAAATCATAACAAAACCCTAAATGATGCTTAAAAGCACACAAGAAACAAAAATAGGAAAAGAAAAACTTGACATACTTGAATGTTACAAAGAATGGAGAGAAAAACCCAATTGAAATCCTTGAGAAAACCAAGAACAAATGTTGGAATTGAGAAAAGATGACAAAGGTCACTTGGGTAACAGTATTTAGAGAAAGAATGGCAAAGAAAGAGGATCAAAACTGATCTAAATCGATAATAAATATCATTAAAAATAATATTAATGACACCCTTGTGGATGTAGGAGTGTAGTCACAGGAAATTTTCCCACGATTACATCCTAAAGTGTAAATTGCATGAATATGTAGTGTTGCTAAATTTTAGAAACACTACATCATCAAGAAAAAGATTAAAACTGAAATTTTCCCTTTTGCAAAATTTCAAAAGGAAAAAAGGTGATCCGATTAAAATGAATTTTTAAGGGATCAAACTATGCATGAGGGCAACCAAAAATTTCCTCAATATATGTGCTTAGAGGACATGGGCAATGAAAAAGAAAAATTTTGTAGGGGTTATCCCATGAATTGAGCACGTTGAATTTGAGGATAATAAGACCCCTACCAAGGATTCATTTTCCCAAGGGAGAATCTCTCCTTGTACATGTAATTTTTCAAATTTCTACACATTTATCTATGTTTGTTTCCTTCACCTTCTTGTACCTATAGATCTCTATTTCAATTTCAAAAATTGCATATTTTTGTAGTTTTTTTGCATTTAGTTCAATTGGGGAAAGAAAGTGCATTGTTTAAGATCAAATTTTGCATTTAAAAGTGATCATTTTCAGATTTTTGCATCTTAAATTAGTTAATTATCATTTTTGGATTTGAAAATTGTATTTTAACATCTATTTACACTTGCATTTGACATTTAAACCTCTCATCATGGATATGTGTTTTCATCAAATGTGGATTTCTTTAAAATCTTTGGTTCATGTTTCAAGTTGTATGTTTGGTGATGATACTAATGCAATTGAAAAAAATCATGAATCCTCAACTCCTAACAAATGTCCATGTGAGGTGGATATCTTAGACCAAGATGAAGATGGCATGCAAGAATTCATATAAAATTCCTTGTATAACCTTGAGAACAATGCATCCTTTTATCCTTCCATTCAACAACCAACACCTCCTATCATCCCATCACTTGACATGTTCAACCTTTTGCATCCTAAAATTGAATCACAAAGTAAGCCTCAACCATCCAACATGAAGGAACTTAATTCACAATGACAACATTGATACTTTTCTATCCTATGCCCATCAAGTTACTAATGCCCTATCAACTTAGAAGAGAGTTATGGTTAAGAATTAGAGTTTTAAGCAAACAAGTATGCGACATAACCAATGAACATGAAATCCATCAATTTCTAGAACAACAACCATCAGAAGACACCAAGAGATTGGGATATCATAATCCTCCCCCTCCACATCAACCACTTTCCCAATCAAGTAAAAAACATGGGCCTTATAAACTCAATAAATTAAAATTCCCTTGTCCTATGTCCAAGAATGAAAGGATCTTACACAGACTTCTCAACCAAGGACTCATAACATTACCACCTATCTGAGGAAAAAAAAGGGGAAAAGTACAAACACGTCTTACTGTGCATATCATAGAACTCTTAGACATCTTTTTGATGAATGTCGTGCTTTAAAGAAGATTATAGATGAATTTGGTATCATTGATATAATTGGATAGCATGCACACACTTCGCGCCTTGCCATGTGATAGTTGTAGAATCTTAGCATACTCACTATTACATGTATTACACTTTATGCAAAACATTTTTCCATATTGCAAGGAGAATCATATCATTATTTATCTCAGTTCATCCTTGTCCTACATTTGGGGGGCAAGGGGTTAGTTAGCCTTGTCCTAGTAGGAACTTTTCATTGGGCCCCTTTGGCTAGTTATTCTCCTTTCATATATGATGAACAAGATTGGGATGTGGACAACTTGCTTTAGGTTGTCTATGTGACATACTAGCTCTCTCTTTTCTTTTTATTCTCTTTTGTGATTGCATGCATGTAATGTGATCCCTCGTATTGTGTTGCTTGGTATGTCTTTATGTTTGTGAGCTTTCTTTGGATGACCCTTGTTAATCTTTTGGTGTAAGATACAATGGAAGCGAATTTATTGCGACATTCTTCTTTTTGTCATAAACATTATAATTTTTTGTCTTGTGTTTTTCTTTTGGGGACAATGTAAGGTGTTAAGACATTTAGGTCTCTTCCATGCTAACCCAAAATATTTTCTCTTTTTTCACTCTCTATGTTTCATTCCTCCTTTGTGTTCATTGTTCCACGAAGTATTTGGGGAATGATGACAGTTCCAAGCTCTATTTTACTATAACAAAGACATACGTTGACCTTGAATCTATGGATCCCTTATGTGTTATCTTTTGAATTGTGTGTGGGGGAAACCTCCTTTTTCATGATGTAGCTTTATTTGGAAACATATCATTAGCATAGGGATTTCCAAATAAGATCTCATGGCCCTTTTATCAACTAGAATTTATCATTTTCTACTTTAAAGTAATTGTTCATAGTATGGTGTTTAGCAATTTCTTTAAAGTGGAGGCATACATCGGCATTATTTCTTTTTGGCATTGACATATTGATATTTATTGCTTCACTTTGTTCATAGAGGTTGAACTTAGTGTAGCATTGGCATAACATCTTGATCATTTATATCCTTTTTCCTCACCTAGTGGATACCGGATTTCACTAGCCTATGAGTATTTTATGTTTACATTTTTCCTCACCTAGTGAACAAAATATTTTCACTAGTTCATGAGTTTTTTTTTTTTTGCATAGTGGACACCATGTTTTCACTTGTGAATTCATTTTATGGAAAACAATGCAACCATGCTAGTCCATTCTTTTATTTTTCCCTTTTGCATTATCTTTAACATTGTATGTCGGTGTATCTTATCTTGCTACACATATCTTACATTCATGTTTGTCCCTATGTGTTTATGTTGGTTTGCCATGGAATCTTAGATCCTAGGGGCTTGGCCACCTCCTTGATCTTTTTCATCCTATCTCTCTAAAATTTGTACATTTAGACCCCTCTTAACACATATTTGTCTACTTTAGTGTGAGTTTGAATGTAGGCTCATACTCTCAATAAAGTGGAGGCTAAATGTAGCGTAGGAAATTGTATACCTTTACAATTTCACACTATGTTTGGGTCTCTTAATTAATTGGGCATAATTAAGCTTCTAATTTGCCAAATTATGCATTCCAAAACCTTATTTTCCTATTTTCTAAAAGGGGAACCAACATTTAATTAATGAAATTAATATTTTAATCACCTTGGAGTATGTGTGTCCTAGACTTATGGGCTAGGACCCATTCGGCCAAGGGCGAATGGGTCTCCTTTAGGTCCTAGGACCTAATTTTTAATATTTTTTGGTGGTCTTTTAATGATTCAAATTCAATATCCAATTGTCGGCTTTTGGAATCTAATTTTTGAAAAATTAGATAAATACCTATAAATACAAAGTCTTTTTATCAATTCAAATCTAACACTTATGGAGTAACTTTTTGAAAAGAAAATATTATTGTCAAGAGCATTCAAGAGAAATTTTATTAGTCATTTGTTGCAGCATTCAAGATCCTATCATCATGTTCAAGCTTATGCATGTTCATGTCATCTTGTGAAGGCTAATATGCATTGTTGATCCTCAAAACATCCAAGCATTTCAAGTATCCAAATCCATCAAGCAATGCAAGATCAAGTTCCTTGGAGTGATTTTTTTCACTTCAATCCTCTAAGGGAAGCCATTGAAGGTTTTGGTGAGTTGGAGCAAGCGAGTGTTCATTCATTATTTCCTTCCATTTATTAATTGTCATTATCTTTCTACCAAACATGGGGTTTGACTAAGGAAAACTCCCATTCAAAACAAACCATTTTCCCCTCTTTGTATGTACATATTACAGGTTGAAGAAGAATTGAAGAGATCTTGAAAGGAGACATTTTGCATTATTGCACAAGTTGTCATCATTGTTTTCAAGCCACAAAAACTAAATTGCGGACTTTTTTTCATCTTTCTGATGGTGGGACCTATGTCAAACTGAAGCTAAGATTTATCATTAGAGGACTGTCAAAAGTGTTTTTAGAAGCCCTAACCAAGAACCATTCACCTTAGGGTGAAACTATCCTTCAACAAAGCTCAAAACAAATGACTGGTGTCAGGTACATGTGTCTAGACCCTTCTCAGATTTTCATGCAAACTATCATTCCAATTTTTGTATCTTCAAGAAATTGCATTTTATTTTTTAGATCTTATTTTTCATTTAGTTTAAGTGTATCAAATCATTTCAATTTAATCCCAAATCCTTCCTACTGTCCTAAGGAACTAGGATCTAGGTGTGATTAGCTTACCTTAGGGTTGAAAGTCAATCTTTACACCTTGTGTTCACTTTCCTAATGAAATGCACAATTGGGGAAGGACACCTATAAATATTTCGTATAAGGATTTTAATAAACCTCCTTTTAGGGGATCCCTTCCCCTACGTTTTAGTAGGATACATACATACATACATACATACACACACACACACACACACACACACACACACACACACACACACACACACACACACACATATATATATATTATCGTTTTTGATGTTCTACCCAAAGATTCACATTTTATATAATAAATTTTTTAAATCTAATTAAATTTGATAATAAATATAAATATAAATACAACAAATCAAATCATCAATTTCAACCCTTACCCAAATTCACCCCAATTTTTTTAAAATTTTATTCCCTTATATGATGTTTTACTTGTGAAACAAGTAAATCTATCTTGATGCAAATAATTAAAAATTCCAAATAAAGTAATTCTAATGAATTCTACTATACAACACTTCAATAAACATTTGTTTCATTCCATTATTTCAATGGCAACATCAGCCTATTGAAATAGAATCTCCAGTTAAAATCTAAAATAAAAAAGATAATTTGGTTATTTGTACACAAGTATTGAAGATTTAATGCTAGAGTGTTAGCAATCCAATCTTAAGTTGTGCATTCTAAGAAATTTGCTAGAATAAATTTGCTAAAATAGAGATTCAATAACCTTCAAATGGAAATTAAGCTTGAGAAAATAAAAAGATTAAAATAAAATTCTGAATCTATTAATAAAATGGTAAAATTGAGTATAGAATTTAACGTTTTTTTTTTAAATTTAGTTTTAAAGATATTTAGTTTAAAATTTAAGTTTTAAAGATCAAAGTCCAATTGAGAGGTTGAAATTAAGTGTTAAACTAGTAAGAGGCCTTGAATCTAGTAACCTTGAAATCCATTTGAAACTAATAAAAAATTAATATCTAGTCCAAAATGAGATGTTTATCCTTCAATCAACAAAAATATACTCACACAAATCATCAAGCAAATAGAAATGAATACCTAATTACGCGACTACAACGGTTACATAGTCTGTGGCAATGTTTATGCCATATTTATAAATTCTTTATTTTTAAAATATTTGGGTGCGGTGGGATCCCGTACTATAGGTAAAAGTAACTTGTACGTAGAGTCAATGACAAAGTTTTTATAATATGAAACTCTTCAAATAAAATATTTTAAATTCCGTTGTTATTGTAAACGTGACAATTAAAAGAACTTTAATCTTCGTCCATCCCTTCTCGCTTAGCTACCGTACAAAATACAGAAATCTTATTTTCCAATTCAGATGGGATTTACCTATCTAGTCATATTTGTATGGATCATAATAGTGGGTTCCTTACGGAAAATATAGCATTTATCGTGTGGGCCATTTAGGAAAAACGCGTTCCTAAATGAGCGCGTGGGAAAACGTTGTGTTAGAGTGGGCTACGACGGCTTTAAATTGACTCTAATGCCTCTCAGCTCATTAGAGAGGGTTAACGAAAAAACATTAATTTAATTAAAGACTAATGATATAAGATTTTTACAATTTATATTGAAAAAATTTATACATAAACAAATCTAGAAGAAGTATAATTATAATTAAGACTTTTCATAATTATAATCTTGATAAGATCCTATTCTCTTTCCATATAGGAGATGAATGTGTACGTCCAATTGCTTCTTTCCAAAACAGTGGCGTTCGGAAAAGTAAGTCACTAGAAGTACTACAGCAAAAGTAAAACATTATCACTAAAATCTAATAAGGTCGGCTGATTAATGAAGTGAAAGATTTCTCAGTTGTGGAATAAAACAGTTAAATGGTCCACTTTCAAATCATTTCATTCTGAATTAGGATATTATCATTGAAGTGGCCCATCCAAGTAAACTATGAAACGCGTTCAACTTAAAAATTGAGGCGAAGTAAAGGAAAATCTCATTCAAATGAACCGCAAATCGTGACCAAGCTTACAAAATATTCTGCCATGCGTATGAAACAGTATTTTCCTTTGGCGAGATATTGAAATGTTTGCAGTCAATGGCGTATGAAAGTTTCTTTTCGATGCCATACGACTGTGATTTTTAACGCTGAATAACTCATCTGACAAAAGTTACGTACTAAATGGCCGTGTATGTTTTGTCAGTGGTCCTTTTCATATTATCGACTCAAGCCAAGAATTTGATCATGTCGACTACGGTAGTTTTCAAAGACCTAAATGAAGCATCACAACATTCAAATATGCTCTCCTAATGAAGGCGTCGTAGCAATAGGTATGACATTTCAACTATAATAAATTTCAAAGACTAGAAATGTTGATTATTTCATCTAGGTATAATTTTCATATTTATAGAGTCTATTCAAATATATTGAAGAATCAATGGATCTTTGGTATATAGTGAAGTTGAATATTTGATTGAGTCTATTTAGCACCAAATCTCATCAAATGTAAAGTCTTCACATGATAATGATGAGTTCACGATCATGTCTTAAACTTGATGGAATGGATACCTTTCAATCTTTGACTATTATCCAAAGAGGTCCTAAGACCCGTGTGCCATATTGAATACTAATATTAAATTAAATTCAATATTTACTTATATTAATATATTTTTTAAATTATTTTTAATTTTCATTAATACAATAAATCCTATATGATATAATCTTTTTTTCATCTAATTTTTATTTTTTCCTTTCACCATAAGTATTACTATAGTTATATTATGTTATGTATGACTATAATTATAGTATCAATTAATACATTTCATATCATTTTTTCTTTCTTATCTTTGTCATTCTTCATTTTAGTAACATCTATCATGGATTAAATCAATACATTATATTAATATTTACGAAGTTATGAATTGGTGAGATTATAAATGGGATACCTCATCCCCAACATAAACACTCAACAATAAAAGGCTAACAAAGATTAGACCTTGATGGAAATAACACCAACACCATATTTAGACCATCACACTATACCACCATTGACAATAATTTTCCTTCTTTATTAATTGGTCATATTAATGATTGAATATAAAAATAATTAATATTATTAATATTATTTTTTCATGGTTTTTAATATTTATAATTAATTACAAACTAAAAATATATTATTTTAATTACATAAATGTTAATCATTGAAACAAAGAAAAAGAGTGGCTTATCAATGTGAGTTACCAAGATGATAAACCACACCTTTAAATTACTAGTTGTTTCATTTAATTATGCATAAAAGAACATTAGAAAAAAAACCTAACTTTTATAACAGCAATAAGGAAGGTTTTAAGATATTGAAATGATGTGTACCTTGCTAAAAAAAGTGTTGTTTCGGGGGTCACTGTTGCAAGTATGAGAAACTGTGGTGGTGTTGTCATTAATGTTGTCATTGATGTCAACACAGTTCAGTATGTTACATGTATAGCTGAGATGTTGTTGAGATGTTGTGAGTACATGGAGCTATCCTTATGGTGTAGCAGATATGTTGGTTTGATGAGTTTCCAAGTGCTTTTGGGAAAATTAATGAAGAAGAGAAGTCAAAATGATGAAAGTGTTCAGAATGTGCTCCGGTATGTGCTCCACATTTCTCCTGTGTTGATCCTATGCTTGTGCGGATCTGAAGGGTAGATAATGGTGATTTAGTGGCGATATCTCCTGAGTTTTAGCTTTTGGTTTGATGGTACGTGAAAGTCACGTTCACCGGTATGTGAATTATTTTGGCAAGTTGGTCTTCTGTGGACTGGGAGAAATATTGTCGCTCTGTAGTCCTCCTCTTTGTTTCAGATCTTGCGGATCTAGAATATGTATTGTGAAGGTCTTTTTTGTGCTTTGGCAAAGAGGTTTGAAGATTGGTGTTTCAGAAGTCATGTTTCAGTATTTCAACGTGAGTTTATATAGTTCAGACAGAATGGTGAAAGGTTTTCAGTGATTGAAGTTTGTTGTTTTGTTGTCGATGTATCTGGAAGATTTTGAGATGTATTATTGTGTATAAGGAAGCATGTCGTGGCGTCCACGTGTCATCTTCTTGTTGGGAAGCATGTACATCAATGATCATTTTTGTTTTGATTAGGTTTGGCCAACCTGGTGTTTACACTTCATTCGAAGAATAAAATTTAAATAAGGAAGTGTGTGGTTGTTTCAAGATATTATTTTTGATCTTGATTTTTTTTATTGGTCCACTCTTATTCCTTTCCACTGTAGGAATTTTGAGTTGTCGATGTAATTTGAATTTATGAATTGAGGTATTTGTGGCCAACCTTGGAGAAAGTTTCTAAGGTTGAGGATGGTATAAAAGCAAGTTGAATTGCAAAGAATTGGATGACAGGGTGATACAAAGTGACGAAAGTGAGCCACAAATCATAAGAGCAGAAGTGTGTGTGTGTGTGAGTTGTTACAATAGTTCTTCCTTGTGTTGAAGACAGTGAGATAAAGGTTTCTGCAATCCTATGAATGTGTTAATTATTGTGGTGGATCTTTTTGTTCTCTTTCGTATATTTAGGCAGTGAGCCTTCCTATTAGACAGTGAGTCCCTTTTGTAAGCAGTGATCCTTTGTACTTGGACACTAAATCCTCTTTTGGGTAGTGAGCCCTTGGTAGTGAGCCTCTGTTTTATAATCTTTATATTGTGAGTTAACCCTCACCATGGTTTTTCCCTCATTGGGTTTTCCACGTAAAAATTAGGTGTTCATTGTGTTGATTTAATTTATGTTATTTGTGTTTCATGCTCTTACTTAATAACAAAATAGTGTAGTTGTGGAATTGATAAGTATTGAAGTTTTAAGTTTTTAATTTTGTGACAACTGATTTACCCCCCTCCCAATTGTCCTGCACTTGTTTAAAATGTTGACACTCTCAAATTTTGCAAATTTGAAGTGCCCATTTCAAAATTTTCCCTCTGCACTTTCAAAAATGCACCTAATGAACTTGCCTAAATGACCTACTTTTGAGGGTCATATTTTGGATCCCGTTGATTTTGGCGTAAAACCCATTTGTACACCCACTCATGTGTCCTATGTGAGTATGCATGCCAATTTTCAACTTCCCAGGATGAGTTTTGTCAGGGTTTTTGAAAAGCGAAGCTGGAGGGTTTTGGTACTTTTCTGCTATTTGCAAACTTTCAGTTCTACAAAGTTGCCTCCCGTTCAAACTTGCATTTTACAACTAGATGACTGTCATGTCAAAATGAATGTTGTTCTGCATTCTCCATTCCAAGATGAACTCCCATGTCAATTTTCAGAGCCTCACGACTTGATTTAGTATTTTTAGCAGAGATCAAAACCAAATGCAATTTATTCAGTTTTGAATCTGCATTTCCATAAACCTTTCTGAGAGGTCAACTTCGATCATCAATATCTTTTGATGGGAGATGATTCAACTGAATCCCTCTTGCATTTGTGTTCACTGTTCCAAAATGAGCTAGTGTGTCCAGTGGAAAGTTGCCTCCGTTCGAGCTTGCATTTTGCAACTAGATGACTGTCATGTCAAAATGAATGTTGTTTTGCATTCTCCATGCCAGGATGAACTCCCATGTCAATTTTCAGAGCCTCACAACTTGATTTGCTATTTTTATCAGATCAAAACCAAATGCAATTTATTCAGTTTTGTATCTGCATTTCCAGAAACCTTTTTGAGATGTCAACTTTGATCGTAATTATCTTTTGATGGGAGATGTTTCAAGAGAATCCCTCTTGTACGTGTGTTCATTGTTCCAAAATGAGCTAGTGTGTCCAGTGGTAGCTCACTAGGAGTTGATTTGATATTTTTATAACGACGTGGTTTTGTGAGTTTTAATTGGTTCTAAACAACTGTTTATTGTAGAAAGTTCAAGTAAGCAACTTTGACAGCTAATATCTTTCACCTCGTGATCTGTTTCTTTGATCCGTCTTTTCATTCAATTCTTGGAACGAATGTCTACGTTCCTGCAAGTTTTCATTGCTCTAGGAGATCATTTGACTAGTTTTCAAAGTTGATTCCTAAGCCAACTTAGTCAGTTTTGCACATTTTACAAATATGTTAGAAAGTGAGTTTTAATGACAACCCACTTCATATTTTTAACTTTGATACATTCAAAAGTTGTCATAGACCTATTTAAGGGTAAAATTTGTTTGAAAACTGAAAAAAATTAGCCCGGCCCACATGGGGCCCGACATGTTTTGCATAATTGTGAAACTGTGAATCTTGCATTGTGGCAACCATTTCAAATAAGTTGCTTTTAGTAGGTCAACATATGGAGAGGTACATGATTGTGATCTCCCTCAAAGGTATGAAGGAAAAGCATGATCTATCTTTCAAATACAAGAGTTTGAAAGTTATGTCATTGGGTGGATAAGGATGTTGAACAAAGGGAAACAAGCATAAGGGTGCCAATGTCAGCAAAATAAATTTGAACATGAAATTTGTAGATGTCATTGACCAGAGGAATGGGATTTAAATAAACAAGTTGAAAATACAACCATTCTTATAAATGCAGTGAAGAGGCCAAGCTAGCTCATTGCCACATTGTAAAATTGGGGGTTCAACATAATACTTCTCAGGGTAATGCTTTGGTTTTCATTTATGGTAAAAACAACAACATTAATGATACCCCTATTTTTTTCTTGTACCTATCAGTGCACCATGTTTTGTTGGTTTAAAGAACATGTCATTATGCAGCCACGACTTGGGCTTGTATATGTTGTTTGAATTATGGTAAAATTGACGGATGAGGATTGTGTTTTGAGGAAAGACAAAACACTCAACCAGTACATGGTGTTTTCCTAGTAACAAAATAGAGATATGGAGACTGTTAATAAATATTTAACTAGCTCCCTTTAGGTGTATTTCCCTCTATGCGTCAGCCTGTGCATCGCAAAGTCAACTCGGCCTTTTATCTAGGTTCTGCTCTACCACTCCACGTGTCTACTCCTCGCAACCCCGAGTCTCTGCATTCCTTCGAATTCCAAGAAACTCTGCTATGCTTCCATGTGTTGCGGTTGCGGGATACTTTTGATCAGGCTTTCTTGCTGCCTCATCGGGATCTGCTCGGGTGCCATGAAGTCCTCATTCCTAAAAAGGTTTTGGCGGGCCCCACAGTTGCTATCTGTAGTGTACACTTGATACGTGTCGGCTATTCGCAAATCTTTCAGCCTAGAGATGAAGTAGCAACTATAGGTAGTGAAACGCTACCACACGTCTCTTTTGCACCTGGTTGGTGATCGTTCCCTCCTTTATTGATGAAGTGCTCTACCCATTTGACACGTGTAGCATTAATGCAAGTCCTCAATGGCGAAAGAGAGAGGTTCATACGGGCAGTGAAAGGCTACCACGTGCCTATCCGACGAATCTCATACTCGGGCAATAGACCAGACGAGTCTAATGATTCTATTGGCCATTGCGTGTCATAATCATTCACACAAAATGGCGACACTTATCTAATTAGGCCTTTCCGGGACCACCGTCATCATTTGCAGAGGATGCACCTATGCCTGGAGTGATCGGGTGCTTAGTTCTAGATCGATTCTTTTGTAATGGCTTTGGGAATATTCTGATTCTTGCATCATTGCCAAGGGATTGTGAAATCTTTTCTTTTGTTGCTCTCCGAAGGGGTGGGGGTTTTTTTTTCCTGCTATATATGCTTTTCTCTATTGTGAGAAAAGGGTCCAGAATTTGAAGGAAAATGATGGTTTTAGTAAAAGACACCAGGCATTTATTGCTATTTTATTTTATTGCAAAAACTCTCAGACTGTGCCAATTGTTCGGCCTTTCTATTTTTCATTCTATTTGATCAAATTGTAAACTGTGCTTTTTATTGTCTAGACATTTCATTTAAGAACTTCTATATATGTTGAATGCAAGTTTGCTGATCTAGACCATGTCTAATGACTCTTCTTGGCATAGGAATGTATGCAATATTATTTTATATCAATGAATGGATTGTCTATGCTGTAATCTTAAGTTTCTGATGTTCTAGAACATTACAAAGGCCCTTAGATCTATGATTTATCGTACCTATCATTAAGTCTTGGTGTATCGCCTTAGGTTAGACTTTATTTTATTATATCTGTTTCCTTTTCCCTTTCCAACCCCCCATTATAGAAAAAGTTGGCTTCTCTAAAAATCTAGAGGTCACTCAATTTAGCACAAAAGGTCCCCCATAAACTGAGTTTTCCATAAGACACTGTTACCTCGTCAAATTTTGGCATCAACAGTTTGTTCTTTTTCTGGCATGCCCAGTTGGACCGAGCTTAAATGAATTTGCATTTTAGAAGGGTGTATGAGCCATCGGCTTGTAACTAGATCTCAAACTGCAAGCAATTGCAGTTTAATAGTACCCCCACTAGGAATAGTGCGAGTCACAAATCAGTTGGTAACCGTTCCATTCCCGCCACTCGTTCCTCTCACCATGTTGCCAGCCGCCAACAAACATTACATGGCATGGGACACCGGAAGTCCCCTAGCAGCCCCAATATTACCCGCTGTCTGGGGCGCTATCCCAGTTTTAGCCATGAAAGCTATACCCAAGTTTACTGGAGATAGCTCAAGAACACCAATAGAACATTTGCAGGATGTGGCGGACGTGTGTCTGGTATAGGGGATTACAGTGCAGAATGTAGCTTTGAGGTTTCTCGCCACATCTTTTAAAGGCAAGGCGCTGGATTGGTACTGAACACTGTCACGTAGTACTATTCACACCTGGGACGAGCTTGGAGATCCGTTCTATGAGAGGTTCTCAAATGACAGAGATCATTTTTCACTATATTATCAACTATCTATCATAAGACGATCCCCCTAGGAGGCTTTGACAGACTTTAATGCCCGATTTCACACAAATTAGCAAAGGATTCTTGTTACTATACGCCCGACTCCCGAGTTGGCGTTCATATTTTATCTAAAGTCCATCAATTCTAACATTTTCGTGATGATCAAGTCTTTGGGAGGAGCTACTCTTCCAGATGCTTACAGTGTCACTGTATAAGCCGAGAATCATTTAATAGATTGCATAAAATTGCCTCCTCGACCTATTATGCCAATATTCCCTGAAATATCGATGCCCGCACAAGAAGTTGCATCAACTAGCGCACCCGCAACTGCCCCGTCTATGTATACATATGTGGCAACCCCACAAAATGTAGCCTCTACATCAAGTTCTTCCAAGGATGAAATGAGAAACCTCAAAGAGATGTTGCAAACCATGGAAAATGATATAACCACTCTTAAGCAGAACCAATCAACACCTCTGAAGCCCGCATATAAAAACTATTAAGGCGGGCAGTCCTCATATCAGCAGAATCAGTACCAGGGCACGCCTCACACTAATCCACCAACTCTGACCGCAAACTAAATGGTGTCGATGCCTACTCCACTGACGAGCACGTCGCCAAGCTCGAGTAGGGAATTAACCACAAGGCATAACAACCTTATTGATGATATCAATCTGTGGTGCTTCCCTTGCAGCGATGCGCATATGCCCCAGAACTATCCGCGTGGCAACTTGCAACAAAAGGTGGTGGAGCAATGCAACCAAGGCATGGCAAAAAATCATGGGGGTTACATATATGCCTCACCACAAATGTAGAGTTTGGTTCTTAACACGCAAATGCAAGGAATGTCTTTAGAACAATAATTCGATATTGCTCCTAATCACGCGCTTTCTCCTTTATGGAGGAAGAAGAAATAGTGTTTTCTAATGAAACGTTGATATCAAAAACACCGCAAGTACAATCTGATTATAACATGCACTCAAAAAGGAGATTTACCATAAAGTTAGTTGTTTTGCATCTAGCCAGCCCGCAACTCAAGGGTGTTTCTAATCAGATTCCTGGTACTTCTACCACCCCGCTACCATCCCAACCACGGAAGGAAATTATTACACCAAGAGTCAAGCAGCAAAAACCTCTAATTTTGTCACCTTTTAATGTGGTCGAATAATTGAAGGAGTCATCCGCTAATGTATCTCTATGCGACATTCTAGCTATCCCAGAGAAAAATATGCTATTACAGAAGGTGCTTCAAGAAGAGGTGAATACAATGCCAACAAAGCAGTTTGTCAGTGCAAAGGTTGTCAATCAAATACCACTAGCTAAATTCTTTACAAACAATACAAAGGAATCCCCTATCAACCCTTCTTCTTGACTCTCATTATAGGAAAGAAGTTATTGCACAATGCCATGATTGATTTTGGTGCTAGTACCACGGTTATGCCTAAACAGATAGCCGAAGCTTTAGGACTCAGTTATGAACCTATGAAAAGGGGGGTGATGCAGCTTGATGGGAACAAAGTTGAAACCGTAGTTGTCATCAAAGCACTTCCTTTAACTCTATTTGTTTGCCCTAGTATCACGGTGCTACAAGACACTGTGCTCATAGATGTTCCTCCTATGTTTGGTCTCTATCTATCTTGAGAATTTACTTCAAAGGTGGATAGATACCTATCGTTGGATTGGTCACATCTGATACTCAGAACCAAGCATGGCACAAAAATGAAGATAGAATCAGAGTCTTTGCATTTTGAACATGTAGTGGATAAATCCCTGATCAATTTTGAAGCTGCACATACCTCTATCACCAAGCAAGAAATGTATTGCATTAAATTACTGGAGGAAGAAAAGGTGAGCGAAGACCGGAATGACAAAGAAGATGCTCTGTTGAGTGAACACATGGACAATGATCCTTTTGGAAATTATCATGCTACAGGATTGGGCACCTATGTAATTTATGATGAAGCCCAAGTATTCCCAAAGGTTGCCAAAGAGTCCAAAGGAAGCCAAGCAAGCGAGCTATGGACACTGTACTTTGATGGAGCAAGAAGCAAAGTGTGTGCTAGAGTGGGGATATATCTAATATCCCCACAAAATGAAAAATTGTTAAGGTCTTTCTGTTTTCATTTTTCCTGCTCAAACAATGACGCTGAATATGAAGGATTACTTCAAGGTTTAAGCCTTGTAGAACAAATGGGCATAAAGCAATTAATGGTGTTCGGAGATTCTGAACTAGTATTCAACCAAGTCTGAGGAATTTCCATGGCAAAGAATGTCCACATGAGATCCTATCGACACCGAGTCTGGGACTTGGTTGAGGGTTTTTAAGTCTTCAAGATCAAGACTATTCCACAAGGAGAAAATAGTGATGTAGATCGCATGGCCGTGATTGGTGCTCAATTTGATCCTGCCTCTAACCTTATACGTAACAAACATTCAGTACGAGTACTATTTTGACCGGATATTCCTGAAATGATCAGAGTTGGATAGTTTTTGAAAGTGATGAACACATCGCCTCGTTCATTTAGCAGTCAGGAGAATTCGTCGATCAACTTCAACCAAAGATCACCGAAGCTTATGAAGGACAGATTATGCAGCTCAAATCTAACAAGCTTCCAAAAGGATTGGTTACTCTCATAATTTTTTTCAATTGTGATGATGCAAGAAATGATAGATGGAAGTTCATAGCAGAAAAAAGTGATTACGTAGACCTTTGGGTCTCAGATGGCAAGAATCTTCGAGTTGGGAAAAATGTCCTGCACCATGATAAAGAAAGACTCATCAGTTTCTGCAAAAAATATAGAGTAGTGACCTGGTCCTATGATGATCTGGAAGGGTACGATCCTGATATCATTCAGCACACTATCGAGCTAATAGAAGGTGCCAAACCAGTCCGACAAAAATAGAGGCTAGAAAACCCTAAAATTGGAGCTTTAATGGCGTAAGAGCTAACTTAGCTCATTGAGTTGCGCATTGTCTTCCCAATCAAGCATAGTACTTGGGTATTGAATATGGTCCTAGTCCGAAACAAGAATGGAGATATTTTTTTGTGTGTGGACTTTCGAGACCTAAACAGAGCATCCCTAAAGGTCCATTATCCATTGCCTTCAATGGAGTCAATCCTACAAACGGTTGCAGGATAAAAAATGTTTTCTTTGCTGGATGGTTTCTCCGGCTACAATCAGATCCGAGTTAAGGAAGCAGATCAGCACAAGACTACATTCCCCACAAAGTGGGGAACATTTGCATATGCTAAAATTCCTTTTGGTTTATCTAATGCAAGGGAAACATTCTAGCGGGTGATGGACATCACATTCAACGAACTAATCAATAAGTTTATTCTAATTTACTTGGATGATCTTACTGTGTTTTCTAAATCTAAGGATGATCATTTTGATCACTTAGAATTAGTTTTTCAAAAGTTCCAGGAGTTTGAGATTTCCCTAAATTCAAAGAAATGCGTATTTGGCGTACTGCAAGGCAAGCTGTTAGGACATGTTGTATCTAAGGAAGGGATTTCAATTGACCCCGAATGGGTAAAAGCCATCAAGGAACTCCCCCTTCTGATGAATAAGAAAGGTGTTCAGTCTTTCCTAGGCAAAGTAAATTCTGTTAGCAAGTTTATTTCTGACTTTGCAAGAATAATTAAGCTGATCACCCTGATGCTTAAGAATGATCAGGCATTCAAGTGGATGACCGAAGCTCGGGATGCCTTTGAAAAAGTTAAGGAAGCTATTTCCACTGCTCCAGTACTAGTTAATCTAGATCTATCTAAGGATTTTATAATGTATGCACTAAGTAGCAAGTCCAATATCGCTACTGTCCTAACCCAAAAAGATGATGAAGGAAAAGGAGAACATCCAGTGGCGTTCTACTCCTGGACCCTAAAGGAATATGAGGCGAATTATAATTTCATCAAAAGGAAGGCCTTTGCAATAGTGAAGGGACTTAAAAAGTTTCGCCATTTAATTTCCTGCAACAAGGTGTTCGTTTATGTCGCACATTCTAGTGTGCACAAATATATCATGGAAGGGGAGATCACATAAAAAAAGAGCTAATTGGATCACTAAGATCCTTGAATATGACGTCGAGGTCAAACCTACTAACACTATTAGAGGAAGAGGAATGTGCAAATACATGGCACAAAATGAGGAGATATCCACCGCAGGGGAGCAACTGAAGCTTGTCCTGATAAATGAATCAGAATCAGAGGGTTGCTAGTTGACTGATAGAATGGGGTTTATGCGAACAGGAGCGTATTCGCTAGGTCTCTCATCCCAAAAAGGGAGAGACTATCGGCTAAAAAATTGTGGATATACGCTAGTAGATGGAGTCCTTTTCAAAAGAAATTTCAATGGTCTTCTCCTGCGATGCATTACTTCGGAGCAAGCAAAGAGGATCCTTGACGCGTTCCACAACAGTGCTGCGGGTGGACACTACTCTAATAAGACCACCACCATTAAAATCATGCGTGTTGGTTACTATTGGCCTACACTGTTTAATGACTCCCACTATTTGGTAAAATCTTGCAAAAAATGCTAGTTCTTTACTGACAAAAGGAAGAATTCCGCAATGCCTCTCAAAAGTTGTTCCATTAGGTGTTGAGTTCTATTTTTGTACATATGTGAATAGTGCTTTTATTTTATTTCCCTTTCTTTTCCCGATCTTTTTTGAAATTGGTTTGTGTCTCTGCGGAATTAACCCATTATTACGGAGGGTGGAATAGCAGGATTTCTTTACATAAAACATACCCAGGTGCAAACAAATAAACACATACGCTATAGAAGAGCCCTTAAAACTGAAATACAGAATGAAAGAAAGAGCCATGGATTTTTTTTATATATAAAGATATATATCTATTTATATATATTCTTTGGTTTTTACATTGCAAAATGGCTGGGGAAGCCATAATCCAAAAAGTATGCAACTATTTGAGCTATTCTTTTATGTATGCAAAAGTAGGAAATAAAGAAAAAAGGGAGGCATTTTTAGGAGTAGAGAGGGTTTTCATCGAAGGGCACGAGAGGCAGGAATTGACGCATCAATGGCAGTGTCTACCTCTTCCTCATCAGCAGGTTCTTCGGCAGGAGAAGCAACATCGTTCGGCACAACCGCCATTCGAGGGGGAAACACCAGGTTCCTGAAGTCAGTATACCAATCTACGTCATAGAACGATATCATGTTGTAACTACGGAACACTAAGTGCAAGGCCTGGGTAACCCTCTGCTAATGCTTGTTGCGTGTCTAAAGGTGGAATCCACTGAGAAACGGCAGCCAAATGACTACCACTTCTTCCTCGATATAGCGACGGAGGTCGTTGGCTGACGACAGACCTACCCCATATGCAGCGTGAGCAACAACTTCACCAAGGCCATCAAGATACTTTTTGGGAAACATTTCCTTGACCAACTTCAGGATGAGTGGCTTGGGAATGCCAATGTCTAACATAGATGCTATGAAGTGGGAACATATATCAGTATTCACATGATACTTGTCCTCATATTCTATGCAGTCTTTACCCATAACCCACTTTATGGCTATCAAGACTAGGGAATGCTTATTCTTAGTCATTCTTTTCAGCCCCCTAGTAGAAATCTCCCCTAGAAACACTATCTGTGACCTATAAAAAGTTAGCCGAATAGGGGTATCCATGATTCTAACACTACGCTTACACCTTCTAACCAATGCTGAAACTTACCTACCACCTAGCCAATGAGAAAACTTGCTTAAAACTCTACTAACAACCTATCACTGCTCAAATGATAAGTATGATTTTCTCACTACCTACTGGCCTATTTATAGAAAAAATGACAAGATGCATGCTAATCCGTTTCAAGAAAAATGTGATGATAAATATAGGCCAACTTGAAAGGCATGCCTATGTTTTCTCACATTTCTGGGCCAGTTGCATCTGCGGAGGTAAGGTTCAATGCATGCTAGATTAATAGGAGCGAATTAATTAGCTTTAAAAAGGTGGCGCTCATCGACAGTAAGCCACATGGTCGTAGGCTATTGTGTCATCTCACCGGCGTTTCCCAGAGCCCAAGGCAATATCCATATCTTTTCAGGCCGTGATCATTTGCTTTAGCATAATCATTCCGGCCAGGATATTAATTACTAGTACATACTAACACAAGGTTAGAAAGCAAATTGCCGGCTCAAGTTTCAAGGGAATCACAACATATCACATGATTTCCAAATGCAATAATAAACTCTCGCTTCCTTAAAATGGCAAGTAGTTCATTTTGCATGAATTGCAAAATTAACGGTACATGCTGAATTAAATGCAAAAGGCATGCTTTCCTCTACCACCTTGAGAAAATAAAGCCAAATATTGCATGGAAAGGCTTATGATTCGAAGTATTTTAAAAAACGCCAAAGCTCAAGGTGCAAATAAGTTTTTTTTTTAGCGTATCCAGAGCCGAGAAAAATTGCAGAGTCCAGAACTCATAGAGGTCTTCATAAAAAGAGAAAATGTTGGAGAGTTCATCTCAACAAATGCAAGAGGAAATTAGCCAGGAGATTTTTACAACCATATGGTTGTTAGAGGATGTATATGTCTATGAGGATTTGGCGTATGCTATGCCTGGTATACCAAGCAAGCCAAAGAGAGCGTATACAGAAGAGCTGAAAAGGCCCAAGGATTGCAAAAACAAGAAAAGTGTTAAAGAGAAATGGGATAATATCTATGACCCACGGCTCACAAAAAACCCTAAATCCTTAAGGGAAGCAACCTACACAAGGTTGATGGCAACAAAGGTGGACAAATCTACTACAATGAAAATTTGGTACAGTGGTCTTCCACAATACATGGTCCCGCTGGTGCACTACTGCCCGAAGATAGTTGACACTGCCATCCAACGTTATAACCTTAACACCCACTACATCGAGGGCTAAAAATTAAGGGTTCACATCACCCCATAGACCATCTAGCATATGATATGTATCCTAGACCCAAGTAAAAGAAGAGAGAACATTGAGTCCTTTTACCCTGGCAAAGGAGAAAAAACATGGAGGGCGATGAAAAAGAATTCAGAGTTCTTGTTGGAGGAGACTGGTAATAAAGGCATCCTAGTCGCTAAACTACCAAGTATTCTATTGCCGCACGATGTGTTACATGAGGATTTACAGGATGCCATGTCCATGCTAGCTTTTGTGTGTGGCTGAGACTGTGATGAGATGGTGGAAACATTCCAACTGGGACCGACATTCCAATTCTTCAAGCAACATGATACCTTCTAGTATGATTTTGTTGAGTTCATGGTAGATGAAATGATATGAAAAATAAAGAATTACCTAGAGGAGGAAAATTTTAGATTTCTTTCTTTCCTAGTTCACATGTTTCTACATCAAAATCCTGATTTCTTCACCTGGTATTTTGAATTATCAATTTTTGATGAGTGGGGTAAGAGGAAGTCAGTGTCCACGTGGACGCCTTTTCTTTCCATATCATATATGATTATTATGCATTTTCGGACTATTTTATAACTACGGTCTTACATGATTTAATCAGAGAAGGTGACATAATCTGGCTTGACAGGCAATAGACCAGATATATGCAGAGTTTGACTCCTGCTTGTGACTGGTTCTTAGGAACAGATTTCACGATTCTCCGGATGCAGGGCTTCACTGGTCAACCTTTCTTGCTCCCAACCTATGTCACAGATAGGGTGCTCACACTGGAAATGTATCAACAGGTGTGTATCATTGATTTTACCTTCTACAGTAGCAAAAGTGTCAAGCAAAAGGGATTCTTCTCTTGTCCGAAGAATTTCAAGTCGATAGCTCTGTTAAAGAAACAATTAGACCAGTTATTGGAGGATAAACTGGCTTATTTAGGGTTGGTGCTGGTCAATGATAAGTGGGATTACAACCCTTTCAATGACTTACCAGAGCCGCACATGAAAGTTACACATGTTCCCTGACCTTACTGGGCGAAACAGCATAACCCGCGGGTAGACAAGGATGAAAATTTTGTTGAATTGATGCGTATTCCTACGCAAGATACTAGAGGGCCATGGTGAAAGTTCTACTTTGTTGTGGTGGTGGCCAAAGGTAAGGTCCACATGGAACGTGCCATGTACAATAAGTTGAAGAAGGATGAGGAGTGGGCTGCAAAAAACATAGAGGCTTTCTGGAAGTATCACCAAGAGACAGGGAAATTGGATGCCCCTTACGATAGTCTGAAGGATGGAAAGAAATTTGAAATATGGTGGAATGAGGGCCACCCCAGCCTGAGTTCTAGTATTAATAAGAGTGGAGACTTGAGGGGTGAGTCTGAAGAGCAGGAAGACGAAGCGGCGACATCAGCCTCCTCTATGCCTAAGAAGAAAGGCCCTGGACAACCTGCCTATGTGGCCATGAATGTGCACTTTAATATATCAAGGGCCTCGCATACACTCACTTGGGCCACTAAGCCAACCAAGTTATCACTACAGTAAATGAAAATAGGTTCCGAAGCTCTGGAGATGCCACCTACAAAACGACAATGCACAGAGAGCATTATCAGAGAATGTCCACAAGAACCCACCGGAAGAAAAGTGCTTGTAGCGAGCTAGGAGCCTAAGGCTAAGGAGGAGTCGCTAAGAATTCTAGAGCCACCATCGACCAGTCAATAGGTAAAATTCACTCCTTCCTTTGCTTCTCTTTCCTTGGTATCTGCCCCCGCTTCAACGGTGATCCCTACCATGGGTACTGGCCCTCTGCCTTCCAGTTTTAATCCAACATATTCAGGAGGTTTCACACTTGCTACTGCCACTCAGGCTCTCCTTGCCTCACTTTTTAAAAATGTACCCCCTGCAGGTACACCTTCTTCCGCTATTACTGTGGATCCTCTTCCATTGTAACAGGCTGACACCATATTCACAACTCCTCCAGCATCCTAGTCTATGAGTCTTGCGGCTAATTCACCAATTCAGTCATTACAAGTGACTATCCCTTCTATTGGGCCTCAAACCAAACTTTGGAACATGCCCCACTTCTCCCCGCAAAATATCACTCTCCAAAAAAAATAAATGCCCGCGCCTATGAGGGTTACCTATCCCTATGCCCTACCTTCTGGTGCTCCTTTCGCAGGTAGACTAGTTTCGTCGCCAGCCAAATTTATGACACAGATTGATTGCAGAAAGGAGGCAGGTGCAAGTAGAATGTGAAAGTGCAGGGAAAAAGATGACAACGCTTCTGCTGAGCCAAAAATATAGACTCTTTATGATGAGGCCTGACAAGAATTGAAGTTTGCAACTATGTACCTGAGAGTAACCAAGCCTCAGGGGGAAATGCATCCGAAAGATTATGAGATATACATGGTAGGGCTTGACATGAAGGTGGCCCAACTGTAGGATAAGGTTGAAATCATGGAGGGAACAAAACAGGTAGTCACTTTTGACTTCCTTAAAATTGGTTGCCAGCTAAAGAAGAAGGATGAGCAGCTTAAAGTAGCAAGAGAAAGGGTTATTTTTTTGGAGGAAAAATAGAAATCCTTGGAGGAAGATGTTGTCTGTATGACAGAAAGGGCACAGTTAGCAAAGGATGAGAGGAACATACTTCATGGTGAACTTGCGAAGACTCAGATTACTGACCCTACCATGGTAAAAGAGATACGGTCTAAGAATTAGGTTACGAAACAGAATCTGCGACTGAAGAATGAATAACTGGAGCGACTTTGCCTTGAGTATAGTCAAGGAATAGCACAAAAAAATGAAGCGTTGGAGCACTAACAATCTCAATATGAGCAGAAAATACAAGAAAAGGAGGTTTAATTTAAGGGCCTAAAAACTCAAATAGAAGAAGAACTCCAAGAGACAAATTCTTCTCTAGACATGCACTTAGCAAATTACTTTCAAGCCGAGGAGAATTGGAATAAAGAAATGAGCAGCTTTGCGGAACAGCTAGTGTCCGAGAAAAGGAAAAGGGAAGAATTGGCTAAGGCCATTATTTCAAGAGACGCGAAGATTACTTCTCTTAAAATCTCTCTCCTATCTCCCCCTACACAGCCAGACATCATCCCGTTGGTTAGGTAGTTGTACATCTCTCACTGGGAAAAAATTAAAACCTTTTGCCTAACACTATAGCCTACCCTCTGATTCATCACCAAGACATCAAAGTTGAGCCAAGAGGCTCATGATACGATTAAGTAGTTCCCACGGTTCATCTTGGAGAAGGTTCCAGAAGCAAAAGATCTGCTCACTGAGCTATACTTGGTCTCTGATGAAAACCTTGTAGAGCGGGTATTGAAGATCGGGATGCTGCTGCTCAACGAAAAATAAGTTCATTCATTGCCACTCCACCTTCCACTGCACTGAAGCAACCGTGGCTATTCTAAGCAAGACACTAGACAACATACAGGGGATTTTCTCTAAGTTAAGTAGGATGGGTTTGTTGTCCCTATTCCTTGAAGATGGCTCTATTGCCACGACCCAACAGATTGCAGAAAAGATAGAAGAGAAGGAAAATGATGCGGAGGCTTTCAGGAATTTTAATCATCCTCCCACAATGACCGACATTAAGGGAGTGATTCATCCGCTTGCACAACTACTATTTCATTGTGAAGCAAGGGATGGTTTACCCAATGCACTACCTCACAAAGAAACTATTGATCTAAGTGGAGCACAGGAGAATTTAAGCAATGTGGTGAAGCCATTTGAGGATGAATGGTCACCTCTACAGGTGGCTCTTTCCAATCTCTGACTCCATTATCTAATGAAATAACACTCTAGCCTATAAACTAGAGAAATATTTGGTTCTCCGTTCCTTAGTTGAAACACCCTTGATAGTCACCAAAAGCTATTAATAAATATTTAACTAGCTCCCTTTGGGTGTATTTCCCTTTATGCGTCTGCCCGTGCATTGCAAAGTCAACTCAGCCTTTTATCTAGGTTTTTCTCTACCACTCCACATGTCTACTTCTTGCAACCCTGAGTCTCTGCATTCCTTCACATTCTAGGAAACTCTGCTATGCTTCCACGTGTTGCGGCTGGGGGATACTTTTGATCATGCTTTCTTGCTACCTCATTGGGCTCCGCTCGGGTGCCACGAAGCCCTCATTCCTAAAAAGGTTTTGGTGGGCCCCACAGTAGCTATCTGCAGTGTACACTTGATATGTGTCAGCTATTCGCAAATCTTTCAGCGTAGAGATGAAGTAGCAACCGCGGGCAGCAAAACGCTGCCACGCGTCTCTTCCGTGCCTAGTTGGTCACCGTTCCCTCATTTATTGATGAAGTTCTCCACCCATTCGACATGTGTAGCATTAACACAAGTCCTCAATGGCCAAAGACAGAGGTTCATATGGGAAGCGAAAGGATGCCACGTGCTTAGCTGGCGGATCTCATATTCGGGCGATAGACCAGACAAATCTAATGATGCTATTAGCCACTACGTGTCATAATCATTCCCACATGATGGCGACACTGGTCTGATTAAGCCTTTCCGGGACCACCGCCATCATTTGTAGAGGATGCACCTGTTCTTGGAGTGACCGGATGCTTAGTTCTAGATCGATTATGTTGCAACGACTTTGGGAATATTCTGATTCTTGCATCATTGCCAGGGATTTGTGAAATCTTTTTTGTCGCTGCTCTCTGAAGCGGTGGGGGTTTTTTTTTCCTGCTATATATACTTTTCTCTGTTGTGATAAAAGGGTCCAGAATTTTAAGGAAAACGTTGGTGTTAGTAAAAGATGCCAGGCCTTTATTGATGTTTTATTTTATTGCAAAAACTCTCAGACTGTGCCAATTGTTCGACCTTTATGTTTTTCATGCTATTTGATCAAATTGTAAACTATGCTTTTAATTGTCTGGACATTTCATTTAAGAACTTCTATATATGTTGAATGCAAGTTTGCTGACCTAGACCATGTCTAATGACTCTTCTTGGCAGTAGGAATATATGCAATATTGTTTTATGTCAATGAATGGATTGTCTATACTATAATCTTAAGTTTTTGATGTTCTGGAACATTACAAAGGCCCTTAGATCTATAATTTATCACGCTTATCATTAAGTCTTGGCGCATCGCCTTAGGTTAGAATTTATTTTATTATATCTGTTTCCTTTTTTGTTTCCAACACCCCATTATAGAAGAAGCCAACTTCTCTTCAAATTCAGAGGTCACTCAGTTTTGCGCAAAAGGTCCCCCATAAACTGAGTTTCCCATAAGACACTGTTACCTCATCAGATTTTGGCGTCAATAGAGATCGATTCAACACATCCAAGGAATGAACAGTTTGAAGGCTGCGAGCCATTTGTGTATGAGTTGTATCTTACTAATAAAATGGAAATCTACTGCATTGGTCAAAAAGGGTTTTACTCTAAATAGGGTGTAGAGATTCATCAAAGTGGCAGAGGTGGGCATCCATCAAAGCATAAAGGAACTGTAGAAGTGAGAAATGTGCCAATGTGGGTTTTTGCTTTGTGAACTCATCAAGGTCTCCATACAAGTAGAATATACACAAAATGATAGTTGAAAATGATTTAGAAACTTTTTAGGCGAATGCATTTGACCATGAATGCAGTCGCCATGTATGAAGAGAAAGTTTATCGAAAGGCTTTGGAACTTCTACACAGTCAACCACTGTGCCCAGAAATCAAACATAGAGATAAGCCAACAAAGCATAAATTAATGGAGGTGTTGGAGTCGAACTAAAAAATTATCAAACAAATGTGGTCTTATTGGACACCATAATTGGAAGCTGCAAATGGAGGATTTGAAATTCTTTAGTAACTTCTTAGCAAATGCATTTAATAAAGCCCGCACCTAGCTCGTACATAAAGCAGATTTGGAATCCTTTAAAAAACTACACCTAATACAAAGAAGGGAGGGTGCCAACAATCAAGCATGGAAAAGGCACCAATATAATGCATAAGATAGATTCACTAAAAGCCTTAGAAACTCTCAAGCAAATGCCCAGCCATCACTAGTGGAATATGCGCATAGAATGAACATATTATAAGATTTAAAAGCTTTCAAACAAATGCATTAAGAGGTAACTAGCTTTTCTTGTGAAGGTGCATCAAAATTATTGGTCGTGCCAGTATAATCATGGGACATCATTGTAGGAGGCACAAAATGCACAAGTTGAAAAGTCCTTAGAAACTCTTGAATGCTGCCAGTACCAAGTTACAGAGGCTCGAATGCCATATTTGTTGAATATGCACAAGGAGCTATTGAAATGTCTTAGTAACCTTCAAGCGAATGTAAGAGAAATGAAATGGCTCAAACCAGTGAAGGAGCTCACATTTGTCTACAGAGAGATTGTGTATGAAACTTCTTGATTTCCATTTGGCCGCCTGGAGTGAGTATGCAATGAAAATGTAACAGAGTTGTTTGAGACAACATTTTTCCTTGGCTGCCATGGTTATGTGAATGCAGAGCACGGGGAAGAATGTGAGCGTGGACAAAAGAGATTGGGGAAAACACTAGAGCAAATGAAGATCGACGATTAAGAAAGGGACATGCAAAATGCAAATGAAATCTACACCGTCCCCCGCTATCTCGCAGGTTGGAAATGAAAGCTTTTTAATTCTTGTGTGATGCGCGATATTGCACCATGTGGAGGTGGCAACCCAAGTAGAGTTTCCCTGAGTGGGTGTCATGTGATTTTCCTAAGGATTTAAGCTTTAAAATCTTTCATTTAACTTTTAAACACAAGGAAAAATATTTAAATGGTAATGTGCTTGATGACCTTCCATATGGGGTTGTTTGTTTTTTTTAAAGGCACATTTAAAACATATTGCTTTAAATTTAAAACAAAACACATGTATAAAAGGTGGGCCTGTGTGGAATATAAAGTGTAAAAATTCTTAATGGCCAGATCAAATTTTGTTTTAAATATTATTTCCATTTCCAAGTAAGGTGAATGGCCCTTGCATTTTAAATTTCTTAAATGAAAATGCATGGGTTAAGGGTGCAAGTATTAAAGTCAAAACCTGTGACATGGGCGAGGTGAATAATTATTCATTGAGTGAAATTTTCTGGGCAAATATTTTAAAATGTGTAATAGGGAGAAAGTGAATAAAATATTCACTTTAGTTTTATTTGTTGGGGGAATTATAGCAAGTGAATTAAATATTCACTATGATAAAGTGAATGTGAAAATTATAATGTGCAGCTACAACAAGTAAAAGAACATGAAACAGGTGTTTTTACGGGCAGGAAGAGTTGTTTTTCCAGCTACTGGTAAATGGTGAGAATTTTCTCACATGGGAATTTTTTTGTTGCAAAACAACTTGAGGAAAAGGAAGAATTTAGAGGAAAAGTTGGTTGCAAAGAGGAGATATGAGAGAGGCTTTTCAAATTTGTTGATCAAAGACGAAAGATATTTCTAGGTGGCATCTATAGATCATTCTTCTGGAGCATTCCTTTTTCCTATATCTTCTTTTCTTCTCTCATTGTAAAGGGGTTCTGAGGTTGAGTTCTACTTTTCTGAATTCTTGTACGGGGTTGGGTAGATGGAGAAATGTTTTAATTCGAAGTCATAATCTGAGTCTGTAAGCTGTATTGTTGATTTTATGAGCAAATATCAGCTAGTTTGTTCTAATAAATCATGAATGTCTTCAAAGTGTTTGCACATTCATGAATATCTTCAAACTGTCTTCATATTTGTATAGTTAAATCATATGAATTCAATAATACCAAGTATCTTTGAGTTTGTCATCTCAAATTTGATGAGATTGTGTTATTTGTTTATGGGTCAATTTCAAAGAAATGGTTAAATACTTTGAGAAAATAATAGTGATTTCAAGTGTGTAGGTTGGATTTGATAAGGAGAATTTGATTGATAACAAAAGAAGATCTATTAATGTAAGACATTAACAGTTCATGCAAGCATTAACAATTAAGATCCACTGGTTGAAGTCTATTTGTTGATGAAATCATTTTATGTGTTTGACTCTATGGCCCAATATTAGGCATTGATTTATCTTGCAGCTTAGTGCATCTCAAAAATATTTTATAAATTCAAAATCATTTTAAATCCTTATTGTTTGGTGTTGAGTCATGCTTCCCAATTGCTAAGTGAGTATTGAGTTACTTAGAATGTAGCCAGATTTGAGGTTGTCAATGCTTTCCTTGGTATATTTTCATTGGGAATCATCTGCTATAAAAAGTAATGTCAGTGTGTATGAGTGAATTAAATTTTAGGCATTGTGTAGGTTGACCTACCTTGGTTCTGCAGAGCCAGAAGTGTAGAAGACCTCAGTCTTTGACTGAATCTTGTCAATTGGACAAATCCTCCATTGAATTTGATTATTAGAAAGTGGCTAGTCTATAGGATTCAATTTTTCTGATTGGATTTGGAGCACCAATATAAGAGCGACTCTACTGGGGGGAGAATTTGAGAAAATTCTCATTGAAGAATCCATAAACAAAGTCATATCATTTGCATAGTCATATTGTTTGCCATTTTGATTTTAGTTCAAATATTGAATGATCTCAAACTTGGAGGAAGAATTTGTTGTAGAACCTAAAAGGTTTCATGATTTGTGGTGCTCTACTGGAGAAAGGAAGTCAGAAATAATTTTACATGTGAAAGAACTTCATAATGTTTGAAGTTCAGTCCTCTACAAAGAGAGGTGGCTACTCTGTTACAAGAACCTAGTGAAGAGGTGAACAAAGTTCCAGATCTATAATATTTCCAGAAAATTTGGTAGCAGCTACAACATTTCCAGGTATTCTTCACCTTTGGTTTTCATGAAACTCTTGTATGAAGACCATATTTGAACTTTTTAGGAGAAAATTTTGCTTCCCTATTTAGTGATTTAGCACTGTCAAAGGGAAAGGATAGTAAATTTAAGTTTGCACACTTCCATTTGTTGGATCTATTGAATGTAATTGTAGTTCCATTGAATGAATTATTTCCTAGTGCTCAAATATTTCATAATTTGGATGGTTAGAATGCATTTTTATGTCCTAGAGATATCCGTCCATTTGCATTGCCATATGATTCAAGCCTAGGTTCTCATTGTCATTAATTGTCCTAGTGATCCTTTATTTGGTCATGGTCATGTTTATGCACAATTAGTTGAGTCATAATTTGTAAATATCTATGGATCATCAAGCCATAAGATGGATTGTCAAGAAACTTCCGAAGTATGATAGGAACCCAAGGGTTAATAAGCTTAAGTTTAGCCGAGAATGGGAAGTTGTATTTGAAAGAGGGCCTAGAGAGATGGATGAAAGGCACAAGATGCTTTTACAAGCCTAGTTAAGAAATAATCATGGTGTATTTTCTTGTCAAGTTAGTGCAACTTTTTTCAATTCCTTTGATCCATTGTATGCTCAATTAGATTTGTCATGGGTTGATTACAAGGTTGAAAGTATGTCATCTCAAGTCTACAAAAGGATGCCTAGATTTAGTGGATACAATGTCTATGAAGGAGATGGACATGCCAAAAGTTTTTCTAGCTTCATGGAGAAACATGCATTTGGATATCAGGATATGTGGATGAGATTTTTTGTCAGATCCCTTGAAGTAAGAGCTCGAGATTGGTATCTAAGCTTTCCTAAGAAGTCATTTCCTTGTTGGGATAAATTAGTGGCTACTTATAGAAAAGAGCTTGCAAGAGATCCCTCTGACCTTGTCATGAGGTTAAAGCAAATCAAGAAACAAGATGAAGAGTCAAGTGTTGATTTCAGCCATAGATTTGTTGTTTCCTTGTCACTAATCCCAGAAATTTTCAGATCTAGTACTCTAGATTGTATCCATATGTATTTTGAAGCTTATGAAGAAGGATCTAGTGCATTGTTAAAATATTTTGAAATACTGAGTATGCAGACGGCTTACACAGTTTTAGATAATTTGGAGAAACAAAGGAATGAATATGTGCTAAGTTTGTTATCTCCACTTTTGGGTAAGCATGCTGATGAAATCAACAATTATGTGAATGCAAATGATCAGAGGTATTTAGACAAGTGCACACTTGAGAAGGTGGAAGATAAGAAGGATGCATCATCAAGTGATGAGAAAGTTGTCTTTGAACAACTTACAAAAGAAATGTACCTAAATGAAAATCAGCAGCTGAGTCTTCCAAGCCAAGAACATGATGAAGAATATTAGTTGGATTTATTCTTTGAAGAAGAGATAAGAAATCAGCAATGTTGTGATACAATTGATTATGTCAATCCTACATATGATGAATGTAGTCTTGATGAAAGTCTTCATGATAAGATAAAAGAATTTTCTAACTTAGAAAATGCTCTTGAGAATGTCATTTTATCAGTTGCAAGGGATAAAGTATGTGATGAACTTCAATTAGAAAGATCAGACACAAGTAGTTGCAATGAAGAAACCATTGATGGTTTTTAGTTAGATGGTGAAAATGTAAGTATCTATCCTCAAGAGGATGAAAGTGACAAGCTCAATGAAGCACCCAACTCAATTTTGAGATACAAAGGGATGTAGATTGATGTTATGACAGCCAGGAAACAAGCAAGAAAGAAGAAATGGAAAATATGATCTTTATGACAAATTGTGATCATGCTTTTGACAAGGTTGCTAGTAATCCAATTTCTTATGATTGAGAAATCCAATTTATGATCATCCCTTTGAGTTCTCAGACTTTGAAGATGAAGACATCATGGGACATCCTGATTTTCAATTTGATAATGCATCCAATTCAAGTGAAGGTCAAGAAGAGGAACTGGTTGAGAGAATAGATCAAAGCAACGATCTATTGACTAGTGAACAAATTTTAGATCTATTGGCCACAAAATATCAGAAATGTGTAGATAACAATGATTCTCAGTTGTTGTGTGCAACCCCTATTGATTTTGACAGTGATGATGACCTTGAAGATGCAAGGTATGATGCATGTGTCTTTGATTCTCCTTCAAACGATGAACGAGTTGATCATGATGATGATAATGTGAATGAAGACAAGCAACCATTTGATGGTAATGATGCATTTTATGATGAGTATGACAATGTGTGCAAACTAAGAAATTTTTTTTGATGAGTTTGAAGCAGCAGATGACCATGAGGATTGCATATTTAATGAGCCAAGTTTTGAAGATTGTAGTGTAGATTTGGACAAGTCTTTGTTTGTTGACTTGAAGGAGCCTAGGCATGAATCTTTTCATGTCAGTATGAATGATGATTGTGATGATAAATGATCAGATTGTATTTCTGAACCATAATTGCTCATTGTTGAGCAAACTTGTGATGTTGAAGAGGTTGACATGTTATGTTCAGAGGATGACAATATAACTGCAGATGAGGATAGGTCAGAATTTTTTGATGACTCTATGTACCAGAATGATGAAGAATAGTTGCAGAGTGTGCCAATGCATGAGTGTATCTCATTGCATACACTTGGAGATAGTTTGCATGATGAGCCAGATCTTTTGGTAAGTTCTTGTGATGGTTTCAATTTTGATATGCAAACTAGTGATCAGATTGAGCTTAATAGTTTCATCCATGTAGCAAAATGTGAGTGCTACTTTTGTCAGCTGGAAGGAGTTTTCACAAAATGTGGCAATGTGCAAAGCATTGAAGGATGTTGTTCTCAGCTTGAGAATGGTTTGTATGATGAATGTGATAAGTGGTTGCCACATGACAATCAACATTTTGAAAGTATGCCTGACTTTCAAATGCATTGTGATTATGAACATGTAGATAATTTTTTGTATGATGGCCTATTGGGAGGTACCCGCATGTTTAATTAGGCGGATGGTTGTGATCAGCCTATGCTTTCATATGGTCTTGATCACCATTTGAAAATGTTGCCACTCAGTATAGAATTAGAAAATGAAGAGAGTGGCGATGATGTGACCTATTTGATTTGGTTTCCATATGATGACAGAGCTAAATAGAGAGCAAGTTCTCACTTGCATGAAGGCAACCTGATACTTGTGTTTGCACAGATGCAATTGTTCAGATTGTTGTGGTTTGACAGAGGTAAGAATGAGTTGAGGGAGATCAACTCTTTTTACATAATTGTGTTTGATAGAGGTAAATGTTGACTCCCCTTTTTCATTTGGTGACCTAGGGTCACCAGATGAAGTTGAAAAAGAAGAATGAATAAAGGAGCAGTTTGAAGACACTTGATGGACTCAGTATTTGGTCTACTCCCCAAAGATTTGGAATCTTTCTATGCCCATAGGGGGCATACATCCCCAGTCGGAGCCACTATTGGCACTCTCAAATTTTGCAAATTTGAAGTGCCCATTTCAAAAAATTTCCTCTGCACTTTCAGAAGTGCACCTGATAAACTTGCCTAAATGACCTAGTTTGGAGGGTCATATTCTGAAGCCTGTTGATTTTGGTGCAAAACCCATTTGCACATCCACTCATGTGTCCTATGTGATTATGCATGCCAATTTTCAGCTTCCCACAATGTGTTTTGTCATAGTTTTGAAAACCAAAGCTGGAGGGCTTTGGCACTTTTCTGCTGTTTGCAAACTTTCAGTTCTACAAAGTTGCCTCCCGTTCGAGCTTGTATTTTGCAACCAAATGACTGTCATTTCAAAACAAATGTTGTTCTACATTCTCCATGCCAAGATGAACTCCCATGTTAGTTTTCAAAGCGTCATGACTTGATTTGGTATTTTTAGCAGATCAAAATCAAATGCAATTTATTCAGTTTTGCATCTGCATTTCCAGAAACCTTTCTGAGATGTCAACTTTGATCATCAATATCTTTTGATGTGAGATGGTTCAAGTGAATCCTTCTTGTACATGTGTTCACTGTTCTAAAATGAGCTAGTGTGTCCAGTGGCAGCTTGCTAGGAGTTGATTTGGTACTTTTTCAATGAGGTGGTTTCATGAAATTTAATTGGTTTAGAACAGCTGTTTGTCGCATAAAGTTGAAGTAAGCAAATTTGACGGTTAATATCTTTCACCTCGTGATTTTTTTCTCTGATCCATCTTTTGCATTCAATTCTTGGACCAAATTTCTACGCACCTGCAAGTTTTCATTGCTCCAGGAGATCATTTGACTAGTTTTGAAAGTTGATTCCTGAGCCAACTTAGTCAGTTTTGCACGTTTTGCAAATATGTCAAAAAGTGAGTTTTAATGAAAATCCACTTCATAGTTTTATCTTTGATACATTCAGAAGTTGTCACAGACCAATTTAAGGATAAAATTTGTTTGAAAATGATTTTTTTTTAACCAGGCCCAAATGGGGCCCAACATGTTTTGGATAATTATGAAACCGTGAATCTTGCATTGTGGCAACCATTTCAAATAAGTTGCTTTTAGTAGGTCAACATATGGAGGGGTGCATGATTGTGTTCTCCCTCAAAGGTTTGAAGGAAAATCATGATCTATCTTTCAAATACAAGAGTTTGAAAGTTATGTCATTGGGTGGATAAGGATGTTGAACAAGGGGAAACAAGCATAAGGGTGCCAATGTTTGTAACAAAAAATTTGAACATGAAATTTATAGATGGCATTGACCAAAGGAATGCGATTTAAATAAACAAGTTGAAAATACAACCATTCTTATAAATGCAGTGAAGAGGCCAAGCTAGCTCATTGCCACATTGTAAAACTGGGGGTTCAACATAATACCTCTTAGGGTAATGCTTTGGTTGTCATGTATGGTAAAAATAACAGCATTAATGATACCCCTATTTTGTTCTTGCACCTATGATTGCACCATGTTTTGCTGGTTTAAAGAACATGTCATTATACAACTGTGACTTGGGCTTGTCTATGTTTTTTTAACTTATGATAAAATTGACAGATGAGGATTGTGTTTTGAGGAAAGAAAAAACACTGAACCAATACTTGGTGTTTTCCTAGTAACATAAAAGAGATATGGAGACCAATTCGACACATCCAAGGAATGAACTCTTTGAAGGTTGCGAGCCATTTGTGTATGAGTTGTATCTTACTGCAAAATGGAAATCTACTGCGCTGGTCAAGAAGGGTTTTACTCTAAATAGGGTGTAGAGATCCACAAAGCGGCAGAGGTGGGCATCCATCAAAGCATAAAGGAACTATAGAAGAGAGTAGTGTGCCAATGTGGGTTTTGCGTTGTGAACGCATCAAGGTCTCCATACAAGCAAAATATACAGAAAATGATAGTTGAAAATGCCTTAGAAATTTTTTAGGCGAATGCATTTGACCATGAATGAAGCCGCCATGCATGTAGAGCAAGTTTATCGAAAGGATTTGGAACTTCTACATAGTCAACCACCATGCCTAGAAATCAAACACAGAGGTAAGCCAACAAAGCATAAATGAATGGAGGCATTGGAGTAGGGTTGGGGCGCTAGCACAAACAAGATTTTTGAACTAAAAAATTATCAAACAAATGTGGTCTTATTGGACACCATAACTGGGAGCTGCAAATGGAGGCTTTGAAATTCTTTAGTAACTTCTAAGAAAATGCATTTTATTAAGCCTATGCCTAGATCATACACAAAGCATATTTGAAATGCTTTAAAAAATTACAACTAATACAAAGAAGGGAGGGTGCCAACAATCAAGCATGGAAAAGGTGCCAGTATAATGCATAAGATGGATTCACTAAAAGCCTTAGAAACCCTCAAGCAAATGCACATCGATCACCAGTGGGATATGCGCATAGAATGAACATATTAAAAGCTTTAAAAGCTTTCAAACAAATGCATTAAGAGGTAACTGGCTTTTCTTTTGAAGGCGCATCAAAATTATTGGTGGCACCAGTATAAACAGGGGACATCACTGTAGGAGGCACAAAATGCACAAGTTGAAAAGTCCTTAGAAACTCTTGAATGCTGCTAATACCAAGTTATAGAGGCTCGAATGCCACAGTTGTTGAATGTGCACAAAGAGCTATTGAAATGTCTTAGTAACCTTCAAGAAAATGTAAGAGAAATGAAATTACTCGTACCAGTGAAGGAGCTCGCATTTGTCTACAGAGAGATTGTGTATGAAACTTCTTGATTTCCATTTGGCCGCCTGGAGTGAGTCTGCAATGAAATGTAACAAAGTTGTTTGAGACAGAATTTGTGCTTGGCCACCATGGTTATGTGAATGCGGAGCATGGGGAAGAATGTGAGCATGAACAAAAGAGATTAGGGAAAAAACTAGAGCAGATGAAGATCAACGGTTAAGAAAGGGAGGTGCAAAATGCAGATGAAATCTACACCGTCCCTCACTATCTCATGTGTTGGAAATGCAAGTTTTTTAATTCCTGCATGATGTACGAGATTGCACCACATAGAGGTGGTGGGCCCAGTGGAGTTTCCTTGAGTGGGTGTCGTGTGATTTGCCAAAGGATTTAAGCTTTAAAATCTTTCATTTTGCTTTTTAAAACAAGGAAAAATATTTAAATGGTAATGTGCTTAATGACCTTTAATATGGGGTTGTTTGTTTTTTTTAAAGGCACATTTAAAGCATATTGCTTTAAATTTATAACAAAACGAAGGTATAAAAGGTGGGCCCGTGTGGAATATAAAGTGTAAAAACTCTTAATGGCTCGATCAATTTTTTTTTAAAATATTATTTCCATTTCCAAGTAAGGTGAAAGGCCCCTGCATTTTAAATTTCTTAAATGAAAATACACGGGTAAAGGGTGCAAGTATTAAAGTGAAAACCTGTGACATGGGCGAGGTGAATAATTATTCACTGAGTGAAATTTTTTGGGAAAATATTTTAAAATGTGGCACAGGGAGAAAGTGAATAAAATATTCACTTTAGTTTTATTTGTTGGGGGAATTATAGCAAGTGAATTAAATATTCACTATGATAAAGTGAATGTACAAATTATAATGTGCAGCTGCAACAAGTAAAAGAACAGGAAACAAGTGTTTTTACGGGCAGGAAGAGTTGTTTTTCTAGCTGCTGGTAAATGGTGAGAATTTCCTCACATGGGCATTTTTTTGTTGAAAAATACTTGAGGAGAAGGAATAATTGAGGGGAAAAGTTGGTTGCAAAGAGGAGAGATGAGAGAGGCTCTTCAAATTTGTTGATCAACGACGAAAGATATTTGTAGGTGGCATCTACAATCATTCTTCTGGAGCATTCCTTTTTCCTATATCTTCTTTTCTTCTCTCATTGTAAAGGGGTTCTGAGGTTGAGTTCTAGTTTTCTAAATTCTTGTATGGGGTTGGGTAGATGGAGAAATGTTTTAATTCTGAGTCATAATCTGAGTCTACAAGTTGTATTGTTGATTTTATGAGCAAATATCAGCTAGCTTGTTCTAATAAATCATGAATGTCCTCAAAGTGTTTGCACATTCATGAATATCTTCAAACTGTCTTCATAGTTGTATAGTTAAATCACATGAATTCAATAATACCAAGTATCTTTGAGTTTGTCATCTCAAATTTCATGAGATTGTGTTATTTGTTTATGGGTCTATTTCAAAGAAATGGTTAAATAATTTGAGCAGCTAACAGTGATTTCAAGTGTGCAAGTTGGATTTGATAAGGAGAATTTGATTGATAACAAGAGAAGATATGTTAATGTAAGACATTAATAGTTGATGAAAAGCATTAACAATTAAGATCCACTAGTTGAAGTCTATTTGCTGATGAAATCATTTTATGTGTTTGACTCCATGGCCCAGTATTAGGCATTGATTTATCTTGCAGCTTAGTGCATCTCAGAAACATTTTATGAATTCAAAATCATTTTAAATCCCTGTTGTTTGGTGTTGAGTCCTTCTTCCCAATTGCTGAGTGAATGTTGAGTTATTGAGAATGTAGCCAGATTTGAGGTTGTGAGTTCTTTCCTTGGCATATTTTAATTGGGAATCATTTGCTATAAAAATCAATGTCAGTGTGTATGAGTGAATTCAATTTTAGGCATTGGGTATGTTGACCCACCTTGGTCCTACAGAGCCAGAAGTGTAGAAGACCTCAGTCTTTGACTGAATCTTGTCAGTTGGAAAAATCCCCCATTGAATCTAATCATTATAAAGTGGCTAGTCTATTGGTATCGAAGCTTTGGTTCCTCGGTATAGAGCTTAACTGCTTATAGAAGATCTGATGGCGCATAAGTTGTTGATCCCTATGTTTGATGGAACTACAATGACTGGAAGGGATAGATGAAAGGATATATTATCTCTCTTGGTTTTAAGATCTAGAAGGCTATTGATACAAAGTACACATACCTGTGATCTATTTTTCTTACTATTGCAGATGAGATCTCTACTTATGAAGAAAATGAGAAGGCGAAGTATGCTATTTGCAGTGGTTTATCTAAAAATGAATGAGTTAAAGTTCTTTCATTGGATACTACATATGAGGTCTAGAAGAAGTTGGAAGAAATGTATGAAGGAAATGAAAGAGTGAAATTGAAAAAGAAGCCGGTGGCAAAGTGCAGATTTGTAAATTTGAAAATGGAAGAAGGTGAAGAATTTACAAGTTTCTTTTAGAGGGTTGAACTAACTACAAATGAAGTTAGAATTCAAGGAGGAAAACTATCAAATGAAGACATAATTGACAAGATCCTAATCACCCTAACAGATTGCTACAATGAAAAGATCTTTGTGATTAAAGAAGCGTATGATCCTAAGAAGTGCACATTGGAACAATTGTTCTGCACCTTGCAAGCATTTGAGTTGAGAAAGTTCCAGAAAGAATACAAGATGAAAGAAAAGAAATAAACAACATTTAAGGCAATGAAGATTGAGGATGAACCAGATAGTGATGGTGTTGATGAGTTGGAAGCAAACTTCACTAGGAAGTTGAAAAAAGGCACTAGAAAGTATAAAGGTATGTTGCCAGGTTTAAATGTTTTAGTTGTGGTAATATTGGTTTTTATGCTTCAAGATGTCTGAATAGAGCTATGCATAAGAAAAAAAAACAATTATAAGGATACAGATAGGAAGGATAAGAAATATAAGAAGTTGTACTATGTTAAAGAAGAAGCAAGAATTTCTGATGATGAATCTGAGAATGAGGTTGATGATAGTGAATGATTATTATTAGATTTGTAAAGTAAATCTGTATCCACTAACCCCAAAAAATGTGTAATCAAGAAGGCTCCAAAGAATAAGAGAAATAGGATGGAAGGTACTTTGGTTACCACTTTTCATGCAAGATAGGATGAAGATTACTGGGTAATTGATAGTGGATGCTCTAATCACATGACCAAAGATAAGAGTAAGTTCACTAAAGTTGAGAAATATGATGGTGGTTTAGTTATGTGGTGATGATTCAGGAGATAAGATTTGTGGGAATGGTTCAATTAGTTTTGATGGAGTGTACAGTACTGATGATGTATATTATGTGAAGGGTTTGAGGCATAACCTTTTGAGTGTTGGTCAGATGTGTAGCAATGGGGTGATCCCACAATACTGGTTTACAATTTTTTGGCCAAATTGGACACTAAAATAATTTTTTCTAACTAAATCTTCACTTTCGGGAACCTATAGCGGCTAAACCGTAAGGAATTTGGAGATGATTCAAACTAGAGTTTTGTGAAATTTTGTCTATAAATTCTAAATATATTTTTTTCAAAATTTTTGGAATCAGATTGCACTTCTTTTTCCATCTCCTTTGAAAACTAGCTTTTTTCAAAAAACAACACTTTTAAGGAGTGACACTCACTGTATAACGTATAATTTTTTTTCCATGAAAGATAAAATTCTAATTATTTCAAATTTAGATTTTTAACTCCAATATATAGTGCTTCCACTTGGTTGGAATTTTTTTTATTAAATATTTTTTCTTGAATCAAGTTTCAAATTCAAACCAATTACAATTCAGACATAGGTGGACCGTATAATGCGTAACTTTTTTTGTATGTATCAAAATTCAATTTTTGTTTTGTTGGATCAATGACTTCAATATCTAGTGCAATCATATTTTTTAGAATTTTTTTTTGATAATCTACTATTTTTCCACATGTGCAGAACAAAGAGCTTGATTTTCAGTGAAAAACCTATGTTTAAAAAAACTAAAAAAATGAATACATAATAAAACCAAAACATATTAAAATTATAGTCATTGGATAACTCATTCTGAGGACTACTTGATTCCATATGGGTTTGTCAAGTCTCCTCCATTTTCATCCTCAACCCAAGCTTCGAAACACAAATTTTTGGACTTTTTTGATGCCAGAGGATGACAAGGTGGGAATTAGGGGGTTCAAGCGACCAGGGGGGTTCATTCGAACCCTAGTTCATTTGAACCCCCTCTCAAAAAGTGTTTTTGTTTATTTTTTTGGTGGGAATGGGTCCACCTTGCATTTAACTAATTCACGCAAACTAGGGTTCATATGAACCCTTTTTTGGTTCACTCAAACCAAAGGGTTCATTTGAACCCCAAAAACCAAATTTTTTTGTATGGGGTCATTTTTTTCCACTTTTCCTTCATCACACAAAGTGTAAACCACTTTTGTGGGTTTACCCAATGGCTTTAAACTTGTGTTTTAGAACAATACCTATGAAATCAGAAAAGAATCTAGAAATGGATATATCATTCCTGCTAGAAGAAGAACTCATGGAAACATCTACCAGCTGAAGGGAGTTGATGGTCATTGCCTTGTATCTCAAATAAGTGAAATTTGGTTATGGTATCGAAGAATGGGACATGTAAACTTTGATAACCTGGTCAAAATTAGTGCAAAGGAGATTGTTTGAGGACTACCTAGAATCACAAGACTTGGTAATGCTATTTGTATAAGTTGTCAATCAGGGAAACATACTAGATGCAACTTTAAGGGAAAATAGCATTCTACTACCAGAATGCTAGAGTTAATCCATACTAATATCTGTGGTCTGACTAGGACTGGAAGGTTGAATGGTGATAGGTATTTCATGCTACTTATTAATGATTATACTCGAATGACATGGGTTGCTTTTCTTAGAGAAAAGACTCTGGCTCTGGATAGGTTTAAGGTATTCAAAGAAAGAGTGGAAAATGAAGTAAATTTGAAAATCAAGTGTTTGAGATCTGATAGAGGTGGAGAATTCACTTCTGGTGAATTTAATGCATTCTTTTAACAACATGGCATAAGAAGATAGTTTTTTGCTCCAAAAACCCCTCAACAGAATGGAGTAGTTGAAAGGAAAAACTCGATAGTACAGGAAGCTGCTAGAACCATGATGAAACAATCAAATGTATCGGATGTGTACTGTAGAGAGGCGATACATATTATTGTTTATGATCTTAATAGAGTTCATATCATATACAACAACACAAAGACCCCTTTTGAGTTATGGACTAGTAAGACTCCTAGTGTGAAATATTTAAAGGTATTTGGAAGCATGTTATATTAAAAAAGATTATGAAAATCTTGGAAAGTTTGATACTAGATGTGATGAAGGAATTTTTCTTGGATACTCTACCACTAGCAAAGCATATAGATGCTTTAACAAAAGATTGAGAAAGATTATTAAAAGTGCTAATGTGAATGTTGATGAAGACATACATGGACCTATTGAGATAAGTGAAGTTGAACCTAAGATCCTATATGTGGACATGTACCTGAGGAAAATTAGGAGAAGGAAATGAACTAGAACTTGCTGTTAGGAATCCTAAGTATGTCCAGAAGAATCATCCGAAAGATTAGATAATTGGAGATAAAAGTGAAGGTATGAAGACAAGAAGTAGAGTTGCAGTTGAGGTAAATTTGTGACTACTTTCTAAAATTGAACCCAAATCTGTAAGTGAAGCATGTGAAGATGAGAGTTGGATGAGAGCTATGAAAAAATATTTGCAATAGATAGAAAAGAATCAGACATGGGAACTAGTCCCTAGGCCTATGAATAAAAATGTGTTTGGTTCGAAATGGGTGTTCCAGAATAAGCTAAATGAAATTGGAGTTGTAAGGAATAAGGAAAGACTGGTATGCAAAGGATATTAAAAATTTGAAGGTATAGATTTTGAAGAAACAATTTGCCCCTGTGGCTAGAATGGAAGCGATTAGTATGTTTTTGGGAATTTTCTACCCACAAGGATTTCAAAGTGTATCAAATGGATGTTAAGTTAGCATTTCTAAATGGTGAATTGGAGGAAGAGGTGTACATGGAGCAACTTGAATGGTTTTAGTTATCTAACAAATCAGACATGGTTTGTAAGTTAAATAAGGTAGTGTATGGATTGAAGCAAGCTCCCAGAGCTTGGAATGAAAGATTAGATAGATACCTAACAAAGCAAGGATTCAACAAAGGTTCTACTGATAAAAATATTTACTTCAAAGTGCAAGGTAACAAAATGTTGATAGTAGTTGTATATGTTAATGAAATCATTTTTGGTGGAAATGAAGGCATGTGTAAAAATTTTGCTGAAGAGATGCAAAAAGAATTTGAGATGTCTATGATTGGTGAATTGAATTTCTTCCTTGGTTTACAAGTGAATCAAACTGATAAAGGGATATTCATTTCAAAATATAAGTAGGTAAAATAACTATTGAAGAAGTTTGGGATGGATGATTCCAAACCAGTTTGTACTCCTATGGTAACAAGATGTAAACTGAGCAAAGATGATGGATCTACTAAGACTGATCAAAGCAAATACATATCTATGATTGGCAGACTATTGTATCTTACTGCTACTAGACCAGATATTGTGCATGCAGTATGTTTAGTTGCCACATTCCAAGTAGATTCTAGAGAAACACATGTTACAACTGTAAAGAGGATATTTAGATATCTTAAAGGTACACCAGATTATGGATTATGGTATCCTAAGAGTGATGATTTCACCTTAAGTGCTTATACAAATGTTGATTGGGCCGGATGTGTAGATGATTGGAAGAGTACCAGTGGTGGTGCTTTCTTTCTTGGTGGAAGATCAATTTCATGGTTGAGTAAAAAGCAAGGCTCAATTTCTTTATCCACTGTAGAGGCAAAATATATTGTTGCAACATCCTGTTGCACATAGGTTTTGTGGATGAAGAAGACACTGAAAGACATTGGAGTGGTATATGATGAGCCTATTTCTATTTTTTGTGACAACACAAGTGTAGTAAACATTTTAAAGAATCTGATTATGCATTCAAGAACAAAACACATATCTATCAAATATCATTTCTTGAGAGAAAAGGTGTTGGAGAATGAGGTCAGATTGGAGCATGTGAACACAAAGGAACAAATTGCATACATATTTACTAAGGATCTTCTGAAGGATAATTTTGAGCATCTTAGGGAGAGGTTGGGGGTCATTGGCCCTCCTAACTAGGTGCACATGAAGGTGCATCAGTCTAGTGAATTCACAAATTCTTCATTTATCTGGATTGATAAATGGGTCTACTCCATAGGGGGAGTAGAAAAGATTTAAATTGTTGAAATATGAGTGTAGTCCTAAGGGGGAGTAATCAGTATTGTTGATCTTTTCAATTGATGTGAAAGGGGGAGGAAAAATCATGTGAAAAAAAGTTGCAAAAGAAAAGAAGGTGTTTTCACAGGATATTGTGAAGGATGTTGTCTTTGATGGTCTTTCACATCATGTGTTGCCATCAACGACAAAGGGGGAGATTGTTGCAAGTATGAGAAAGTGTGGTGGTGTTTTCATTGATGTTGTCATTGATGCCAACACAATTTAGTATGTTACATGTATAACTAATATATTGCTAAGATGTTGTGAGTATATGGAGCTATCCTTATGGTGTAGTAGATGTGTTGGTTTTATGAGTTTCCAAGTGATGCAAGGAAGGCAGAAAAGGAATCTTTTCTCAACTCAAAACAACCAATCCCAATCAGGAAACAACTCTTAACTTGACACAAACTCCCTCCTTAAGGCTTGTAGCCCTCGATAGTCAAACAATGGAGTTAAATTAAAGTGTTAGTTGTACAATGGACTGCCAAACTCCTCAAGGGTGCACTACAGATTCCCAAACAACATATTAAAATTTTCCATAGAGTTTCTTTGACCCAACACCATGAACCAATAACTTTCCTTGCTCCAAGGCTAGTCAGTTAGCCCTAATTTACAAAGGGACTACCTCTTAAACTCTTGAAAATCACCCAAAAAAACTTGACAATCATGAATTGTGTCATGAAACCTCATAATCTCTCACTCACTTGTAGATTTAAGCCCTCTCATGCGCTGCACCTAGAAACCTTCCTTTTACATACAAATACCTAGGGTTTATTGGTTCTCACACATCCCAGACTTGAAACAGCTCAAAATTGCATCCAACAGACTTCAAATGGTCTGCACAAACTCACAAGACCAAGACCTGAGTCATTCATTCATCATTTATATAAAACCCTTCATTAGCATACCCTTTGCATATGGAAGCATACACTTTTAGACCCTAGGGATTCATCCATCTAGCTACAACTCATTCCAAAATCCTTCAAACATTAAAAAAATCTTACCCTACACAAAACAGATCAATCCACCGAGTTACAGAAGCAAACAGCGGGTGGATTGATCAATTCATGCTTTTAACTTCAATCAAAACCCTTATGTTGTGTAACAGGGTAGTTTAGGGAAAATAATGAGTCTCACTCCCACCAAAATCAATGTTAAACTCTCAAAATGGAGGAAAACGAAAGATAACACATGTCATTACATCATCTAATGAATTTTAGAACATTTAGGACCTATACGGGTCTGTACAAGATGAGTAAAGTTTAGAAAACATAGGAAATAATAGAGAAAATGTTGTATTTGATTGAATTTTATATCAAAACTTCATCAACAACCTTTTCTCGAGCCTTTAGAGGATTTTTATACATTCTCCAATCATTTTTCACCTGTTAAATGGCTATAACCACCTTTTGAAATCCCTGACCCTTCATATTCCCTATTTGTACTTCGTCAGTTTTGGACTTAACAACATTACATTTCTTTGTGTAACCTTTACTAATGTAACCCCTAAGACTCAAAACCATCCAATTACATATTAAATGGTCATTTTAGACCTTATTTAACATAATAGTCTCAAAACTTAGCAAATTCCTAAAGCCTACTCAACATCATTGGAAATTGACAAAAATTATTTAATGGTGCTCCTGCATGATACACCCCCAACATGGAACTTTTCCAAGTCCCTTGGAAAGATTGAAGTGGTCTAGCTTCCTTTATAGTATTCATTACTCTATTATTCACACTTGCCTTTGACATTTCCACTTTGCATTAGTTTACCACTATCATGGGAATCCTTGTCAATTTATTCACTTGTTCCATGCTCCACTTTGTCAAACATTACTGTGGGGTGTCTTTTCTTTCTACCATCATCAACTTTCCAATCACTCAACTTGTCAATTGTACCATTATACTTCTTTACCTCTGTCAGACCTATACATGCCTCATTTACTGTCCAAACAACATCACAATCTTTTATCTTCTTGTTCACTGTCTTATTTTCTTTGCAAACCTCTATATCAACACTCTTAATCTTCCTTTTCACTGTATTGATAATTACAGGGCACATGAATGACCCTACAAGAACTCCTTCAATGATTTCTTGTCTTACCACAGGCTTTCCACTCTCATGATGCTTTATACTAGTCTGAGACACATTTCCATTCATTTTCTTCTACCATACAAAGGCATTCTTCTTCCTTTCTGTCTGTACATCACCTTTATCCTTCCTATTCACTGTCCTAACAATGTTAAACTGTGATTGGGCTACTAACCTCATGCTCTCACATTCTTCATTGCTTACATGTTCTTTTCTTCCCATCATTATGACCTCACCTTGCTCACTTGTTCCTTTAACCAATGGAGTTAGAATAAAGGTATTCCCATCTTTTTCAATACTATAGATGTTTTGTCTTCCATGGTAAACTACAGATCTATCAAATTGCCAAGGTCTCCCAAGCAAAACATGGCAGCAACTCATAGGTAAAATGTCACAAATTTTTTTGTCTTTATAGGGACCAATTTGAAACTCAACAATGACTTGTTCATTCACCAACATGGTTTTTTTTTCACTGACCCATGACACTATATATGGTTTTTGTGTAGGTACCCTTTCTAAATGCAAATTCTCAACCATATCATTTGAGACCATATTGTCAGTACATCCAGAATCTATAATTACTTTACATACCTTATTGTTGCATTTACAAGTAGTCCTAAACAATTCTTTTCTCTGAATTTGATCTCCCTCCATGGATGTCTTCAAATTTTGGCTTCTCATCATCAACATATCTCCAACTTCATTAGTAGCACAAAGAGTATGGGAACTTGAGCTTTCAGCTTCATCCTCATAAGAAATTTGGGCTCTCCTTTTAGATTTCTTTTCTTGTCCACTTGATGTGGTTCCAATATTCTCTAGAAACTTGATGAAAGGGTTACCAAACTCACCACATTTGTAACATCTCTCTGAGAACTCACTGAAATCTCTCTTTGGCCTAAAGTTTGTTCTTCCACCTCTCCATCCACCTCTTGATTCAGGTGCTTGTTCCTTACTTTTATCAACATCTTCATGATCTTCTTGGACTGTCTTGGGCCTCTACCTCTATTCACATTACCTTTTCCTCTTCCTCATCTTTCTTTCCTTCTCTTAATTCTATCTTCTGCCCTCACTACCATTTGGAAGCATTCTTCTACTATCTTACGTGGGTTCAAGATAATTTAATCTCTTATGTTCAATATTAAACCACTCAAATATCTAGCTACTCTTTCCACTTTACCTTCATTATGACCTACTCTTATGCATAATCTATGGAACTCTTCAGTGTAAGACATCACATCCATCTCCCTCTGCTTTAATTTTTGCAATTTCATGAAAGTTTGAATAACATAATCTGCTGGTAAAAATTGAGCCTTAACCTTTGCTACCATCCTATCCCAAGAACTTACTTTAGACTTACCTTTCTTGACTCTATCCTCTTGGACAAAATTCCACCATCTAAGAGCTAGGCCTTTCAACTTTTTCTTAGCATACTTAACCTTCTTACTATCTTCTATATCTTCAAATTCAAAAAAGTTATCTAAGGCATCAATCCATGCCAAAACCTCTTCACTATCCATATTACCTCCATATATTAGCACATCGAATTTCATTTTTGGAGTGTTGTCACCTTTCACTGCCTTCAGCATCTTGATCATTCTCCTTTCTTTAGGATCTAAGTCTTCTTCATCATCTTGAGCTAGACGGTTTCCTTCTTCCCCTTCATCTTCTTTATCACTCTAGTTTTCATTCAACATTCCTCTTCTCTGGCTATTTTCAAAGGCTACTATCCTAGCCATGGTGGCTTCTTGAGACTCTCTATAAAGCCTATCCTTCTATGACAAAATCTCTTTCAATTCTTTTATTTCCTTTGCCATTGCACTAGCCTTTGGAGGCATCTTTCCCAACTTGTCTCTTCACCTTCCAACTTGCAAAATCAAACAAATCGCCACCAAGAGATCTATTACTGTACTTTGATACCACCTAATGTAGGGAAGGTGGAAAATAACTCTTCTCTCAACTCAAAACAATCAATCCCAATCAGGAAACAACTCTTTACAATAGCAAACTCTTAACTTGACACAAACTACCTCCTTAAGGCTTGTAGCCCTCAATAGTCAAACAATGGAGTTAACTTTAAGTGTTGGTTGTATAGTGGTCTATCAAACTCCTCAATGGTGCACTATAGATTCCCAAACAACATATCAAAATTTTCCATAGGGTTTCTTTGACCCAAAACCATGAACTAATAACCTGCCCTACTCTAAGGCTAGTCAATTAGCCCTAATTTACAAAGGGACTACCTCTTAAACTTTTTAAAATCACCCAAAAACACTTAGCAGTCATGAATTGTGTCATAAAACCTTAGAATCTCTCACTCACTTGTAGATTTAATCCCTCTCATACGCTGCACCCAAAAACCATCCTTTTACATACAAATATCTAGGGTTTATTGGTTCTCACACATCCCAGACTTGAAACACCTCAAAATTGCATGCAATAGACTTCAAATGGTCTTCAAAAACTCACAAGAAGAAGACCTGAGTCATTCTTTCACATTTATACAAAACCGTTCATTAGCATACCCTTTGCATATGGAAGCATACACTTTTAGACCCTAGGGCTTCATCCATCTACCTACAACTCATTCCCACAACCTTCAAACATTAAAAACATCTTACCCTACACAAAATAGATCAATCCACTGAGTTATAGAAGCAACCAATAGGTGGATTGATCAATTCATGCTTTTAAGTTCACTCAAAACCCTTATCCTATGTAACAGGGCAGTTCAGGGAAAACAATGAGAACTCCCACCAAAATCAATGTTAAACTCTAAAAATGGAGGAAAAAGAAAGCTAACACATGTAATTACATCATCCAATGAATTTCATAACATTTAGGACCTATAGTCCGTACAAGATGAGTAAAGTTTAGAAAACACAAAACAATAGAGAAAACGTTGTATTTGATTGAATTTGATCTCAAAACTTCATCAACAATCTTTTCTCGAGCCTTTAGAGGCATTTTATACATTCTCCAATTAGTTTTCACCTATCAAATGATTGTAACCACCTTTTGAAATCCCCAACCCTTCATATTCCCTATTTTCACTTTGTCAATTTTGGACTTAACAACATTACATTTCTTTGTGCAACCTTTACTAATGTAACCCCTAAGACTCAAAACCCTCCATATTACATATTAAATGGTCTTTTTAGACCTTATTTAACATAATAGTCTCAAAACTTAGCAAATTCCTAAAGCCTACTCAACAATTTTGGAAATTAAAAAAAAAAATTTAACGGTGCTCCTACACCACCAAGTGTTTTTGAGAAAATTAATGAAGAAGAGAAGTCAGAATGATGAAAGTGTTTATAATGTGCTTCAGTATGTGCCCCACATTTTTTCTATATTGATCCTATGCTTGTGCGGATCTGAAAGGTTGATAATGGTGATTTAGTGGTGATATCTCCTAAGTTTTAGCTTCTAGTTTGATGGTACATGAAAGTCATGTTCACTGGTATGTGATTGTTTTGTCAGAGTTGGTCTTCTATGGACTGGGAGAAATATTGTTGCTCTATGGTCCTCCTCTCTTTTATTTTAGATCTTGTGGATATGGAATAAGTCTTCTAAAGGTCTTTTCTATGCTCTAGCAAAGAGGCTTGAAGATTGGTGTTTCAGAAGTCATGTTTCAGTATTTCAATGCAAGTTTATATAGTCCAGACAGACTCGTGAAAGGTATTCAGTGATTGAAGTTTTTTGTTTTGCTGCGGATGTATCTGGAAGATTCTGAGATGTATTATTGTGCATAAGGAAGTGTTCCATAGCTTCTTTGTGTCATCTTCTTGTTGGGAAGCATGTACATCAATGATCATTTGTGTTTTCATTAGGTTTGGCTGACCTAGTGTTTACACTTCATTCAAAAAATACAATTTAATTAAGGAAGCATGTGGTTGTTTCAAGATATTATTTTTGATCTTGAAATTTTTTTTTTATTGGTTCACTCTTATTCCTTTCCACCACAGGAATTTTGTGTTTCCAACCTAATTTGAATTTATGAATTGAGGTATTTGTGGCCAAATTTGGAGAAAGATTCTAAGGTTGAGGATGGTATAAAAGCAAGTCAAATTGTGAAGAATTGGATGATAGGGTGATGCAAATTGACGAAAGTGAGCCACAAATCATAAGAGTAGAAGTGTGTGTGTGAGTGAGTTTTGACATCAATTCCTCATTGTGAGATAAAGGTTTCTATAATCTTGTGAATGTGTTAATTGTTGTGGTGGATCTTTTTGTTCTCTTTTGTATATGTAGGTAGTGAGCCTCCCTATTGGATAGTGAGTCCTTTTTGTGGACAATGAGTTCCTTTTATAGGTAGTGAGCCTCTGTTTTATAATATTTATATTGTGAGTTAACCCTCACCATGGTTTTTCCCTCAATGGGATTTCCATGTAAAAATTTGGTGTTCATTGTGTTGATTTACTTTATGTTATTTGTGTTTCATGCTCTTACTTAATAACAAAATAGTGTGGTTATGGAATTGATAAGTATTGAAGTTTTAAGTTTTGAATTGTGTGACAACTGATTTACCCCCCCACCCCGCCCCCCCCCACTCAATTGTCCTATGCCTGTTTAACAGTCACTAAGGACTCATTTGTCCAATGGTAAATGGGTCCCTACAATATTTCTAGAAAATTGATTTTTGGGTTCTGTTCTTCAATGTCTGCACTTGCAACTCCCAAGTGACTAGTTCCCAAAAGTTGAAAATAAATTTTGTAGCTTTGTTTTCGCGATCTTGTAAGATAGATGACAAATTTTATAGCTTTTAAATCTTGACAACTTAGCAACTTTTATTTCAATCTTGATCTTCAACCTAAAACCTATAATCTCACATCAAGAGAGGAGAAAAATTGTTTATTGTTAGGGAATAGGGGTTTTCCTTGGTCAAACCCCATTAAAGGTAATTAAACCTTGTGATGAAACAATGAAACATGAAAAAATGATACCTTGGATGAAGTCTTTGAATGTAAATCAACAATCAAGCATGAAGTGGCTTTTAGGAATGTGGATCTTGATCTTGAATTTGGATGTGAAATAATTCTTGTAAATGGATATTTAATGCTACAAACACATTAGCTCAACAACATGTATGATGTGCTAAATATTTGACATGATGGAATGACCTTTGATTGCTATAATAAAACCTTGATAATCTACCCTTGAATTTCCTCTTGAATTCTCTTGAATTCTCTATAATGCTCTTGTGAAAGTACTCTTGATTGCTTATGAAGATATGGGATGAATCTAAGTGAATTAACCTTATATTTATACTAAACTTAAGATTTACTCCCTAAATTCAAATAACACAAGCCAACATCAGATATATGATTCAAAATCACTAAAATCCTACAACAAATAAGTTCAAAAGGGGGTTTCTTAGGTTAAGGAGAATCCATTTTCCACCTTGGGTGAATGAATCCTAGCACAGTTAACTAGGACCAAGTTTTGGGTAGGTGAAATAATATGTAAAAAGGGGGTCCTAAGACATAGTGATGACCCATTCGCTAGGTGGTGAATGGGCCCTAGGTCACTATCCTAGGACTCAGACCTTGCCAAATTAAGTGTTATGGAACATTATTAATGAGTGCCAGGATATATCCTTTAGAAAATGCAATAAATAAGGCTTGGATTTGAATTTAAGGGGCCAATTAAGCTCTAATTAACCTTAATTAATTAATAAATCCCTATATTAGTGTGAAAGTGTAAGAAAAAACTTGAAAATATCCTAAATAAGGAACGATTAAGTCAATTTTATCATTAACTATTCATTCCCAAACCAAGTGTGAAAAAGGGTTACTTTTTTTGATGCTACATTTTCCCCCTACTTTAGTGAGAGTTTTCCCCATGAAAAAATCACACTAAAGTATACATTCAAGACACTTAAGAATGCAACAATGAAAAACATACATAACCATAGCTTATCAAAGACCAAGAAAAAAAAGGAAAACAAATGATCAAGATTCAATCATTCCAACACAATGTGGAACATGGTTGTTTGTTCGAAACAAGGATCAAGCTTCAACAATATGTCCAACATGATTTGGACCATATCTAGGTTGTTTGTCTGTAACATGTGTGCTCACTTTGGGGTAGTGGAATCTTAGGCCATCCATTAGGTGAGTTATCACAATGAGGTGGCAAATGAGAGAATCATATTATCCTCCCATACCATACTAAAGTTATCCTCTTGACAATTTCGATAAGGCACCACAATGCTATTCTTTTGAATGTTATGTCTATAGGTTTTTGTTAAAGGGAATTTTGCTTCATTTGTGTAAGGTCTTCTTATTAGGGAACATCATGCCTAATGTCTCCAAGAGAGGAAAAGTCAAGAATATCAGATCAACACTTATGGAATGCCTTGTTCGCATCATGCCACTAAGGGAGTCCTACACTTAGAAATATCACACTCTTGAAGGACATCGAACCCAATGACACCACCAAGAAAAGGACATGCCACAAGAAAAAATAAAATCACACCATGAAATATGCAAAATGTTGAAATATTTCATCAATGTATGCCCCCACTTTAAAGAGGTTGCTAACACCATTGTTGTGAGCAATTGCTTTAAAGTAGTCAATGTTTACTCCTAAGACATGAGAGCTTTCCTCAAAAAACCCTAAGCCAAAACATATGTTTCCAAAAGAAAGCTACATCATGAAAAAGGAGGGAGGGGTTGCCCCCAAAAATATATAAGGGATCTATGGATTTTGGGTTAATATGTCTTTGCTACAATGTTGTTTAAGAGCCCAAAAACATCATCATTCACCAAATACTCATAGAACTAGAAGAATGACACAAAGAGAGTGAAAACAATGAAAAATCCTTCAGTTCAACATGGAAGATACCTAAATGGCTCGACACCTTGCATCATTCCCAAAAGGAAAACATAAGAAAAATGAAAAAGATAAAGTGTTTATGACATAGAGAAGAATGTAGACATGTATAGAGGAATGCACAAAAAGAGAGAGATGCATAAAAAAAATAGTATAGGGGATCACATTATGCACATGAAATCACATATAAGAACATGAAAAAGAAAATAAAGAAAAATACTAGTAGAGAATATGCGAGTCAGCCTATAGCAGGTCGTTTGCATCCCAATCTCGATCAGTATAAATGAAAGGTGGACAAATAGCTAAAGGGACAATCAACACATACAAAAACTAGGACAAGGCTAACTAACCCATGCCCCCACTAAGTGAAAGAAAAGGATGAGTCAAGATAGGTGATGAGAATGAGCTCCTTGCAATAAAGAGAATTATTTTCCATGAATGTGAAACATGTAATAGTGAGAATGTTAAGATCCTACAACTATTACATGGCAAGGACCAAAATGCACCGTTTTAAGGGACAATATCTATGATATCAAAAATTTTAAATATCTATTTTAAAGTACGACATTCATCAATACTGTATTGCCAAAAAGTGTATACTTTGCTTGATATGGGAATAATTGATGATAAATTAGACTTAATGACACCTTGATTTATTTTTGAGAAGTGTTTACACATCCACACTAGGTCTTGAACCCTTGCAAATTGAATAAAATACATTTATTGATGTCTTGCAAGAGTGTTGTAAGATGTTCACAAGTTTCTAGGACCATAATGTTATAATTCACCTAAATAACCTTACCAAGACCTATTTCAAATTGTTGTAAAGTCTTACAATAAACTTTCACACTTTCCTAGGGTTGTCATCAATATTTACACCTTTCTTGTGCTCTAAATGGCCCCTTTATGCACTTATAGGCCTTAATTAAGTGTCTTGTTAAATAACAACCCGATAAAAAAAAATTCATACATATTAATATCCGACATCCACTCAAAATTTCCTAGGCCGAACAAGTCCCCCATAGGGGCGACTTAGTCCTATTTGGCACAAAAATCAAAATTAATTCAAATTTCTTTCAGGTTTTTATTCTTTAAGACCTAAGGTCAGCTTGTGATTAGGTATCATTGGGTTACTAAGGCACATGAGTTTATAAATAAGTGATTTTATCCTCATTTTATATCTCCAAATCTCCTACAATTTCCTAACTCATCTTAGTTCATAACTCATCATTGATCATGTTCTCAAGTCAAGCAAGCTAGGGTTTTTTCATTCTAAATCATCAAGATAGCTTTCTACGACATTCAAAGGTAGATTATTCATGTTTTGTTGTAGAAAATAAAGATCAAACATAATGGAAAGGTAATAAAATTCATTGTTGCATTTTTCATTCCATTCTTTCATCATTTTCGTTCAATTACCTAAAAGGGGTTTGACCAAGGCAAACCCCCATGCCCTAACATTCAACATTTTTTCTTCTCTTATTGTGTGTTTTTAGATTTAGGACTCTTAGAAGCTTGGAAATAATTTAAGATCGATTTGAAAGGTTTCTCAAGTCTTATCCTCATTCAACAAGTCAAAATATCACCTAAAATTCACTTTTAGGCCCAAAAATTAGAGTTTCAGAAGCGAACACCTGTAGGAAACCGAAGTGTAGACCTAGGGCATTAGTTTCCACTTCTGAATTTTTAGAGATTCAAAAGTGGAATAAGTCACCACCTTGGGTAAATTAGTCCCATTGGACCTGATTTTCAGTGATTTTTACAGATTTAAGCACCCATCTGGCAGAAACTAGTTTTTGGGCAGTTTTTCCAGATTTGGGACTAAGTCGCCTAGACTGGCCTATGTGTCCCGATTGACTTCTTCATCAGTTTTATTAGGATTTCAGACCTTCATTCCATTAATTTTTAGTCTCCAGGTGCACACATTCTATTTCATAACTTTCTATTTAGTTTTGTTTGCATTTCTACATAATTTATCACATGTTTGCATATCACAATGTGTTTTCCAGAACTTTGTATTTCTTAGGTTTAACATCATAATATCATTACATTTTAAGATTATTTCATTTTTACATCATAATTATACATAATTGCATCCCTCTTTACATTAATATTTGAGTGTTTACATAGATTTTTAACCCTATTCCTCGCCTTTTAGGTGAAAGATCCTAGAAGGGTAAGTGTCCAATAGGGTTCCTAAAATCTTTGTTTACATTTTGGTGAACCCAAATATTTTGAACACTGTTCGTTTCTAATTTTCAAGTGCATACTAGGTTTCACTTGCATTGCATCTTGCATTAGTTAAAGTGCATCCTAGGGTTTCAAATTACATTAGTGAAAAGCTTCAATAGCTTGCATTTTTGCATCATTTTTGCATTGCAAATCTCTAAAATTTTGCATGTACATCTTAGGTCTACATTGTAAAGAATAGAGACCATCAAAATCCATAAAAAAAAATTGAAAAATCATAAAAAATCCCTATTGGGACTAAGTCGCCACCTTGGGCGAATTAGTCCTTGTTCACCCCTGAAATAGCCTTTACAGAGTTGAAAATCCTATTTTAAAGCTTTTGTTTGGTGCCATTATCTATCTATATCAATTGGCTGAGTTTATGTAACATGCATTGTATCATTTCACATTTTCATTTCCAACATTCCATTTTTTAGCTTATTGTGTAACATACACAACAACTTACTTTTTTTTACATCTAAAAATAGTATTGCACTTTATTTACTGTTGCATAGCATGCTCTTCACAAGATTTGTCTTTGATTTGATTAAACATGGATTTTATAAGCATTATATCCCCTCTTATGAATTTTATTTTGATTACAACTATGAAGAATATAGCTTTGACCAAACTCCTACATTACCCATTGGTGCGAATGGAAGTCTATAAAATCATAACACACATACTTGTTCTTCTCCCGATACCTATCCTATTAGTGATGAAGGTATCTTGGTGAAGGAAGTTACAAGCCTTGAAATCCATGATTTTCCATCTCTTTATTCCCCTTTAGGAGATGTTAGACAACAAGAGCCTGAAATCATAGACACATTTCTAAATATCACCTTACCTCATTTTAATAACAATGATAATCAAAATTGTCCATCTCCTAATATCCCTCCTCGATGTAAAGAGGATAGGTTGGTTATGGAATACATCCCTATTAAGATTCATGATAATATTGACCCTCCCTTCCCTAATGCTTCCCCCATTTGGGATAATCTCTTTGAAAACCGTAATGGTCCTTCTCTTGATGCCTCCCCCGCTTGTGATGAAGCTACTTTACAAACCTCACTCATGGATGAATATATTACAAGCTCTCCTAGTAGGGTAGATAACATGGTACAAGAGAATGAGACCTTAGAGAAAACCCACAATAAAATAGAGTCTTCTTCTCCTCTCCTCACTATTAATCATCAAACACATTCAACCATTAATAATTCCCTTAGCTACGGTGAAGTTAGTCGTGATGAACCAAGCCTTAATTGTCAATAACATGAGGTTTATTGTTCTCCTAAACACTTTCCTTCTCGAGAGAATATCATCATGCAAGGGAGTGATAACATTGATAATAATATTATACCCTTGAAAAGAGATGAAGAGACTATGTTAGACTCTCATTCACCAAGGGATGTTAATATTATTCAACCTCAACTCATCCTTTATCCCCCTTCACAAAAAAAAACTCCACACAAACCTGAAATTATCCTTTACCCTCCTCAAACTAATGTATCGTAGCAGTTCTGAGTTATCATACCATTGTTCATATAGATAACAATTGAAATAATTTGCAACCGTAACTACCCACACAACCACCCTTACCATTGCCTAATCCTATCCAACCAAACCCTTTCTTTCCATGTTGCAAGGAGTATGATCTTGTCAAACAACTTAAGAATACTCCTGCTAAAATATCATTGTGGGATCTTATTCAAGCCTCTCCTCACTATCACAACATGATCCATATAGACTTACAACAAGTTCATGTCCCTTCTAATGTGCAACCAACTGACATAGCTGCCATGGTCCAAGGACTAAAAGCTGACATTGTTTTCCACTATTGAAGTGAACTACACCCTTTGGACGTGCAAAAACAAAATGAATCTTCCATGATCATTTATCGATAGAATAGGATAGGGATAAAGCGAACCCTTATTGACAATGGCTTAGCCCTTAATGTGTGTAGCATAAACCTTTTGGCTAGGCTTTGTGTGGATAAATAAAAAATTCAACCCAAATCTTTATCTATTAAGGGCTTTGACAATGTTGAAAAGGCACCACTTTGTGTGATCACTTTACCTATTATAGTTGGAGAAGTCACATTGAACACACCATGTTGGATGTTTTGGTTGTATTTCTAATATGTGATTTTCATTGATGTCAACACTATTGGCATTAATGTCTTAGATTTTGTATATGTCGAGGATATTGAGAAAATTGTAATAAATAAGTTGTAGGTTGTCAGTGGTAAAGTGAAGTTTAGTCTATTGGAAAGCTCAATATGTTAATGATCAGAGGTTGAGGATTAAAGGGTTTGTTGTTGAGTATATCTAGTTTATCCACGTTAAGTTTCAGAGATCTCCATGAAGATTTGATCGAGTTATGAGAAGTTGCGTTTTGAAAATCATTTTGTTGCTTCAGTTGGTGTTCCTAAATGAAGATGATGTTATTCTAGTAAGTTTAGTTGTTATGGATGATTCTCTAGTGATTCATGACATTTGTGGATGTTTCTAGATTGTGCTATATCTGTATTGTACATCTGCACTGATTGAGGTTCTCTTGATTGGTGATTTTATCTCGTGTTCATGTTTTTCATGTTCATGGCCGACATGGTAATTGTAGCATGTTGTGGATCTTCAAGAAATAATTTTTGAAGTTGTTTCATGTTCGAGGATTTTATTTTGGGTCTTCATTATGTTGTGGCTAACATTGGTCGATTCCCATTGAAAATTATTTATTGGTTTGGGCCGACAATTTGCATATGCTTTATTATTTTGTTGAAGCCGACATGTAGCAATGTAATCTCTTGTTGTAGATATATATATCAGTGATTGTTTATTTTGTTTGAAGGAATGTGTGTGTGAATAATGTCCAAATCACTCGAAGGCAGCAATAGAGTGTGAAGAAGAGTGAGAAGAGTGTGAAGAAGTGTTCATGTGCTTAACCAAAACTATAATCAGGCATTAGCAGATGCTATTTTCTTAGTTCAAAATCTTGTGGATGTAATCTGAATGTTTCTGTAAGACAGTTTGTCTTCCTTTGGATAGTAAGCCTTGTTGTAATTGAGCAATGAGCTCTAGGAAATGTTCCTGAATGCATGTGCATTCCCCATTTCATTCTTTATACTTTTAACATGGTATAATCTTGTGGACTAACCTCCACCGTGGTTTTTTCCCTAATAAGGTTTCCACGTAAAAAATCTTGGTCATCTGAAATGCATTGGTGAACCCTATTGGAAGATTACAAGGAATATGTAAGTTATCCTGGTGCACATAATGGTCCTTCTTCTACTGTTGATATTAAGGATGTTGAATACAATTTCAGGGCTAAGGAAGCATTGTTGAGTGCTCTAACTGATTTTGAGATGACAAATGTTATGGATCTGAATACTTCTTATGACATCTAGAAAAAGTTGGAAACCTTGTATGAAGGTGATGCTCATGTGAATATTGCTAAGTTGTAAAGTCTGAAAGGGAAATATGAAATGTTAAGAATGGGTGATGATGAGAACATTAATTTTTTTATGTAGAGAGTGAATGAACTTGTGTGTAGTATCAGATGTGTTGGTGGACAATTGGAAGAATCATAGATTGTTGCTAAAGTACTTAGATCTTTTCTTGCTACATACAAAGCCAAAGCTACTACTATTGAGGAGATCTGGACTATGACTAATGTAACTAGAGATCTGTTGATTGGTAAGCTTACTACTTTTGAGTTGAGTGAATTTGGTGATGCTCTTCCTAAGATGGAATCTTCATTCAAGGATACTACCTCCGGAAAAGATAAGTAGAGATATGATATGGGAGAAATTTCTTCTGGAAAGGTATTAAAGTATGAGGAGGAAATGAGAAAGACTAAAGAAGAAGAGAGAGAACTAGACAAGCTTGAAGCACTTATTATTAAGAGGGAAGTTAGAGTAGAAGGTAAATATAAAGGGAAATTTCCTATTAAATGTTTTTCTTGCAACTTAATAGGTCATTTTGTATCAAGATGTCTAGAAAGAGTTCCTAAGTCGAAACCTAACAAGCCTAGATTTCAAAGAAAGTTCTATTATTCTGCTGATGAAGGTGTGATAGATGATGAATCTGATAAAGGGAATGTAAGTGAGGACAAATGGGTATTTATTGCTATCAAGGAAAATCATACAACCCCTACTAAATTTTCTAGTTGTACAAATGTGGAGAAATCCCTAATAGCCAGAGTTGAAGAAAAAGATGAATGGGTGATTGACAGTGGATGCTCTCATCACGTGACATGTGATAAAAGAAAATTTGTGATCCTGGAAAAGTATGATGGTGGTGTAGTAAGATTTGGTGATGACAAAGTAGGTGTAATCTATGGAAGAGGATGTATTTCTCTTGATGGTAAGCATAATACTGATGATGTTCTATATGTGGAAGGTCTGAAGCATAACCTCTTAAGTGTTGGATAGATGGTTGATAAGGGATACAATCTTCAATTCAAGAAAGGAAAGTGTAGAATATTGGGGTGTTTTATAAATGTGATTGCTTTTGGTACAAAAACAAAAGGTAATATCTTTCACCTGAATGCTGCTAGTAAAAGTTGTCTGATTGCTCAAGTTGATGAAAGTTGGTTGTGGCATAGGAGAATGCGTCATGTTAACTTTGACAATATTATCAAGATAAGCTCTACTTAGGCTCTGAGAGATCTACCTAAGTTGATGAAACCTACTAATGCCATATGCAAGGAATGCCAGTTAGGGAAGCAAACTAGAGTTTCATTTCAGAGCAAACAACATTGTTCAATTGAAGTGTTCGAGCTTGTGCATACTGATTTGTGTGGTCCTTCTAGAATCAAAATTTTGCAAGGAGATAGGTATTTCATGCTACTTATTGATGATTATTCTAGAATGACGTGGGTTACTTTCTTAAGGGAGAAATATGAGGCTCTGGAGAAGTTCAAGATTTTTAAGGCTATGGTTGAGACAAAGACAAGTCTAAAGATTAAATTTCTGAGATCAGATAGAGGTGGTGAATTCACTTTCAGTAAATTTAATTCTTTTTGTGAAGAACATGGGATAACAAGATAATTATCTGCACTGTGGACCCCTTAGAAAAATGGAGTTGTGGAAAGGAAGAATAGGAAAATTCAAGATGCTTCTAGGACTATTCAATGCTGGAAGGAAATGCTCCTCATATCTATTAGAGAGAAGCTATGAGTACTATTGTTTACACTCTCAACCAGGTACAATTCAAAGGTGATATTGGTAAGACCCCTTTTGAGCTATGGTTTGGTCACAAGCCTACTATTAGGCACTTCAAAATATTTGGGAGTAAATACTTTATCAGAAGAGATTAAGATATAGGAAAGTTTGATACTAGGAGTGATGAAGGAATATTTATTGGTTATTCTACTAAAAGCAAGGCCTACCGGTGCTACAGCAAGAGATTGAGGAAAGTAGTTGAAAGTGTTAATGTCAAGGTTGATGAAGACATAGCTAGACCATCGAAAACCTATAGATATGATTCAAATGATCAGAATAATAGTTCAATCATAGGAAAGAAAGTTCAGACTTCAAATCAAGTTAAGATCATTCCAGTGAATCAGGAAAATCAAGAGGAAGGAACTAGTGAAACTGCAAAAGTCAGATCACAAGACCCTGAAGTTCAATAACATCCTAAGACTCCAAGGTATGTAATACTAAATCATTCAAAAGATCAGATCATAAGTGATAAGAACAAAGGTGTTCAGACTAGGAGAAAAATTGTAGAAGAACATTGTTTGATTTCAAAGACTGAGCCTAATAGTGTGAATGAGGCATGCAAAGATGAAAATTGGGTAGAAGCAATGAAAGAAGAATTACTATAGATTGAGAAGAATGATACATGGATTCTTATTCCTAGACCTAAGGACAAAAATGCAATTGGAACTAAATGGGTCTTTAGAAACAAAGAAAGAATGGTGTGTAAAGGATATTCTTAGATGGAATGAATTTACTTTAAAGAAAATTTTTCCCCTGTTGCTAGGATTGAAGCTGTGAGACCATTTCTTACTTATGTTGCTTGCAAAAACTTCAAGGTTTATCAGATGGATGTCAAGTTAGCATTTCTAAATGGTGAATTGGAAGAAGAAGTGTATGTTAAGCAACCTAATGGATTTCAATTGATTGATCAAGGAGATGATTTTTTTGTTGAAGAAATAATTGTACGGACTTAAGCAATCCCCAAGAGCATGGTATGCCAAACTGGACAAGTATTTGTTGAAGCTTGGATTTAAGAATGGTACTGTTGATAGTAATTTGCATTTCAGGATTGATCATGATAAATATTTGATTATGGAAGTCTTTGTTGATGATATCATTTTGGAGGAGATGATGGTTTGTGCATGAAGTTTGCTGATGAGATGCAGAGTGAGTTTGAAATGCCTATGATTGGAGAGATGAAATTATTTCTGGGATTGCAAATTACTTAGTTAGATAAAGGGATCTCTATATCTCAGTCCAAGTATGTGAAAAAATTGTTAAAGAAGTTTGGTATGGAAGATTCAAAGCTAGTTGGTACACCTATGGTGACCAAATGTAAGTTGACACAAGATGATGATTCCTCGAAAGCAAATCAAACTAGATAAAAATTGATGATTGGTGGATTTCTCTATTTGACTCAAACTATACTTGATATCATGAATGTCGTATGTATTGTTGCAAGATTTCAAGTTGATCCTAAGGAATCTCATGTGATAGCTGTGAAGAGGATTTTTAGATACTTCAAGGGGACAGTTGATTTTGGCCTGTGGTATCCTAAAGATGATGATCTTACTTTGAGTGCCTTTACTGATAATGATTGGGTAGGAGATGTGAATGATAGAAAGAGTACCAATGGTGGTGCATTTTTCTTGGGTAAGAAGCTAATTTCATGGTTAAGTAAGAAGAAAATTGTCATTTCTTTATCTACTGCAGAGGCATAATACATTGTTGCTGCTAACAATTGTACTCAAGTATTGTGGATGATGTATATGTTGAAAGATATCAGAGTTGTGTGTGATGAACCTATTTCTATATTCTGTGATAATTCAAGTGCAATTAACATTTCTAAGAATTTGGTGCTGCATTCAAAGACCAAGAATATAGCTATCAAGTTTCACTTTTTGAGAGAGAAGGTGAGTGAAAAGGAAGTTAGACTAGCGTATGTGTGTACTAAGGAATAAATTATAGACATCTTTACAAATCCTTTTCCTAAGGATACTTTTGAGTATCTCAGAGGGAAGTTAGGGGTGATTACCCCTCCTAATCAAAACTAATATGCATTAAATTGCATCAGTCCATGCATTTCACAGTCCTATCTTGATCCTGATTGATGTTGCGGTGGCTGCTACTTATGGGGAGAAGTCAGATGTTCAGATATGTGGTTAAGAGATTGTGTGGAGAAAGATAATGTGTATCTTTGTCATTCATGTCAAACGGGGAGAAGAGTCATGTTAAAAAATGTGAATTATCTAGGGAGAAGATTCATGTGGGGAGAAGAGTCATGTGAAAGAGTTGAGGTGAAAAGAGTCAGAACCTAAGGGGGAGAAGGTGCAAAGAGAAAGCTACATTGATGGTTTTTTTCACATCATGTGTTTCCATCAATACCAAAGGGGGAGATTTCTGGATGTTGTGGTTGTATTGTTGATATGTGGTTGTCATTTATGTCAACACTATTGGCATTAATGTCTTAGAGGTTTTATATGTCAAGGATATTTAGAAATTTGTAATAAATAAGTTGCAGGTTGTTAGTGGTGAAGTGAATTTTATTCTGCTGGTGAGCTCAATATGTTGATGACCAAAGGTTGTGGATTAAATGGTTTGGTTTTTATTATATCTAGTTTATCCACATTAAGTTTCAGAGATCCATGTGAAGATTGATAGAGTTATGAGTAGTTGTGTTTTGATAGTCATTTTGTTGCTTCTAGTAAGTTCAATTGTTGTAAATGCATCTCTAGTGATTCATGATGTTTGTGGATGCTTCTAGATCATGCTCTATCTATGTTTCACATCTGCATTGATTGATGTGATTGCGATTGGTGATTTTCTCTTACGTGTTCATTTTTTTCATCATAGCCAACAGGGTAATTGTAGCGTGTTGTGGATCTTCGAGAAATAATTTTTTAGGGTGTTTCATGTTTGAGGATTTTATTTTCGGTCTTGATTATGTTGTGGATGATATTGGTCAATTCGCATTGGAAATTATTTATTATTTTGGGCTAATAGTTTGCATATGATTTATTATTTTGTTGAAGTCGACATGTAGTGACGTAATCTCTTGTTGCAGATATATATAAGCAATTTTTTATTTCATTTGAAGGCATGCGTGTGTGAATAATGTCCAAATCATTCAAAGGAAAAAGAAGAGTGTGAAGAAGAGTGAGTAGAGTGTGAAGAAGTGTTCATCTGCTTAATTGGAACTGTAATCAGGCATTAGCAGATGCTATTTTCTCAGTTCAAAATATTGTAGATGTAATCCGAATGTTTCTGTAAGAGACTGTCTTTCTTTGGGCAGTAAGCCATGTCAAAGAGCTTGAATTCTTTTGAATTCCGCATTTCATTATTTATGCTTTTAATAGGGTACAATCTTGTGGACTAACATCCACCGAGGTTTTTACAATAATAGGGTTTCCACGTAAAAAATCTTGGTGTTATGTGTGTATTTGATGTGTTGATGATTTATGCTTTCATGTTTATTTATTAGATCTGAGAATAAGTTTAATAAGTTTAAATTTATTAGACAACTAATTCATCCCCCTCTTAGTTGTCTGCCCTTGTGTTGCCAACACACTAATCAAGGTTATGCCTCATGATATTTCATATAACCTTCTTTGAGGCAGACCATGGATTTATGAAATGAATGTAGTACCTTCCACTCTTCATCACAAAATGAAATACACTCACAAAAAAAAACTACACACTTGAAGCCGACCTTGATCCAACTAGTCATTTACACATTGAGAAAAACAATGTACATTTAAATACATTAACACCAACTACGCAAGTGGAACAAGTCCAACAAATAAAAAAAGAACAACATATTGAACAATACACGAAGCTATTAGATGATGATTGGGGTTCCTTAGACTTCACACCACCACTCATGGATGATCCTTCGACAACATCCACCTCAACCACTTTAGACAAAGAATCAAACTACACAACAAACTTTAATGAGCTTAATCATGGACAACCACCTGATCCAAAAGAAATGAAAAAGCTTTATGGAAAAGGTTATGAACTTATGAAACAACTTAGCTACAGTGGTAAAGGATGTGGTGCTAACAAAAAAGGTATCTGAAACCCTATAGACCCTATCACACAACAAACAACTCATGTTATTGTCTATTGTCTATTGTCTTGTGTTAGAAATCACCAAGTGTTAGAAATCTCACAATCTCAAGAACCTTGCGTAAGTATGACATCTACTACTAAGAAAGATGTATCTTTGATGACCACCACAATACAACCTTCTACCATTAATCAATAAGGCCTCTTGTCGAGACTCCTCTATGATCACTTGATCACCCTCTCTCCCAAAACTCATAATAAATTCTATTCCAGGACTTCATTCTATGCATATCATAGAGTTCATGGTCATTCCACTAAAGAATGTAAAGATTTTAGTCATAAAATCCAATATTTTTAAGAGTTTGGTATGCTTCCCTCTGTGGGGTCACCTACTTAATCTAATTGATACTGATTTTCACTCTAGCCTACATTTCATCAATCATTTCAGCTCACCTTTGTCCTGCACTCAATGGGGGCAAGGGGTTTAGCAAGCCTTGTCCTCATATGTCACTTTTAGTTGCCTCCTTTGGCTAGTCATTAACCTTTCATGAACATACAAGATCAAGCTTGGGATGTGGACAACATGCCTTAAGTTGGCTCACATGTGACATACTCCCTTTTTCATTACATAGCTCATTGGAAACATATGACTTGGCATAGGGCTTTGCACTTAAGCTCTCATGTTCTCCTTCTTCTAATTTAAAGAAATTTATCTTTGTACTATTATTCTCAACTGCTTTAAAGTGGGGGCATACATCACCACCCAAGTTTCATTATGTGATTTCTTTCTTCTTGCGATGTGTCCTCTCCTTGATGGAGTCATTGTGCTTGATTCCCTCCAAGAGCATGATACTTCTTTTGTACTTATCCTCTCTTGGAGACATTGAGCATGATGTTCCCTAAGATGAGACCTTGCATTAATTAAAAAGAATCCCTTTGACCAATCCTTGCACCACCTTGCATTTACAATATCTATGAGTGTTAATCTTACGAAGTTTTGCTTACCTCATAGAGCTTGAAAATCATTTTCCTTTGTGGCACATTATTAAAGTTATCAGGAGGTGTAACTTTGATATGGTTGAGTGGGAAGCTCATTCCAAGTCATGACTTTCCCCATACCCACCTATGTGTTTGAGTATATACCAACTAGTGTATGTTTCTCATGTTTTGGATTTCTCACACAGTGGACAAATAGAAGTTTCATGGCCCCAGAGTGAGTATAGTTTGGTCTTCTCACCTAGTGGAAAGCCATGAGTTCGCTCAGTCCAAAGTGAGTAAACATTTTCAAATAGCTTACATATGATCCAAAACTAGCTGGACAAATGGTCGAAGCTTGATCCACCTTGTTCTTGTCCTTGCCATTCCATGGTCATGTATCTTGTCTTGCTGCAAATCATTCACCTTGCATGTGTCTTTTCATACTTATGTTGGCTTGAATTAGGATCTTGGATCTTGGGGGCTTGCACAACCTCCTTTTATCTTTGTCATTTTTTGTCATCTGCATTGGTATGATTGGACTCCGCTTGAATGACTACTTTAGCGAGAGTTTGAAGAAAGTTCATCTTCCCACTAAAGTGGGGGCTTAATGTATTGCCAAAAATTGTATACTTTGCTTTATATGGGAATAATTGATGATAAATTTGACTTAATGAGAACTTGATTTAGTGTTGAGAGGTGTTTACAAATCCACACTAGGTCTTGAACCCTTGCAAATTGAATAAAATACATTTAATGATGTCTTGCAAGAGTGTTGTAAGATGTTCACACTTTCCTAGGACCATAATGTTATAATTCACCTAAATAACCTTACCAATACCTATTTCAAAGTGTTGTAAAGTCTTGTAATAAAATTTCACACTTTCGTAGGCTTGTCATCAATATTTACACCTTTCTTGTGCTTTAAATGGCCCCTTTATGCACTTACATGCCTTAATTAAGTGTCTTGTTAAAGAAGAACCTGATACAAAACATTTTATACATCTTAATATCCGAAATCCACTCAAAATTTCCTAGGTGGACCAAGTCACCCATAGGGGCGACATAGTCCTATTTGGCACAAAAATCAAAATTAATTCAAATTTCTTTCCATTTTTTATTCTTTAAGACCTAAGGTCAGTGTGTGATGAGGTTTCATCGGGTTACTAAGGAACAAGAGTGTATAAATAAGTTTTTTTCTCCTCATTTTATATCTTCTACAATCTCCTAATGCATCTTAAGTCATAACTCATCACTCATCATGTTCTCAAGTCAAGCAAGCTAGGGTTTTGTCATTCCAAATCATCAAGATAGCTTCCTAAGACATTCAAGGGAAAATTATTCATGTTTTGTTGTAGAAAATAAAGATCAAACATCATGGAAAGGTGATCAACTCCATTATTGCATGTTTCATTCCATTCTTTCATCATTTTGGTTTAATTACCTAAAAGGGGTTTGAGCAAGGCAAACCTCCATGCCCTAACATTCAACATTTCTTCTTCTCTTCTTATTTTTTTGCAAATTTAGGACTCCTGGAAGCTTGGAAATAATTGAAGATCAAGCTGTAAGATTTATCAAGTCTTCTCCTCATTCAACAAGTCAAAATATCACCTAAAAGTCAGTTTCAGGCCTGAAAATTAGAGTTTCAGAAGCGGACACCTGTAGGAAACTGAAGTGTAGACCTAGGGCATCTGTTTTCACTTCTAAATTTTTAGAGATTCAAAAGTGGACTAAGTCACCACCTTGGGTGTCTTAGTCCCACTAGACCTTATTTTCAGTGATTTTTATAGATTTGAGCACCAATCTAGCAGAAACTAGTTTCTGGACAGTTTTTCCAGATCTAGGACTAAGTCATCCAGACTGGCCTATGTGTCCTTTTTGACTTCTTCATCAGTTTTATCAGGATTTCAGACCTTCATGCCATTCATTTTCAGTCTCCAAGTGCACACATTCTGTTTCATAACTTTCTATTTAGTTTTGTTTGCATTTCTATGTAACTTATCACATGTTTGCATATCACAATGTGTTTTCCAGAACTTTGTATTTCTTAGGTTGTACATAATAATATCATTCCATTTTTGGATTATTGCATTTTTACATCATAATTAGAAATAATTTAATCCTTCTTTACATTAATCTTTGAGTTTTACATAGACTTTTAACCCTAATCCTTCCCTTTTAGGTGAAAGATCCTAGAAGGGTAAGTGGCCAATCGGGTTCCTAAAATCTTTGTTTACATTTTGGTGAACTTGAATCTTTTTAACATTGTTCCTTTCATATTTTCAAGTGCATGCTAGGTTTCACGTGCATTGCATCTTGCAATAGTTGAAGTGCATCCTATGGTTTCAAATTTCATTAGTGAAAAGCTTCAATAGCTTACATTTTTTTGAATCATTTTTGCATTGAAAATTTCTAAAAAATTTCATGTACATCTTAGGTGTGCATTGTGTAGTATAGATATCATCAAAATCCATCATAAAAAATTGAAAAATATCAAAAAAATACCTATTGTGACTAATTCACTACCTTGGGAAAATTAGTCCCTATTCACCCCTTAAACAACCTTTTTACAAAGCTCAAAACCCTATTTTTAAGCTTTTATTTGGTACAATTATCTATCTATATCAATTAGTTGAGTTTTTGTAACATGCATTCTATCATTTCACATTTTTATTTCCAACATTCCATTTTTCAGCTTATTGTGTAACATATAGAACAACTTACTTTGTTTTACATCTAAAAATAGCATTGCACTTTATTTACTCTTGCATAGCATGTTATTCTTCACAAGACGTGTCTTTGATTTTATTAAACATGGATTTTATAAGCATGATATCCCCTCGTATGAATTTTATTTTGATTACAACTATGAATAATATAGCTTTGACCAAACTCTACATTACTCATTAGTGCGAATGGAAGTATAGACAAACATAACACACATACTTTTTCTTCTCTTGATACCTCTCCTATTAGTGATGACTATATCTTGGTGAAGGAAGTTATAGGCCTTCAAAGTCATGATTTTCCATCTCCTTATTCCCTTTTGAAAGATGTTAGAAAATAAGAGCCTGAAATAACAAACATATTTCTAAATATCAGCTTACCTCATTTCAATAACCATGATAATCAAACTTGTCCATTTCCTAATATCCCTCCTCAATGTAAAGAGGATAGGTTGGTGATGGAAGACATTCCTATTAAGATTCATGAGAATATTGACCCTCCCTTCCCTAATGCTCTCGCCATTTGGGATAATCTCTTTGAAAATCGTAATGGTCCTTCTCTTGATGCCTCCCCTGGTCATGATGAAGCTACTTTACAAACCTCACACATGGATGAATATATTACAAGCTCTCCTAGTAGGGTAGATAACATGGCACAAGAGAATGAGACCTTAGAAATAACCCATAATAAAATAGAGTCTTCTTCTCCTCTCCTCACTATTAATCATCAAACACATTCAACCAATGAATAATTCACTTAGCTATGATGAAGTTAGTTTGGATGAACCAAGCCTTAATTGTCAAGAACGTGAGGTTTTTTGTTCTCCTAAACACTTTCCTTCTCTGTAGAATATCTTCATACAAGGGAACGATAACATTGATGATAATATTATACCATTGAAAAGAGATGAAGAGCCTATGTTAGACTCTCATTCGCCAAGGGATGTTAATATTATTCAACCTCAACTCATCCTTTATCCCCCTTCACACAAAAAAACTCCACACAAACCTGAACTTATCCTTTACCCTCCTCAAACTAATGTATCACAACAACTGAGTTATCATACCATTTCTCATACATATAACACTCAAAATAATCTACAACCACAACTACCCTCACCAACACCCTTACCATTTCCTAATCCTATCCAACCAAACCTTTTATTGCCAGGTCCAAAGGAGTATGATCTTGTCGAGAAACTTAAGAATACTCCTACTAAGATATCATTGTTGGATATTATTCAAACCTCCCCTCACTATCACAACATGATCCAAACAGCCTTACAAAAAGTTCCCGTCCCTTCTAATGCACAACCAACTAACATAGTAGCCATGATCCAAGGACTAAAAGTTGACATTGTTTTCCACCAAAGTGAACTCCCCCCTTTGGACATGCAAAAACAAAATGAAGCTTTCATGAGCATTGCTCGATACAATATGATAGGGATAAAGCAAACCCTTATTGACAATGGCCAAACCCTTAATGTGTGTAGCGTAAAATTTTTGGATAGGTTTCATATGGATAAATTAAAAATTCAACCCGAATCTTTATCTATTAAGGGCTTTGGCAATGTTGAAAAGGAACCACTTGGTGTGATCACTTTACCTATTACAGCTAGAGAAGTCACATTGAACACACCAATCCAGGTTATGCCCCATGATCTTTCATATAACCTTCTTCTAGGTAGACCATGGATTCATGAAATGAATGCAATACCTTCCACTCTTCATCGCAAAATGAAATAAATTCACTAAAAAAAATCTACACACTTGAAGCTGAACCTGATCCAAATAGTCATTTACACATTGAGAAAAATAATGTACATCATTTAAATACATTAATACCAACTATACAAGTGGAACTCATCCAAAAAATAAACAAACAACATATTGAACAAGTCATGAAGTTATTAGATAATGATTGGGGTTCCTTAGACTTCACACCACCACTCATGGATGATCCTTCAACAACATCAACCTCAACCACTTTAGACAAAGAAGAAAACTACACAACAAAGTTTGATGAGCTTAATCATGGACAACCACCCAATTGAAAAGCAATGAAAAAGTTTTATGGAAAAGGTTATGAACTTATGAAAAAAATTGGCTATAGTGGACAAGGATGTGGTGCTAATGAAAAAAGTATTTTAAACCCTATAGACCCTATCACACAACAAACAACTCATGGTATTCTCTATTGTCTTGTGTTAGAAATCGCTAAGCCTTACCTCAACATCAATACTCTCACACAACATTATTCTAAGCCAACCTTAATTGTAGAGAATTCTGAACTGATAGATACTAGTGGTCTTAAACATCATCCTCTTCAAAATAAAAAAAACCAACAAATCCATCTTTGATTAATGTTAGTATCATCTCGTGAAACATTCATGATTGGAATACGTTAGATTTTCTACCCTCCTATGATGGAGAGAATAAAATCTCACAATCTCAAGAAACTTGCATAAGTATGACATCTACTAATAAGCAAGATGTATCTTTGATGACCACCACAATACCACCTTCTACCATTAATCAATAGGGAATCTTGTCGAGACTCCTCTATGATCACTTGATCACCCTCCCTCATAGAACTTGTAAGAAATACTATTCCAAGAATTCATTCTGTGCATATCATAGAGTTCATGGTCATTCCATTAATGAATGTAAAGCTTTGAGTCGTAAAATCCAACATTTTTAAGAGTTTGGTATGATTCCCTCTATGGGGGAACCTACTTAATCTAATTGATACCTATTTTCACTCTAGCCTACATTTCATCAATCATTTCAGCTCACCTTTGTCCTACACTCAGTGGGGGCAAGGGGTTTAGCAGGCCTTGTCCTCATATGTCACTTTTCGTTGCCTCTTTTGGCTAGTTGTTAAACTTTCAAGAACATACAAGTGCAAGCTTTGGATGTGGACAACGTGCCTTAAGTTGGCTCACATGTGGCATACTCCCTTTTTCATGATGTAGCTCATTAGAAACATATGACTTGGTATAGGGATTTCAACTTAAGCTCTCATGTTCTCCTTCTTCTACTTTAAAGAAATTTCTCTTAGTATTGGTGTTCACAACCACTTTAAAGTGGGAGCATACATCACCACTGAAATTTCATTGTGCAATTTTTTTCTTCTTTCAATGTGTCCTCTCCTTGATGGATTCATTGGGATTGATTCCCTCCTAGAGTCTGATACTTCTTTTGTAATTATCCTCTTTTGGATACTTTGAGCATGATGTTCCTTAAGATGAGACCTTGCACGAATTATGCAAAATCCCTTTGAACAATCCTTGCACCACCTTGCATTTACAATGTCTATGAGTGTCAAGCATACGAAGTTTTTCTTACCTCATAGAGCTCGAAAATCATTTTCCTTTGTGGTTCCTTATTAAAGTTATTAGGACGTATAACTTTGATATGGTTTAGCAGGAAGCTCATTCCAAGGCATGACTTTACCCATAGCCACCTATGTGATTGAGTACATACCAACTAGCGTATGTTTCTCACCTTAGGGATTTCTCACACCATGAACAATTACAAGTTTCGTGGCCCCAGAGTGAGTATACTTTGGCCTTCTCACCTGACGGATAGCCATTAGTTTTGTTAGCCCAGAGTGAGTACACATTTTTAAATAGCCTATATCTAATCCACAACTAGTTAGACAAATAGTCAAACTTGATCGACCTTTTTCTTGTCCTTGCCATTGCATGCTCATGTATCTTGTCTTGCTGCAAATCATTCACCTTGCATGTGTATTTTCTTTCTTATGTTGGATTGACTTAGGATCTTGGATCCTAGGGGCTTGCGCAACCTCCTTTGATCTTTTTCATTCTCTATCATCCACATTGGTACGATTGGAATTCACTTGAATGGCTACTTTAGTGAGAGTTTGAAGCAGTTCATCCTCCCACTAAAGTGCGGGATTAATCTAGTGCCAAAAAGTGTATACTTTTCTTGATATGGGAGTAATTGATGATAAATTTGACTTAATGAGGCCTTGATTTAGTGTTGAGATGTGTTTTTACACATCCACACTAGGTCTTGAAGCTTTGCAAATTGAATAAAATACATTTATTGATTTCTTACAAGAGTGTTGTAAGATGTTCACACTATTCTAGGACCATAATGTTATAATTCACCTAAGTAACTTTACCAAGACCTATTTCAAAGTCTTGTAAAGTCTTGTAATAAACTTTCACACTTTCCTAGGGTTGTCATCAATATTTACACCTTTCTTGTGCTTCAAATGGCCGCTTTGTGCACTTACTGGCCATAATTAAGTGTCTTGTTAAAGAAGAACCTGATAAACAACATTTAATACATCTTAATATCTAACATCCACTCAAAATTTCCTAGGTGGACCAAGTTTCCCATAGGGGCAACTTAGTCTGTTTTGGCACAAAATCCAAAATTAATTCAAATTTCTTTCGGGTTTTTATTCTTTAAGACCTAAGGTCATCCTATGATGAGGTATCATCGGGTTACTAAGGAACAAGAGTGTATGAATAAGTGTTTTTCACCTCATTTTATATCTCCTAATCTCCTATAATCTCCTAACCCATCTTAAGTCATAACTCATCACTAATCATGTTCTCAAGTCAAGCAAGCTAGGGTTTTGTGATTCCAAATAATCAAGATAGCTTCCTAAGACATTCAAGGGTAGATTATTCATGTTTTGTTATAGAAAATAAAGATCAAACATCATGGAAAGGTAATCAACTCCATTATTGCATGTTTCATTCCATTCTTTCATCATTTTGGTTTAATTACCTAAAAGGGGTTTGACCAAGGAAAACCCCCATGCCTTAACATTCAACATTTATTCTTCTCTTCTTGTGTGTTTGCAAATTTAGGACTCTTGGAAGCATGGAAATCATTCAAGATCAAGTTGCAAGGTTGCTTAAGTGTTCTCCTCATTCAAAAAGTCAAAATATCACCTAAAAGTCACTTTCAGGCCCAAAAATTAGAGTTTCAGAAGAGGACATTTGTAGGAAACCAAAGTGCGGACCTAGGGCATCCGTTTCCACTTTCAAATTTTCAAAGATTCAGAAGTAGAATAAGTCGCCACCTTGGGAAAATTAGTTCCATTGGACCTGATTTTTAGTGATTTTTACAGATCTGAGCACCCATCTGGCAAAAACTGGTTTCTGGGCAGTTTTTCCAGATCTTGGACAAAGTCACCCAGACTGGCCAATGTGTCCTAGTTGACTTCTTCATCAGTTTTATCAGGATTATAGGACCTTCATGCAATTCATTTCTAATTTCTAGGTGCACACATTCTTTTTCATAACTTTCTATTTAGTTTTGCTTGCATTTTTAGTTAATTTATCACATGTTTGCATATCACAATGTGTTTTCCATCACTTTGTATTTCTTAGGTTTTACATCATAATATCATTCCATTTTCAGATTATTACATTTGTAGATCATAATTAGACATAATTTCATCCCTTTTTACATTAATATTTGAGTGTTTTCATAGATTTTTAACCCTATTCCTTCCCTTTTAGGTGAAAGATCCTAGAAGGGTAAGTGTCCAATAGGGTTCCTAAAATATTTGTTTACAAGTAATATGTCCAATCACTCTATGGTGTCAACAATGAGACATGTCTGTGTTCTTAGGATATAGTTTTGGTTTCTCTCTCATGGGTGGTAATGTAATTGTTAGACTGAAAAATTTTCACCTTCTTAAGTTTACATAGGCTTAATACTGCATTTGTTTATTCAAGTAGTTTTTTCCCATGCTAGGTAGTTTTCACACCCATTGCATTTTTAATTCCCTTATAAGGCACTTTTTAAATTATTTATTTCATCACATCTCAATGCATTCCTTTCACTCCTAGTGAAATAGCTTCTCCTGTGGCTTCTCTCTTTTCGTGAAGGTTTATCTTGGTGTGTAGTTGCTCCTAGGTGCTTCAACATTTTATTAGCAGTTTTGCTATAACCACCTTCCATGCTGAGAGTTTTTTCTAGGCATGATTTCAAGGAAAATTGGTGGCATATTCTTTGAGGCTGATTTCTATTAAGAAAGATCAATTCCTTTGGAGGGCCAAATTTCATCCAAAGAAGTCATGAGTTTGCTAAGGTATTGAGAATTGGCAGTTGAAGGTGCCATGCATTAATTTGTTGATGTAGGTCAATTTTTTGGCACATTTTTCTGAGGGACATTTTTTCTCTACTAGAGTAGATTTCATTTTCAATCATGACTTTTTTGCTTTGAGCACAGATTTTGTTTGGAGAGGCCGATTGATTAAGAGGCAGAGTAAATGATTTTTCTATACCTAATTTTTTGCTATGGAAGAGGCCACAATTTTTATTCATTCTTGCTATGGTTCAAAGCCATTCTTCATGAGCATTTCACTAGATTGTCTCATTGTTGGCGGTGTGGAACCACTCCTTGGTTCAGGCTTGGGTGTTGTGGAAGTACTCATTAGTTCTAATTTAGTGCGAAACCACTCCTTGATTTTGGCTTTGGTGCATGACAGAACCACTCCTTAATTCTAGCTTGCTATGGTGCATTTCATCTCCTAGAGAGCTCGATTTTGAGGCAAAAGGAAACATTTTCTTCTTTAGAGATTGATTGCTGCTCTTTGGAGATTGATTGGAGGCCTAATTTTTTGCTGGGAGGTGTGATTTGCATCAATAGTTAAGGTTTCCTATTGGATGTTGTGGTTTTGTTTCTAATATGTGGTTGTCATTGATGTCAACACTATTAGCATTATTGTATTGAAGGCTATATATGTCGAGGATATTAAGAAAATTGTTAAAGGAAGAGTTGTAGGTTGCCAGTGGAACAGTGAAGGTCATGAAGGTGTCTTGTTCTATATGTTGAAGATCAGTTGTTGTGGAATAAAGGGTTTATTGCTAAGAGTATCTAGATCACCTACCAGAAGTTTCAGAGGCCCTTGTGAAGATTTGATCGTGCTATGAACAGTTTTGTTCTAACAATATTTTTGTGGGTTCTATCAGTATTCCTAATTGAATTTTTTTTGATTCTGGTAATTTCTGTTGCTGCGGATGATTCTATATTAATTTTTGTTATTTTTGGATGCTTCTAGATTATTCTCTATCCTTGTTGTATGTCCACGTTGATTGGTGTGCTCGTGGTCGAAGATTTTTTTCTCGATATGTTCAGGTTTTCATGTTCTTGGCCCACATGATGGTTGTAAGATGTTACAAATCCTTGAAGTTTAAATTTCAATGTTTGGCATACTCAAGGATATTTTTTGGGTCGTATCATAATATTAGCCGACAGTGTTTGATCCACATTGAAAATTTATTTGTAAATTTGGGCTGACATTGTAAATATGTTTTATATTCTTAGCTGACTAGGTTGTTGATGTAATTCCATGTTGTGGATATACAAGAGTGTTTGTTTGAGAAAAGTTAATGTGTGCATAAGATAAAATGTATACCAAAGGAAGTGTAGATATGCAAATAGTGTTCTAATCATTTGATTGCAGAGTGGAGTGAGAAGAAGTTTGAGCAAAGTGTGAAGAAGGTTTTTTGTGCTTAACTAAAACTGTAGTCATGCTTGTGTAGAAGTTATTTTCTTAGTTCATACCCTGCGGATCTAATCCGTATTGATGTGGATTTTTGGGAAGTGATCCCTCTTGTATTTGAGTAGTGAGCTCTAGGAAGTGTGCCTGAATGCATGTGCATTCCCATTATTTTTCATTATACTTTTAACAGGGTATAATATTGTGGACTATGTGTTTGCTATAATATTGGTGTTCTCTATGTTTCTAATGTGTTGATCGCTTATGGTTTATTTTTCATTCATCAGATCTGAGATTAAGTTAAGTAAATTTTGAAAATTTTAAATAATGATTGACAACTGATTCACCCCCTCTCTTAGTTATTTTTCCTTATTTTTCCAACAATTTGTATCAGAGCAGGTTCCTCTGAAGAAGTTTAAAAGCTTGAGGTCATCTGGGATGGCATCATACAAGAAGGATAGTCATAGATTCGATGGAACAAACTACTCATTACGGAAACCTAGGATGGAATGTCAGTTGAGGTGTATTGGAGAACCCTTCTGGAAGATTACAAAGAATCCATATGTTATTCCTCAGAATGGTCCCTCCACTGCTGATGAGATTAAACAAGCTGAGAATAATGTCAGAGCTATGGAAGCTTTGTTGAGTGCTCTAACAGATTCATAAATGACAAATGTGATAAGTTTGAAGAAACTCATGAGATGTGGAAAAAGATGGAAACTTTGTATGAAGGAGATGTACATGTGAAGATGGCTAAGCTATAGAGTTTGAAAGGAAAGTATGAAAATTTGAAAATGGGTGAAGATGAAAATATTTCTTCTTTTATGCAAAGAGTAAATGAACTAGTGATGGGTATTAGATGTGTCAGTGGTACCTTGGATGAGGAAGAAATTCTAGCTAAAGTGTTCAAATCATTTCGTCCCTCCTACAAAGCAAAGGCTCATGCTATTGAAGAAACTAGATCATTGAAAAATATGACAAGAGATACACTAATTAGTAAACTTGTTTCCTTTGAGTTGAACGAATTTGGTGAATCTATTCCTAAGACTGAAACTGCATTTAAGGCTACTGTATCTAGAAGAAACAAGCAAATATATGATTTGGGAGAGTATTCCAGAAAGTCATTCAAGTATGAGGAAGAAATGAAACAACTTGCAGATGGAGAAAGAGAAGTAGAAAAATTGGAAACACTTATTGTGAAGAAAGAAGGCAGAGGACAAGGTAAGTATAAAATAAAATTTCCTATTAAATGTTTTTCTTGTAGTAAAAAGGTTATTTTGCATCAAGGTGTCTTCAAACAGTTCCTAGATCTAAGCCTTACAAACCGAGATTCCAAAAGAAATTTTACTATGGTAAAGAAGGAGTGATAGATGATGAGTTTGATAAAGATAATGGAAATGAAGATGAATGGGTATTCCTTGCTATCAAGGAAAATGGTCTGGTGGCTGCTGAATCTACCAAAGTTGAGAAAACTCTTACAACCCGAATTGAAGAAAAATATGAGTGGGTTATTGATAGTGGATTCTCACATCATATGACTGGTGACAAAAGAAAATTTGTAAGTCTTAGAAGTATGACTGTGGGGTTGTAAGATTTAGAGATAACGGTGGTGGTGTGATTCATGGCAGAGGATCTATTTGTCTTGGTGGTAAGAATAACACTGATGATGTTCTTTATGTTGAAGGCTTGAAGCACAACTTGTTGAGGGTTGGATAGATGGTGGAAAAGGGTTATGATCTTTAGTTCAAAGATGGAAGATGCAGGATACTTGGAAGGTATAGAAAGGTAATTGCTTTAGGTAAAAAGATAGAAGGTAATATTTTTCACCTGAATGCTGCTAGTCAAAGTTGTTTAATTGCTAAAGTAGATGAAAGCTGGTTATGGCATAGAAGGTTGTGTCATGTGAATTTTGATAACATTTTCAAAGTAAGTTCCACTCAAGCAACAAGAGATCTACCTAAGCTAGTGAAGCCTGCTAACATAATTTGCAAGGAATGCTAGATGGGAAAACAAACTAGATTTTCTTTTCAAAGAAAACATCATTCAAATGGATTACTGGAGTTGGTACATACTGATATATGTGGTCCCTCTAGAGTCAAAAGTCTTCATGGAGAAAGGTACTTTATGTTGCTTATTGATGATTATTCTAGGATGATATGGGTGGCTTTCTTAAGAGAAAAATGTGAAGCATTAGAAAATTTCAAAAGTTTCAAGCCCATGGTAGAAAATGAGAAAGGTCTGAAAATCAAATGCTTAAGGTCAGACAGAAGTAGTGAGTTCACCTCTAGGGAGTTTAATTCTTTTTGTCAAGAGCATGGAATCAGAAGACATGTATCTGCTCCCTGAACCCCTCAACAGAATGGAGTTGCAGAGAGGAAGAATTTTTTTTTTTGGATGCTGCTAGAACAATGATGATAGAAGGAAATGTGCCTCATATCTATTGGAGTGAAGCTATAAGCACTGCTGTGTACACTTTGAACTGGGTAAATGTCAATAGTAATTCTGGTAAGACTCCTTTTGAACTATGGTTTGGTTATAAGCCTACTGTTAGGTATTTCAAGATCTTTGGAAGCAAGTGTTATATCAAGATATGAGGATATAGGAAAGTTTGATGCAAGAAGTGATGAAGGAATATTTCTAGATTACTCTACTAAAAGAAAGGCCTACCGGTGCTATAACAAAAGATTGAGAAAAATGGTTGAGAGTGTAAATGTCAGAGTTGATGAGGACTCTGCTAAATTATCCAGATACTATGGATATGATTTAGATGACCAAGAAAACAACATAAATAAAGGGAAGAATTTTCAGACACAAAATCAACTTCAAATTGTACCATATGTTCCGGTAAAACAACTTCAATTTGTTCTGATAAATCAAGGTAGTCAAGAATCAGAGACAAGTGTAAGTGCAGAAGAAGAAACAAAAGAAATAGAAGTTTGATAGAATCCTAAAACTCTGAGGTATGTAAAGCTAAATCATTCTAAAAATCAAATTGTAGGAGACAAGAATAAAGGTGTGCAAACTAGAAGAAAGATTGCAGAAGAGTATTGCCTGATTTCAAAGATTGAGCCTAAACATGTCAAAGAATCTTGCAATGATGAACATTGGATGGAAGCTATGAAGGAAGAACTAATGCAGATTGAAAAGAATGATACATGGATACTTGTTCGCAGACCTAAAGATAAAAATGTGGTTGGTACTAATGGGTCTTTCGGAATAAGCTGAATGAACAAGGTGAAGTGGTCCGGAATAAATTAAGACTGGTATGTAAAGGGTATTCACAAATGGAAGGTATTGATTTTGAAGAAACCTTTACCCCTATTGTTAGAATTGAAGTTAGATTATTTCTTGCTTACGCTGCACATAAGAACTATATAGTCTATCAAATGGATGTGAAGTCATCTTTTCTGAATGGTGAGCTAGAAGAAGAAGTATATATTGAATAGTCAGATGGATTTCAATTGATTGATAAGGAAAAACTGGTTTTCTTATTGAAGAAAGCTCTATATGGACTTGAGCAAGCCCCCAAAGCCTGGTATGCTAGACTGGAAAAATAATTAGTAAATCTTGGATTCAATAAAGGTACTGCTAACAATAACTTGTATTTCAAATTGGATCATGACAAAGAGTTGATTATTGATGTCTTAGTTGATTATTGATGTCTTTGTTGATGACATTATTTTTGGAGGAGATGATAATCTATGTATGAAGTTTGTTGATGAAATGAAGAATGAATTTGAGATGAGTATGATTGGAGAGATGAAGTTATTTAGACTGGGATTACGAGTTAGTTAGATAAGGGGATTTTCATATCTTAGTCCAAATATGTGAAAGAGTTGCTGAAGAAGTTTGGCATGGATGACTCAAATTTTTGGTATTCCCATGGTAACTGGATGCAAGTTAACACAGAATGATGATTCTCCTGAGGAAAATAAAACAAGATATAGGTCAATGGTTGGTGGATTTCTCTACTTAACCCATACCAGAATAGACATTATGAATGTTGTATGTATGGTTGCTAGATTTTAGGCTAATCCAAAAGAGTCTCATGTGACTGCTATAAAGAGAATCTTCAGTTATCTGAAAGGAACAGTTGATTTTGGGCTTTGGTATCCTAAGGATGATGATCTTACTTTGAATGCATTTACTGATGTGGATTGGGCAAGAGATGTAGATGATAGGAAGAATACTAGTCGTGGTGCCTTATTCCTAGGGAATAATCCGGTGTCTTGGTTGAGCAAAAAGCATAATTCCATTTCTCTATCTACTATTGAGGCAGAGTATATTGTTGTTGCAAATAACTATACCCAAGTGATGTGGATGAAAAAAATGTTGAAAGATATTAGAGTAGTATATGATGAACCTGTTGCCATATACTATGAAAACTCAAGTGCAATTAACATATCAAAGAATTTGGTGCTACAGTATAAGACTAAGCATATATCAATCAAGTTTTACTTCTTGAGGGAGAAATTGAATGAGAAAGAAGTTAGACTAGGGTATGTGCCTACCAAAGAACAGATTACAAACATTTTCACCAAGTCATTGTCGAAGGATGCTTTTGAGTATCTCAGAGGAATACTAGGGATGATTACCCCTCCTAATATGAACTAGAGATGCACTTATTTGCATGAATTTGTGTGCTTCATAGATATTTCCTAGCCCGGATTGATTTTTTTGCAGCTACTACTTAGGGGGAGTAGTTAGATGTGCAGATATGTGGTTCAGAGCTTGTATGTGGGAAGATAATGCTTATCTTTTTCATTGATGTCAAAGGGGGAGAAGAGTCATGTGAAAAAATATTGCTTATCTAGGGAAAAGAGCCTTGTGGGGAGAAGGCCATGTAGAAGAAGTTAAGGAAGAAGAGTCACAATCTAAGGGGGAGTAAGTGTTGATTGAGAGTTATGTTGATGGTATTTTTCACATCATGTGTTGCCATCAATGCTAAAGAGGGAGATTGTTGGATGTTGTGGTTGTGTTGCTGATATGTGGTTGTCATTGATGTCAACACTATTAGCATTATTGTATTGAAGGTTGTATATGTCGAGGATATTGAAAAAATTATTAAAGGAAGAGTTGCAGGTTGCCAATGGAACAGTGAAGGTCATGAAGGTGTCTTGTTTTGTACGTTGAAGATCAGTTGTTGTGGAATAAAGGGTTTATTTTTTAGAGTATCTAGATAATCTACCCAAATTTTAAGAGGTCCGTGTGAAGATTTGATTGTGCTATGAATAGTTATGTTCTGACAGTATTTCTATGGGTTATGTCAGTGTTCTTGATTTAAGTTTAAATGATTCTGGTAATTTTTGTTGCTAAGGATGATTCTCTATTATTTCTTGTTGTTTTTGGATGCTTCTAGATCATTCTTTATCCTTGTTGTATGTCCACATTGATTGGTGTGGTCGTGGTCGAAGATTTTTTTCTTAGTATGTTCGGGTTTTCATGTTCTTGGCCCACATGATGGTTGTAACATGTTCTGGATCCTTGAAGTTTAAATTTGAGTTGTTTGGCACACTCGAGGATATTTTTTTGGGTCGTATCATAATATTAGCTGATGGTGTTTGATTCACATTGAAAATTTATTTGTAAATTTGGGCCGACATTGTAAATATGTTTTATATTCTTGGCTAACTAGGTTGTTGATGTAATTCCATGTTGTGGATATATAAGAGTGATTGTTTGAGAAAAGTTAGTGTGTGCATAAGAGTGAATGTATGCTAGAGGAAGTGCAGATGTGTTAATAGTGTTCTAATCATTCAATTGCAGAGCAGAGTGAGAAGAAGTTTGAGCAAAGTGTGAAGAAGGTTTTCAGTGCTTAACTAGAATTGTAATCAGGCTTGTGTAGAAGCTATTTTCTTAGTTCACACCCTATGGATCTAATCCGTATTGATGTGTATTTTTGGGAAATGATCCCTCTTGTATTTGAGTAGTGAGCTCTAGGTAGTGTGCCTAAATGCATGTGGTTTCCCATTATTTTTCATTATAATTTTAATAGGGTATAATATTGTGGACTAACATCCACCGTGGTTTTTCCCCTAACAAGGTTTCCACGTAAAAATTCTCGGTGTTCTTTGTGTTTCCGATGTGTTGATTGCTTATGGTTTATTGTTCATTCATCAGATCTAAGATTAAGTTAAGTAAAGTTTGAAAAGTTTAAATATTCTGTGACAACTGATTTACCCCCCTCTTAGTTGTCTATCATTGTTTTTCCAACATTTCCTTCCTTTTTCTATGGGTAATTTTTTTTTTTCACTTGGTTGCAAAATTTTTGTCCCACATTGGTGTGATATCTACAAAAATCAACTTTTTTATACTCTAGTGTCTCCATTGCTTTGTGAGTCAAGGATCATGTGGAGAGTTTGGTGGTGACCTAATCATTCATCCTATGTGGAGAGGTTGGTGGCAGCTTAAAATTATTTTGGGTAGCAGCTTGTGAAAGAGGTGCTCCCTTTTGAAAAAAATTGCCATTTATTACCAGTTTTTTGTATCAAATCTGGTATTTTTTTCGACAAAAGTTTATTTTGGAGAATTGCACATTGTTGGTACTATTCATTTCAAGGGGGTATAAGTAACATATTGGTCCCTTTGTGTTCATTTGTACACCATGTTAGAATCGAAAATTGACCCACTGACTATGCACAACTATCACACATGGAAACTTAAGATGACACAACTGTTGCAATCTTGAATTCTTCAAGGTAAATGTTGGATGACGAAAAACCCAATTTCACTAAGGACTTTGAGGAGTTTTTCCATCACAACAAAATGGATGAGTCGAGAGGACTTCTAGGTCTCCATGTGTTTGATAATTTGTTGTTTCATATTGCGGAGTGTACAACAACCAAAGAGGTGTGGGATAAGCTTGTTGAGTTGTACAGAAAGGTCAATCAGTTCAAGATCTTGTAGCTTGAATCCAATCTCACTTCTCTCTCTCAAGATGTCTTTCCCACTATTCAGGACTTCCTTGCATAGTTCAATTTGATTCTATCACAGTTGAAAGGATGTGGTCATGCCAAGATAGATAAAGAGTGTATCTTGATCCTATCTAAGCTGCGTTGTGTACTTTTAGTATTTTCTTCCACCTTCTATTCTACCACAGAAGATATGGGATATTCTTATTAGATTCCTACTTTTGAGGTTTTATGTGATCGATTGGGCAGGAGCAAGCCAAGTTGATCCAAATGGATTCTCTTCCTAAGAGTCATGCCCTAATGGCTCAATTTTCAAAGGGAAAGGGTAAGAATAAGAAGAATTCTAAGACAGATTCTCCTCAAGGTGGTGATAATTTTGGATGTTGTGGATGTGTTGCTGATATGTGGTTATCAATAATGTCAACACTATTAGCATTTGGTGTACTAAAGGTTGTATATGTAGAGGATATTGAGAAAATTGTAAAAGAAAGTGTTTTAGGTTCCCAGTGGAACTGTGCAGGTCTTAAAGGTGTCTTGTTCTATACATTGAATATTATTTGGTGTACATTAAAGGGTTTATTTTTAAGTATATCTAGATCATCTACCAAAAGTTTCAAAGGTCCGCGTGAGGTTTTGAGTGTGTTGTGGTATGATAGTGTTTCTGTGGTCTCTTTTAGTGTTCCTGAATGAAGATTATGTGATTCTATTGATCTCAGTTGTTGCAGATGCTTCTCTATTTTTTCTTGGTGTTCTTGGATGCTTCTAGATTGTGCTCTAGATATCTTTTTGGTATGTCCACATTGATCTGGGTGCTCGTGGTTGAAATATTTTTTTTGTATGTTTGTTTTTTCTTGTTCTTGGCCAACATGATGGTGGTAGCATGTTGTGGATTGCTGAGGTGAAATAAATTGAAGTCTTTCTGTTGAAGTTTTAAATTTGGGTCCCCACTATGTTGTGGCTGACCTTGGTGGATTTGCATTAAAAGTTTATTTGTAAATTTGGGCCGACATTGCAAATATATTTTATTTTCTTGGCCGACTAAGTTGTGGTGAAATCTCATGTAGGAGATATATAAGTGTGATTGTTTCATTGGTGTTGTGTGTTGTGAAGGTGCTTCATGTGCTCCTGTGTGTGTATATGTGAATATCATTCAATTGCAGAGCAGAGTATGAAGAAGATTGTGTGAAGTGTGAAGAAGTGTTGAGCTTAATTGGAACTATAATTAGGCTTGTGCAGAAGCTATTTTCTTAGTTCATAACCTCCGGATTTTTAATCCTATTCTATTGGACAGTGAGCCCCTTTTGTATTTGAGTAGTGAGCTCTAGGAAGTATGCTTGAATGCATGTGCATTCCCCTTATTATTTTTCATTATACTTTTAGCAGGGTATAATCTTGTGGACTAACAACCACAGTGGATTTTCCCTTAACAGGGTTTCTACATAAAAAATCTTGATGTTCTTTGTCTCTGTGATGTGTTAATTGCTTGTGGTTAATTGCTTATTCATAAGACCTGAGATTTAAGTTAAGATAAGTAAGAAAAGTTTAAATTTTTGTGACAACTAATTCACCCCCCTCTCAATTGTTTGTCCTTTTTTTTCCAACAATTGGTATCAAAGCAGGTTCATCTGAAGAAGTCTAAAATCTTGAAGTGATCCGGGATGGCAACATTCAAGAAGGACAGTCCTAGATTTGATGGCACTAACTATTCAATGTGGAAAGTCAGGATGTAATGTCATCTAAAGTGCATTGGTGATACCTATTGGAAGATTACAAAAGATCCATATACTATTCCTGAGAATGGTCTCTCTTCTATTGATGAGATCAAAGATGTTGAAAGTAATACCAGGGCTATTGAAGCTAATGTGATGGGTCTGTAGACAAATCATGAGATTTGGATGAAATTGGAAACTTTGTATGAAGAATATGCATAGGTGAAGATGGCTAAGCTATAGAGCTTAAAAGGAAAGTATGAGAATTTGAAGATGGGTGAAGATGAAAATATCACTTCCTTTATCCAGAGAGTAAATGAAATAGTGATGGGTATTAAATGTGTCGATGGTTCTGTGGATGAGGATGAAATTGTAGCTAAAGTACTTAGATACTTTCCTCCCTCCTACAAAATGAAGGTTCATGCTATTGAAGAGTTCAAATCAGTAAAAAAGATGATAAGAGACACACTGGTTGGGAAGCTTGTTGCTTTTGAAATAAGTGAATTTGGTGAATCTACGCCAAAGAATAAATCTGCATTCAAGGCTACTATATCCAAAAGTAACAAACAAAGATATAGTCTGAGAGAGAGTTTTAGAAAGATATCCAAGTATGATGAAGAACTGAAACAACTTGAAGATAAAGAAAGAGAGGTAGAAGAATTGAAAGCATTGATTGCAAAGCAAGAAGGGAGAGGAAAAGTTAAGTATGAAGATGTATTGCCTATTAAATGTTTTTCATGTAGTAAAATAGGTCATTTTATATCAAGATGTCCTGAAAGAGTTCCTAGATCTAAGTATAAAAAGTATAAATTCCAAAAGAGATGCTAATTTTCTAAAGAAGCAGTGATTGATGATGAGTTTGATAAAGATAATGGAAAAGAAGATGAATTGTCTTTCATTGCTACTACTAAAGATAATCATGTGGCTACTGAATCTACTAAAGATGAAAAAACTCTTGAATCCCAAGTTGAAAAAAAATATGAGTGGGTCATTGACAGTGGATGCTTACATCATATGACCAGTGATAAAAGAAAATTTTTGAGTCTAGAGAAGTATGGCAGTGGGGTTGTAAGATTTGGAGATAACAATGCTGGTGTGATTCATGGTAGAGGATCTATTTTCCTCGATGTTAAGGATAACACTGATGATGTACTCTATGTTGAAGGCCTGAAGCACAACTTGTTGAGTGTTGGACAGCTGTTTCACAAGGGATATGATCTTCAGTTCAAAGATGGAAGATGCAAGATATGTGGGAGTTCTGGGAATATGATTGCAATAGGAAAACAAACAAAAGGTAATATTTTTCATCTAAATACTACTAGTGGAAGTTGTTTAATTGCTCAAGTAGATGAAATTAGGTTGTGGCATAGGAGGTTATGTAAACTTTGACAACATTATCAAGATAAGTTCTACTCAAGCAGTAAGAGATCTGCCTAGGTTAGTGAATCCTGCTAATGTAATCTTCAAGGAATGTTAGATGGGTAAACAAACTAGAGTGTCTTTCTGAAGCAAACAGTTTCATTCAAATAATTTTCTAGATTTGCTACATATTGACCTTTTTGGTCCCTCTAGAGTTAGAAGTATTCATGGAGAAAGGTATTTTATGTTGGTTATTGATGATTACTCTAGAATGATTTGGGTTTCCTTTTTAAGAGAAAAATGTGAAACATTGGAGAAGTTCAAAAGTTTCAAGGCTATGGCAGAAAATGAGAAAGGTCTAAAAATTAAGTGTCTAAGATCTGAGAAAGGTGGTGAGTTCATTTCTAAGGATTTCAACTCTTATTGTGAAAAGCATGGAATTAAAAGACAACTATGTGCTCATTGAACCCCTCAACAAAATGGAGTTGTAGAGAGAAAGAATAGAACAATTTTGGATGCATCCAGAATAATGATGATGGAAGGAAATGTATCTCAGAGGTACTGGAGTGAAGCGGTAAGCACTGTTGTGTATACATTGAACCAGGTAAATGTTAATGGTAATTCAGGTAAGACTTCTTATGAGTTATGGTTTGGTCACAATCCCATTGTTAAGCATTTTAAGATCTTTGGAAGCAAGTGTTATATCAGGAAAGATGATGATATAGGAAAATTTGATGCAAGAAGTGATGAAGGAATCTTCCTAGGTTACTCCACTAAAATCAAGGCCTATTGATGATATAACAAAACATTGAGAAAGATGGTTGAAAGTGAAAATGTCAGAGTTGATGAGGATTCTGTCAAATCACCCTAACATTGTAGTTATGATTCAGACGAAGACATTACATGCCAAGGGAAGAATGTTCAAATGTAGAATCAACTTCAAATTGTGCCATATGTTCCATATGTTCTAGGTGTTCTGATGAAGCAACCTCAATTCGTTTCAGTAAGTCAAGGTAGTCAAGAAGCAGAGACAAGTGAAAGTATTGAAGGAAGATCAGAAGAATCATACGTTCAAGAAAATTCCAATACTCCAAGGTATGTAAATCTAAACCATTCTGAAAGCCAAATTATAGGAGATAAGAATAAAGGAGTGCAAACTAGAAGAAAAATTGCAGAAGAATATTGTCTGATCTCCAAGATTGAACCTAAGAATGTCACCGAAGCCTGTCAAGATGAACACTAGTTGGAAGCTATGAAGGAAGAGCTGACACAGATTGAAAAGAATGACACATGGCTACTAGTTCCGAGGCCTAAAGAAAAAAATGTGATTGGTACTAAATTGGTATTTAGAAACAAGCTGAATGAAGAAGGTGAAGTGGTCTGGAATAAAGCAATACTGGTATGTAAAGGGTATTCTCAAATGGAAGGTGTTGATTTTGAATAAACCTTTGCCCCTATCACTAGGATTGAAGTTGTTAGACTATTTCTTGCTTATGCTGCACACAAGAACTATGAACTCTATCAAATGGATATGACATCTGCATTTCTGAATGGAGAACCAAAAGAAGAAGTGTACATTGGACAACCAGATGGATCTCAGCTAACAGACAAGGGAGATATGGTTTTTAGGTTGAAGAAAGCTCTATATGGACTTAAGCAAGCCCCTAGAGCCTAGTATGCTAGATTGGACAAATACCTATTGAAGCTTGGATAAATACCTAATGAAGCTTGGATTCACTAAAGGTACTTTTGATAGCAACTTATACTTCAAATTAGATAATGATAAGGAGTAAATTACATAAGTTTTTGTTGATGGCATCATTTTTGGAGGAGATGATAATCTATGTATGAAGTTTTCTGATGAAATGAAAAGTGAATTTGAGATGAGTATGATTGGAGAGATGAAGTTCTTTCTGGGATTGCAAGTTACATAGTTGGACAAGGGGATCTTCATATCTTAGTCCAAATATGTGAAAGAACTATTGAAGAAGTTTGGGATGGATGGCTCCAAACCTGTTGGTGTCCCCATGGTGACCGGATGCAAATTGAAACAAAATGATGACTCTCCTAAGAAAAATCAAACCAGATATAGGTCAATGATTGATGGATTGCTCTACTTGACTCAGACTATACCATACATTATGAATGTTGTATGTATGGTTGCTAGATTTTAGGATGATCCAAAAGAATCACATGTAACTATTTTCAAAAGAATCTTGAGATATCTGAAAGGAACAATTGACTTTGGACTTTGGTATCCAAAGGATGATGATCTCACTTTGTGTGCATATACTGATGCGGATTGGGTTGGTGATGTAGATGACATAAAAAGTACTAGTGGTGGTGCTTTCTTCCTAGGGAAGAAGCTAGTATCCTAGTTAAGTAAAAAGAAAAACTCAATTTCTCTATCTACTTTTGAAGCAGAATACACTACTGCTACAAATAATTGTACTCAAGTGATATGGATGAAATAGATGCTGAGAGATTTCAGGGTGACATATGCAAAGCCTATTGCTATATACTATGACAACTCAAGTGCAATAAATATCTCAAGGAATCTGGTGCTACACTCTAATACTAAACATACATCAATCAAGTTTCATTTCTTAAGGGAGAAAGTGAATGAGAAAGAACTCAGACTGGAGTATGTGCCTACCAAAGAATAGATTGCATATATATTTACTAATCCATTGCCAAAGGATACTTTTGATTATATCAAAAGTATGTTAGGGGTAATCACCCCTCCTAATAAGAACTAAATGATGCATTTGCTTGCATCAATCCATGAACTTCATTGCTATATTATGATCTGGATTGATGTTTTCGTGGCTACTACTTAGGGGGAGTAGTCAGATGTTTAGATATGTGGTTTAGAGCATGTATATGGGAAGGTCATTGTTACCTTTTCCATTGATTTCAAAGGGGGAGAAGTGTAATGTGAAAAATTATTTCAAGATGAGAAGTGCAGAAGAAGTCAGTGTGTTGGGTTGATGGTATTTTTCACATCATGTGTTACGATCAATTCCAAAGGGGGAGATTGTTGGATGTTGTTGATGTGTTGATGATATGTGTTTGTCATTGATGTCAACACTATTAGCATTTGGTGTACTAAAGGATGTATATGTTGAGGATATTGAGAAAATTGTAAAAGAAACTGTTATAGGTTCCTAGTGGAACTGTGTAGGTCTTGAAGGTGTCTTGTTCTATATGTTGAATATTAGTTGGTTTGGATTAAAGGGTTTATTTTTTAGTATATCTAGAACATCTACTAGAAGTTTCAGAGGTCTGCATGAAGTTTTGAGTGTGTTGTGTTCTGACAATGTTTTTGTGGTCTCTATCAGTGTTCTTGAATGAAGATTATGTGATTCTATTGATCTTAGTTGTTGCAGATACTTCTCTGTTATTTCTTGGTGTTCTTGGATGATTCTAGATCAAGCTCTTTCTTTGTGGTACATCCGCATTAATCTGTGTGATTGTGGTCGAATATTTTTCTCTGTATGTTTGGTTTTTCTTGTTCTTGGATGACATGATGGTGGTAGCGTGTTGTGGATCGTTGAGGTGAAATGAACTGAAGTATTTTTATGTTGAAGTTTTAAATTTGGGTCCCCATTATGTTGTGGCTAACCTTGGTGGATTCACATTAAAAGTTTATTTGTAAATTTGGGCTGACATTGGAAATATATTTTATTTTCTTCGCCAACTATGTTGTGGTGAAATCGCATGTAGTGGATATATAAGTGTGATTGTTTCATTGGTGTTGTGTGTCGTGAAGGTGCTTTGTGTGCTCCTGTGTGTGTATATGCGAATATCATTCAATTTCAGAGCAGAGTGTGAAGAAGTGTTGAGCTTAATTGGAACTATAATCAAGCTTGTATAGAAGCTATTTTCTTAATTCATACCCTCCAAATTTTTAATCCTATTTTGTTGGGTAGTGAGCCCCTTTTGTATTTGAGAAGTGAGCTCTAGGAATTGTGCCTGAATGCATGTGCATTCCCCTATGCATTCCCCTTTTATTTTTCATTATAATTTTAGCAGAGTATAATCTTGTGGACTAACATCCACCATGGTTTTTCCCCTAACAGGGTTTCCACGTAAATTTTTTTGGTGTTCTTTGTCTCTCTGATGTGTTAATTGCTCGTGGTTAATTGCTTATTCATCAATTCTAAGATTTAAGTTAAGATAATTAAGAAAAGTTTAAATTTATGTGACAACTGATTCACCCCCCCTCTCAGTTGTATTTCCTTGTTTTTCCAACAGAGAATCCCTCCAAGCCTAAGGAGAAGAATGATCAGAAGACTGCATCTCCTCCTTCTTCTAACTCAGGAGAATCATCTTCCAAGTCTAAGAAGAAGATGGATTTTTTTTCCTTTTGCAGAAAGTCAGGGCATAATGATGCACATTGTTTTGTGAGGATTGCAATATTGGAGAAAGCTATGAAGAAGCACAACATTACCATGTCAAAGTCTTCTTCCTTGGGAAAATTTCAAGAAATTGTAGCAAGAGGTTTTTCCTTTACCTATGATAGTTGGATTCTTGATTTTGGTGCCTCACATCATATAACTCATGATGCAAATATTCTTTATTCTCTCTTTGATAGTCATACCACTCACATTGTAGTTGGAGAATATTCTCAAATTCCTATTTAAGGGACAGGCTCTATTTAGATGCATGATGGTTTCATTGATGATGTTCTTCTTGTTCCTAATATTTCACAGAATCTACTCTCCATTTATGATATTTTTTAGCATGGTGATGGAAGGAATGTTGAGTTCTCTCTTAGTGATGTGACTATTCAAGAATTGGAGAATCTTGAGAAGGTTGTTCCTACTGGAGCAGTTGATCATGCAAACCACTTGTATAATTTTGATGGATTTGAGATTTCATTAGGATCTTCTTTTATTGCTCATGCAAATTCTGTGAGAAAGGTGTGGCACAAGTGGTTTGGGCACCTAAATTACATATATCTCCAATAGATGAGCACACAAAACTTGGTGATTGTTCTGCCTCAAATCTCTTGTTTTGATGGGGTTTTCCTAGGTGTTGTACTTGGGAAACATCATCGACATCCATTTCCAAAAGGTATGGACACATGTGCTTTGGCACCCCTTGAGTTGGTGCATAGTGATCTCATGTCATTTCCCACTCCTTCATTTTCAAGGCCAAGTATGTGCTTACCTTCATTGATGACTTTTTTCATTGCCCTTGGGTGTACTTTTTGAAGTACAAGGATGAGGTTCTTCACTTCTTCATGAAATTCCTTGCATTTGTGGAGAAGTAGTTAGTACATTCCCTTCAAAATATACACACAGATAATGGGAGGGAGTATTTCAACTGGGCGTTTCAGGATTTTTGTAGTACTCGAGGTATTCTTCATTAGCACACATTTCCATACACTCTACAACAAAATGGTGTGGCCAAGTAAAAGAATAGAACCTTACGGGAGATGGATAATTGCATGATCTAGTCTAGGTCCATGGTTCCAACTTTTTGGGTAGAGTTTGTCAATTGTTCCAACTACATTCATAATCACATGCCTCACAAGGTAGTGCAAAATGTGACTCCCGAGGAGGATTTATCTCATGTCAAGCCTAAGGTCTCCTACTTCAGAGTATTTGGCAGTGATGCATGAACATTCATTCCAATAGGGAGGTAGAAAGTAATGGAGAAAAAGATTTAGTGCTTCATCTTTGTTGGCTACTATCAGGATGTGAAGGGTTATCGTTTGTTTAATCCTGTCACTAAAGAGGTACATTTTCATCATGATGTTCATTTTGATGAGTCCTTTGTTTTGAAGGATTCTCCATCACATGCCTCTACCTCCCTTCTTCCTAGTTCTTCTTCAGAGGATGTTTTATTTCCTGTTGTTGATGATGATGATATTGTTGATGCTCCTAGTGATGATGTTATTGATATTGTTGTTGACATAACTCCATCTTCTCCTGAGCTTGCATCCACACAACCTCTTTGGGATCACACTCTTCTTAAGGAGGTTGGTTCTCATGTAGGAGATCCCACCACTTCTCACCGTACTCATTCTCAGACTTCAGGTATCAGTATTTTGAGTCATGCAATTTCCACTGATCCTCAAAAGATTTTAGATGCTTTAGGTGTTCTAGAGTGGGATAGTACTATGGTTGAGGAATATTCTTCTTTTATTAAGAATCATACTTGGGATCTTTTTCCTCTTCCTAAGGGAATAAATTTGGTTCAATGCAAGTGGGTATATCGTACCAAGTTTGCAGTTGATGGTTTTATTGACAAGTACAAGGCTCATCTTGTGGCTAAGGGGTTTTCTTAGGTTGAGGTCATCAACTATTCAGAGACCTTTGCTCCTATCGCCAAGATGGATTCCATTCATCTTGTACTTTCTATTGTTGCATCTCAAGGTTGGTCAGTTTATCAAATGGATGTGAAGAGTGATTTCCTGTATGGTCATCTTTAGGAGGAGATCTCTATGGAGCAGCCACCGGGCTTTGTGCAGGACCCATCACTTGTTTGTAGGATTTAGCATTAATTGTATGGTCTCAAATAAGCCCCTTGGGCTTGGTATGAGAAGATGGATAGTTTTTTGCTTGCTTTTGAATTCACTAGATGTTACTCTAACCCTATAGTTTACATTTAGAGGCATGGGGGGGGGGTCTTCTCATTATTGTTCTCTATGTGGATGACTTGATTCTCACTGGGATTTCTCCTGCCATGATTGAGGATACTCAGAGAACTTTGATGGAGTGTTTTGATATGACAGGCCTTGGTCCTTTGCATTTCTTCCTTGGTCTTCAGATTCATCAGCCTTCTGCAGGTATTTCTATTTTCCAGTAGAAGTATGCTCTTGATTTTCTTCAAAGATTTGGGATGGTTGATTGCAAGCCAGACCCTACTCCTTTATAGTCATGTGTTGTATTGTCTTCCAGTTGCAGTACTTCGTTAGTGGATGCTACCTTGTATCAACAGTTGGCTGGCAACCCTTTTTACTTGAAACATAGTCATCCTGATATTTCCTTTGTGTTGCAAGATGGTGTGTCCCTTAGTCTTCCTTGTCAAACATGACACTTGGGTTTGTGACATGGTTTAATCGCCTCCTGTGGATCTTATCTGAAGCTTGTATCAGGCATTGACGGGTCTACCTTTTGGTGCAACAAGGCCAACAATTCGTATTAGAGAAGAGGTCACAGGTTCAAACCCCTCGCTTGTGATGGGAGGGATTGTTGCAAGATGGTGTTTCCCTTGGTCTTCCTTGTCCAGCACGACACTTGGGTTTGTGACATTTTTTAACCACCTCATGTGGATCTTATCTGAAGCTTGTATCAGGAATTGATAAGTCAACCTTTTGGTGCAATAGAAAGGCCAACACTTTGTAGTTGGTTTTGTCTCTTGTTTCTCTTGAGATCCTCATGAGAGTCACTAGAAGGAAGTCAAACACGGGTATGTAGAGGATCATTATGGGACAAAAAGTGGTGATATGATGGGTATGTGTAGGGTATGTGGCTGACGACTTTTTTTTAACCCAAATTTGATGAAATGAAAAGGGTTTTTAAATGATATTCTCAGCTTTGCACCAATGTAAATTATGCTTTAATTTGAATTTAATAAATAATTATTATTCATTTTCTATTTGAATTACGACTAAAGTCCTGATTGATAGGTGGGTATGTGCAGGAACATGATGGGCCAAAAAGTGGCAATATGATGGGTATGTGGTTGACGATTTATTTTTTACCCAAAATTGATGAAATGAAAAGGATTTTTAAAGAAGATTATCAGCTTTCCACCAATATAAATTATGCTTTACTTTGAATTTAATAAGTAATTATTATTCATTTTCTATTCAAATTATGACTAAAGTGCTGATTGAAAAAAATCTATAGCTTTCAAACGATATCACATTTTTTGAATAAAAAATAGGCATCACATTCTATGCTTTGCATAATATAGGATTAAAAAAAGAAAATTGATTTTCATGAAGTTTTGACCAAGTTAATGTGGTCACATATGAGTTTTTATATTTTCTAAAATTTGTAATAAAAAATTCAATTAATTATTTACTTGCAAAAAACAAAAAAATATGCATCACATTGGGACATGAGTCCTCTACTTATATCTAAAATCTTATAAAAAATATAATCATTTTATTGTTGTTAGGGTGGTCAAACAAACACCTACTTCTTATTTTTCCAAATTTAAGTACTACTGCATTGAAATTTCAAATTTTCACCAAATACATTTTATTTAGTTTTAAACAAACCTAGTAGTTTAGAAACTACATTCAATTTGCTATAGATTCTATTTTTACATATTTTTGAAATAATATAGATAGCTTATTCAAAATTTTATGTCAAGTTTCCTAACTCTGATTTTTCTGAAGTTTTTGCCACTTAAGGGCCTGTTTTTTCCATGATGATCCTGCACATACCCAGGTTGATTGAAAAAAATCTATAGCTTTCAAACAGTATCACATATTTTGAATCCAAAACATGTGTCACATTCTATGCTTCACATACTATAGGATTAAAAAAAACATAATTTCATGAAGTCTTGACCAAGTTAAGGTGGTCAGACATACAATTTTTTATATTTTTTAAAAGTTGTAATACAAAATTCATAATTAATTATTTACTTGGAAAAAAATTATAAAAAAATATGTAGCACATTGGTACATGAGTCCTTTAATTATCTCTAAAATATTATAAAAAAATATTATCATTTTATTGTGGTTAGGGTGGTTAGACAGACACCTACTTCTTATTTTTTCCCTAAAATTTAAGTACTACTACATTGAAAATTCAAATTTTCATCAAATAGATGTTTTTTAAAAATAAATCTATTATTTTAGAAACTACATTCAATTTTCTACAGATTCTATTCTTACATATTTTTCAAATAATATAGATAACTTATTCAAATTTTTATGTCAAGTTGACTAACTCTAATTTTTCTAAATTTTTTGCCACTTAAGAGCCTATTTTTCCCAAGATGATCCTGTGCATACCCACACATCTTGTGTTATATTCAGGGCACTACATAGTTTGGAATTCATTACACATTAGGTGCTACTCATATTGTGGGCTTCACTAACTTGGATTGGGCTGGTGATGTTGATGATGAAAAGTCTACTTTTGGATTTGTTTTTGTCTTGGTTCTGGTCTGATTGCATGGTATTGCAAGAAGCAACCTAGTATTGCATTATCATCCACTAATGCTGAGTATTGAGGTGTTGTTTTGGTTAGTTAGGAGGTTTTGTGGCTTCGACAGTTGATGGCTGAGTTTGGATTTCCCGCTGATCATCCCACTACTCTTTTGTGTGATAACTAGAGTGCCATACATATTTCTCACAACCCAGTGAAGCATCAATGCATGAAGCATATTGAGATCCACATGCACTTCATTTGGTAGCTCATTCAGGAGGGGGTTTTGAGTTTGGAGTATTTTCCTATGGAGCAGTAGGCTGCAAACATCTTCACTAAACCTTTTGCACCTACTCGCTATCTTTTTTTGAGATCGATGCTTGGGGTGAAGGAAATTTTCCTTGGGGATCTTTATGATTCCTCCTTCCTTCTTTCTCTCTTTTCTATTTTTCTCTCTTTTGGAGAGGGGTTTTTTCCCACATAGTTTATCTCCTTTTTCTCTATTTGTGAGAGATGTCTTGTTTTGCATTGTAGTTGTGCATGGATACCTAACATGGCCTCATTGTTGGGACCCATTTTCGCATCTCATTTTTCATTTTTAGTTTCCTTAAGTTGCACTTAAGGGGGGGTGTTGGCATGAATATTTTTTACCTTCTTAAGTTTACTTAGGCTTAATATTGCATTTGTTTATTCGGGTATTTTTTTCTTGTGCTTGGTAGTTCTCAAACCCATTGCATTTTTCATTCCTTTATAAGGCACTTTGTACATTATGTATTTCATCATGTCTCAATGCATTCCTTTCACGCCTGGTGAAATATCTTCTTCTATTGCTTCTCTCTTTTTGTGAAGGTTTATCTTGGTGTGCAGTTGCTCCTAGGTGCTTCAACAGTAATAAGTCCTTGACTTAGAAGTGTGTGCAAGGTTCTTTCAGTTGTTGACATGTGACATGGAAATTCTAGTTTTTTTAGTTTGTAAGGCTTTCATTTCTTGCTAGATTCACCAATTTCTCTACGTGGATATAGAGCATGAGGACCTAAATGACCTCATCATTCTTGGTAGATAAGGTAGTCATCTCTTGCACAATTTATTCCTTTCCACTACCCCATTCTACTAAGGGGTCCTAGGAGTAGTTAGATGTCTCTGAATACTACGATCTTGACAAAAAAATTCAAATTCATTTGAAGTAAATTCACCTCCTCTATATGTTCTTAAGCATTTGATCTTAGCATCCATTTCATTCTCGACTTTTTCTTTGAAAATCTTAAACTTTTCAAAAGCTTCTTATTTTTCAGTTAAAAATGTAACCCAAGTTATTCTAGAGTAATCATCAATAAGAAACATGAAATACATTTCAAATTGTTGACTCTTTGTTCTTGTAGGTTTTCATAGGTTAGTGTGAATCAACTCTAATGTCATTATAGAATAACACTCCTTTCTTTTGAAATTTGTTTGTCTTCTTTCGCATTTGATATTACTTGCATAATGTGTTTGTAGGCTTAGTTATCTTAGACATATCTCTCACTACATGATTAGATATGATCTTCATCATATTATAAAATTTAATGTGTCCCATCCTCTTATGCCACACCCAACACTCATCGAATTGAGCCAAAAAAAAATTCTTCCATTTTCCTCCTTTACATGATAGACATTTACATTTATCCTAGTTCCTTCTTCAACTAATCTTCTGAACCTTTCCTTCCTGATCTCACAATCATCGGCATGAAATGTAAGGTTGTATATTTTACTACACATTTGACTGATACTAAAGAGATTATGCTCTAGCCATTTAGCATAGAGGGAATCCTCAATCTTGTGCTTTCCATCAATGGTTATAGGACCCTTTCCACAAATTTGTGCTGACTCATCACCACCAAACTTAATAGCTCCACCATTATATCACTTCTTAAGACCAACGAACCTTCCATTGTCACCAATCATGTGGTTAGAGCAACCACTATCAATCACCTAAGAATTTGTTTCCTCTATTGCATGAAAGGAAATCCACACAACCATTGATCTTTCATTATTTTGATCAACCTATAAAGTACCAAACTTCTTATATTCTTTAATATCACCCTTTTTGTCTTCCACAACCATGAATAAGGTTTCATCATTTGAATCAGTATCCTCATATTCTGAAGAAAAAACTACTCTCCTTGGAATAAAGACTTATTTTAAACTTCTCTCTTTTAATTCTATATTTTGATTCTTTAAAAGGAAGTTTAGAAGAAAAATGGTCAGTCCTCCCACAATTAAAACACTTGAGAGGTAACTTAACTTTGTATTTGTTTGTGCTCCTCCCAAAATTGAAACACTTGAAAGGTAACTTACCTTTGTGTATACACCTAAAAATGGTCTGGATAATCTAATTAATTAAATATGATTTATTTGATTAATTAACCTTTAATTCTTCTACTATTAAATAAATAGAAATATTTATTTGTATAGTTCATCTTTTAAATTCTTCAATCCTTATTCTATTAGTTCGTCTTCATTAAATAAATGAATTTCACTTTGCTTTATTTAATTATTATAAACAAATTCATCTAATATTGAATAAATAGAAATATTTATTTATATAGTTCACATTTATATTCTTCTAATTATTCTCTCTTAATTAAATAATCAAAACTTCAATAGTTTTTATTTAATTATCATTGTCTCTCTTTTATTAAATAAAAAATATCAAAAACATTTGTTTATTTTAATAATTGTTATTTCTACCTAAAATTGAATCAAATCCAAATATTCAAATTCATGCACATATTTCTACAGCTAATCATATTCACCTACCAAATTAGATATTTTATATCTAATTAATTTATCTCAACCTTCACGAGTAAATTTGGAGACAAACTTGCAAGCAATCCTCTTCATCTTTCTCCAATGATTCTTCCTATCTTCTGGCTGAGTGTTTTTGTGGGGAGGAACAATCCCCATGATCAGCTTAGGCTTCTTCATCCTTCACCATTCAATCTTCAAGATCAAATCCACACCTTTACTTGCTGCCCCTTCACAAATGTACTACTGGAAATCTATAAATACAACCTCCTTCTACAGGAAATGGATCCCAAATTTGTGCAAACTTACTTTGCATAAACACCAATTGAGCAATAAAGCATTTTAGTTATAGCATTATCATTTAGCAATAGCAATCATAGCATTATAGAATCAATATCATGGCTACATCATAATTTACTTTAGCTTTCTTTTATCAAATTTCATGTCAATTTAGATTAGAGTAGCTTCATCATTATCATTTAGACATCATCATATATGATTATATTATTGCATTTAGCAGCATCTCATTCTCTATATTGGCATTTTAAGAGTCATAATGCTTACCAAATCTAAGAGCCCTGCAACTTAATAAATCTTGGGAGATAGAGATCAATATGATGCTTTCAAGAGTTTTCCTGTGTTAATTAAATTAATTATTGTTGATTCTCTTCATATAATGTCTTATTAAGAAGTGTTGTTTGTTATTTTATTCATTACTTATCCCACACTTACAAATTGGTGCCCATCGTGGGGCCCAAACCCATGATTTTAATAAAATTTTCTTGAAAAGTGTACTTGCAGCTTAGGACATGTTTCTTTTAGCGCAATCAAGAGATTTTACAGTGCATCTACCAGTTACTTTAGTGCATCGAATGACTATTCTTGTGCATCCATCAGAAACTCCAACACATGTCAATACTATTCCAGCACATTTGACTAAACTTCCAACACTCTCTGTTGTGGTGGATATAATTAATTCTCCAGTGCATCTAATTAATTCTATAGTGCATCTGATTGATCCTACAACGTATCTGATCAATTATGTGGCACATATGACCTCTATTATAGTGCATTTGTAAATTAGTTTTTGGATCCGATGCAACTGCGGCTAGTAGTTTCATTGTTTCTTTTGGATTAAAATGAACCAATCCTAGGGTAGTTATTCCAAGGATTAAAATACACCAATCCTAGGGTAGTCATCATACATTTCTATCTTAGTTAAAATTAACATCATATATTTTGTGTAGCAATATCTTCATGTAGAATAGCGAATTGTCATTTGGGCTTTAAAGCTGAACATTGTCTACTATGATTGTGTAGTGATAGGCCTATGCTCTCCGCTTAACTGGGTGATAAAAATGCCAGACTCATGTTTTAATTTCATGCACTTTATGCTTTGTTTAATCCTTTGGAAGGCCCACTATAGTGGGACAAAGTACTCACCCTACGGGAATGACTTGAGGGGGAACAACCAAAGCCAAGTTTTCCAACCTACTATAAAATAAAAGTAAATCTGAGGAAACCCATATTTAATGGAAGTGTGCAAGATAACCATCCCCAAAATCTTTTTTCTAAATATTGGGAGGTCTACTGAGGGAGTTTATCATTTTTCGCTCCAAACAGATACCCTATCTAAGAACCTTAGTGTAGAATCCAAATTGTTCGTTTTTTAACATTGTAATACTCACAGTACAAGGGGAGGGAAGAATCTACCCCCAAGACACTCACCATATAATTTCAAAGGACCATTTTCTCAAGGGATCAAGAAATCTAACTTTGAGTACATGCCTAGAAAAGACAACATGAGAGCCCTCTAGGGGATGACACAACTATGTGATTTGACACAATTTTAAGATGTGGGTTGTTGAGTATTATGATGACCATTTTGACCTTAAGAGTGAGTTTTCTTGAAGTGTATTCTTTGTAAAAAACTAGTGGAAATCAAGGAGGATCATGTTTGATTCTTGAACATACACTTATGTTTAGATTCTAGGCCTTAAAAACAACTATTTTACAATTGCTTGCTATGTTTTCAAATCATTAATTTAGATAAAGATCATCCAAAAAATACAAAAAGTTTGACAAGTCAAGTTGTCAAAATTTATGATTAGGGATTGGAAACCAACAACATTTTTCAAGAAATCCCTCGCAAAAAGAGTCAAGAAACCAAAGAAGCAACTTAACTACAAATTTTTTTTAGAAAGGAGATGCTTCTTATATCAAAGTAGAAAAATCTTGCTTGAACATTGAAATTTTATCCATAGGTATCACAACTTTTCTAGAGGATATACTGATGATTTTTCCTTAGAGCCTTTATATTCAAAAGCTTATTTCCAACAAAGAGCTCTCTCACAAAAGCATAATCATAGTCAACCCATTCGTCATTCTTTCATCCCACAACTAGAAATAGAATATTCCAACATGCTAGATCAATTCTTACAATAGAGGAAAAACTTGGAAAAATTAGGCTTGTCATAAAAAATCAGAGATTTACCAGCAAAGATACCCTGTCAAAATACCCCAAATTCGAAAAATTACACCCAAAAAATTAGTCGCTTTTATTGAGAAAAACTAGACAACACTGCAAAGTCCCAAAATAGTGCATATACAATCTATTTTAGCACATACACCCTATCTTTTAGTGCATCTATTGTTCAAATAGCGCATTCACAGTTTGTTTCAACGCATCTAAAAAATCTTATAGTGCATCTATAGTCTATCACCAAAACCTACCAGTGTCAGAAATTTCCAATATCTTGGCACATCTGTAGTTTGTTTTAGTGCATATACCCTATCTGACAATGAATTTACCATATCTTTTAGCACATACATAGTTTGTTTTAGCGCATCTTCCCTCTGTAATAGTGCATCCATAAAACAAGAAAACAAAGAGCTATTGGAAACCCCTGTTAGATTGTTGACATCAGAACTTAGGTTTTTATCAGGACAAAAACATGTTCATAGTCCAAACAGTGTCTTAAACCTGAAACAAATAGGATCTTACAAGTCAAAACTCTTTCAAGTTAAACATATATCTTGCAACTTTAAAGTTTCCAAATATCAAACACAAATCTTGGTTATTAGGTTAAGTTTCATTATCAGGATTTTGTCATCCTACAATCATGAAACGAAACACAATAATCATATTTTTAACTTGGTCTCATCAATAGGATATACCATTCTATTTGACATTGTTAAAATCCAATTGACACTCATCCAAACACAAAAGATCAAAGTTTAGTGAGAAAAAAAAACACTTGTATGCCAATTTTGACAAGGTTACAAAGATAGAAACTTAGGGAAAAGGAAATTGAAACATCAAATATCATGGCTAAAGAAAATCCTTTTCACAGATTCCACCATAATGATACAAATGAAATAACCCAAGAAGATATCCAAAATGCACAACAAGATCCAAATTTCCACAAATTCATGGAAAAGGTTTTGGAACAAGATATGGCAAAATACCTTTTGATGCTAGCTGAACTAGGTGCCAAAATTCCAAAAGACTTTGACATCAATCGACTGAAAGAAACACCTAAAGTAGCTGAAACTGAATCACACAACACACAAAACACAGATGGAGTGGTTACCCTAACACATCAAATGCAAAAATTGCAACAACAACTCCAAGATATGCAAAAAGTAACCATGAAGAGGTACTCATTACAAGACATTTGTCCTGACCCTTTTGATCCAAGTATGGACGTGATACCATTTCCTAGACATTGCGAATTCCCAAAATATGACAAGTACAATGGTAAAATGGACCCAATTGATCATGTGAGGGAATTTAGAACCATGAGTATAGAATCTACACAAGAAGACACTTATCTAATGAGGTTATTTCCAAGGAGCTTAGGAGGTAAATGTATGGAATGTTTTTATAAACTACAACAAGGAATTCAATCTTTTAAAGAACTAGTCAACAGATTTATCTCACAATTTTCCTTCAATATTTAACATGAGGTAACAATAAAAGACCTTTACAACATGAAACAAAAGAAAGGTGAAACATTCCTCTCATTTCTACAACAATGGCAAAGATTGTTTTCTAGATATCCTTTTTCTATACCTGAAGAAGAAAATATGGAATTATTCATTGAAAACTTAACTGATGACATGAGCTATAGGCTTGAACTACAATGTCCACGTACATTTGAGAAAGTAATTGAAAATGGGCTCAAGATTGAGGAAGAATTAGTCAAAAGAGGAGTAATAAAACATTACAATGAAGGATCAGACAATACAAATTCCTCAAATCACTATGACAATAATGATAAACCTAAGTTTTGGAAAAAGAATAGAAATACTAGAAACAATGATACTACAAATGACACACAAAATACAAAACCAATATTTAATTTGAAGATAAGTACTATAAAAAACAATCAAAACAATGACCAAAATGTCAATTAGAATTTTAGTCAAAACAACAATCCAAACAATGGAGAATCTAATCCACAATCATATCCAAGACCATCAAATCAAAAAATATTCACACCATTAGGAAAAACACTAGAATCAACAATGAGAGAGCTTATTGCAAATGAACTTATCACCTTACCCGAAGCAAGAAATTGGGAACCAAAAGTAAAACCATCTTGGTGGAATGATGCTGACTACTGTAACTTTCATAAAAACAAAGGACATAAGACAAATGATTGTATGCAGTTGAAACATCTAGTACAATATTTGATTGACAACAAGAAAGTATGACCTCAAACAAACAATGATCATGGTGCATTTAAAAATCCTTTACCAAATTATGAAAAAGGAGAATCTTCTTCTGCAAATAGTAAAGGTAAAAATGTAAACTACATTTATGATAGCACTATTCATTGTATCTCTAAAGTTGAGAATAAGGAGGATCATGACAATCAAAATTATAAAACCAATGACATCATACCCATAGATCTGATCCCAAACATGGGTACATCCAATAATCAAATCAATGTCATAAAAATTAGGGAAAATCAAGAATATCAACTAGTCAACATGACAAGGGGGAAATACAAGGTAATATTGAAAGGAGTTTCATCTAAAACCATGGATACCCCTTCAAATAAATACAACATAGTCAATAAATTACAGAAAATACCAGCACAAATATCAATTTTGGAACTCCTTAAAATATCACCATCTCATAAGGAGGTTTTGGAACAAGCTCTTGTGGCCACAACAGTACCCGATAATCTGGATGTTTGTCAATTTCAGGATATGGTGGGACACTTAACCATGCCTCACTACCTATCATTTTTTGAACAAGATGATGTGTCACTCACTCATCCACACAATTTCGCCCTTCATATTGAAGTCTCAATCCACAAACATCAAGTAAAATGTGTCTTAATAGATGGTGGAGCTGGCTTAAACATTTTCACTTTAAAAATTATTCGTGCACTAGGTTATTCTGATAATGCTATTGATGCTAGAAGGAAGATCAAAATAAAATCCTATGATGAAGAAGAGAGATCCTCCAAGGGATTAATCATGTTGTCGATTCAAGTGGGACCAATTGTGAAGAATATTGTTTGCCAATTATTAGAAAAAGATCTCACTTATAACATACTCTTGGGACATTCATGGATTCATGAAATGCAAGTAGTACCTTCAACTTATCATCAGTGTTTAAAGTTTCTATTCAATGGACAAGAAGTCACTATTTCAGTAGATTCAAATAGTCCTCAAACTTGTAACATGCTTAAAAAAACTCAAGACACTTTGGTGACCCATAATAGAGAATCAAACACTTCTAGTTCATCCAGTGGTGAAAAGCAACTAAATTTTATATCCAAATGGGTTGAGAAAAAGGACCAGTTGAAGGAAACAAGTGTTGCTGACTCAACTTCATCAAATAATGAAGATCCACTGAATATTCTATCACAACAATTCAAGGACAAGATCCAGTTAAAAGACAAGGGCTTGGGAGAATATTCCATTGAGCAATCTTTATGTTTTTCACAATTGCTGCCATCTCCAAGGACATATGGACAGCCATAAACAATAACACAAAAAATATCACAACCTACCACATTTCTGAATGAAAGGTTTGTAAAATCAGGTACTCTAGAAGACGAATCAGAAGACAAGGCCATCCTCAATTGGCTCTACAAAGACAAAGAAGCATCAACATCAGCTCAAATATCAGCATAAAGATAGATCAATATGGAAAGGGAAAAGCTATCTTAGAGAAAATGGGACCTATGAAAGACAAGGACCTATTGGAAAAATAAAAGAAGGAATTATAGAACCCATTCAACCTCTCACACTTTAGTCAAAAGACAAAAAAAGACTAGGTTGCAAGGGACAAGCAAAGGAAGAAAACAATCATAGAGTTGTTGAAAGGATGCTTCAAATGCGGGATAGCTCTAAAATGGATTCTAATGAGTATTAGTGGGATTATTTATCAGAAACATCATACAAGGACATACCAATTGATTTCATAAAAGAGTATTCACCCAAGCGCGAGGAGGGAAAAAGCTCAGGAACTAGACCCCTTGTATTTGGACCACAAAATATCAATGACTCAAGTGAGGATGGAGAGATATCAAGTGAGATAGATGAATTGGAAGAGAGTAATATCATAGACCTTGACATTATCACTGAAATTTTTGACAACATTGCTATCAAAACCTTTACTACCATTGACCTTAACCAACCTGATGACTTTCTACCCTTACTGCATCCTGAACTTATCAACTAGGAACCAACTAAACCTATCAATGTACCTATCTTTGAGAATAATGTTGCTATCATAAATTTCCTTTATTGTGATGAATCTAACATAATTTATAATCATAAATCTCATATTGACACTTTGAGGTAGGAGGGTGTCAAATATTTTAGTTGTAAAATTGAAAATAGGAATAATGGATCTAATGGTGAAAACCATTCAATAGCAGCATTAGATCTTGAAAAACTAAAAATAAAGAATGCATATGATGGTGAAAACCTCTCTGAGGCACCAAAAGATGGGAGATTTGACACCCTTCCAGAACATTATCATGAAAGATCATAAGTGCTGGTGGAGCCTACACAGTTTATCAATATTGGAACTGTAGAAAAAGAAAAGACTCTACATTTGGCATCATCAATGACTGCACAGGAAAAGCTAAAATTCACCAAGTTCTTTGAAGATATAAGCATTAACTTTTCTTGGTCATACTTTGATATGCTAGGTTTAGATCTAGATCTTCTAATGCATCATTTATCTCTACCATCTGGGATAAAACCTATGAAACAAAAACTAAGGAAAATGCATCCACATATCGCCTTGATGGTAAAGGCCGAGTTGAAAAAGTTGTTAGATGTAGGATTCATCAGGTCTATCGATTATGCTGAGTGGATTTCTAATATTGTACATGTATCTAAACTAGATAATAGTATCAGAATATGTGTAGATTTTAGAGATCTAAATAAGGCATGTCTAAAGGATGATTTTCCTTTACCGAACATTGACTTTATTGTTGACTTAATAGTAGGACATGCCATGTTGTCACTTATGGATGGCTTCTCAGGGTATAACCAAATTAAGATAGCACCTGAAGATCAGGAAAATACAAGATTCACATATCCATGGGGCACATTATGTTAGAACATCATGCCCTTTGGGTTGAAAAATGCAGGTGCAACATATCAGCATGCAATGACCACCATTTTCCATGACATGATGCATACTTTTATGGAAGACTACGTGGATGATATATTAGAAAAATCATACACCATAGAGGGACATCTGGAGATTCTAGGAAAAATATTTACTAGATTGAAGAAATTCAATGTCAGATTAAATCCTAAGAAATGTGTGTTTGGGGTTACATCAACAAAACTTCTGGGTTACATAGTTTCAGAAAAAGGCATTGAGGTGGATTCTGCCAAGGTCAAGGAAATAATGGAAATGCCACTACCAAATAATATCAATCAAGAGATTTATCTCCCAATTAGCAGACAAAAGTCATCCCTTCAATCATTTGCTACATAATAATGTCTCTTTCAAATGGGATGAAGGATGTGAAACAACTTTCAATCAAATAAAGAAATATCTAATGTTACCTCCCATATTGATGCCATCTACAGAAGAGAGACCATTGTTACTATACATTGCAACAAAAAACATTTCTTTATGAGCTCTATTAGCATAGGAAGATCCTGAGAGAATGAAACAAGCTATTTATTATATCAATAGGACTCTGAATGGTTATGAAATGAATTACACCTTCATCGAGAAAGCATGTTTGGAGGTAGTATTTGCTACCCAGTAGTTGATACATTATATGTTAACCCACATGGTTAAACTCATAGAAAATATTGATCCCTTAAAATACTTACTTAGCAAGGCTGCTCTAACAGGGAGGCTAGCCAAATGGGTCATGCTCTTGAGTGAATTTGATATCCAGTATGTGGATAGGAGAGCCATCAAAGGTCAAGTGACTGTTGATTAGTTAGTTGAAGCTCTATTACCAGATGATCTTCCAATGAACATAGAGTTCCCTGATGTAGACATTCTTACTATGACAACACAACAATGGAGGCTTTATTTTGATGGGTCATACACACAATGTGGGTCTGGTGCTGAAATTCTATTTGTTACACCTCAAGGAAACACCATCCCAAGGTCCTATAGACTCATGTTTCCTTGTAAAAATAATGTACTTGAGTATGAGGCTTTGATTATTGGCATCAAAGTGGCAATTGAATGGAAAATCGCAAAGCTACAAGTATATGGAGATTCACAACTAGTCATTTATCAGGTGAATAATGAATATCAAATGAAAGATGAGAAGTTGATGTCATATAAAAAGATGATATATGATCTTTAAAAGTACTTTATGGATATCAAGTTTGAATAGATTCCAAGGGCAAAAAACAAAGTTGTGGATGCTATGGCAACAATTGCTTCTCTTTTACAATTGCCAGAAACGCAAGGTCATTAACAAGTGTCCAATCCTTCTTATGATAACCTAGAATGTCATACCATATTCCATTTAGCTGATCATCAATCCTCCATTATGGAAAGATCTATGCTTACTTGAAAGACAATAACCTTCCTCCTGATCTTTCTAGAAACCAGAAATGCAATTTCATTCACCAATCCGTACAACATATCTCAATCACTGACATACTTTACCATCAAGGTCTAGATGGTACTCATTCAAGTAGACTAACCCTAGCGAAGAAACTCCTCCGTTTGGGATATTACTAGCTGAACATGAGTCCTTTCAGTTTGTTAAGAAATACCAAAAATGTCAAATCCATCGAAACTTAATTCATGTACCAGCACAAGAATTGCACCCATTCACATCAACATGGCCTTTTTGTTAGTGGGGACTAGACGTAGTAGGAAAGATTAATCTGTCTTCATCCAATGGACACAAGTTTATAATCACAACAATATAGTACTTCACAAAATGGATAGAAGCGGTTCCCTTAGCAACAATCATTGGGAAGAAAATATCATCTTTCATACTAAACTACCTCATTTCTAGGTATGGAATTCCTTAGTCCATTGTCACAGACGATGGTCGACCTTTTAAGAATCAAGATGTGTAGGAACTATGTGAGAAGTTTCATATCCAACATCATTTTTCAACACCATACTATCCTTAGGGAAATTACCAGGTAGAGGCATCAAATAAAACTATTTTGAAAATCTTGAAGACTGTCAACAATGTTGGACTTGATTGGAACATTCAGTTAAATATTGCTCTTTGGGCATATAGAACCAGCATCAGAACACCTATAGGAGCTACACCATATGCCTTGGTATATGGATCAGAGGCTATACTACCCATTGAGGTTGAGATTCCATCACTCTATGTATCACTGAAGGGTATCATTCCAGATGACGATTATAGGGTCTCTAGACTTCAAGAGCTGGAACTATTGGATGAATGTCATCAACAAGCTATGAACCATTTGATGACATATCAACAGAGGATGTCCAGAAGCTACTATCATAAGGTAAAGCCTAGAGTCTTTCAGGTTGGAGATTTCGTCCTAAAGGAAAACCCTAAAAATCAAGACAGAGAAAAGAAAGGGAAGTTTGAGCCTAACTGGCTAGGTCCCTTTGTAATCATACCGGTCTATGGATTTGGAGCCTATCGGCTATCTACAACTGAAGGGGATCTGTTCGATGAAACTATCAATAATATCCATCTCAGGAAATTCTATACCTGATTCATCTAGTGCACAGTTGAAAAGGTCGTCATGATGAAAACTTGGCAAATAGGCATCTTGGTGACAAAAAATACAAAATACAAAAAAAAGAACAGAAAAATACAAAACAATCAGAAAAAGACAAAAAGACAAAAACAATCATAAAGTCTAAAAAAGTGCAATAAAAATAAGTAGTGAAAACCTGGAAGCAAGTGCTACTTGTGATTTAAACCAGATTTTCTATCTATTGGATGCATGACTTGGTCATCCACTTTTGCCATCAATTTTCCACCTAACATCTGAAAGGTGAACATCATGTACATATCCTGGAAAAGTGATCATGTCACACCCTAGCTTGGGGGAAAAATCCTAAAACCACTGGGGGAAATAAACTTGAGCTTAAACAAATGGACAAAAAATGGTATGACAACACAACACACACAATGATCATTGAGAAACTCAACATTACACATACATCAAACATCAGATCACTTCAGAAAATCAACCATCCACATCAAGATAGTTGAAATCAAACCAATTAGAACAACTCAAAATGGATGATCTAATCTAAATAATGATTGAAATATTTTAAGCAGAGGTTGTTTTTTTGTACTTTGATCATTGTTATCATTTCTTTGGAGCAACTCGATGATGTATTGAACTAGAGAAGCCAGTAAAAAGAATGATATTTTCTTTGTTTGTTGTTTGTGAATTAATTATTTATTGTGTGAATTGTCGCAAGACATGCTCTACAAAGTATCACTAATGACATTCCAATTCACATAATAAAATGATTGATTCTTGTCTGTTTACGCAAGAAATGATCAGGTCATCTCGGTTCAATTATACTTAGATTCTTGTGTTACCTTTTAATATCAAAAATCATGAAAGTATTACTCAGGTCATCATTGGTCTAAATTATACCATTGACGCTTGTACTCACTTTCAACATTTTAAAAGCTCCATGATTATAACAAGAAAATAAAAGGATTGTTAAGATTCCAATGTTTGCATGTAGATTTTCATGGAAAATTAGATTGCATTCATGATAGTTTTACATCTTCAGAGTATTTGTTACGAATATTGGTGAAGAATTCAAAAAAGATGTCATCTCATTAATGAATTGAGTATACCTGACATTAACAAAAACATCATCATTATCATGTAGCTTCATAATCATTTCCATTGCATACATTAGAAAAAAATTATTATATCATTCCATCATTCAAACATTTTATCATATAATTTGCATTTATCATGTCATTTCTTCATTTGTGCATCGCATCATAAAAAAAAAATTGCATGAGAAAACTATAAAAAAAAAATCTCTATGTACTTGCATTTTCTTCACCCATTCATCATATTATATATCATACAATTGAAGTACCATTATATTGATCATTCATTCATCCATTTATTTGCATCATTAATTTGCATTAAAAAAATAAAAAATAGAGTACAACATATTCATCTTCATTATTATGCCATATATCATTTAAAATCATATCCCCAAAAAAATCATACATATAGATGCATTTCCATATCATTTACATATATCCATTACCATGCAACTATCATCATGCATCCATACATCATCATTATAGGCATATCACATAAAACATTTATATAAATCATAGCATATCATAATGATTATAAATTGCATCCATAACATCATAATATAAATCATCACATGGCATATAGAAATAGGAAATTAAATGCATCCATCATAGAATCATATAGCACATATAGATTGATTAATCCACTGCATATCATATAAATCTCAAAAATCATAATGTCAAGTATACAATGAAGTCCAATATGTAAAGATATACAACATCAAAAATGGTTGTAAATCAAATACCTGGAGCATACATCATGTCTCAAAATATATCAGACAATCCAATCCTGGAGCTATGTAGTGCTAGCCCTAGATGGTGTTGGCATTGCTCGACTAGTACCTTCCCCACCAGATGTACTAGGATTTCTCGGGTCTCTCGGAAGAGGCTGTGTCACACCCACATTGACCATCCTAGAACGAGTCCTGCATGATCAAGGCTGGGCATAACTAACTCTCTGCTCAGAGGGAACAACATCATGTTATTTGCATCTGTAATACTCCACCTCTTTGCCCACGCAGAGAACCTCTCTCACATAATTTTCCATAGAAGTACCATCAACTAATCTCAATAATCTCTCAGTTGTATTTTGTGCCTGCTTTGTAACCTATCTAGCTACATCTCTCTCGCTTGTCAAAGTGGTAATCTATGCCTGAGCTAGTGCTAACTGTGTCTATACCTAAGAGAGAGCCTGTGCATGAGACTGGGCCTGCATCTGCATCTACATCTAATTCTGCACTAGTAAACCCTGAGCCTATATCAACTAACCTTGTAAGATATGTACCTACACCTATAGGCTCACAATCTGCATCTACTGTTGCTAAGAAGGTAGACTGATTCACACATGATGCTCTGTAGGGGCTATCAATGATCACCTCTTACGAGGCTCCATGATGTCTCTAACATCCAAAACTAGAACAAATCCACTAGCTCCACCTGACCCACTGGCTACACTTGGTCCTCCACCTCCTCCACCACCATCTCCTCCATCATCTCCAAACCTATCTCCACCTCATCATCATCACTGCTATCCTCATCATCATTGCTCCTCACATCCTTCTCCTCCTCCACACCCTCATCTCTCCTCCATTGGCAACCATGCACAACTGCAACCTCCTCCTCACCAGGTAGCGGCACGGGCTCATCAGGAATAGATATCCAAGGGAATGGATGCAAGGAAAGATACTCTACGTAATCTATAGTAATCAAAGGCTTGATAATGTCTAGACGAATATCCCAATCCAAAGGTTGTAAGTTCAGGTATGTTATCACGGAATCTAGCAGCGCTCGTTCCACAGATAACCCCCCTACGAAACTTGTCCTTTTCCTAGGATTCGTGAAGTTCAAGTACGCATAACGAAGTGATTTTCAAGCCACCTCGAAATGCATTCCTAAGCCTTGAATAGTCAATTCGAGCATTCCCCCATGTTCGCCTCGTGAAGACCTTCGAAACGAGCCCCTTCGCGAAGTCTCATTGTTCGTACTTAGCGAATTGCGAAAGATGCAGTTGCACTGAAAAAGTGCACTCTTGCTCTCAAGCCAAATTTTGGCTAAGTATAAAAAGTGCATGGGTGCTAAAATTTAGCGCCCCTACATGAAAGTGAAATTTCCAAAATGTAACAGCGCTGAATTTTAGCACTATTACACTTTTTTCTGACACTTAACTTTTTTTGGCTCTAGCGCGTTTCTTCATGATTTTCACATTTTTTGTCAATTGTGCCACTTTTCGTGCCTAAATTTATTGCTTGACTTGAGTTAGGTTTCAATTTTCTCTTTCACCTAAAAGTGTTTTATTTTGCCTTTTTCTTGGTTTATGATCTTTGTTCCTCCTCTCTTCATGCTGGGCGAGTTCTCCTCAAACTGCAAACACGTTTTTTGGAAATTTGAGGTTCCTCTCCAGCAATCTTCACGTTTACATCTTGGTAAGTCGTTATCCCTCCTTTCTCTTTATTCTTCTTTCGTTTTTGTACATATCTGGAGATTTTCATATGCATTTTTATCTTACCTTCGTTCTCTTCAAATGTTTTTCATCCCCACATGCGTATTCTTCCTCTCCATTCACGTTTTTGTTTCTCATGCCCTTTCCATGCTTCTTCTTCATCGAGTTTTTGTGTGTCATACGTGTTTTTCTCCATTCACGTTTTTCCATTTGCCCTCACACGATGGAACCCTCACGTTTTGTTTTGAAATCATATTTTTCTTTCTTCTTCCTAACGTTTCATTTGCAATCTCTTCTTTGCGTGTCATTCTTTTTATGCACTTCTCTCCAACGTATTTTTTGTTGGCTTCCTTCTTTGTCACCTTGCAATCACGTCTTAACACATCACATTGAGGAAACTCTTATTTTGTAAGGTCGTTATCCTTGGCTCTCATCCACATTTGCGATGTTTGTGATGGCAATAAAATGAATTTTAGTTGCAGCTCTATCCAAAGGAAAGCAAATTTTGTTTTCAAAACGTTCCATGTTACAAGAAAATAACACTTTGCCAACCCTGAGCGTCGTTTTCATGTGCCTCTACATTTGTTTTACCAAAATATGCCAAAGATGCAGGAGCGCTAAAATTTAGCGCCCTGACATGTTGAACATGTCAAAATAAAATCTAACTTTGAAAAGTGCAGGAGCGCTAAAATTTAGCGCCCCTGCATCAAAACTGAAATTTCCAAAATGTAAGGGCGCTCTATTTTAGCACCCTTACACTTTTTACAATTTTTTTCAGATGACCTTCATTTCTGTCCATTTCATTCCTGAACCTTGTTCCTTCCATTTTGTGCATCATTTTGCGTGCCTTACCATCTGCTCAATGCTTTCCCATCATTGTTGCTCGTTACGCATATTCCCATGTTTCATAACGACTAATTTTTGTTCTGGCTCAACACCTTATAGTCTCTTTTCAAATATCTTCAAGTTAGAGTGATCAAAGTTCCAGTTGTTTCTAATGACTTCTAGTAAACCTCTATTTTCTTCGAAAGCGAAAGGAAAAATGAAGTACAAATATCAACGTGTCTATCCACCAACCGTAGTGGTCTCCAAGGTGGAAGAGATAAAAGATATAGAGGTTGGTCATCAGGACTTGGTTGATTTGAAAAGCAAACAGAGACGAAAACCCTTCCTGATCCAATGAGAGCGATTGTACACAACAACCTTCATTTGGTGGCAATGTTCCCTACAACTACAAATAATATAGAGTTTGTTCTTCAGGTGGCGTCTCACTACATCACAGAGAGTAGAAGTGTGATCGATTCTTCCATGCATGAGATTCTGAGACTCAACCCTGATTTCTTTAACATTGTTTTCAAGGTTCCTCATATGGAGAAATACATTGATATTTCTATACAAAAAGCACAAGAGGTTTTTGACGCTGATCCCAATAAGGCTAAAAACCTAATAAATACTCAATGGTTAAAGAAGCCTAGGCAGTCTATTTCTAGATGGCCAAAGGGACTCCTGCGAAGCGATTTCAAGGATGACGTCAAAGATATGATCACATTTCTAAGCAGAGTGAAAGGCTTGCCTGAATCATCCACTTTTCACGATTGGATGTATGAATACATCAGGATTATAAGAAGACAAAAGTTGCACATTGACTGGGGCAAACAGATCAGTGATGAGATACATGAGTAGTTGATCAATGTTCCTTCCACATTGAAATTCTATGACTTCTTACCTGGTGTACGTGACGGCTGTGATGAGATAATTCCCAGGTTTATCTACAAAAGGGAATCAGATGATGGTACCTGTGTACAGATTTTTCTATCAATTGGCACTAAAGGAAAGCTTTCATCACTTCAGACGAGTCACAGATGCTTTCTTCGCCCCTTTGATTTTCAATTTTGATCTGGCTCTTGAAAGAAGGAGAGTATTTGATGAGGCTTATAAGGTGCTAAGTAAAGTTGGATGCCTATTTCTTCAATTCCCAATGTTTACTTACTTGAGAGTAGGGTGCTACACTAGTTGTCCCTACATGCTACCACGTTATCCTTTAGATAAGTGGGTTCTCATGGAAACATGCAGAAAGTTGATGTCAGTGCAAAAAGAATGAAGAAACAACCACAAGCGTGGATTCAAGTTCCTATTGACCATTGGCCGATACACTATCCCTACTGCACAAAAGGCTAAGTCTGTTTATGCTAAAATGCAGATCATGAAAATCAAGACCTACAGGTATAGGTTTGATTTTGATTATCGAGATGTCAGAAAAAGATTGCAAAGGGGTCATCATCACAAGTACCATTTTTAGGACATCTGGGCTGATTGCAAAGATGAAGAGGCCATTCACAAAATGGACTATTGCAGGTTGACTGTTCAACAAATCAGAGACCTTGATATCGCTGACCTACCAGAGGATTTTACAGATCCTGGTGATATCATGAATGTTGTCTATGATGAGCAAGGAATTGCTAAAAGGCCGTTGCCTGCAATTCAATGGTCAAGAAAAGAGACTACCAGCATAAGTGAGAGATTGAGGCCAATCCTAGCCAACACTACAGAATGGTTACATAAACATGGTTATGAAATGAAAAGTTTCAGAACAGACTCGGAAGGAGAAGAATCTGAAGGAGAAGCTTGCCAATAGCAAGAACTCCATAGCAAAAATAAATCAGTGGCCGTTCCCACTTCTTAACGAAGAGGTCCTAGGATCAAGTTCACTGTTGGCAAGAAAGATACCCAGTTCATCCCAGAGACAGAAATCATGGAATCTAATCCATCTCACTCTAAAGATAAAAAGTCTATTCCAGAGGAGGTAGATTCTGATGAAGAAGGAACTTCAAGTGATCAATCCATTGAAGATGAAGATTCAGCAGAAGCAGACTCTGATGCAGCAGAGGTTTCTGAAAGCGGGCAAGAGTCTGAAGAAGATTCTGAAGAAGGATCTGAAGGTGATATTGAAGGTGAACCAGAATCAGAGAGACAACAGGGTGATCAATAGGAACCCGGGCATGATCAAGAAAGAACTACTTCTCCTCCTAAGAATGTAGTTGAGGAAATTCCCAGAATGTCATCGCCTGTGACTTCCAATGTTCCTCATACCCCTCCAAATTCAAGAACTCCTCGACCTCCTGTTCCCTCGTCACCTATTCCTACCACAAGCATTCCTACAGTCGAGATATCCACTATCCCTGCAACATCAACCCCACTTGATACTCCGTCAGTGACAAGCATTCATACGGTTGATATACTGTCGATCCCTCCATCGTCCATTCCTATCCTATCTTCACCAACTTATGATATCACTTTTGGAAATGAATTCAATTGTTTTATGAATGAGTCAATGCATGATCAGCTCAATGTACAAACTTCAGGAGCAATGATGACAGACACTTCTCCTATTGTCATGATACTCATGGTAACTTCAGACATGACAATAACATCAGAAGTAACGATGACGGTTGAATTGACAGTAAATCCAAAAGTTCACACCTCCTTTCTTCCCCCTAGGCTAAAATCTCAAGTGTCGAAGCGTAAAAAGCAAATGATTTCTCCGAAGGAGCTCGACCTCGAAGAGATAGTCCTTCCAAAGGCTAAAGGAAAAGAAAAGGAAAAATTATACTCAAGGCTTAACGTTGATAAGTCTGGCCACAAGTATGCAGAGATTGGCATACCACTGCATGAAGAAGGTGATGTCAATATGGAAGACTACACGGTGAAAAAGTTCCAGCTTGGCAAGGTTACCAATTAAAGTGCAAAGGCCGATGTGCAAGTCACTTTGGATATCTTGGCTGGAAGACTGGATAAAGTAGAGCAAGCTCGCAATATGTACAAACAGAGGGCAGAGCATTATGCCACTATTGTAAAGAGACTTGCAGGTTCTCCAAGTAATGCACAACCGCTGACAGTGGTAAGAATTGAAGACCCTGCTGTCAAGAAAGCTGAGAAGTTCACCTCCAAAGGTAGAGTGTTGTATGATTTTGTTGAGAAGATCATTGAACACGGATCTCATATTATAATTGCTACGGATGAAAAACTACCTTGTTGGCCAAGCTACTTTCCCCAGGAGCACAGAGACATGGAGAAATGCCTGTTATCATGGTCGGAGATGAAACAGGTAAAGCTCAATAAATTGGTGGAGGTTGGGGTAATTCCTGACAAAGAAAAGCTTGTTGAGGTAAGAGAATCCTTGAAACATAGAATTCAAGTAATTCAATCTCTTACTGAAGATCTCCACCAAGTACAGGAAGATGTCGAAGGACATCGCTTTATTCTTGAAAATGGTATCAAAGAATTGCCTAGTCAACTCCTTGAGGAGAATCGTATCTTCCTGCCAGCCTCAGAAATATCTCAGATCTTCAAAGAAGCCATCATGAAATTGATTGATAGTTCAGACTTTTCAGAACCTTCACTAAACATCATTTGTAGTACAAGGCTCACATTGGATAACCTGAAAATGCATCTTGACAGGTGTAAGAAGATTCACTCATCTGCAATGAGATCGATCATGAGAATTCACACCATTGTGGATTACACCATTGGTCCAGATGAGAAATTTGTGCAAGAGACTAGGAGGAAATATGAAGACTTCTGCGCCCAAGGCAAAGAAACATGAAGCAGCCTCCTATTCTCCAGTGTTAGACATTTCTGATGCATCCCTTTATGTATCTTGTAAATATTTCTTGACATTTCAAATGTCTTTTTGTAAATTTTAATTACACCAAGCTCGAAGATGTAATCTTTTGAAAACAAAATACACTTTGACTTTGGTCAAAGTTAGGTGAGATCTCCTAAAATCGTTACCTAACTTTCCTTAATTTCCTCAATCAGTTTCCTAATTTTGCTCATTCCTCTTTCTATATAATGTGAGGGATTTCCATTGTAAATTTATCCTTTAGTATTTTGCAATGAAGTGCTGCCCTTTTTCAAGCAAAATTATGAAACTTTGCGTTCATACTTTGTGAATGGAATTCGATCAATAAAGAAGAGGATTGCAAACCAAACTTTGCGTTGGATTCGATACTTTTATGAATTGATCTCATTTGGTGGTAATTAGGTGATGAAATCTGAAGGACTCTAAGTGATTTATGTAAACTTTGTGTTGCATCTATTATTTAGATTTGCATTTGTGTTTTTGTGTATCTTTCGGTTGAATAATCTACAAGACTTTGTGCTTGTAATCGTTCATGCTCTTGGATACTTTTGTTGAATGATCTACAAGACTTTGTGCTTGTAATCGTTCATGCTCTTTGATAATTTGGTTGGATGATCTACAAGACTTTGCGCTTGTAATTGTTCATGGTGTTCGAGGAACTGCTGCGTCTAAGAAGAGTTTGTGCTTCTAATGTGACAAACAATACATTTCCATAGATCCAACATTGAAAAAGCTACGGAACGACTTTGTGCCTTCATGAGCTTTCCCTTTTACTTTATCTATTTATTGTTAATTACTTCTGGTATCTCTACGCTTTGCTTTGATAAGATAGAGGTATTGGTATTACTGCTAGTTGATCGTTTCAAGTTGTTAAGAATTGTGAACTTCCAACAGTGAAGCATTGAAAACATCTTCTCTGAAAAAAGAGAGAAGGATAAATGTAACACACCCCCCCACTTCGCAAGTTTTGTGTACATTTTGTAATTACTTGTTTGTTTTACCATCGCTTCTGTTAGCAGTAAGAAGGGTGGCTCCCCTTTCTGAGAGGAGAGATTTACATCTTACATAGCTGTGGCTGAAGTTCAAGTTGTGTAATCTATTGAAAAGTTGATTACATAATTTTCACCCAATAGTTTTTTGGTGACTCTGCTAGGGAAACGACATACGCAATGTAAGCCTCGCACTTCTAATTGAAGTAGATAAGTTTCCTTTTTCTTGCTGTTCTTTTATATATTGTTAACTCTATAACATCCATCGTATTCAGATCTACATTCTGGCGGACCGGATATATACACGAGGATTGAGGGCTCAAGGATAACAGATCCACTTTTTGAAGAGTTGTTGCAACGTGACTTTCCATTTACTCTCCCATGAGTAAGGTCACCACTGCAATGTGCTATAAGCTACCCTCCATGTAGCCAAAGATCTCCTCTCCCAAGTGTTTGGTCTGTTTACCGTAGATGTCCTGTTCAAGTACCTGTTATGTAACCAGTCATGGCCGCACCACCTACAGGACCATGGGGAAATGCTTTTGGTCCTCTCCGTTTGGCTGCACCTTTGCACGAACTGCCACGTGTATCCAGGAAGCATCTCCCAAAATTTCAAGGTGATGGCAACCAACACCCTGATGAGCACATATCTACATTCTACATCGTTTGTGGCATTCTTGGTATTGAATATGAAGATGTTTCTGTAAAATTGTTCATTGAATCCCTTCAAGGGGTTGTAGCTGAATGGTTCTTTACTCTTCCTAATGCTTCTGTCACCGATTGGGCCACTATTCGCACTAAATTTTAAGAAAGATTTAAACCTGCTGAAGATTCACATGCTCTATTGGCGCAGCTCACCACCATGTGTAAAGAAGCTCATAAGCCTATGCGCGAGTTTGTGGCAAAATTCAATAAGTTGGTAACGTGAATCCCGAATGATGCAAGACCAACGGATCATAACCTAAAGTGCTTCTTCATCAACACCCAACTACCTAAGGTGAGTTTCTACTTACGTAGGGAAAATCTTGTTAACATTGAAGCAGCCCAGCAATTGGCTACCAGTCTAGAGGACGACATGATCCTTGCTGGAGAAATCAGGATGGGGACTAACAGAAATAAAGGGATGCAAGCCTCAGGGCCTTCGGCTTTTAATGTTAGTACTCCCACTGCTAGCTCAAATTTTACAGATCCCATGGTCCAAAGGTTGGAAAATGAGTTTTTGTCTCTTAAGAAACAAGTTTCAAACAACAACAACAATAACAACTACAAGGACATCCCTAGGATGACTTTCCCTAATTATGCTGGCAACAAAAATCAGAACCGTCTCCCAGCACCTCCAGGAAGGCTTGCTCTGGAAGCCCTGCCTGCCAACAATACTGCAGGGTACTATGAGACTGAACAAGATGATTATGTGCAACCCGTATATCCTGAAGAAGAAAATGCTGACCTCTTCCAGGAAGAAGAAACTGAACTGGCTGGCGACTCCAAGATTAGCTATTTGCAAATGATGGAAGAAGATGAAGAAGAAGAAGACGACTTGGTGACTAACACTTACGCTATTTTTACGCGGCATCAACAAAATCAGCTTGATAAAGCTCAAGCTGTTGTTGTTCCAGAAAAAGAGAAGCCACCAGTAACTATCGCCAAAAGATGATCTCCCCTCCCTTCTCAACCTAAGAAAGCAGCAAATCCACAAGTAAGTGCACCTCGTTCTCCTTCATCAACTCCCATTATTCCTAAAGCTAATCCTCTCGTTCCAAAGACTAGTGTACCTTTTGTGAAACCAATCAGTGAAGTTACAACTTCCAACCTACAAAGTTCTTTCCAGGATTTTGACATTATTGACCATGCCAAGAAAACCAAGGTTCAAATGTCCGAGGCTGAATACCTCAAAGCCAACCCTGACCAATTTGACAGGCTTGTCAAGTTCGTCAATGATAAAAGAATTTCCCCAAGTCAGGATACTCCTTCTGACATCCCAGTTACTCCTAAACTCAAGATATCACAGAGTAACCTTGTATCTAATCCTCCCACCGCTTCTGGAGGCATTGATCCATTTCTGATCTCCCTACTCGTAAATGGTTTCAAGCTGAGTAACTGTGTCATAGACTCTGGTGCATCTGACAATGTGATGCTTGCCAAGGTAGCTACTGCTTTAGGCCTTGAAATGACCAAAACTTTTAGCCATTGTTTTTCCATGGAGAATAAACAAGTGCCATTGATTGGTCAAATCAAAGATGCACAATACACATTCACTGCATACCCGAAGAAGAAAATAAAAATGATGGTCCTTGTGGCCGATGTACCATCTTCATACGGTATCCTCCTTGGATGCAATTTCTGCAAAGATGTTGGAGGAGAACTAAGTATGGATATGTCCGAAGCAAGGATACTAGTAAAAGGTGTGATGCAAAAGCTGATTCCTGAAAAAGAATCAAAGTTTTCATTTGCCAAGTCAGATGATCCCAGAGCCCAGATTTTGTTCAAATCTTCAGGCATGGGAACTTACTACCTACAGACGAATGAGATAGGGGAATCCTCAACTCAAAATGAGTTAGAGAATGATGATATTTCTTCCACTTCAAATGAGATGTCATCAAGAGATCTATCCATCTCCAACCATGAATCTTCATCAGAGGATGAAGCTTTGGACTTCGACACTGTTAGCATTGGTGATCCCAACGGTGTCTGGTTGCTCGAGTTTGATGGTAGCTGCTCTTCGACTGACTCTAGAGCAGGAATGGTTTTCATTTCTCCAACAGGAAAGTTTTTCCCTTTCTCCTTCAAGTTGTAGTTTGATAACAGCAATAACACCGCCGAGTATGAAGCCCTATTGTTGGGAATGCAAGTTGCGCTGAAGAAAGGTATAAAAAATCTTCATGCACAAGGTGATGCCGAGCTGATAGTATGTCAAGTAAGAAATCTCTATCAAACAAAGAATGATAGACTCAGGCATTATCGTAATCTAGTATGGGATTCCGTTGAGGAATTCAAAGCTTTTGATATCTCTTTTGTTCCCAGAGAATACAATACTAGAGTTGATTCCCTCACAATCTTTGCTACACTCTTGGTGCCACACAAAGACTTTCAAGGTTCTACCTACACCATAGAGTTGGTTTTCCACCCAAGTGTCCCTGACAATTCAGAGAACTGGCAGATTTTCAATGACGATCATCAAATCATCGCCTTTCTTGAGAAATCAGAGAATTTTGATGAGTTGTGTTTTGAGGGTAGCGATTCTCTGCCTCGAGAATCTATGTCTAATATAGATCTCGTCACAGGTGAAGAATATTTGCAACTCAAAGGGAATAAGATTCCCAAAGGATTGGTATCCTTGGAAAAGCTTTTTGACAAGCATGATCGCCACGTGAAGAAGCAACTCTCAGATTTTGACTCATCTAATGAAGTGGAACAGATCAATTTAGGAACTGAAGCCAATCCTAAGATGGTCAACATTGGTAAATGTTGCACGGCTGAAGAAAGAAGACAATTTTCTCAACTACTACAAGAGTATATTGATGTCTTGGCATATTCATACGAAGATCTAAAATCATTTCGGCCTAAAGAAGTGCAACATGATATTCCTCTCAAGGTTGGAGCTTTGCCTTACAAACAAAAGCAGAGGCAGTACAATCCCAAGATCTCTGGAACGATTTTGGCAGAAGTTCAAAAGATGTTGAATGCATGGATAATATTCCCTATCAATCATTCAACATGGATAGCCAATATCGTCCCCGTCCGTAAGAAGAATGGTGAAATACGCATTTGTGTAGATTTCAGAAATCTAAATCAATTGTCTCTCAAAGACAATTACCCACTTCCAGTGATGGATCAAGTTCTACAAAATGTAATTGGATCTGAGATACTCTCCATGCTGGATAGATTTTCCGGTTATAATCAAATTGAAGTTAATTCAAGTGATCAACACAAAACCGCTTTCACAACGCCATGGGAAACCTTTGCATATCATAGGATGCCTTTTGGTTTGATCAACGCTGGCACTATATTCCAACGTACCATGGATCTCACTTTTCGCGATGTGATGGGAAAGTTCATTGTGGTGTATCTTGATGATCTCACTGTTTTCTCTAAGCAACGTCATGAGCATTTCTACCACTTGAGGCAAACTCTTGAGAGATGCCATCAGCACGGTATTTCCCTAAACCCCAAAAAGTCAACTTTTGGGGTGACAGAAGGTAAAATTCTTGGTGAAATTGTATCTGCAGAAGGAATCAAGATCAACTTGGAAAGAGTCAATGGAATTAAATCTCTCATTTTTCCATCAAGCAAGAAAGCTGTTCATTCTTTCTTCGGCAAAGTAAACTTCTTAAGGAGGTTTCTTCTAGACTTTGCTAAAAAGACCCGTCATATTGTGAATATAATGAAGGGTAACGCCACATTCCATTGGATGGCAGAAGGCAAAGCAACGTTCGATGATGTCAAGGAGGCCATTTATCATGCGCCTATGTTGGTTTTCCCTTATTACACCAAATATTTTGTTATGTACAGTTATGCTTCCGAGCATACGCTATCAGCAATTTCGGTGCAGGAAAATGATGAAGGATTTGAATCCCCCATTGCATTCATGAGCTTCCCCCTGAAGAATTACGAATTGAAATATTCTCAGATGGAGAAGCACGATTTTGCAGTTGTAAAAGCCATCAAGTCGGTTCTACATTCTAGGTAGTCATGTGAAAGTTTTCGTTCTAGATTCGACTGTTAAATCCATCCTAACACAAATGGAATTTGGAACAAAAAGAGGCAATTGGATTGCCAAGATCCAGGAATATGATCTCAAGATAAAACCCACTAAGTTGATACGTGGACGCGGTCTTTGTCATTTTATTGCAGAAAATAATCCAGATGAAGAAATTTCAGAGGATGAAGAAGTTTCAGACGAAGAGGAGGTTGATCCCAGTACACTCCCAATGGTACTATTTGTTAGCACCACTGACGAATGGTATTCCAACATCGCTCACTTCCTAACATACGGAGAAGTTCCTAATCACTTGACTCCAAAGGAAAAGAGAACCATCAAGCTGAAATCATCTAATTTTGTCTTATGGGACAACGACTTATATAAGCATGCAATGGACGGGACATTTCTTAGATGTGTTGATAAAGAACAACAACAAAAGTTGCTGAAATCTTATCATGATTTGGCATGTGGTGGGGATTTCTCAGCGCCAGTAACCACTCACAAAATCTTGAGAGCGAAGTATTACTGGCCCACACTTTTTCAGGACACGTACTCTTGGGTGCGTAAGTGTGAATTGTGCCAACAATTTGTCAGTCGTCCCAGGTTGGCATCTTTGCCATTAAAACCTATTGTGATTGATGAACCTTTCAGGCAATGGGGCATTGATTTCATAGGTGCAGTTAATCCATCATCAAGTGCTAGACATATCTATGTTTTAATTGCTACTGACTATTTCACCAAATGGGTGGAAGCGATACCTACCAAGCGTGCTACTTCAGAGGTAGTGTGCAGTTTCTTAAAAGAAAGTATTATTTCCAGGTTCGGTGTGCCGAACAAGATTGTTGCTGACAATGCCTGTACCTTCTCATCAAATGAGATCACTGAGTTTTGTTTCGAACACGGTATAACTTTGTCACATTCTTCTAACTATTATCCACAAGGTAATGGTTAGGCAGAATCTAGCAACAAGAATTTGGTGACTATAATTTGCAAGCTTGTGGATGAAAATCAACATTTGTGGCACAAGGCTTTGTTTGACGCTTTGTGGGTAGACATAATAACTACGAAGCAAGCAATCGGCATGTCTCATTTTCAACTCTTGTATGGGTTGAATGCCGAGATTCCTATAACCTTGGAATTACCAGCCCTCAAGCTGACTAAGGCCATTGAAGATGAGACTTTTGACAACTCTGTTGATAAGCGCATCATGGAGAATTGGGTTCAAGTGGTTGACCGCATCGCGGAACATCAGGACCAAGTGAAGAAGTTGTTTGACAAAAAAGCTAAGTCTCGAGAATTTCAAATTGGTGATCTCGTTCTCCTATGGAACAAACAAAGAGAACCAAAGGGTATGCATGGGAAATTTGACTCACTATGGATAGGACCTTTCCAAATATATCAGTTGCATGGTGAAAATAGTTTCTTGTTAGCATACAGAGATGGAATGCCATTTTCCCTTCCTCACAGTGGGCAACATCTCAAGCACTTTACACAGTAAAGAAGTTGGTGTTGGTATGTAAATACTTTTTATTTTTAAGTCCTTTTGAGTCTTTACGTTTTAGGTTCTGTCGTCATCATCGCCTGACTCTAAGCCCAATGGATGGATAAAGGTACTTGAATTCTGGAATTATTCTTCCTTCATTCTTTTCAAAGAATGACCGAAGGAAGATCCCCAGCAGGAGCCAGCTGTTATCACGGAATCTAGCAGCGCTCGTTCCACGGATAACCCCCTATGAAACTTGTCCTTTTCCTAGGATTCATGAAGTTCAAGTATGCATAACGAAGTGATTTTCAAGCCACCTCGAAATGTATTCCTAAGCCTCAAATAGTCAATTCGAGCATTCCCCCATGTTCACCTTGCGAAGACCTTTGGAACGAGCCCCTTTGCGAAGTCTAACTATTCGTACTTAGCTAATTGCAAAAGATGCAGTTGCACTGAAAAAGTGCACTCTTGCTCTCAAGCCAAAATTTCGCTAAATATAAAAAGTGCATGGGCGCTAAAATTGAGCCCCCCTACATGAAAGTAAAATTTCCAAAATGTAATAGCGCTGAATTTTAGCGCTATTACACTTTTTCCTGACACTTAACTTTTTCTGGCTCTTGCATGTTTCTTCATGATTTTCACATTTTTCGTCAATCATGCCACTTTTCGTGCCTAAATTTATTGCTCAACTTGAGTTAGGTTTTCAATTTTCTCTTTCACTTAAAAGTGTTTTATTTTTCCTTTTTCTTGGTTTATGATCTTTGTTCCTCCTCTCTTCATGCTGAGCGAGTTCTCCTCAAACTGCAAACACATTTTTTTGAAATTCGAGGTTCCTCTCCAGCAATCTTCGCGTTTACATCTTGGTAAGTCGTTATCCCTACTTTCTCTTTATTCTTCTTTCATTTTTTTACATATCTGGAGATTTTCATATGCGTTTTTATCTTACCTTCATTCTCTTCAAACTTTTTTCATCCCCACACACGTATTCTTCCTCTCCATTCGCGTTTTTGTTTCTCATTCCCTTTCCATGCTTCTTCTTCATCGAGTTTTTGTGTGTCATATGCGTTTTTCTCCATTCAAATTTTTCCATTTGCCCTCACACGATGGAAGCCTCACGTTTTGTTTTGAAAACACATTTTTCTTTCTTCTTCCTAATGTTTCATTTGCAATCTCTTCTTTGCGCGTCATTCTTTTTATGCACTTCTCTCCAATGATTTTTGTGTTGGCTTCCTTCTTTGTCGCCTTGCAATTACGTATTAAAAAATCACATTGAGGAAACTCTTGTTTTGTAAGGTCGTTATCCTTGGCTCTCATCCACATTTGCGATGTTTGTGATGGCAATAAAATGAATTTTAGATGCAACTCTATCCAAAGGAAAAAAAATTTATTTTCAAAACGTTCCATGTTACAAGAAAATAACACTTTGCCAACCCCAAGCACTGTTTTCATGTGCCTCTACATTTGTTTTACCAAAATATGCCAAAGATGCAGAAGTGCTAAAATTTAGTGCCCTGACATGTTGAACATGTCAAAATAAAATCTAACTCTGAAAAGTGCAGGAGCGCTAAAATTTAGCGCCCCTTCATCAAAACTAAAATTTCCAAAATGTAAGGGCGCTGAATTTTAGTGCCCTTACACTTCTTACAATATTTTTCAGATGAGCTTCATTTCTGTCCATTTCACTCCTGAACCTTGTGCCTTCCATTTTGTGTATCATTTTGTGTGCCTTGCCATCCGCTCCATGCTTTCCCATCATCTTTGCTCATTTTGCACATTCCCATGTTTCCTAACAACTAATTTTTGTTCTGGCTCAACACCTTACAGTCTCTTTTCAATGATCTTCAAGTCAAAGTGATCAAAGTTCCAGTTGTTTTTGATGACTTCCAGTAAACCTCCATCTTCTTTGAAAGCAAAAGGAAAAATGAAGTACAAATATCAAGGTGTCTATCCACCAACCATAGTGGTCTCCAAGGTGGAAGAGATAAAAGATATAGAGGTTGGTCATTAGGACTTGGTTGATTTTGAAAAGAAAATAGAGATGAAGCCCCTTCCTGATCCAATGAGAGCGATTGTAGACAACAACCTTCATTTGGTGGCAATGTTCCCCACAACTGCACATAATACAGAGTTTGTTCTTCAGGTGGCATCTCACTACATCAGAGAGAGTAGAAGTGTGATCGATTCTTCCGGGCATGAGATTCTGAGACTTGACCCTGATTTCTTTGACATTGTTTTCAAGTTTCCTCATATGGAGAAATACATTGATATTTCTATACAAAAAGTACAAGAGGTTTTTGACGCTGATCCCAATAAGGCTAAAAACCTAATAAATACTCAATGGTTAAAGAAGCCTAGGCAATCTATTTCTAGATGGCCAAAGGGACTCCTGCGAAGGGATTTCAAGGATGACGTCAAAGATATGATCACATTTCTAAGCAGAGTGAAAGGCTTGCCTGAATCATCCACTTTTCACGATTGGATGTATGAATACATAAGGATTTTAAGAAGAAAAAAGGTGCACATTGACTGGGGAAAACAGATCAGTGATGAGATACATGAGCAGTTGATCAATATTCCTTCCACATTGAAATTCTATATGACTTCTTACCTAGTGTACGCAGCGGCTATGATGAGACAATTCCCAGGTTTATCTACAAAATGGAATCAGATGATGGTACCTGTGTACATATTTTTCTATCAATTGGAGCTGAAGGAAAGCTTTCATCACTTTAGATGAGTCATAGATGCTTTCTTCGCCCCTTTGCTTTTCAATTTTCATCCGGCTCTTGAAAGAAGGAGAGTATCTGATGAGGCTTATAAGGTGGTAAGTAAAGATGGATGCCTATTTCTTCAATTCCCAACATTTACTTACTTGAGAGTAGGGTGCTACACTGGTTGTCCCTACATGCTACCACGTTATCCTTCGAATAAGTGGGTTCTCATGGAAACATGCAGACACTTGATGTCAGTGCAAAAAGAATGAAGAAACAACCACAAGCATGGATTCAAGTTCCTACTGACCATTGGCCGATACACTATCCCTACTGCACAAAAGACTAAGTCTGTTTATGCTGAAATGCAGATCATGACAATCAAGACCTACAGGTATAGGTTTGATTTTGATTACCGAGATGTCAGAAAAAGATTGCAAAAGGGTCATCATCACAAGTACCGTTTTGAGGACATCTAGGCTGATTGCAGAGATGAAGAGGCAATTCGCAATATGGACTATTGCAGGTTGACTATTTAGCAAGTCAGAGACCTTGATATCATTGACCTACCAGAGGATTTTAGAGATCCTGGTGATATCATGAATGTTGTCTATGATGAGCAAGGAATTGCTAAAAGGCCGTTGCCTGCAATTCAATGGTCTAGAAAAGAAACTACCAGCATAAGAGAGAGATTGAGCCCAATCCTAACCAAAACTGCAGAATGGTTACATAAACATGGTTATGAAATGAAAAGTTTCAGAACAGACTCAGAAGGAGAAGAATCCAACACAGAAGCTCGCCAACAGGAAGAACTCTGTAATAAAAATAAATCAGCTGCTGTTCCCACTTCTTCACGAAGAGGTCCTAAGATCAAGTTCATTGTTGGCAAGAAAGATACCCAGTCCATCCTAGAGACAGAAATCACGGAATCTAATCCATCTTGCTTTAAAGATAAAAAGTCTATTCCAGAGGAGGTAGATTCCGATGAAGAAGGAACTTCAAGTGATCAATCCGTTGAAGATGAAGATTTAGCAGAAGCAGACTCTAATGCAAAAGAGGTTTCTGAAAGTGGACAATAGTCTAAAGAAGATTTTGAAGAATGATCTGAATGTGATTTTGAAGGTGAACCAGAATCAGAGAGACAAGAGGGTGATCAACAAGAACTCGGGCATGATCAAGAAAGAACTACTTCTCCTCCTAAGAATGTAGTTGACGAAATTCCCAAAACGTCATCGCCTGTGACTTCCAATGTTCCTCATACCCCTCAAAATTCAAGAACTCCTCCAACTCTTGTTCCCTCATCACCTATTCCTAGCACAAACATTCCTGCAGTCAAGATATCCACTATCCCTACAACATCAACCCCACTTGATACTCCCTCAGTGACAAGCATTCATACAGTTGATATACTGTTAAGCCCTCCATCGTCCATTCCTAGACTGTCTTCACCAACTTATGATATCACTTCTAAAAATGAATTAAATCGTTTTATGAATGGGTCAATGCGTGATCAGCTCAATGTGCAAACTTCAGGAGCAATGATGACAGACACTTCTCCTATTGTCACGATACCCATGGTAACTTCAGACGTGACAATAACTTCAGAAGTAACGATGACGGATGAATGAACAGTAAATCCAGAAGTTCACACCTCCTTTCTGCCCCCTTGGCTAATATCTCAAGTGTCGAAGCATAAAAATCAAATGATTTCTCTGGAGGAGCTCGACCTCAAAGAGATAGTCCTTCCAAAGGCTAAAGGAAAGAAAAAGGCAAAAGTATACTCAAGGCTGAACGTTGATAAGTCTGGCCACAAGTATGCAGACATTGGCATACCGCCGCATGAAGAAGGTGATGTCAATATGGAAGACTACATGGTGACAAAGGTCCAGCTTGGCAAGGTTACCAATGAAAGTGCAAAGGCCGATGTGCAAGTCACTTTGGATATCTTGGCTAGAAGACTGGATAAAGTAGAGCAAGCTCACAATATGTACAAACAAAGGGTAGAGCATTATGCCACTATTGTAAAGAGACTTGCAAGTTCTCCAAGTAATGCACAACCGTTGATAGTGGTAAGTATTGAAGACCCAGCTGTCAAGAAAGCTGAGAAGTTTTCCTCCAAAGGTAGAGTGTTGTATGATTTTGTTGAGAAGATTATTGAACACGGATCTCAAATTATAATTGTTGCGGACGAGAAAACTACCTTGTTGGCCAAGCTCACCACAGAGCTTGATAAAGAAAAAAGTGTACTTTCCCAGGAGCGCAGAGACATGGAGAAATTCCTGTTATCATGGTCGGAGATGAAACAGGTAAAGCTCAGTAAATTCGTGGAGGTTGGGGTAATTCCTGACAAAGAAAAGTTCGTTGAGGTAAGAGAATCCTTGAAACATAGAATTCAAGTAATTCAATCTCTTACTGAATATCTCCACCAAGTACAGGAAGATGTCGAAGGACATCGCGCTATTCTTGAAAAAGGTATCAAAGCATTGCTTGGTCAACAACTTGAGGAGAATCATATCTTCCTATAGGGCAAAGAAATATCTCAGATCTTCAAAGAAGCCATCATGAAATTGATTGACAGTTCAGACTTTTCAGAAGCTTCACTGAACATCATTTGTGATACAAGGCTCACATTGGATAACCTGAAAATGCATCTTGAAAGGTGCAAGAAGGTTCACTCATCTGCCATGAGATCAATCACGAGAATTCACACCATTGTGGATTACACCGTTGGTCCAGATGAGAAATTTGTGCAAGATACTAGGAGGAAATATGAAGACTTCCACGCCCAAGGCAAGAAACATGAAGGAGCCTCCTATTCTCCAGTGTTAGACATTTCTGGTGGATCCCTTTATGCATCTTGTAAATATTTCTTGACATTTCAAATGTCTTTTTGTAAATTGTAATTACACCAAGCTCGAAGATGTAATCTTTTGAAAACAAATTACACTTTGACTTTGGTCAAAGTTAGGTGAGATCTCCTAAAATCGCTCACCTAACTGTCCTTAATTTCCTCAATCAGTTTCCTAATTTTTCTCATCCCTCTTTCTATATAATGTGAGGGATTTCCATTGTAAATTTATCCTTTAGTATTTTGCAATGAAGTGCTGCCCTTTTTGAAGCAAAATTGTGAAACTTTGCGTTCATACTTTGTGAATGGAATTCGATCAATAAAGAAGAGGATTGCAAACCAAAATTTGCATTGGATTCGATACTTTTATGAATTGATCTCATTTGGTGGTAATTAGGTGATGAAATCTGAAGGAGTCTAAGTGATTTATGTAAACTTTGTGTTGCATCTATTATTTAGATTTGCATTTGTGTTTTTGTTTATCTTTCGGTTGAATAATCTACAAGACTTTGTGCTTGTAATCGTTCATGCTCTTGGATACTTTTGTTGAATGATCTACAAGACTTTGTGCTTGTAATCGTTCATGCTCTTTGATAGTTTGGTTGGATGATCTACAAGACTTTGCACTTGTAATTGTTCATGCTGTTCGAGGAATTGCTGCGTCTAAGAAGACTTTGTGCTTCTAACGTGACAAACGATACATTTCCACAGATCCAACATTGAAAAAGCTACGGAACGACTTTGTGCCTTCATGAGCTTTCCCTTTTACTTTATCTGTTTATTGTTAATTACTTCTGGTATCTCTACGCTTTGCTTTGACAAGATAGAGGTATTGGTATTACTGCTAGTTGATCGTTTCAAGTTGTTAAGAATTGTGAACTTCCAACAGTGAAGCATTGAAAACATCTTCTCTGAAAAAAGAGAAGGATGAATGTAACACACCCCCCCCACTTTGTAAGTTTTGTGTACATTTTGTAATTACTTGTTTGTTTTACCATCGCTTCTGTTAGCAGTAAGAAGGGCGCCTCCCCTTTCCGAGAGGAGAGATTTACATCTCACATAGTTGTGGCTGAAGTCCAAGTTGTGTAATCTATTGAAAAGTTGATTACATAATTTTCACCCAATATTTTTTTGGTGACTCCATTGGGGAAACAACATACGCATATACACGAGGATCGAGGGCTCAAGGAGTAACAGATCCACTTTTTGAAGAGTTGTTGCAACGCGATTTTCCATTTACTCTCCCACAAGTAAGGTCACCACTGCAACGTGCTATAAGCTACCCTCCACGTAGCCAAAGATCTCCTCTCCCAAGTGTTTGGTCTGTTTACCGTAGACGTTCTGTTCAAGTACCTGTTGTGCAACCAATCATGGTTGCACCACCTACAGCACCATGGGGAAAAGCTTTTGGTCCTCTCCGTTTGGTTGCGCCTTTGCACAAACTGCCACATGTATCCGGGAAGCATCTCCCAAAATTTCAAGGTGATGGAAAACAACACCCCGATGAGCACATATCTACATTCTACATCGTTTGTGGCATTCTTGGCATTGAAAACGAAGATGTTTCTATAAGATTGTTCATTGAATCCCTTCAAGGGGTTGCAGCCGAATGGTTCTTTACTCTTCCTAACGCCTCTGTCACCGATTGGGCCACTCTTCACACTAAATTTTATGAAAGATTTAAACCTGCTGAAGATTCACATGCTCTATTAGTGCAACTCACCACCATGCGTAAAGAAGCTCATGAGCCTATGCGTGAGTTTGTGGCAAAATTCAATAAGTTGGTGACATGAATCCCAAATGACGCAAGACCAATGAATCATAACCTAAAGTGCTTCTTCATCAACACCCAACTAGCTAAGGTGAGTTTCTACTTACTTAGGGAAAATCTTGTTAACATTGAAGCAACCCAGCAATTGGCTACCAGTTTGGAGGACGACATGATCCTTGCTAGAGAAATCAGGATGGGGACTAACAGAAACAAAAGTATGCAAGCCTCAGGGTCTTCGGCGTCCAATGTTAGTACTCCCACTGCTAGCTCAAATTTTATAGATCCCATGGTCCAAAGGTTGGCAAATGAAGTTTTGTCTCTTAAGAAACAAGTTTCAAACAACAACAATAGTGAAAACTACAAGGACATCCCTAGGAGGACTTTCTCTAATTATGCTGGCAACAAAAATCAGAACCGTCTCCCAGCACCTCTAGGAAGGCTTGCTCTGGAAGCCCCACCTACCAACAATGCTGTAGGGTACTATGAGACTGAACAAGATGATTATGCGCAGCCCAAATATCCTGAAGAAGAAAATGCTGACCTCTTGCAAGAAGAATAAACTGAACCGGCTGGTGACTCCAAGATTAGCTATTTGCAAATGATGGAAGAAGAAGAAGAAGAAGAAGATGACTTGGTGACTGACACTTACGCTATTTTTACACGACATCAACAAAATCAGCTTGATAAAGCTCAAGCTGTTGTTGTTCTAGAAAAAGAGAAGCCGCCAGTAACAATCACCAAAAGAGGATCTCCCCTCCCTTGGCAACCTAAGAAAGCAGCAAATCCACAAGTGCACCTCGTTCTCCTTCATCAACTCCCGTTATTCCTAAAGCTAATCCTCTCATTGCAAAGACCAGTGTATCTTTTGTGAAACCAATCATTGAAGTTACGACTTCCAACCTACAAAGTTCTTTCTAGGCTTTCGACATTATTGACCATGCCAAGAAAACCAAGGTTCAAATGTCTAAGGCTGAATACCTCAAAGCCAACCCTGACCAATTTGACAGGCTTGTCAAGTTCGTCAATGATAAAAGAATTTTCCCAAGTCAGGATACTCCTGACATCCCAGTTACTCCTAAACCCAAGATATCATAGAGTAACCTTGTATCTAATCCTCCCACCGCTTTCGGAGGCATTGATCTTTTTTTCATCTCCCTACTCATAAATGGTTTCAAGCTGAGTAACTGTGTCATAGACTCTGGTGCATCCGACAATGTGATGCCTACCAAGGTAGCTACTGCTTTAGGCATTGAAATGACCAAAACTTTCAGCCGTTGTTTTTCCATGGAGAATAAACAAGTGCCATTGATCGGTCAGATCAAAGATACGCAATACGCATTCGCCGCATATCCGAAGAAGAAAATAAAAATGACGGTCCTTGTGGCCGATGTACCAGCTTCCTACGGTATCCTCCTTGGACGCAATTTCTGCAAAGATGTTGGAGGAGAACTAAGTATGGATATTTCCAAAGCAAGGATACCAGTAAAAGGTGTGATGCAAAAGTTGATTCTTGAAAAAGAATCAAAGTTTTCAGTTGCCAAGTCAGATGATCCCAGAGCCTAGATTTTGTTTGAATCTTCAGGCATGGGAACTTACTACCTACAGATGAATGAGATAGGGGAATCCTTGACTCAAAATGAGTTAGAGAATGATGATATTTCTTCCACTTCAAATGAGACATCATCAGGAGACTTGTCCATCTCCGACCATGAATCTTCATCAGAGGATGAAGCTTTGGACTTCGACACTGTTAGCATTGGTGATCCCAACGGTGTCTGGTTGCTCGAGTTTGAGGGTAGCTGCTCTTCAACCAGCTATGGAGTAGGAATGGTTTTCATTTCGCCAATAGGAATGTTTTTCCCTTTCTCCCTCAAGTTGGAGTTTGATAACAGCAATAACACTGCCGAGTATGAAGCCCTGTTGTTGGGAATGCAAGTTGCGCTAAAGAAAGGTATAAAAAATCTTCATGCACAAGGTGATGTCGAGCTGATAGTATGTCAAGTAAGAAATCTCTATCAAACAAAGAATGATAGACTCAAGCATTATCGTAATCTAGTATGGGATTCCGTTGAGGAATTCGAAGCTTTTGATATCTCTATTGTTCCCAGAGAATACAATACTAGAGCTGATTCCCTCACAATCTCTGCTATGCTTTTGGTGCCACACAAAGACTTTCAAGGTTCTACCTACACCATAGAGTTGGTTTTCCGCCCAAGTGTCCCTGAAAATTCAGAGAACTAGCAGATTTTCAATGACAATCATCAAATCATCACCTTTCTTGAGAAAGCAGAGAACTTTTATGAGTTGTATTTTGAGGGCAGTGATTCTTCACCTTGGGAATCTGTCTTATATAGAACTTGTCACAGGTGAAGAATATTTGCAACTCAAAGTGAATAAGATTTCCAAACGATTGGTATCCTTGAAAAAGATTTTTGACAAGCATGATCGCCACTTGAAGAAGAAACTCTTAGATTCTGACTCATCTAATGAAGTGGAACAGATCAATTTAGGAATTGAAGCCAATCCAAAGATGGTCAACATTGGTAAATGTTGCACGGCCGAAGAAAGAAGACAGTTTTCTCAGCTACTACAAGAGTATATTGATGTCTTGGCATATTCATACGAAGTTCTAAAATCATTTTGGCCTAAAGAAGTGCAACATGATATTCCTCTCAAGGTTGGAGCTTTGCCTTACAAACAAAAGCAGAGGCAGTACAATCCCAAGATCTCTGGAATGATTTTGGCAGAAGTTCAAAAGATGTTAAATGCACGGATAATATTCCCTATCCATCATTCAACATGGATAGCCAATATTGTCCCCGTCCGTAAGAAGAATGGTGAAATACGCATTTTTGTAGATTTCATAAATCTAAATCAATTGTCTCTCAAAGACAATTACCCATTTCTAGTGATGGATCAAGTTCTACAAAATGTAACTAGACCCGAGATGCTCTCCATGTTGGACAAATTTTCCGGTTATAATCAAATTGAAGTTAATTCAAGCGAACAACACAAAACCGCTTTCACAACGCCATGGGGAACCTTTGCATATCACAGGATGCCTTTTGGTTTGATCAACGCTGGCGCTACATTCCAACGTGCCATGGATCTCACTTTCCGCGACGTGATGGGAAAGTTCATTGTGGTTTATCTTGACGATATCACAGTTTTCTCTAAGAAACGTCATGAGCATTTCTACCACTTGAGGAAAACTCTTGAGAGATGCAGTCAGCATGGTATTTCCCTAAACCCCAAAAAGTCAACTTTTGGGGTGACAAAAGGTAAACTTCTTTCTCACATTGTATCTGCAGAAGGAATCAAGATTGACTTGGAAAGAGTCAATGGAATTAAATCTCTCGTTTTTCCATCAAGCAAGAAAGTTGTTCATTCTTTCTTCGGCAAAGTAAACTTCTTAAGGAGGTTTCTTCCAGACTTTGTTGAAAAAACCCGTCATATTGTGAATATGATGAAGGGTAACGCCACATTCCATTGGACGGCAGAAGGAAAAGTAGCATTCGATAATGTCAAGGAGGCCATTGCTCATGCGCCTGTGTTGGTTTTCCCTAAGTACACCAAAGATTTTGTTATGTATAGTTATGCTTCCGAGCATACGCTATCAACAATTTTGGTGCAGGAAAATGATGAAGGCTTTGAATCCCCCATTGCAATCATGAGCTGCCCCTTGAAGAATTATGAATTGAAATATTCTCAGATGGAGAAGCATGCTTTTGCAGTTGTAAAAGCCGTCAAGAATTTTCGGTTCTACATTCTAGGCAGTCATGCGAAAGTTCTCGTTCCAAATTCGACTGTTAAATCCATCCTAACACAATAGGAATTTGGAACAAAAATAGGCAATTGGATTGCCAAGATCTAGGAATATGATCTGGAGATTAAACCAACTAAGTTGATATGTGGACATGGTCTTTGTCAGCTTATTGCAGAAAATAATCCAAATGAAGAAATATCAGAGGATGAAGAAGTTTCAGACGAAGAGGAGGTTGATCCCAGTACACTCCCAATGGTACTATTTGTTAGCACCACTGACGAATGGTATTCCAAAATCGCTCAATTCCTAACATATGGAGAATATCCTAATCACTTGACTCCAAAGGAAAAGAGAACCATCAAGCTGAAATCAGCTAATTTTGTCTTATGGGACAACGTCTTGTATAAGCATGCAATGGACGGGACATTTCTCAAATGTGTTGATAAAGAACAATAGCAAAAGTTGCTGAAATCTTATCATGATTGGAATGTGGTGGGCATTTCTGAGCGCTAGTAACCGCTCACAAAATCCTGAGAGAAAAGTATTACTGCCCCACACTTTTTCAAGACACGTACTCTTGGGTGTGTAAGTGTGAATTGTGCCAACAGTTTGTCAGCCGTCCCAGGTTGGCATCTTTGCCATTAAAACCTGTTGTGATTGATGAACCTTTCAGGCAATGGGGCATTGATTTCATAGGTGTAGTTAATCCATCATCAAGTGTTGGACATATCTATGTTTTAACTACTACTGCCTATTTCACCAAATGGGTGGAAGCGATACCTACCAAGCGTGCTACTTCAGAGGTAGTGTGCAGTTTCTTAAAAGAAAGTATTATTTCCAAGTTCGATGTGCTGAACAAGATTGTTGCTGAAAATGCCTCTGCCTTCTCATCAAACGAGATCGCTGAGTTTTGTTTCGAACATGTTATAACTTTGTCACATTCTTCTGACTATTATCCACAAGGTAATGGTCAGGCAGAATCTAGCAACAAGAATCTGGTGACTATAATCCGCAAGCTGGTGGACGAAAATCAATGTTTGTGGCACAAGGCTTTGTTTGACACTTTGTCTGCACATAGAATAACTCTGAAGTGAGCAATCGACATGTCTCCTTTTCAACTCTTGTATGGGTTGAATGTCGAGATTCCTATAACCTTGGAATTACCAGCCCTAAAGTTGGCTAAGGCCATTGAAGATGAGACTTTTGACAACTCTGTTGATAAGCGCATCATGTATCTCTCCAAATTGGAGGAGAATCGGGTTCAAGTGGCTGAACGCATCGTGGAACATCAGGACCAAGTGAAGAAGATGTTTGACAAAAAAGCTAAGTCTCGAGAATTTCAAATTGGTGACCTCGTTCTCCTGTGGGACAAATGAAGAGTACCAAAGGGTATGCACAGGAAATTTGACTCACTATGGATAGGACCTTTCCAAATATATCAGTTGCATGGTGAAAATAGTTTCTTGTTAGCATACAGAGATGGAATGCCATTTTCCCTTCCTCACAGTGGGCAACATCTCAAGCACATTACACAGTAAAGAAGTTGGTGTTGGTATGTAAATACTTTTTATTTTTAAGTCCTTTTGAGTCCTTACGTTTTAGTTTCTGTCGTCGTCGTCGCCTGACTCTAAGCCCAATGGATGGATAAAGGCACTTGAATTCTGGAAATCTTCTTCCTTCATTCTTTTCAAAGAATGACCGAAGGAAGATCCCCAGCAGGAGCCAGCTATTATCACATAATCTAGCAGCGCTCGTTCCACGAATAACCCCTACGAAACTTGTCCTTTTCCTAGGATTTGTGAAGTTCAAGTACGCATAACGAAGTTATTTTCAAGCCACCTTGAAATGAGTTCCTAAGCCTTGAATAGTCAATTCGAGCATTCCCCCATGTTCACCTCGCGAAGACCTTCGAAATGAGCACCTTTGCGAAGTCTCACTGTTCGTACTTAGCGAATTGCGAAAGATGTAGTTGCACTGAAAAAGTGCGCTCTTGCTCTCAAGCCAAAATTTGGCTAAGTATAAAAGTGCATGGGTGCTAAAATTTAGCGCCCCTGCATGAAAGTGAAATTTCCAAAATGTAATAGCGCTGAATTTTAGCGCTATTACTCTTTTTCCTGACACTTAACTTTTTCTGGCTCTGGCGCGTTTCTTAATGATTTTCACATTTTTCATCAATCGTGCCACTTTTCGTGCCTAAATTGATTGCTCGACCTGAGTTAGGTTTTTGATTTTCTCTTTCACTTAAAAGTGTTTTATTTCGCCTTTTTCTTGGTTTATGATCTTTGTTCCTCCTCTCTTCATGCTGGGCAAGTTCTCCTCAAACTACAAACACGTTTTTTGGAAATTCGAGGTTCCTCTCCAGCAATCTTCGCGTTTACATCTTGGTAAGTCGTTATCCCTATTTTCTCTTTATTCTTCTTTCATTTTTTTACATATTTTGAGATTTTCATATGCGTTTTTATCTTACCTTCGTTCTCTTCAAACGTTTTTCATCCCCACACATGTATTCTTCCTCTCCATTCGCGTTTTTGTTTCTCATGCCCTTCCATGCTTCTTCATCAAGTTTTTGTGTGTCATATGCATTTTTCTCCATTCAACTTTTTCCATTTTCCCTCACGCGATGGAACCCTCACGTTTTGTTTTGAAAGTTAATTTTTCTTTCTTGTTCCTAATGTTTCATTTGCAATCTCTTCTTTGCGCGTCATTCTTTTTATGCACTTCTCTCCAATGTTTTTGTTGTTGGCTTCCTTCTTTGTCAGCTTGCAATCACGTCTTAACACATCACATTGAGGAAACTCTTGTTTTGTAAGGTCGTTATCCTTGGCTCTCATCCACATTTGTGATGTTTGTGATGGCAATAAAATGAATTTTAGTTGCAGCTCTATCCAAAGGAAAACAAATTTTATTTTCAAAACATTCCATGTTACAAGAAAATAACACTTTTCCAACCTCGAGCGCCATTTTCATGCGCCTCTACATTTGTTTTAGGAAAATATGCCAAAGATGCAAAAGCGCTAAAATTTAGTGCCCTGACTTGTTGAACATGTCAAAATAAAATCTAACTCTGAAAAGTGTAGGAGCGCTAAAATTTAGCGCCCCTGCATCAAAACTGAAATTTCCAAAATGTAAGGGTGCTGAATTTTAGCGCCCTTACACTTTTTACAATCTTTTTCAGATGAGCTTCATTTCTGTCCAATTCACTCCTGAACCTTGTTCTTTCCATTTTGTGCATCATTTTGCGTGCCTTGCCATTCACTTCATGCTTTCCCATCATCGTTGCTCGTTTCGCACATTTCCATGTTTCCTAACGACTAGTTTTTGTTCTAGCTCAACACCTTATAGTCTCTTTTCAAAGATCTTCAAGTCAAAGTGATCAAAGTTCCAGTTGTTTCTGATGACTACCAGTAAACCTCCATCTTCTTCGAAAGCAAAAGGAAAAATGAAGTAAAAATATCAAGGTGCCTATCCACAAACCGTAGTGGTCTCCAAGGTGGAAGAGATAAAAGATACAGAGGTTGGTCATTAGGACCTGGTTGATTTTGAAAAGCAAATAGAGACGAAGCCCCTTCCTGATCCTATGAGACCGATTGTACACAACAACCTTCATTTGGTGGCAATGTTCCCTACAGCTGCACATAATACAGAGTTTGTTCTTCAGGTGGCATCTCACTACATCAGAGAGAGTAGAAGTGTGATTGATTCTTCCGAGCATGAGATTCTGAGACTCAACCCTGATTTCTTTGACATTGTTTTCAAGGTTCCTCATATGGAGAAATACATTGATATTTCTATACAAAAAGCACAAGAGGTTTTTGACACTGATCCCAATAAGGCTAAAAACCTAATAAATACTCAATGGTTAAAGAAGCCTAGGCAGTCTATTTCTAGATGGCCAAAGGGACTCCTGCGAAGCGATTTCAAGGATGACATCAAAGATATGATCACATTTCTAAGCAGAGTGAAAGGCTTGCTTGAATCATCCACTTTTCACGATTAGATGTATGAATACATCAGGATTATAAGAAGACAAAATGTGCACATTGACTAGGGCAAAGAGATCAGTGATGAGATACATGAGCAGTTGATCAATGTTCCTTCCACATTGAAATTCTATATGACTTCTTACCTAGTGTACGCGGCGGCTGTGATGAGACAATTCCTAGGTTTATCTACAAAAGGGAATCGGATGATGGTACCTGTGTACATATTTTTCTATCAATTGGAGCTGAAGGAAAACTTTCATCACTTCAGACGAGTCACAGATGCTTTCTTCGCCCCTTTTCTTTTCAATTTTCATCCGGCTCTTGAAAGAAGGAGTATCTGATGAGGCTTATAAGGTGGTAAGTAAAGTTGGATGCCTATTTCTTCAATTCCCAACGTTTACTTACTTGAGAGTAGTGTGCTACACTGGTTTTCCCTACATGATAGCACGTTATCCTTCGAATAAGTGGGTTCTCATGGAAACATGTAGACAGGTTATGTCAGTGCAAAAAGAACGAAGAAACAACCACAAGCGTGGATTCAAGTTCCCACTGACCATTGGCCGATACACTATCCTTACTGCACAAAAGGCTAAGTGTGTTTATGCTGAAATGCAGATCATGAAAATCAAGACCTACAAGTATAGGTTTGATTTTGATTACCGAGATGTCAGAAAAATATTGCAAAAGGGTCATCATCACAAGTACCATTTTGAGGACATCTGGGCTGATTGCAGAGATGAAGAGGCCATTCACAATATGGACTATTGCAGGTTGACTGTTCAGCAAATCAGAGACCTTGATATCACTGACCTACCAGAGGATTTTATAGATCTTGGTGATATCATGAATGTTGTCTATGATGAGCACGGAATTGCTAAAAGGTCGTTGCCTGCAATTCAATGGTCAAGAAAAGAAACTACCAGCATAAGAGAGAGATTGAGGCCAATCATAGCCAACACTGCAGAATGGTTACATAAACAGGGTTATGAAATAAAAAGTTTAAGAACAAACTTAGAAGGAGAAGAATCCGAAGCAGAAGCTCACCAACAGCAAGAACTCTGTAACAAAAATAAATCAACGACCATTCCCACTTCTTCAAGAAGTAGACTCCGATGCAGAAGAGGTTTTTGAAAGCGGGCAAGAGTCTGAAGAAGATTCTGAAGAAGGATTTGAAGGTGATTTTGAAGGTGAACCAGAATCAAAGAGACAAGAGGGTGATCAACAGGAACCCAAGCATGATCAAGAAAGAACTACTCCTCCTAAGAATGTAGTTCAGGAAATTCCTAGAACATCATCGCCTATGACTTCCAATGTTCCTCATACCCCTCCAAATTCAAGAACTCCTCCACCTCCTATTCCCTCGTCACCTATTCCTACCACAAACATTCCTGCAGTCGAGATATCCACTATCCCTGCAGCATCAACCCCACTTGATACTCCCTCAGTGACAAGCATTCATACGGTTGATATATTGTCAAGCCCTCCATCGTCCATTCCTAGCCTGTCTTCGCCAACATATGATATCACTTCTAAAAATGAATTCAATCATTTTATGAATGAGTCAATGCGTGATCAGCTCAATGTGCAAACTTCAGGAGCAATGATGACAGATACTTCTCCTATTGTCACGATACCCATGGTAACTTTAGACGTGACAATAACTTCAGAAGTAACGATGACGGCTGAATTGACAGTAAATCCAGAAGTTCACACCTCCTTTCTTCCCCCTTGGCTAATATCTCAAGTGTCGAAGCGTAAAAAGCAAATGATTTCTCCGGAGGAGCCCGACCTCGAAGAGATAGTCCTTCCAAAGGCTAAAGGAAAGAAAAAGGAAAAAGTATACTCAAGGCTGAACGTTGATAAGTCTAGCCACAAGTATGCAAAGATTGGCATACCACCGCATGAAGAAGGTGATATCAATATGGAAGACTACATGGTGACAAAGGTCCAGCTTGGCTAGGTTACCAATGAAATTGCAAAGGCCGATGCACAAGTCACTTTGGATATCTTGGCTGGAAGACTGGATAAAGTAGAGCAAGCTCGCAATAGGTACAAATAAAGGGCAGAGCATTATGCCACTTTTGTAAAGAGACTTGCAGGTTCTCCAAGTAATGCACAACCGTTGACAGTGGTAAGTATTGAAGACCCAGCTATCAAGAAAGTTGAGAAGTTCGCTTCCAAAGGCAGAGTGTTGTATGATTTTGTTGAGAAGATCATTGAACACGGATCTCAGATTATAATTGTTGCGGATGAGAAAACTACCTTGTTGGCCAAGCTCACCATAGAGCTTGATAAAGAAAAAAGTGTACTTTCCTAGGAGTGCAGAGACATGGAGAAATGCCTGTTATCATGGTCGGAGATGAAACAGGTAAAGCTTAGTAAATTGGTGGAGGTTGGGGTAATTCCTGAAAAAGAAAATTTCGTTGATGTAAGAGAATCCTCGAAACATAGAATTCAAGTAATTCAATCTCTTACTGAAGATCTCCACCAAGTATAGGAAGATGTCGAAGGACATCACGCTATTCTTGAAAAAGGTATCAAAGAATTGCCTGGTCCACTCGTTGAGGAGAATCGTATCTTCCTGCCAACCACAGAAATATCTCAGATCTTCAAAGAAGCCATCATGAAATTGATTGACAGTTCAGACTTTTTAGAAGCTTCACTGAACATCATTTGTGATACAAGGCTCACATTGGATAACCTGAAAACACATCTTGATAGGTGCAAGAAGGTTCACTCATCTACCATGAGATCGATCACGAGAATTCACACCATTGTGGATTACACTGTTGGTCTAGATGAGAAATTTGTGCAAGATACTAGGAGGAAATATGAAGACTTCCACACCCAAGGCAAAGAAACATGAAGGAGCCTCCTATTCTCCAGTGTTAGACATTTCCGGTGCATCCCTTTATGCATCTTGTAAATATTTCTTGACATTTCAAATGTCTTTTTGTAAATTGTAATTACACCAAGCTTGAAGATGTAATCTTTTGAAAACAAATTACACTTTGACTTTGGTCAAAGTTAGGTGAGATCTCCTAAAATTGCTCACCTAACTTTCCTTAATTTCCTCAATCAATTTCCTATTTTTTCTCATCCCTCTTTCTATATAATGTGAGGGATTTCCATTGTAAATTTATCCTTTAGTATTTTGCAACGAAGTGCTGCCCTTTTTGAAGCAAAATTGTGAAACTTTGCGTTCATACTTTGTGAATGGAATTTGATCAATAAAGAAGAGGATTGCAAAACAAACTTTGCATTGGATTTGATACTTTTATGAATTGATCTCATTTGGTGGTAATTAGCTGATGAAATCTGAAGGACTCTAAGTGATTTATGTAAACTTTGTGTTGCGACTATTATTTAGATTTGCATTTGTGCTTTTGTTTATCTTTTGGTTGAATAATCTACAAGACTTTGTGCTTGTAATTGTTCATGCTCTTGGATACTTTTTTTGAATGATCTACAAGACTTTGTGCTTGTAATCATTCATGCTCTTTGATAATTTGGTTGGATAAGCTACAAGACTTTGCGCTTGTAATTGTTCATGCTGTTTGAGGAATTGCTGCATCTAAGAAGACTTTATGCTTCTAACGTGACAAATGATACATTTCCACAGATCCAACATTGAAAAAGCTACGGAATGACTTTGTGCCTTCATGAGCTTTCCCTTTTACTTTATCTATTTATTGTTAATTACTTCTGGTATCTCTACGCTTTGCTTTGACAAGATAGAGGTATTGGTATTACTGCTAGTTGATTGTTTCAAGTTGTTAAGAATTGTGAACTTCCAACAGTGAAGCATTGAAAACATCTTCTCTGAGAAAAGAGAGAAGGATGAATGTAACACACCCCCCCCCCACTTCATAAGTTTTGTGTACATTTTGTAATTACTTGTTTGTTTTACCATCGCTTCTATTAGCAGTAAGAAGGGCACCTCCCCTTTTCAAAAGGAGAGATTTACATCTCACATAGCTGTGGTTGAAGTCCAAGTTGTGTAATCTATCGAAAAGTTGATTACATAATTTTCACCCAACAAGGTACTCCTCAACAATGGTGTCATAGGAAAGGATGGATCCCCATTAGTAGAATATATTTGGCATCAGGCATAATAAGCAAAACCCTAGGGCATACCTTGTACAATACCATATATCTGTGCACCCTCCAAAGAAAAAATATCTCAATCTGATGCAGGAGCATCCAGTGGTGTAAGGGCAATCTTGCATCACCTAAAAATAGTTAAATTTCAAGTTTATCATTTTTCAGATGTTTTTACATTTTTGGATACCCTTTTCATCATAATGAAATTCCAAATTTACGGTTTTTATTTTCTATTCCTGGGTTGAAAGATATTGCAGTTTTAGTTTCCCAAATTTGCACCTGAAAATCTTTCGAGTTGGATTTGAGGCACTTAGAGCTTCTAAAATGGCCCCAAAGCTTGCCAAAATCATCGTAGAAGATTTCAAGTGCGTTCTTGACTTCGAGACCTTTCCAACGGTTCAAACGGTTCACAAATCAGAGTCTCGGATCAAAAGTTATGGCCCTGGGAAGTTGGCGCACTTTTTAGAAGATACCATTGCAAATGCTCTTTTGAAATTTGAACTTCATGTTGTAAATTTTCAGTGCCAAACTGCCTAAGCTCAATTTGAATGTTGTTTTGGCTCCAAACTAATGAGGAGCTCTATTTATGGGCGGGTTTTTTAATTTTTGGGTAACTTTTTGGGGACAAGCTCACATATTGCGAAAGGGTTATTCTGTAGCTTTCTGTAGCTTGCATGTGTTGTAGAACTTGGGGATTTGAGATCCTCTACATGTAAGAAGCTCCATTTTCTGAATAATAAAATTATTCTCTTGGTTTTGGGTTATTTTTTGTCTCAGGTTGCGCCCTCATCAAGTGGTATCAGAGCGGGTTTTTCTTGAGCATGTGGACAGATCGCCGATCATGAGGCAGTTCACACCAGGACTGTGGTTGTGGGTCGAGGTCAAGAAAGATTCCTCCAAGAGTGGTTCCTGGTAGGCGTGGAGGTGCTAGAGGTGGTCGAGGTGGCAAAGATGCTGGTGGAAGAGATGCACTGGCAGCTCTCCAGAGACAGGTTGATGCGTTACAAGAGCAGTTGAGAAGAGGGTTAAACCTGAGGGAGGAAAGTGAGGATGAAGGAGAGGAAGAAGGTTCAAATGTATAAGAGGAAGAAGAAGCAATTGATCAAGACCAAATGCAGCTAATAAGGGCCATTTCAAAGATCGGGAAAAGACCCAAAGCAGAAGTCCCCAGTTATTCCGGAAGTCTGAACCCTCAAGAGTTGATCGATTGGATCAACGAGCTAGAAGAATATTTTGAATATGAGGAAATAGAGGACCTAGATCGGGTTAAGTTTGCAAAAATGAAGCTGAAGGGCCATGCCAGTATTTGGTGGAAAGAGGTCTAGTTGGAAAGAAATCAAAGAGGAAAAGTCAAGATCACCAGATGGGATCGCATGGTAGAGAAACTGCAGTTCATACTGACTAAGTTTAGATCTCTTTTAAGATTTGCAAGTGTTTGAAGCAGATCTGGTGCAATATAATCAAGATTTTCACAAGATAATCATGAATCGGGTCACAGGAGGCCAATAAGGAGAAGGTAGCCCGATATCTTAATGGGTTACGACCAAGCATCTGAGGAGTTAGCTTAGTTAGAATGACCACCATTGAGGATGTGTATTAGTTTGCTCTAAAAGTTGAAGAGAAGCTAAACAAAATATTTGACGGCAAGCAAAAAGGGCGAGGAGGTCAAAGCGGAAAGGGTAGTGGAAGATCTTTTGGAAGTTGAAATGATGATGAAAAGAGAAAAGATGTACCAGTCAAGCCAAAGGAATGACAATCTCACCTCTCTGGACAAAATAGTGGTGATTGCAAGGTAGACTCCAGGAGATATGGACAATGATCCGGGGTGAGGGGTTTCAGAGAACGTGTTTTAGTGGTGGCAGGCTGCATCGAGCCTATGAATGTCCACAACACTCAAGGAAGGCAGATGGCGGGGTTGAAGGTCGTGGAAGCGTGATGCGTGACGGAGGAGGCCTAATTTTATCATCTGGCTGATGTTGAAAGGAAACCCCTAGTGTGGGGATTAAGAGAGACCCTAGGGACCCAAGACAAGGAAACCTAATAGAGGAAGAATCTATTTCACAAGGCAAGTGAAGGAAATGTTGTGATGCTATTGATGGTGGGAGAATTATAACGAGTCGGTGAGATGGCCGCTGTGTTGTCAAGAGGGGAAGCACACCGACTGTGATGGATTGCCTCCTGCTGCGTAGCATTCATAAAGTTTTGGTCAATGAGTAGTGCTCAAGAGAAAGTTCAAGATCGAGCCATGCGATGAGGTAATTTATGATATCATCCCCATGGATGCATGTCACATGTTGTTGGGAAAATGCGGGCAGTCTGATAGCAGCTTAAGTATGATGGCCAGTGCAAACACTTATTCCTTGACAAAGATGGGGTTCAATACAAGTTGAAACCCCTAAAGGAATCAAGAAAAGGTATGTAGTGGTGCTAGAATTTGCTTGTAGATAAAGAAATTTTTTAGGTTGGCATGAAGCATGAGCATGTGTTGTGGCTATCTGGGAGTGAGTAGTTTTAGGAGCAGAGAAGGTTCTAGAAGAAGTTTCTAGGATGTTGGATGAGTTTCAAACACGTTTCCGAGCAATGTACCGGTGGGTTTACCGCCAATATGGGGTGACAGTCATCAGATTGACTTGATCTCAGAGGAGCCATTGCAAAATAAGGCAAATGCATAGAATGACTCCAGCAGAAAATGAGGAGTTAAAAAACATGTTCAAGAGTTGTTGAGAAAGAGTTTGATACGAGAGAGTTTGAGTCCATGTGCAGTACCTCAGTACTAGCACCAAAGAAGGATGGGGAGTGGAGGATGTGTACAGATTCTGAGCCATAAACAAGATAACAATCAAGTACAGATTTCCCCTGCCAAGGATGGATGACCTCGATGGACTGCTTGAGTGGAGCTCAAGATTTTACAAAGATTGATCCGAAGAGTGGATATCACTGCATCCGTGATTCAGAGGGAGATGAATGGAAGATCACCTTCAAGACCAAAGAGGGCCTGACAAGTGGTTAGTCATGCCTTTGGGGCTAACCAATGCACCGAGCACATTCATGACTTATGAACGAGGTACTAAAAGAATTTCTAGGAAGTTTTGTTATTGTGTATTTAGATGATATTTTGATTTTCAAGTAAGATGTTGGATGAGCATCTGATGCATATTTGGAGAGCCTTTGAGAAGTTAAGAGAAGAGAAACTGTTGATTAATCTGAAGAAGTGCAGTTTTGTGAAGAGGGAGTTAGTGTACTTGGGGTTTGTTGTCTCAACAAAAGGTCTCAAGATGGACCCATAGAAGGTGAAGGCTATTATGGAATGTCCTACCCCAAGAAATGCTACCGAGGTGAGATCTTTCCATGGTTTGGCTAGTTTTTATAGAAAGTTCATTAGAAACTTCAGTAGTATTTGTGGACCCCTGACTAAAACAGTGAGAGGGGATAGAAAAGAATTCAAGTGGAGCACTCGAGCAACAAATTTTTTTGAACTGTTGAAGCAGAAGGTGACAAAGCAACCTGTTCTAGCTCTCCCATATTTCAACAATGTGTTTTAGGTGGATTGTGATGCTAGTGGTTGTGCCATTGGAGCACTGTTGAGCCAAGAAGGTAAGCCCATTGCCTATTTTAGTGAAAAGTTAAACGATGCCAAGAGAAAGTATTATGTATATGATTAGGAATTTTATGCAATAGTTCAAGCATTAAAGAAATGGAGACATTATTTGTTGCAAGGAATTTGTTCTATATACTGATCATCAAGCCTTGCGCATCCTAAATAGTCGAGAAAATTAAATCGAGGCATATGAAATGGGTCGAAGTTTTTGCAGAGTTATACCTTTGTTTTGAAACATAGGAGGGAAGTCAAATAGGGTTGCAAATGCCTTAAGTAGGAGGCATACATTGATGACAAAGATGCATTGAAGTGGTTGGGTTCAATGAACTCAAGACACTGTATGCAAAAGATCCTTTTTGTAAAGCTTGAAGGAACCTGTTCAGTGGACAAGACAAGGTGGCTGGATTTCATAATCCAGGATAGCATGTTATTTAAGGGAAGTCAATTGTGTATTTCGAGGAGTTCTGTGAGGGAGAACCTGATAAAGGAGAAGCATAGTGGAGGATGGCAGGACATTTTGGTCGGGATAAGACCATTGCCATTATCAGTGAGCATTATTATTGGCCTCAGTTGTCACAGGATGTGAAGAAGTTTGTACAAAGCTGTAGAGTATGTCAGATGGCTAAAAGAGTGAGCTAGAATACAGGCTTATATCAGCCCTTACTTGTACCAGAGAGGCCATGGGAGGATATAAGTATGGACTTTGTTCTGGTTTGCCAAGGACACAACAAGGGAATGATTCAGTCTTTGTGGTGGTTGATAGGTTTTCAAAGATGGCACATTTCATTCCATGCCAAGACCCATGATGTAGTCCACATTGACTTGTTCTTCAAAGAGGTGGTGCGGCTACATGGTCTGCCAAAGAGTATTGTTTCAGATCGTGACACCAAATTTGTGGGGTACTTTTGGAGGACCTTGTGGAAGAAGCTGAAAACAGAGTTGAAGTTCAGTTCTGCACACCATCCACAAACAGATGGGCAGATAGAGGTTGTTAATAGGAGTCTGGGTAACCTACTGAGATGTTTAGTAGGAGATAAACCCAAGGGATGGGACTTGATCTTACCCCAGGCAGAATTATCTTACAACAATTTTGTCAACAGAAGCACTGGTAGATCACCATTCCATATTGTGTATGGAGGTAGCCCTAGAACAACTCCAGAATTGAGGAAGATGGACCAAGAGAACAAAATAAGTGCTGAAGCTGAAGATTTTGCAGAAGACATCAAGGATATACATGAGAAGGTAAGAGAACATATTAACAAGATGAATATGCAGTATAAGGCTAAGGCAGATCAGAAGCGGAGGTATAAGGAGTTTCAGATTGGTGATGAAGTGATGGTCCACTTGAGGAAAGAAAGGTTTCCAGTGGGAACATATAACAAATTGAAGATGAAGAAGTTCGGTCCCTGTAAAATTTTAAAGAAGCGTGATTCAAGGAATGCATATGAGGTAGAGTTGCCGGATGGATTCAATATTTCCCCTATGTTCAACATTTTAGATTTGACAGAGTATCATGAAGGTGGCGCAGAGGAAGTACCAATGATGGAACAGTGTGGGATTCCAGCACCTACTTCAGAAAAGGAGGAGATTGAGGAAATCTTGGATAGTCATGTGGGAAGAAGTACCAGAAATAGGCAATATGAAGAATATTTGGTGAAATAGAGAGGAAGGCCTGTGGAAGATTCATCCTAGCTATCTAAGGTAGTGGTTCACTGGTTGGGTTTTCCTCAACCATCTGAGATGTGATGGGGTCACTTCTCAAATTACCCTGGGTGTCTGATGTAGGAGCATCCAGTGGTGTAAAGGCAATCTTGCATCACCCAAAAATAGTTAAATTTCAAGTTTATCATTTTTTAGATGTCTTTATATTTTTGGATACCCTTTTCATCATAATTAAATTCCCAATTTACGGTTTTTATTTTGTATTCCTGGGTCGAAAGATATTACAATTTTAGTTTCCCAGATTTGCACCTAAAAATATTTTGAGTTGGATTTGAGGCACTTAGAGCTTCTGGAATGGCCCTAAAACTTGCTAAAATCAGCGTAGCAGATTTCAAGTGCTTTCTTGACTTCGAGACCTTTCCAACGGTTCAAACGGTTTGCGAATCGGAGTCCCAGATCAAAAGTTATGGCCCCAGGAAGTTGGCGCACTTTCTAGAAGATACCATTGCAAATGCTCTTTTGAAATTTGAACTTCATGTTGTAAATTTTTGGCGCCAAACCGCCTAAACTCAATTTGAATTTTGTTTTGGCTCCAAACTAATGAGGAGCTCTATTTATGGGTGAGTTTTCTAATTTTTGGGTAACTTTTTGGGGACAAGCTCGCATATTGCGAAAGGGTTATTCTGTAGCTTTCTGTAGCTTGCACGTGTTGTAGAACTTGGGGATTTAAGATCCTCTGCATGTAAGAAGCTTCATTTTCTAAATAATAAAATTATTCTCTTATTTTTGGGTTATTTTTTGTGTCTCGGGTTGCGCCCTCATCACAATCACAAAATGAGTCTAACCTATCAAGAACATGGACTGATAGAGGTATCCCATCTTGGTATCATCCTCATCCCCGTGATCGCAATCCAAATAAGGCCTCTACTCAACGATCTCCAAATCATCCATAACTCTCCTCCAATGCTCTAACTTACCTAATTTGGGCTAAGTAAGACAGCCTATATACCTGTGAACATATGGCCTCAAGGACGGTCTCTGGCTAATTGTCACTGGATGCGTAATACTTATATGCTCCCATGCCCACACCTAGAGTAATGTAACTCTAGACAATAAACTATGACCTCAGAGGTAGACAACAGAATGCAAGTCATGATAAATATGGTAAAGCATGCACATGACCCATGTATATCCGGTACCATGAACAATCATAGCCTCAAGGATACAACCCCAACCAATAGAAAGTCCCTTTGACCTACGATTAGGACAAAGGAACCCTCCAATGAAACTAGCAAGTACTAAAGGCAATATGGGATAGGCATCCACAATCTCATGCCATGGAATCTCATATCCGCAAATCGAATCATCCTGAAATACTCTACGTAGAGCATCAGTCCTACCTTGCTCTAAAGAATCATACACTACAACCTCTCCAATGGTGGGTATCCTTTAAATCTTCCATACATCCTTAGGAGTGACTATCATCTCACCAGTAGGAAGGTGGAAGGTATTATGCTCACTATGCCACCTCTTTGCTAGGGATGTTAGGAGACCCCGATTAATCCTAATCCGAGGCATATCTAAGAGAGATGACAAACCAAAATGTACAATGACTGTTGTTTCGGGCTGCACTAGCTACGGTATCAAATCAGAATTCCTAGGAAACCACTCTCAAATCTGAAGGTTCTCAAATGACTCCTGTCATCTCAAAGATAAAAAAATTCAAAAATCTTTGTCAATCGTCAACATCAATCAGCCTATAAAATCTAATCAGCTTTGTTGAGACTTCGCTAAAATCTCATGAGCAACTATCAAGTCAGACTCACCAATCATGAGGTCGATCATCAAATCTACTAAATCAACCTCACCTATCATGAGGATAATCATCAATCTTAAATTTTACCTCACCTATCATGAGGTCAATTAATCAAATCAACTTTGCCTATCATGAGGTTTATCAAATCAAACTATAATTATTTCTCGCCTATCATGAGGATAATTATCGTCAATCAATCATCAGACCTCACCTATCATGAGGTTGAACATCGACTAACTCTATCAGGATCATCAATCATATCAAATCAACAACTAATGATCGAAAATCAACATAATCAAGGACAAAATTGACAAATTTCATCATTCTAATTTCAATGCACTAAAACAGTGTTTTTATGTGCCATTAAAACACCCCAATGCGCTAAAACAAGCAATAAAAGTGCTATTTCATCACATGCGCCGTTTCAGGAAGTCAATGCGCAACTTTAGGTGGTCTATGCACTGAACTAACAGATGTACTACTTTACCATACGTATGAACTTTTTGACCTATGTGCTAAAGAAGCATATGCGTTAAACTATCATATCTATGTGCTAAAACAAGTCATCTATGCGCTAAAAAAAAAATCCTAAGTGTCACTACGAGCTATGGATGCACTAAAAGAATTCAAATTAAAGAAAAACCAAATAAAAGCACAAAAACCAAAAAATAAAGAGGTTCATGGGTACATACCAGAGGTCCGTAGGCGGCCAGGCAGTTGTGACAACACACATGCTCGAAACAATGAGTGTGGTAGGGGATTGACATCTTGCTCCAACTTTTCTCTCAATCCAAATTCTCAAGATTCAAATTGCACAAATGAATTCTAAATCACCCTTTTAGCTTTTTTATAGAGTGATTAGAGGTGATTTTTATGGGATTTATTTAGTTTATTTGCTGGAGATTTAATTCAAAACTCATCACAAGGGCATCATTCAAACTATTTGTCAGGAGATAATTATTTCATCATCATATCTTTATCAAATCATAAAAAATCATTAGAAAAATTGAAAATTTCCAAAAACCAAAAAAAAAAAAAAAATCATCAATTTATCTCTTGGGGGCCATATATTCATCATCACATGCAAAATCAACATTTGGGGCATACTAAAAAAATTTCGTCAGTACTAGCAGCAACAACAAAATTTTGTTTGAAGCAATGTGTAAACACATCACTTCAAAGAGGGGAAAAATGTATACACCTAAAAATGGTCTGGATAATCTAATTAATTAAATATGATTTATTTGATTAATTAACCTTTAATTATTTTACTATTAAATAAATATAAATATTTATTTATATAGTTCATCTTTTAAATTCTTCAATCTTTATTCTATTATTTCGTCTTCATTAAATAAACGAATTTCACTTTGTTTTATTTAATTATTATAATCAAATTCATCTACTATTGAATAAATAGAAATATTTATTTATATAGTTCACATTTATATTCTTCTGATTATTCTCTCTTAATTAAATAATCAAAACTTCAATATTTTTTATTTAATTATCATTGTCTCTCTTTTATTAAATAAACAATATCAAAAACATTTGTTTATTTTAATAATTGTTATTTCTACCTAAAATTGAATAAAATCCAAATATTCAAATTCATGCACATATTTATACAGCTAATCATATTCACCTACCAAATTAGATATTTTATATCTAATTAATTTATCTCAACCTTCATGGGTAAATTTGGAGACAATCTTGCAAGCAATCCTCTTCATCTTTCTCCAATGATTCTTCCTATCTTCTGGTTGACTGTTTTTGTGGGGAGGAACAATCCCCATGATCAGCTCAGGCTTCTTCATCCTTCACCATTCAAGATCAAATCCACACCTTTACTTGCTGCCCCTTCACAAATGGGCTACTGGAAATCTATAAATACAGCCTCCTTCTACAAGAAATGGATCCCAACTTTGTGCAAACTTACTTTGCAGAAACACCAATTGAGCAATAGCAATCATAGCATTTTAGAATCAATATCATGGCTGCACCATAATTTATTGTAGATTTCTTTTATCAAGTTTCATGTCAATTTAGATTACAGTAGCTTCATCATTATCATTTAGACATCATCATATAGGATTAGATTATTGCATTTAGCAACATCTCATTCTCTAGATTGGAATTTTAAGAGTCATAATGCTTACCAAATCTGAGAGCCCTCTGACTTAATAAATCTTTGGAGATAGAGAGAAATATGATGCTTTCAAGAGTTTTCCTGTGTTAATCAGATTAATTATTGTTGATTCTCTTGATATAATGTCTTATTAAAAAGTGTTGTTGGTTATTTTATTCATTACTTATTCCACACTTACAGTTTGTATTTGTTTGTGCCCTTCTTTAATCTTCTCACAAATTTCACTTCTACCTTGAATCATTGTTATCATTTTTATCCGTTGTTTCATCTTCTATCTTTTATTGGTTTCAAATGTTACTTCCATCTTTAGAACATCATTTTCAAACTCTCTCATTTCAAATTTTGTGAGCACTAAACATTTCATCTACTAAATACCTATCCAAGTCCGTAGAATCCTCAATAGAAGATACCTTATGACTATAAGGTTTAGGGAGAGATCTCAGAACCTTCTTCACTGCAATATAATCTTCTTTCACTTTTCCACCAAGACCTCTAATTTTCTAGTAACTACTTCATCCACCTAAAACATTTAACTAGCAATATCTTTATCCTCTTTCATCCTCAGGGTCTCAAATCTACTCTCTAATATTTGCATCTTGGTTCGCTTTAGTTTATTATCTCCTTCATAGATGTTTACTTAGATTTTACCATACATCCTTGGTAGGATTGTAACTCATCACCTTTAGAAGTTTTGAATAAGCTAACCCACATATGATAACATTCTTTTCCTTAGTATTGTTCTCATACAACCTAATCTAAACTAGATCTATTGGAGGAGCAGCAAGAGTAGTGTAACAATCCACTGATAGATTGACAAACACCAAACCCTAGAGATTTATATGGAATTCCATTCTTACTTTCAAAAAGTTGCAATTTTTCTCATCAAACCTAGGACCCTTGTGAAATCCATCATGTACCATCTCAAACCTTTCTTCAAGAAGTTAATCTTCTTTAGAGGAACTTGGCTCTGATACCAATTATTGAACAAACTTGGATACTAAGATGGGGTGGGGGTGAATTAGTATCTATAAAAAACTCAAACCCTCTAGATCTTAAACCCTTCAACAAAATGCAAATTTAGAATTTTAACAAGATTAGCAACTTATAAATTGATCATTAACACTTAAAAACAAATAAAAAGTAATCAAAGATAGGATAATGAATACACATGCACAAGATAACAAAATATTTACATAGAAAATCCAAGAAGGGAAAAACCACAGTAAAAAATATCACAATATAGGAAGCTCACTATTTACAAAATTACAATTTTTTTAAGGCTCACTACCTAAGAAAGCAAACTACTCCCTAATGGACTTGCAAGATAGGGTGCACAACATTAGGGAGAGATACAAAGCACTTGCAATACTAAGGTGCACAACCCCAATGCAAGATACAAATTACAAGGACCTACTGAAGAGACTCATTTTCTAATAGCAAGATACATAAAGATTTGGAAATTATAACATATGTCAATAATACATGAGTTGTTGAATGAGGTGTTAAAGCTCATCTTGATCTTTCTTTTCCACAAGTCACTGCATCATTCCATACTCGCACACCACCACTCACACACTCTTTTTGCAATAGATTTATTCTTCCATTTATATCCTCCACAAGATCTCAAAACACCAATTAGGTCAGGCAGAAGAAAAGATAAATAATAAACTCAACAAGTCAACCATAAAAACATATTACAGTCCTATCTATGAGATAGAAAGGACTAAAAAATCCTTACTACAAGTATCAATGTGATCCCAAAAAACACATGTTGGTGCACATCGACCCAAGTCAACAAGAATGAAATGTGTAGCACATTACTAGATGACCCAAAAAAAATCTTTCAACTAAATTTACTCAATGGGTATGTGCAGGATCATCATGGAAAAAATAGGCCCTTAAGTGGCAAAAAATTCAAAAAAAATAGAGTTAGGCAACTTGACATAAAAATTTGAATAAGTTATCTATATTATTTCAAAATTATGTAAGAATAGAATCTGTAGCAAATTGAATGTAGTTTCTAAACTACTAGGTTTATTTAAAAAAAATATATTTGGTGAAAATTTGAAATTTCAATGCATAGTACTTAAATTTTAGGGAAAAAAGAAGTAGGTGTCTATCGACCACCTTAACCACAATAAAATGATAATATTTTTTATAAGATTTTAGATATAAGTAGAGGACTCACGTCCCGATGTGATGCATATTTTTTGTAATTTTTTTCCAAGTAAATAATTAATTATGATTTTTTATTACAACTTTTCAAAAATATAAAACTCATATGTCGACCACCTTAACTTGGTCAAAAATTCATGAAATTCAATTTTTTTAATCCTCTAGTATTTGAAGCATAGAATGTGACACATGTTTAAAATTCAAAAAATGTAATATTGTTTGAAAGCTTTAGATGCTTTTCAATCAGCCTATCAATAAGAACTTTAGTCATAATTCAAATAGAAAATGAATAAAATTATTTATTAAATTCAAAGTAAAGCATAATTTATACTGGTGGAAAGCTGAGAATCTCCTTTAAAAACCCTTTTCATTTCAACAATTTTGGGTAAAAAAAAGTCGTCAGCCACATACTCTACACATACCCATCATATCGCCACTTTTTGGCCCATCATGATCCTACACATACCCCAATATGGTTCACAATAAGATAGTTCAGGACCCAAATACATCTTAACACAACCTCCAATGCTAGTGCAGACCCCTAAGTACATAACACACACAAGAGAACAAGCTTTGTTGACCATACATCCATAATTTTTTCTAGAAAACAAACTCAAAGAATAATGCAACACCAAATAGATCAAACATAGATGTGTGGATCATAAAAGTATGTTCCATGAACATCCAACAACACTTCCATATACTTCTTCCATACATTCATGCCACAAATAACCACTGCAAATTAAATAGAAATAAAACACTTTAACTCTAAAGCCCAGAAGAAACAACCATGAGATAGAACATTAACAAACCAACTTGTGGTAAACACCATCACATAAAATTTGAACTAAGATACTACAAATGAACAAAGAGCATGTTCACCAAACTATAGAAGCAAAAACATCAATGTGAAGAAATCTAGTGCATTTTACAGACCAAACTTGATAAGCAACAAAAACTACCAAACCAGGTGCTAGAATTATCAGAAACCTCCTTGGCAATACTAGTGACCTGAAAAATAGGAGTGCAACACACACAAAACATAAAAAATGAATCCAAAAATGCAATACCATGTCTTTAGAGGTGAAGGAATGTGAAGCATTCTCCCAAACAATCTTGAAAGCAACTTCTTGTAGAAGAAACTTTCATGAACATGCAAAGACCGGAACATCCTTGTAGCAAAAAATACTTCCTCATGAAAAATAGGAGAGAGCATACAACATACTAGAGACCATCAAAACATCTCTCCAAATTTATCATTACTTCTAATCCTCATCTTAATGTATCATGATATCATTTATGATGACAATGTAACTATACTCAATACAAGTTTAATTTTCATCACACAAGGAATAACATCCAACCATGAACATTAGGAGTATCACAATTAGCACATCATACATAAATGACATCCCAAGCTAAGTATACATAAAATACAAATAATGTCAAACATTTTTGCAATATACCAAATAATGTGTTGACATCAATGATTGGAAATGTCAATCATATGTGAAACACTTTACTAGTCTCTATATGGCCTTGGCACCCCACTCAATTTTACCAAAAGTCTAGACTATGTTGTAGATGAATTTCTACAAGATTTTAAATTTGTGAACATGAAACTTTTCCAAAAAATTATCTATCATTCTTTATGATAAAAATATCTTTTGAAGTTGGTTGTGTTGGAAACACAAGGGAAGACAACTGAGAGGGGGGGTGAATTATTTGTCACATAAATTTAAAACTTATTCAACTTATCAACCTTATTCACAGATCTGATTATTAACCATGAAAGCATAAATCATCGGCACATCAGAAACACACATAACACCAAGATTTTTTTACATGGAAACCCAATTAGGGGAAAAATCATGATGGAGGTCATTCCACAAGATTATACCATGTTTAAAGTATAAGAAATGAAAATATGGGGAATGCACTTGCATTTAAGCACACTGTCTAGAGCTCACTGCTCAATTACAATAGGGCTAACCACCCAAAGGAAGACACACTATCTTACAGAAAGAATTGGATTACATATGCAGGGATTTGAACTGATAGAATAGCATCTACTAATGCTTGATCATAGTTCCAGTTAAGTGCATGAACACTTCTTTACTCTTCTTCACTCTTCTTTACACACTACTCTACCTTCAAATGATTTAGATCAATATTTTCACATATACACACAGAAGCACACTCTGGCATCCACTTGCACTCTTCTATTTGAACAAACAATCGATCTTATATATTCACAATAAGAAATTTCATCCCTACATGTCAACTTCAACAAAATTATAAAATGAATATAAACTGTCGACCCAAAACAATAAAGATTATTAATGTGAATCAACCAAGGTTAGACACAACTTAATGAAGACCCAAATCAGTATATCCAACATGAAAACACATCAATTAATTACTCCTCAAAGATCCACAACACGCTATAAACACCATGTCGGTCAAGAACAAGAAAAACGTGAACACACAAGAGAAAATCTCTAGCCACTAGCACAATGATCAATGCGGATGTGCAAAAAAGATAGAGCATGATCTAGAAACATCCAAAAACATCATGAATCACTAGAGAAGCATTGAAACAACTGAACTAATTGAAATAGCATCATCTTCAATCAACAACACTAACTGAAGCAACAAAAAAACTATCAAAATATAATTCATAACTTGATCAAATCTTCACTCGGATCTTTGAAACTTAACGTGGATAAACTAGATATACTCAACAAAAAACCTTTTACTCCACAACCTTTGATCATCAATGTACAAAACTTACGGACATACTAAACTTCACTTCACCACTAACAACCTGCAACTCTTCTCATTACAATTTTTTCAATATCCTTGACATATACAACTTCTAGTGAATTAATGCTAATAGTGTTGACATCAATGAAAACCACAACATCCAACAATCTCCCCCTTTGGAATTGATGGCAACACATGATGTGAAAAATACCATCAACGCAACTAACTCCTGACACTTACTCCCCCTTAGATTCTTACCCATTTTCTCCTCAACTCTTCCACATGATCTTCTCCCATAATGCTCTTCTCCCTAGATAATCAACATTTTTTCACATGATTCTTCTCCCCCTTTGACATCAATGACAAAGATCTCTAGACTACACACAAACTCTGAACCACATATCTGAACATCTAAACATATGACTACTCCCCCTAAGTAGCAGCCACCACAACATCAATACCAATAAGATACTCAAAGATACTTCCCTCTAAGATACTCAAAAGTATCCTTAGGAAATGACTTGGTAAAGATGTCTGTAATTTTCTCCATAGTAGGCACATACTCCAGTCTAACTTCCTTTTCACTCACCTTTTCTCTCAAAAAGTGAAACTTTATAGATATATGCTTTGTCTTTGAATGCAACACCAGATTCTTAGAAATGTTAATAGCTCTTGAACTATCACAAAATATATCAATAGGCTCATTATCCACAACTCTGATATCCTTCAACATTTGTTTCATCCACAGGACTTGAGTACAATTGTTAGCATAAATAATGTATTCGGCCTCTACAATAGATAAGGAAATGACATTCTGCTTCTTACTTAACCAAGAAATTAGCTTCTTACCCAAGAAAAATTCTCCACCACTAGTAATTTTCCTATCATTTACATCTCTTGCCCAATCAACATCAATAAAGGAACTCAAAGTAAGATCATCATCTTTAGGATACCATAGGCCAAAGTCAGCTATCCACTTCAAGTATCTAAAAATTCTCTTCACAACAGTCACATGAGATTCCTTCGGATCAACTTGAAATCTTGCAACAATACATACAACATTCATGATATCAAGCCTTTCTTGAGTTAAATACAACAATCCACCAATCATTGATATGTATCTAGTCTGATTTTCTTTTGGAGAATCATCTTTTGTTGTTAACTTTCATTCGATCACCATGGGTGTACCGACTGGCTTTGAATCTTCCATACCAAAATTCTTCAACAATTCCTTCACATACTTGGACTGATATATAAAAATCCATTTATCTAACTGAGTAATTTAAAATCCCAAAAGGAATTTCATCTCACCAATCATTGACATTTCAAATTCACTCTTCATCTCATTAGCAAACTTCATGCACAAACCATCATCTCCTCAAAAAATGATATCACCAACAAAGACTTCAACAATCAAATCTTTATTATCGTTCTTGAAATATAGATTACTATCAACAGTACCTTTGTTAAATCCAAGCTTCAGAAAATACTTGTCCAATCTAGCATACCATGCTCTAGGGGCTTGCTTGAGTCCATACAATGCTTTCTTCAACTGATACACCATATCTCCTTTATCAGTCAATTGGAATCCATCAGGTTTCTCAACATACACTTCTTCCAATTCACCATTCAGAAAAGCTGACTTGACATCCATTTGATAAACCTTGTAGTTCTTGTAAGTAGCATAGGAAAGAAATAATATTACAACTTCAATTCTAGCAATAGGGGAAAAAGTCTCTTCAAAATCAATTCCTTCCATCTATGAATATCCTTTGCATACTAGTCTTGCTTTGTTTCTAACCACTTCTCCTTGCTCATTCAATTTGTTTCTAAAGACCCATTTAGTTTCAATAACATTATTATCCTTATGTCTAGGAACAAGAATCCATATATCATTCTTCTCAATTTAGTTCCTCTTTCATTGCTTCAACCCAATGCTCATCTTTACATGCTTCATTCACATTAGTAGGCCCAGTCTTAGAAATCAACCAGTATTCTTCTGCAATCTTTCTCCTAATTTGGACACCTTTTTTCTTATTACCTATAATTTGATCTTTTGAATGATTTAATCTTACATACCTTGGAGTCTTCTTAGGTTGTTCTTCAACTTTAGGCTCTTGTGTTCTCTCTTCTGCAACTTCACTGGTTTCTTCTTTCTCTTGATTTTCCTGATCCATTGGAATGATTTGTACTTGATTTGTAGTCTGAACTTGTTTTTCCTTGTTAGTACTGACATTCTGATCATCAGAATCATATCCACAGGTTCTAGATGGTGTACCTAAGTCTTCATCAACCTTGAAATTTGCACTTTCAACCATTTTCCTCAATATTTTATTTTAACATCGGTAGGCCTTGCTATTAGTAGAATAACCTAGAAAGATACCTTCATCACTCCTAGCATCAAACTTTCCTATGTCTTCATCTCTCTTGATATGAAATTTGCTTCCAAATATCTTGAAATATTTAACAGTAGGCTTTTGAATAGTCCATAGCTCAAAAGGGGTCTTACCAGTATCACCTTTGATTTGTACTTGCTTGAGTGTGTACACAATAGTACTCACAACTTCTCTCTAGTAGATATGAGGGAAATTTCCTTCCAACATTATAGTTATAGCAACATATTCAATTGTTTTTTTCTTCCTTTCCACAACTCCATTTTGTTGAGGGGTTTGTGGTGTCTCTTTATTCCATGTTCTTCACAAAAAGAATTAAATTCACCAGAAGTGAATTCACCACCTCTATCTGATCTCAGACATTTAATCTTCAAACCTTTCTCTGTCTCAACCATAGCCTTAAAGGTCTTGAACTTTTCTAGTGCTTCAGATTTCTCTCTTAGGAAAGTAACCCACACCATTCTTGAATAATCATCAATGAGTAATATGAAATACTTGTAACCTTGTAAACTTCTGACCTTAGAGGGACCACATAGATTAGTATGCACACATTCCAACAATTCATTTGAACAATATTATTTTCTTTGAAATGAAATTCTAGTTTGCTTTCATAATTGATATTCCTTGCATATGGCATTAATAGGTTTCACCAACTTAGGTAGATCTCTCACAACCTTAGTAGAACTTATCTTGACAATATTATCAAAGTTAACATGACATATTCTTCTATGCCATAACCAACTTTCATCAACATGAGCAATCAAACAACTTTTACTACCAGAACTCAAGTGAAAGATATTACCTTTTGTTTTTGTACTTGATGCAATTACATTTCTGGAACTCAGTACTCTGCACTTTCCATCCTTGAACTAAAAATTGTATCCCTTATCAACCATCTGACCAACACTTAAAATATTATGCTTCAAGCCTTCCACATAGAGGACATCATCAATCACTACTGAATTTGACTCCATTTTCTGACAAACATTCGTCAGTCTTTCGATAAAGATTTGTCAGAAAATTGACGAATTGATGAAAAAAATTTGTTGCTACTTTTTTGTCAAAATTCCGATGATGAATTAAACGTGAAAATAACGACATAGATTCATCAGTCGTGGGCATCATAAAATGACTCAGATGTTCATCGGAATATTGACAAAAAATTTGTGTATCCACTAACGAATTACAACCAAAATGAAATTGCAATGGATCCTCCGAACCATCGAAACAACACCAGAAGTTCATCGCCATTTAGAAAAAATGGGCAAGGAGTTACAACAAAGTCTTTGTCATAGCTAAGCAACTTCGTTGGGCCTTTTCTGTGATTCGTCAGTGGCCTTCGTCGAAATTTCGATGAAATGGGCAAGGAGTTACGATGAAGCCTTCGTCGCAGCTAAGCAAATTCGTCGGACCTTTTCTGTGATTCATTGGTGGCCTTCATCAAAATTGTGATGAAATGGGAAATGAGTTATGACAAATCCTTCATCGCAGCTATAGCAACTTTGTTAGACCTTTTCGGTGATTTGTCGGTGGGTTTCGTCGAAACTGCGACGAAACAATGCAATTTTTTTTAAAAAATATTTGTTAAAATGTACCATTGCAGAGAATCTTGGAAATGACCACCGAATCCAACCCATCGTTGATAGATCAATCATCAACACAGGCTAGAAAACTCACTCTGATAGTCCATGTCTTGTTGATGATTTCTGTCGGCAAGACAGATCCAATGTGACACTGATCTGACCTCTTCAGGAGTTTTGAACACTACTGGTTATCAACAAGACATTTTGAGGGTCTCGTCGATTAAAAAAGTGTGTAAGGGAAAGTAAACAAATGGAACCTATTAATTTTCTTATTTTGGGGTTCTTTAAATCATAGAATAGATACCATCTTCTTGTGTATGGTGTACTTATATTCATATTTGAATTCGAGATCAATTGTCATTGCACATTCCATTTTACTTGCACAAAGTATTCTATAAGCAATATATTGATAATGCCAAATGATTTATGGTGTTGTACAACTCTACCTATCATCACAATTTTTTTGTTCCCCCTGAGAGAATCCTGCAAAGTCAAGTTTACAATACCAAGTCAAATAATATGAAAAAGACTTACTTCCATACAAATTAAATGATTATTCTCACAATGGAAATTGTCTAATTACAACAACAATTCCATGAAAGGTTATCCATGCTTCATAAGAGATGACTAATCATACATATAGACTACAAGATGCATAGAAAAAGAATTACACTTGAGAACAACCAAGGGCTAACAAGGGAAGGAGTTAAGAAACGTCTGGATTGAAGAGAAAATGTGTAGGGAAAATGTTGAGCAATGTCAAGAGAATAGAGCTTGTAGAACATATTCTTGACCTAATCAAGCTCTTGAACAACTTAAACAAAATTAAAATACTAACATATACATGAGACATGTAATGAACTTCCAATATCTGCTATCTTTTTCATTAATGCAGAGGTAGGTAAAGGAGAAATAATTATAATTGTAACACTATTCATAGTCATAATTTGTGTTCAATGGACCTCAGTTTTATCATTATACTACCCATCTAATACCATATTTTAATCTAGGATTCAACTATCTCAGATCTAAAGAAGCACCTTCAATTAACCATTTAAAGTACTATAAAATAAGGTAAGACTTTTACTTGAGAAAGATTGGGTACAGTTGTAGGATTAAAGTTCTCACAATCATCAAGATTTATTGACACACAGACACAACCTGCAACATATGAAGTAATGGATGACTACAAGTTAGTGAAATGGTCCTTAATATGTGGCTGGTTTGCAAATTGATTGGTAGAAAATAAGGTTACAAATAGATCTACATGAAAAATTATGAGGACAATCTACTGTAATCATCAAAGTAGATGAAAAGTGCAAAGGAAAGAGCCGAGCTACATCTCTAGAGCCTAAAAAAATATTGGGAATACAGTGTTTCAACCTTAGAGTCCTAACATTGAATTATTTAATGTATTATTGTTTTTTTTTTTAATTAATTGCCTACAATGTCATGTCATTAAGTGGGACCCACTGGCTGGGTGGCATCCCCATTGGAGGTCACTGTATGACACATTTTCATCACATGTGGAGGTAGGCATCCCATCTTGGAATCATGGACCTAGGACAAGTGATGTCATCTTATGACATATTCTATGATGCGTCATAAGGTATATTTTGAATGGAGAAAGTGTGGTGCCTTAGTGGGGTATGGCAAAAGTGTGAAAGAATAAGTGTGATAGTCATGTTTGACTTATTCTTTGTTTGTTGAATGTGTTGTAAGTGTGACAAACTTTTATGGCTCATGTTATATGACATTTGTAAGGAATTTGTCATAACACACTATAAGCATGAACTAGGCACCTAAGCTTGGGAGAGAGGTTTTGCATGTTATGACAATTGTAAGAGATGTAAGAGAATGTTGTACAAATGTCCAAATCATGCCTATGATGTGAGAGATTATTGCCACATGGGTTTGGACGCCTAACCTCTTCTAGAAGCTTCTCAAAGCTTGTATCTCCTATAAATAGGATGCCTTACATTGTAGAATGCATAGTTTGATTGCAGGTATTGAAGTGTTGTTGGATTTCCTCCAAAAGAGCAAGATGTAGTCTCCATGTTAAGGTTGCAAGCCTGCAATTGTATTGTAACCTTATTGTTACAGATTAATACATTGGTTCGATGCTTTGGAGTGTGGGGTTTTTTTAACCCGAAAGGGTTTTCCCCACATATATCATGTTTTCTTCTCTTCTGTCTATCTCTCTTCTATTATTTGTGTTTCTCATTCTTGAAATGTTAATTTACATTTCGTTATGCTGCTGAAATTTTCTTAGATCTGAAACTACATCAACTTTCCTAGAAGGGTTAATGCATGGGAAATTAAACTATGTCTATTTCTGCTTTAAGGCATAGTAGTATGTTCTTGTATCAAGATGATTAAAATATGATTTATTTTAAGAAGCATAAGATACTGAAGGTGCATACTGGATCTTGGAAGGCTTTCTGAGTTCGTCATTTCCCTTTCAAAAAACACATGCAAGAAACATAAAAAAAGAACAAACCAGTTTTGGATGAATACAAAATGGTGCCTTTAGCAAGTGATTCATATGCTTTCACACCTGACACAGGACATTAAGAAGATTTTAGTCTTCCTCTGTGAAATTAACTACTTACAAAATAAACCCAGAAACCAATATTATATACCTCCATGTCTAACCGAGGGTAGGTATAAGAGAAAAAAATTTCCTCAATGCAATGCCGAAAAATATGAATGTGTGTGTAGGTTTGTATTACTCAAAATATCATTTCACTACATAAGGAAAAATATCAAAGTGATGTTTTAAATTTCAATCTTCACATAGGCTCCCTTATTGCTACACATGCACATACAAGCATTATTCGAGCTCTAAAATATTCAAATATTAAGGATTTAATTAGCTATAAGATGGAAAGTTGTTGTTTAGACATAATCCATCATCTTTTACATATCTTTATTCACTCCTAGCGCTTCAGATAAATTTGTGTAAATGAGACAGAAATGTGAATCTTTTATGACAAAGAAAATTCTTAAAAGGAGGGGGGAGAGAGAAAAGGGTAGGGGGCAAGAGAATGCTTGAATTTATAGCAAAGTATAACATTTTGATCATTATAACAATGAAACGAATCTTAAGTTTGAAGCATTAATATCATTTACAACATTTATGATCAAGAATGAATGTAAGTAGAGAAAATTTTGCATACCTGCAGATGGCACAAAATTTCATGGTTAAGTGGAAGCCTCCCATCAACAAAAGATCCAAATATCCATGTATCTATCTCAATCAAGCCTCGCCTCTAAACCCTTCAGAGTTGTCAATTTTTCCACTAACTTGTTATGCACAAAAGTCAAATTTTAGAGTTATGTCACCACTAAAAATAGAAGAAACAGAGCTTTGAAACCAAATCCACACACAACACAATGTGGTATTCATACAAAGCCATACAAACAAACTAAACTCAGAACATTGGAATGGAAACAACTTCAAATTATGATGCAGAGCATGGATTCAAGGTATAAAGAATCATTTTTCTGCCACCATAGTGAAAATTAGCACTTTCTTTCATCTTTGCATATTGGTTTGATGCTTCAAACGATGCATTTCTTATATTGAAAAGTGCATTACCTTATTGAGCTTCTCTTTGTTTCGAGAATAGTTTAATATTCTCTACTTAACAGGGCCAACCACATGATGGTGGAAGCTCATTTGGCCCCTCCCCCCCTCACATCACTCTCAATTCCCCATACCCAATCATATAGATTAATAATTCATTCATCCATTAATAACATATAACATTCATTCATTAACATATAACATTCATTAATTAACATATTCACATTCATTCATTAACATATAATATTCATTCTTTCAGTTTTTACATATTATCAAAAATATGGTTGTCATGATATGATTACAATCACTTTTTTTTTGTTTATTTTTTAAAGCTTTTATTTTTTGAAGGGGAGTATCATTTTCTAAATCATATGTCCCCCCTTTATTTGTTCTTCCATCTACTTGTGATCTTAATGTACGCCTAGTCATCTTCTCATGAAGTGGACGCCGCTGCAAGGGGGGTTCTGCTGCAATAACAAAGAAATGTTAAACTGATATGTTTTATTATTATTGTTACAAGTATTTCATTAATTAAAAGAACATTAGAGTGGTTCTATTTACCTGATGGGTCCACATCATGTTCTTGAACTTCTATTATAGAATCATGGTCAACATGTTGAACACCCTCTAAATCCTGATCTACAGTTGAAACACAAAAGGTTACATTAATTAATACACCAATTGAAATTAAATATGTTTAAGAGAACATGAGAGTGGTCCTCTTTACTTGATGGGGCCACATCATGTTCATGATCTTCTCTAGCCTGATCATGCTCAACAAGTTGATCATGCTCTACATGCTCTAAAGTTGAAACACGAAAGGCTACCTTAATTAATACACCAATTGCAATTAAATATGTTTAAAAGAACTTTAGAGTGGTCCTCTTTACCTAATGGGGTCACATCATGTTCATGATCTTCTCTAGCCTGATCATGCTCAACATGTTGATCACACTCTACATGCTCTAAAGTACTAGAATGCACACCATGACCTTCATCTGCAGGTTGTGCTCCACCCTCACCAAGCTGCATTCCAATGTCATGTGTAGTATTATCATTTCTTGAATGTTTAAAACAAATAGGCATGTAATTACTTTATGGTGGAAATTAATATTGAATAGATTGCACAAGTATTCAATTTTAAATAAACTTTATTGAGTTTATTTACCTGCATGCCGATGCAGTGGAAGATTGTGTTTGCCCAGTCAAGACTCTTAGGAATTCAACCACGGCTCCATAGCCTTGCTGGAAGGCAATCTTCAAATCATCTTCTGCGGGAACTCTGTTGAATTCAGAGCCCTACATTTTTGTATAAGATCATGAATTTTTCTTCTATAGTGTGATAAAACCAAAATTGTTTTTAATTTATTATTTGGATACAATATTTGATTTATTGATACTTACAATTCATGTGGCTAATTTCATATAAACACCAGAGCCAAGTTTGTGCTGCCCGTGTTTTTCTAGTCTTGCCTTTGTTGCCTTCGATGTGTTGGGCAGCCTATGAAAAGTTTGAAATACGTTAGATTATGTAAAAATAAAGAGTAATCAGTATATACTTACATTGTTGATAGTATCACATACCTTCCTTAGCCCGGTGGTGTCTTTCCTTTTTTTCTTTTCAGCCTTCTCCTTTCCATCCGACACTAAGTCCTTCCACTCCCTCTCCAGAATCATGGGGGGACGCTTGTACTTTTTGTTCTTCTCTAAATGTGACCTATATTGGTCCATCACATACTTTAGATAGGTACCAGCTTTCTTAAGGACCTTGGTTTGGTTGAATGTTTTATCATTGAAGAGCACAACTAAACGGTTAATGAACTCATCTTTTAAATCTTGATTTTGGGCATTCCACCATGTACGTATGGTGGGCCCGAAGAGCTCCAATGTAATATCACTTAGATGTTTATAAAAAACATCATTTCTTGCAAAATGATCATGGGATCAATAGTCTAAAAAGAGAGCGATCAATAAGTAAATATCAATTGGATTATATATAATAATAATTAAAACATTTTAAAGTACTTGGGACCTTCTCTATCTTTATGGGAATAGAATCCTCGGTCACCTGTGGGAAATCCATACTAGTATCTGAGGAAGATCAAGAAATCTTTGCTAAAATATCACCGGTACTAGTGGCCTCTGCATCCCCAGGTACATGTCCTGACGCATGTTCTAGCATGTGTTTGCTGTCAGAGGGTGCACTAACGAATGCCTGCATGGTATGTGTTGCTGACATTTCAGACGACAATATAGGCATGGATGATGGGGTCAGATAATGTGATGTATGCGTAGGAAGATCGGGATGGACACTTGTACCAACCCTACTCCTCAGGCAGCACTTGTAGTACCTTGATCATGGCCAGGAGCATCATGAGGATGCAAAAAATCCTATATAAACAACACATATTTTATCTCATGATATAAAAGAGTACAAAATATAAAACCATGAATGAACTTATGTTATAATTAAAGACCTCATGATAGCTTACTTGCAAGTTTTGTGATCTCTCAGTCAATATTTTAACCCTCTCTCTTATCTCATCTGTTTGAGGCACTATGAATAACAACTTAAGGATTTCTTCATTGCATTTTTTTGGGGTCTTCCTTATCATATCAAGAGGGTTTGTTAAATAAGTGATGTCATCATCACATAATATTGACTGCACCTCCCTATGGATGCTCTTGTCTACTGATGGTGCCTTTCCTCGATCAGTCGACTGCAACAATAATATTAAAAACATTATCGAAATTAACCCAATAAACTTATCAAAACAACATAATAATAAAACATTTTTCTCGTATCTAATTTTTACAATTACAATGAGGTGAACTTGTCGGGTAGAAGTGCCTGAAGATAAATCATGATTTGTGCTCTGGGTCGGAGCCTTCTCCGTACGATCAATGTCCCATTGTGACAAAAATTAAATATAAAAAAAATATTACTGAAATGAAACCAATAGACTTACGAAAAAGAACATAAGAATAAAATGGTATATTGGAGTCATTAATTGGAGGTTGGGTAAAATAGTACATAGTACGTACCACCCCCATAGTAACTGTGTTTGTAACTAAGCAACTCAAATTGTAATCAATTAGCAACTCTTCCCTCATAGTTATTGATTTTATCGCACATATGAATACACGGTTTCCCTTGCGTGCCTTGAATATGCAATTGGGTTGCTTATTTGTTGACCCAGGTCGTGTACTATTTATAAACCCTACAATATTCCCTGATGCTTTTGGCCTTTTGTCAATGTACATAGCCACTCCTTTATTTTGATCCTTATCTTTAAGCTATATATAATTTGCTGACAGTGCATACCTACGCATACTTCATGTATATCAAACCAATTGCATTTTTGTAACTGTAACAGGGTTTGACATACTTCATCAATTCAATAACTTTTTTTGTAACAGACCTTTATGCCGTCCATGCAAAATAGGCCCAAACCATGTAATGACGATGGTGCTATGCGATATATCCTCGCGTTGACACAAAAATCAGTGTTTATTGGAGGAAGTTCCTTGGGTACCCATTTTTTTCGTAGATGTTTGTACCTCAAGGGAACCTTGACGTCGCCTATGCTCTCATCATCATAAGAACATGACCCCCCTTCAGCAAGAAAAAATTCCATGTGTTTACAGAATTTTCTTCTAATCTTTGACCTCTAGTTGATCTCCCTCTTTACTAGACATACTACATGTCTGCGCTTTCCTCTTCTCTTCTTGAATTTCCCTCGCTTGAGGAAGAACTATCTGAAAAATACCTATTTGGTATTTTGCACTCATAAGGATGTTGTTGGATGAAGTTCTTTCATGGTGATGTGATCCTAAGGTGACATTATGATTAATCTATCATTTCATCGCTAGAATTTCACAGGTTATAAGGTAATCAAGTCTTGATAGATTGCAAGTTATTGTTACTACTGTCCAAATGTGTCCATCAAAAATTAAATCTACTTAACGTTTTAACTCCCAATATTTGTAACAAGTGTTAAATGTGACTATGGTCCACCAGTTACACAACCAAGGCCTCAAATGTATTCTCTAATTGTAATCAAAGAAATTTTTCTCTCATTCAAATAAATAAAATTTAAGGGAAACACCACCAAGTGGTTTATTGGATACCTACATGACTAAAAATAGCAGCAAATTTACTTTTAATTTCCATATGTCTAATTGGTTAATAGGGAGGGAGTGTGTACTAGGCCTGGTTAAGTCATCATAAGTTTATGCTTTGGCAATAATATTTTTTTAAGTCATCTTAAATCTTCCTATGTCTAATTGCTAGGAGACTTTTGGTATATTTTAAGGTAGGATGATTGATGAAAGAGCCCAAAGAGCCTTTCTCCATGGTATCCAGGTACACATAGCAGTGGTCTTCTCTTATATGATTGGACATGATTTAAAGAACTTAGCTAGGAATTATTCATTTAACCTAAGGTTTTCTCATAATGCCATCATTGGAAAAGTATGATCAAATTATTCTATTATGAATAATTGGTCTATGTTCCTCTAATAATCACTATAAATTTTTGTAAGGATAAAATGACTAATTGCATCAGGTAGGAGAGAATCAACTTTGAGTTCTTCAAAGATTATATTCCTCTATTCAGATTTTTAAGGGTTGTGTGTGGAGAAGGTTATCACTACCAAGAAGGCAGGAGACCTTTCCTTGTATTCTTTTATAATTTTCATTATTCTTATTTATTTTACACTTATATTTACAAATACACATACATATGCATTTACTGTTTTCATTTATTTCTCATGTAGTTTAATAGTTTGATTGATTTCATATTATATGTGTTGAAGACTTTAGAATTTCAATTACATTAATTTATGGATATATTGTATCTATAACACTA
>VDFB02086081.1:67568258-67587791 GCA_007258455.2 Sequoia sempervirens | reverse complement strand
GGTCGAGTCTCAGAATCTCATGCCCGGAAGAATCGATCACACTTCTACTCTCTCTGATGTAGTGAGATGCCACCTGAAGAACAAACTCTGTATTATGTGCAGTTGTAGGGAACATTGCCACCAAATGAAGGTTGTTGTGTACAATCGCTCTCATTGGATCAGGAAGGGGCTTCATCTCTATTTTCTTTTCAAAATCAACCAAGTCCTAATGACCAACCTCTATATCTTTTATCTCTTCCACCTTGGAGACCACTACGGTTGGTGGATAGACACCTTGATATTTGTACTTCATTTTTCCTTTTGCTTTCGAAGAAGATGGAGGTTTACTGGCAGTCATTAGAAATAATTGGAACTTTGATCACTTTGACTTGAAGATCATTGAAAAGAGACTGTAAGGTGTTGAGTCAGAACAAAAATTAGTTGTTAGGAAACATGGGAATGTGCAAAACGAGCAAAGATGATGGGAAAGCATGGAGCGGATGGCAAGGCACACAAAACGATACACAAAACGGAAGGCACAAGGTTCAGGAGTGAAATGGACAGAAATGAAGCTCATCTAAAAAATATTGTAAGAAGTGTAAGGGCGCTAAAATTCAGCACCCTTACATTTTGGAAATTTTAGTTTTGATGTAGGGGCGCTAAATTTTAGCGCTCCTGCACTTTTCAGAGTTAGATTTTATTTTGACATGTTCAACATGTCAGGGCACTAAATTTTAGCGCTTCTGCATCTTTGGCATATTTTTGTAAAACAAATGTAGAGGCACATGAAAACGGTGCTTGGGGTTGGCAAAGTGTTATTTTCTTGTAACATGGAACGTTTTGAAAATAATTTTTTTTTCCTTTGGATAGAGCTGCATCTAAAATTCATTTTATTGCCATCACAAACATCGCAAATGTGGATGAGAGCCAAGGATAACGACCTTACAAAACAAGAGTTTCATCAATGTGATTTTTTAATACGTAATTGCAAGGCGACAAAGAAGGAAGCCAACACAAAAATCATTGGAGAGAAGTGCATAAAAAGAATGACGCGCAAAGAAGAGATTGCAAATGAAACATTAGGAAGAAGAAAGAAAAATGCATTTTCAAAACAAAACGTGAGGGTTCCATCACGTGAGGGCAAATGGAAAAAGTTGAATGGAGAAAAATGCATATGACACACAAAAACTCGATGAAGAAGAAGCATGGAAAGGGAATGAGAAACAAAAACGCGAATGGAGAGGAAGAATACGCGTGTGGGGATGAAAAAAGTTTGAAGAGAACGAAGGTAAGATAAAAACGCATATGAAAATCTCCAAATATGTAAAAAAATCAAAGAAGAATAAAGAGAAAGTAGGGAAACATTTCCAAGATTAAAGAAGATTGCTTGTAGAGGCATCACTCCCATTTCCATTTGTTTGCAGTTTGATTCAGCATTGAAAAAGATGCCTACAAACCTAACTCAAGTTGAGCAATAAATTTAGGCACGAAAAGTGGCACGATTGACGAAAAATGTGAAAATCATGAAGAAACATGCAAGAGCCAGAAAAAGTTAAGTGTCAGGAAAAAGTGTAATAGCGCTAAAATTCAGCGCTATTACATTTTGGAAATTTCACTTTCATGTAGGGGGGCTCAATTTTAGCGCCCATTCACTTTTTATATTTAGCGAAATTTTGGCTTGAGAGCAAGAGCGCACTTTTTCAGTGCAACTGCATCTTTTGCAATTAGCTAAGTACGAATAGTTAGACTTCGCAAAGGGGCTCGTTCCGAAGGTCTTCGCAAGGTGAACATGGGGGAATGCTCGAATTGACTATTTGAGGCTTAGGAATGCATTTCGAGGTGGCTTGAAAATCACTTCGTTATGCATACTTGAACTTCATGAATCCTAGGAAAAGGACAAGTTTCATAGGGGGTTATCCGTGGAACGAGCGCTGCTAGATTCCGTGATAATAGCTGGCTCTTGCTGGGGATCTTCCTTCAGTCATTCTTTGAAAAGAATGAAGGAAGAATAATTCTAGAATTCAAGTACCTTTATCCATCCATTGGGCTTAGAGTCAGGCGATGATGACGACAGAAACTAAAACGTAAAGACTCAAAAGGACTTAAAAATAAAAAGTATTTACATACCAACACCAACTTCTTTACTGTGTAAAGTGCTTGAGATGTTGCCCACTGTGAGGAAGGGAAAATGGAATTCCATCTCTATATGCTAACAAGAAACTATTTTCACCATGCAACTGATATATTTGGAAAGGTCCTATCCATAGTGAGTCAAATTTCCCATGCATACCCTTTGGTTCTCTTCGTTTGTTCCATAGGAGAACGAGATCACCAATTTGAAATTCTCGAGACTTAGCTTTTTTGTCAAACAGCTTCTTCACTTGGTCCTGATGTTCCGTGATGCGGTCAACCACTTGAACCCGATTCTCCATGATGCGCTTATCAACAGAGTTGTCAAAAGTCTCATCTTCAATGGCCTTAGTCAGCTTGAGGGCTGGTAATTCCAAGGTTATAGGAATCTCGGCATTCAACCCATACAAGAGTTGAAAATGAGACATGTCGATTGCTCGCTTCGTAGTTATTATGTCTACCCACAAAGCGTCAAACAAAGCCTTGTGCCACAAATGTTGATTTTCATCCACAAGCTTGCAAATTATAGTCACCAAATTCTTGTTGCTAGATTCTGCCTAACCATTACCTTGTGGATAATAGTCAGAAGAATGTGACAAAGTTATACCGTGTTTGAAACAAAACTCAGTGATCTCATTTGATGAGAAGGTACAGGCATTGTCAGCAACAATCTTGTTCGGCACACCGAACCTAGAAATAATACTTTCTTTTAAGAAACTGCACACTACCTCTGAAGTAGCACGCTTGGTAGGTATCGCTTCCACCCATTTGGTGAAATAGTCAGTAGCAATTAAAACATAGATATGTCTAGCACTTGATGATGGATTAACTGCACCTATGAAATCAATGCCCCATTGCCTGAAAGGTTCATCAATCACAATAGGTTTTAATGGCAAAGATGCCAACCTGGGACGGCTGACAAACTGTTGGCACAATTCACACTTACACACCCAAGAGTACGTGTCCTGAAAAAGTGTGGGCCAGTAATACTTCGCTCTCAAGATTTTGTGAGTGGTTACTGGCGCTGAGAAATCCCCACCACATGCCAAATCATGGTAAGATTTCAGCAACTTTTGCTGTTGTTCTTTATCAACACATCTAAGAAATGTCCCGTCCATTGCACGCTTATATAAGTCGTTGTCCCATAAGACAAAATTAGATGATTTCAGCTTGATGGTTCTCTTTTCCTTTGGAGTCAAGTGATTAGGAACTTCTCCGTATGTTAGGAAGTGACCGATGTTGGAATACCATTCGTCAGTGGTGCTAACAAATAGTACCATTGGGAGTGTACTGGGATCAACCTCCTCTTCGTCTGAAACTTCTTCATCCTCTGAAATTTCTTCATCTGGATTATTTTCTGCAATAAGCTGACAAAGACCACGTCCACGTATCAACTTAGTGGGTTTTATCTTGAGATCATATTCCTGGATCTTGGCAATCCAATTTCCTCTTTTTGTTCCAAATTCCTATTGTGTTAGGATGGATTTAACAGTCGAATCTAGAACGAAAACTTTCACATGACTACCTAGAATGTAGAACCGAAAATGCTTGATGGCTTTTACAACTGCAAAATCGTGCTTCTCCATCTGAGAATATTTCAATTCATAATTCTTCAGGGGGAAGCTCATGAATGCAATGGGGGATTCAAAGCCTTCATCATTTTCCTGCACCAAAATTGCTGATAGCGTATGCTCGGAAGCATAACTGTACATAACAAAATATTTGGTGTAATTAGGGAAAACCAACACAGGCGCATGAGAAATGGCCTCCTTGACATCATCGAACGTTGCTTTGCCTTCTGCCATCCAATGGAATGTGGCGTTACCCTTCATTATATTCACAATATGACAGGTCTTTTTAGCAAAGTCTAGAAGAAACCTCCTTAAGAAGTTTACTTTGCCGAAGAAAGAATGAACAGCTTTCTTGCTTGATGGAAAAATGAGAGATTTAATTCCATTGACTCTTTCCAAGTTGATCTTGATTCCTTCTGCAGATACAATTTCACCAAGAATTTTACCTTCTGTCACCCCAAAAGTTGACTTTTTGGGGTTTAGGGAAATACCGTGCTGATGGCATCTCTCAAGAGTTTGCCTCAAGTGGTAGAAATGCTCATGACGTTGCTTAGAGAAAACAGTGAGATCATCAAGATACACCACAATGAACTTTCCCATCACATCGCGAAAAGTGAGATCCATGGTACGTTGGAATATAGTGCCAGCGTTGATCAAACCAAAAGGCATCCTATGATATGCAAAGGTTTCCCATGGCGTTGTGAAAGCGGTTTTGTGTTGATCACTTGAATTAACTTCAATTTGATTATAACCGGAAAATCTATCCAGCATGGAGAGTATCTCAGATCCAATTACATTTTGTAGAACTTGATCCATCACTGGAAGTGGGTAATTGTCTTTGAGAGACAATTGATTTAGATTTCTGAAATCTACACAAATGCGTATTTCACCATTCTTCTTACGGACGGGGACGATATTGGCTATCCATGTTGAATGATTGATAGGGAATATTATCCATGCATTCAACATCTTTTGAACTTCTGCCAAAATCGTTCCAGAGATCTTGGGATTGTACTGCCTCTGCTTTTGTTTGTAAGGCAAAGCTCCAACCTTGAGAGGAATATCATGTTGCACTTCTTTAGGCCGAAATGATTTTAGATCTTCGTATGAATATGCCAAGACATCAATATACTCTTGTAGTAGTTGAGAAAATTGTCTTCTTTCTTCAGCCGTGCAACATTTACCAATGTTGACCATCTTAGGATTGGCTTCAGTTCCTAAATTGATCTGTTCCACTTCATTAGATGAGTCAAAATCTGAGAGTTGCTTCTTCACATGGCGATCATGCTTGTCAAAAAGATTTTCCAAGGATACTAATCCTGTGGGAATCTTATTCCCTTTGAGTTGCAAATATTCTTCACCTGTAACGGGATCTATATTAGACATAGATTCTCAAGGCAGAGAATCGCTACCCTCAAAATACAACTCATCAAAATTCTCTACTTTCTCAAGAAAGGCGATGATTTGATGATCGTCATTGAAAATCTGCCAGTTCTCTGAATTGTCAGGGACACTTGGGTGGAAAACCAACTCTATGGTGTAGGTAGAACCTTGAAAGTCTTTGTGTGGCACCAAGAGTGTAGCAAAGATTGCGAGGGAATCAACTCTAGTATTGTATTCTCTGGGAACAAAAGAGATATCAAAAGCTTTGAATTCCTCAACGGAATCCCATACTAGATTACAATAATGCCTGAGTCTATCATTCTTTGTTTGATAGAGATTTCTTACTTGACATACTATCAGCTCGGCATCACCTTGTGCATGAAGATTTTTTATACCTTTCTTCAGCGCAACTTGCATTCCCAACAATAGGGCTTCATACTCGGCGGTGTTATTGCTGTTATCAAACTACAACTTGAAGGAGAAAGGGAAAAACTTTCCTGTTGGCGAAATGAAAACCATTCCTGCTCTAGAGTCAGTCGAAGAGCAGCTACCATCAAACTCGAGCAACCAGACACCGTTGGGATCACCAATGCTAACAGTGTCGAAGTCCAAAGCTTCATCCTCTGATGAAGATTCATGGTCGGAGATGGACAAATCTCCTGATGACATCTCATTTGAAGTGGAAGAAATATCATCATTCTCTAACTCATTTTGAGTTGAGGATTCCCCTATCTCATTCATCTGTAGGTAGTAAGTTCCCATGCCTGAAGATTCGAACAAAATATGGGCTCTGGGATCATCTGACTTGGCAAATGAAAACTTTGATTCTTTTTCAGGAATCAGCTTTTGCATCACACCTTTTACTAGTATCCTTGCTTCGGACATATCCATACTTAGTTCTCCTCCAACATCTTTGTAGAAATTGCATCCAAGGAGGATACCGTATGAAGATGGTACATCGGCCACAAGGACCGTCATTTTTATTTTCTTCTTCGGGTATGCAGTGAATGTGTATTGCGCATCTTTGATCTGACCAATCAATGGCACTTGTTTATTCTCCATGGAAAAACAATGGCTAAAAGTTTTAGTCATTTCAAGGCCTAAAGCAGTAGCTACCTTGGCAAGCATCACATTGTCAGATGCACCAGAGTCTATGACACAGTTACTCAGCTTGAAACCATTTACGAGTAGGGAGATCAAAAATGGATCAATGCCTCCAGAAGCGGTGGGAGGATTAGATACAAGGTTACTCTGTGATATCTTGAGTTTAGGAGTAACTAGGATGTCAGAAGGAGTATCCTGACTTGGGGAAATTCTTTTATCATTGACGAACTTGACAAGCCTATCAAATTGGTCAGGGTTGGCTTTGAGGTATTCAGCCTCGGACATTTGAACCTTGGTTTTCTTGGCATGGTCAATAATGTCGAAATCCTGGAAAGAACTTTGTAGGTTGGAAGTTGTAACTTCACTGATTGGTTTCACAAAAGGTACACTAGTCTTTGGAATGAGAGGATTAGCTTTAGGAATAGCGGGAGTTGATGAAGGAGAACGAGGTGCACTTACTTGTGGATTTGCTGCTTTCTTAGGTTGCCAAGGGAGGGGAGATCCTCTTTTGGCGATAGTTACTGGTGGCTTCTCTTTTTCTGGAACAACAACAGCTTGAGCTTTATCAAGCTGATTTTGTTGATGCCGCGTAAAAATAGCGTAAGTGTCAGTCACCAAGTCGTCTTCTTCTTCTTCATCTTCTTCCATCATTTGCAAATAGCTAATCTTGGAGTCGCCAGCCGGTTCAGTTTCTTCTTCTTGGAAGAGGTCGGCATTTTCTTCTTCAAGATATACGGGTTGCACATAATCATCTTGTTCAGTCTCATAGTACCCTGCAGTATTGTTGGCAGGCAGGGCTTCCAGAGCAAGCCTTCCTGGAGGTGCTGGGAGACGGTTCTGATTTTTGTTGCCAGCATAATTAGGGAAAGTCATCCTAGGGATGTCCTTGTAGTTGTTACTGTTGTTGTTGTTTGAAACTTGTTTCTTAAGAGACAAAAACTCATTTTCCAACCTTTGGACCATGGGATCTGTAAAATTTGAGCTAGCAGTGGGAGTACTAACATTAGACGCCGAAGGCCTTGAGGCTTGCATCCTTTTATTTTTGTTAGTCCCCATCCTGATTTCTCCAGCAAGGATCATGTCGTCCTCTAGACTGGTAGCCAATTGCTGGGCTGCTTCAATGTTAACAAGATTTTCCCTACGTAAGTAGAAACTCACCTTAGGTAGTTGGGTGTTGATGAAGAAGCACTTTAGGTTATGATCTGTTGGTCTTGCATCATTCGGGCTTCACATCACCAACTTATTGAATTTTTCCACAAACTAGCGCATAGGCTCATGAGCTTCTTTACACATGGTGGTGAGCTGCGCCAATAGAGCATGTGAATCTTCAGCAGGTTTAAATCTTTCTTAAAATTTAGTGTGAAGAGTGGCCCAATCGGTGACAGAAGCATTAGGAAGAGTAAAGAACCATTCGGCTGCAACCCCTTGAAGGGATTCAATGAACAATTTTACAGAAACATCTTCATGTTCAATACCAAGAATGCCACAAATGATGTAGAATGCGGATATGTGCTCATCGGGGTGTTGGTTGCCATCACCTTGAAATTTTGGGAGATGCTTCCTGGATACACGTGGCAGTTCATGCAAAGGTGCAGCCAAATGGAGAGGACCAAAAGCATTTCCCCATGGTCCTGTAGGTGGTGCGGCCATGACTGGTTACATAATAGGTACTTGAACAGGACATCTATGGTAAACAGACCAAACACTTGGGAGAGGAGATCTTTGGCTACATGGAGGGTAGCTTATAGCACGTTGCAGTGGTGACCTTACTCATGGGAGAGTAAATGGAAAGTCACGTTGCAACAACTCTTCAAAAAGTGGATCTGTTATCCTTGAGCCCTCAATCCTCGTGTATATATCCGGTCTGCCAGAATGTAGATCTGAATACGATGGATGTTTCTTTGCCTTGGGCGCAGAAGTCTTCATATTTCCTCCTAGTCTCTTGCACAAATTTCTCATCTGGACCAATGGTGTAATCCACAATGGTGTGAATTCTCATGATCGATCTCATTGCAGATGAGTGAATCTTCTTACACCTGTCAAGATGCATTTTCAGGTTATCCAATGTGAGCCTTTTACCACAAATGATGTTTAGTGAAGGTTCTGAAAAGTCTGAACTGTCAATCAATTTCATGATGGCTTCTTTGAAGATCTGAGATATTTCTGAGGCTGGCAGGAAGATACGATTCTCCTCAAGGAGTTGACTAGGCAATTCTTTGATACCATTTTCAAGAATAAAGCGATGTCCTTCGACATCTTCCTGTACTTGGTGGAGATCTTCAGTAAGAGATTGAATTACTTGAATTCTATGTTTCAAGGATTCTCTTACCTCAACAAGCTTTTCTTTGTCAGGAATTACCCCAACCTCCACCAATTTATTGAGCTTTACCTGTTTCATCTCCGACCATGATAACAGGCATTTCTCCATGTCTCTGTGCTCCTGGGAAAGTACACTTTTTTCTTTATCAAGCTTTGTGGTGAGCTTGGCCAACAAGGTAGTTTTCTCGTTCGTAGCAATTATAATATGAGATCCGTGCTCAATGATCTTCTCAACAAAATCATACAACACTCTGCCTTTGGAGGTGAACTTCTCAGCTTTCTTGACAGCAGGGTCTTCAATTCTTACCACTATCAGCGGTTGTGCATTACTTGGAGAACCTGCAAGTCTCTTTACAACAGTGGCATAATTCTCTGCCCTCTGTTTGTACATATTGCAAGCTTGCTCTACTTTATCCAGTCTTCCAGCCAAGATATCCAAAGTGACTTGCGCATCGGCCTTTGCACTTTAATTGGTAACCTTTCCAAGCTGGAACTTTTTCACCGTGTAGTCTTCCATATTGACATCACCTTCTTCATGCAGTGGTATGCCAATCTCTGCATACTTGTGGCCAGACTTATCAACGTTAAGCCTTGAGTATACTTTTTCCTTTTCTTTTCCTTTAGCCTTTGGAAGGACTATCTCTTCGAGGTCGAGCTCCTTCGGAGAAATCATTTGCTTTTTACGCTTCGACACTTGAGATTTTAGCCTAGGGGGAAGAAAGGAGGTGTGAACTTTTGGATTTACTGTCAATTCAGCTGTCATCGTTACTTCTGATGTTATTGTCATGTCTGAAGTTACCATGAGTATCGTGACAATAGGAGAAGTGTCTGTCATCATTGCTCCTGAAGTTTGCACATTGAGCTGATCACGCATTGACTCATTCATAAAACGATTGAATTCATTTCCAGAAGTGATATCATACGTTGGCGAAGACAAGATAGGAATGGACGATGGAGGGCTCGATAGTATATCAACCGTATGAATGCTTGTCACTGACGGAGTATCAAGTGGGGTTGATGTTGCAGGGATAGTCGATATCTCGACTGTAGGAATGCTTGTGGTAGGAATAGGTGACGAGGGAATAGGAGGTCGAGGAGTTCTTGAATTTGGAGGGGTATGAGGAACATTGGAAGTCACAGGCGATGACATTCTGGGAATTTCCTCAACTACATTCTTAGGAGGATTAGTTCTTTCTTGATCATGCCCGGGTTCCTATTGATCACCCTGTTGTCTCTTTGATTCTAGTTCCCCTTCAATATCACCTTCAGATCCTTCTTCAGAATCTTCTTCAGACTCTTGCCTGCTTTCAGAAACCTCTGCTGCATCGGAGTCTGCTTCTGCTGAATCTTCATCTTCAATGGATTGATCACTTGAAGTTCCTTCTTCATCAGAATCTACCTCCTCTGGAATAGACTTTTTACCTTTAGAGTGAGATGGATTAGATTCCATGATTTCTGTCTCTGGGATGAATTGGGTATCTTTCTTTCCAACAGTGAACTTGATCCTAGGACCTCTTCGTTAAGAAGTGGGAACGGCCACTGATTTATTTTTGCTATGGAGTTCTTGCTATTGGCGAGCTTCTGCTTCAGATTCTTCTCCTTCCGAGTCTGTTCTGAAACTTTTCATTTCATAACCATGTTTATGTAACCATTCTGCAGTGATGGCTAGGATTGGCCTCAATCTCTCACTTATGCTGGTAGTCTCTTTTCTTGACCATTGAATTGCAAGCAACGACCTTTTAGCAATTCCTTGCTCATCATAGACAACATTCATGATATCACTAGCATCTATAAAATCCTCTGGTAGGTTAGCGATATCAAGGTCTCTGATTTGTTGAACAGTCAACCTGCAATAGTCCATTTTGCGAATGGCCTCTTCATCTATGCAATCAGCCCAGATGTCCTAAAAACGGTACTTGTGATGATGACCCCTTTGCAATCTTTTTCTAACATCTCGATAATCAAAATCAAACCTATACCTGTAGGTCTTGATTGTCATGATCTGCATTTTAGCATAAACAGACTTAGCCTTTTGTGCAGTAGGGATAGTGTATCGGCCAATGGTCAATAGGAACTTGAATCCACGCTTGTGGTTGTTTCTTCTTTCTTTTTGCACTGACATCAACTTTCTGCATGTTTCCATGAGAACCCACTTATCTAAAGGATAACGTGGTAGCATGTAGGGACAACTAGTGTAGCACCCTACTCTCAAGTAAGTAAACATTGGGAATTGAAGAAATAGGCATCCAACTTTACTTACCACCTTATAAGCCTCATCAAATACTCTCCTTCTTTCAAGAGCCAGATCAAAATTGAAAATCAAAGGGGCGAAGAAAGCATCTGTGACTTGTCTGAAGTGATGAAAGATTTCCTTTAGTGCCAATTGATAGAAAAATCTGTACATAGGTACCATCATCTGATTCCCTTTTGTAGATAAACCTGGGAATTGTCTCATCACAGCCATCACGCACACCAGGTAAGAAGTCATAGAATTTCAATGTGGAAGGAACATTGATCAACTGCTCATGTATCTCATCACTGATCTGTTTGCCCTAGTCAATGTGCACCTTTTGTCTTCTTATAATCCTGATGTATTCATACATCCAATCGTGAAAAGTGGATGATTCAGGAAAGCCTTTCACTCTGCTTAGAAATGTGATCATATCTTTGACGTCATCCTTGAAATCGCTTCGCAGGAGTCCCTTTGGCCATCTAGAAACAGACTGCCTAGGATTCTTTAACCATTGAGTATTTATTAGGTTTTTAGCCTTATTGGGATCAGCGTCAAAAACCTCTTGTGCTTTTTGTATAGAAATATCAATGTATTTCTCCATATGAGGAACCTTGAAAACAATGTCAAAGAAATCAGGGTCGAGTCTCAGAATCTCATGCATGGAAGAATCGATCACACTTCTACTCTCAGTGATGTAGTGAGACGCCACTTGAAGAACAAACTCTATATTATTTGTAGCTGTAGGGAACATTGCCACCAAATGAAGGTTGTGTACAATCGCTCTCATTGGATCAGGAAGGGTTTTTGTCTCTATTTGCTTTTCAAATCAACCAAGTCCTGATGACCAACCTCTATATCTTTTATCTCTTCCACCTTGGAGACCACTACGGTTGGTGGATAGACACGTTGATATTTGTACTTCATTTTTCCTTTCACTTTCGAAGAAAATAGAGGTTTACTAGAAGTCATTAGAAACAACTGGAACTTTGATCACTCTGACTTGAAGATATTTGAAAAGAGACTATAAGGTGTTGAGCCAGAACAAAAATTAGTCGTTAGGAAACATGGGAATGTGCGTAACGAGCAACAATGATGGGAAAGCATTGAGCAGATGGCAAGGCACGCAAAACGATGCACAAAATGGAAGGAACAAGGTTCAGGAATGAAATGGACAGAAATGAAGTTTATCTGAAAAAAATTGTAAAAAGTGTAAGGGTGCTAAAATAGAGCGCCCTTACATTTTGGAAATTTCAGTTTTGATGCAGGGGCGCTAAATTTTAGCGCTCCTACACTTTTCAGAGTTAGATTTTATTTTGACATGTTCAACATGTCAGGGCGCTAAATTTTAGCGCTTCTGCATCTTTGGCATATTTTGGTAAAACAAATGTAGAGGCACATGAAAACGACGCTCAGGGTTGGAAAAGTGTTATTTTCTTGTAACATGGAACGTTTTGAAAACAAAATTTGCTTTCCTTTGGATAGAGCTGCAACTAAAATTCATTTTATTGCCATCACAAACATCGCAAATGTGGATGAGAGCCAAGGATAACGACCTTACAAAATAAGAGTTTCCTCAATGTGATGTGTTAAGACGTGATTGCAAGGTGACAAAGAAGGAAGCCAACACAAAATACGTTGGAGAGAAGTGCATAAAAAGAATGACACGCAAAGAAGAGATTGCAAATGAAACGTTAGGAAGAAGAAAGAAAAATACGATTTCAAAACAAAACGTGAGGGTTGCATCGTGTGAGGGCAAATGGAAAAACGTGAATGGAGAAAAACACGTATGACACACAAAAACTCGATGAAGAAGAAGCATGGAAAGGGCATGAGAAACAAAAACGTGAATGGAGAGGAAGAATACGCATGTGGGGATGAAAAACATTTGAAGAGAACGAAGGTAAGATAAAAATGCATATGAAAATCTCCAGATATGTACAAAAATGAAAGAAGAATAAAGAGAAAGTAGGGATAACGACTTACCAAGATGTAAACGTGAAGATTGCTGGAGAGGAACCTCAAATTTCCAAAAAACGTGTTTGCAGTTTGAGGAGAACTTGCCCAGCATGAAGAGAGGAGGAACAAAGATCATAAACCAAGAAAAAGGCAAAATAAAACACTTTTAGGTGAAAGAGAAAATCGAAAACCTAACTCAAGTCAAGCAATAAATTTAGGCACGAAAAGTGGCACAATTGACAAAAAATGTGAAAATCATGAAGAAACGCGCTAGAGCCAGAAAAAGTTAAGTGTCAGAAAAAAGTGTAATAGCGCTAAAATTCAGCGCTATTACATTTTGGAAATTTCACTTTCATGTAGGGGCGCTAAATTTTAGAACCCATGCACTTTTTATACTTAGCCAAAATTTGGCTTGAGAGCAAGAGTGCACTTTTTCAGTGCAACTGCATCTTTCGCAATTCGCTAAGTACGAATAATGAGACTTCGCGAAGGGGCTCGTTTCGAAGGTCTTCACGAGGTGAACATGGGGGAATGCTCGAATTGACTATTCGAGGCTTAGGAATTCATTTCGAGGTGGCTTGAAAATCACTTCGTTATGCGTACTTGAACTTCACGAATCCTAGGAAAAGGACAAGTTTCGTAGGGGGGTTATCCGTGGAACGAGTGCTGCTAGATTCCGTGATAACATACCTGAACTTACAACCTTTGGATTGGGATATTCATCTAGACATTATCAAGCCTTTGATTACTATAGATTATGTAGTGTATCTTTCCTTGCATCCATTCCCTTGGATATCTATTCCTGATGAGCCTGTGCCGCTACCTGGTGAGGAGGAGGTTGCAGTTGTGCATGGTTGCCAATGGAGGAGAGATGAGGGTGTGGAGGAGGAGAAGGATGTGAGGAGCAATGATGATGAGGATAGCAGTGATGATGATGAGGTGGAGATAGGGTTGGAGATGACGGAGGAGATGGTGGTGGAGGAGGTGGAGGACCAGGTGTAGCCAGTGGGTCAGGTGGAGCTAGTGGATTTGTTCTAGTTTTGGATGTTAGAGACATCATGGAGCCTCGTAAGAGGTGATCATTGATAGCCCCTACAGAGCATCATGTGTGAATCGGTCTACCTTCTTAGCAACAGTAGATGCAGATTGTGAGCCTATAGGTGTAGGTACATATCTTACAAGGTTAGTTGATACAGGCTTGGGGTTTACTAGTGCAGAATTAGATGTAGATGCAGATGCAGGCCCAGTCTCATGCACAGGCTCTCTCTTAGGTATAGACACAGTTAGCACTAGCTCAGGCATAGATTACCACTTTGACAACTGAGAGAGATGCAGCTAGATAGGTTGCAAAGCAAGCACAAAATACAACTGAGAGATTATTGAGATTAGTTGATGGTACTTCTATGGAAAATTATGTGAGAGAGGTTCTCTGCATGGGCAAAGAGGTGGAGTATTACAGATGCAAATAACATGATGTTGTTCCCTCTGAGCAGAGAGTTAGTTATGCCCAGCCTTGATCATGTAGGACTCGTTATAGGATGGTAAATGTGGGTGTGACACAGCCTCTTCCGAGAGACCCGAGAGATCCTAGTACATCTGGTGGGGAAGGTACTAGTCGAGCAATGCCAACACCATCTAGGGCTAGCACTACATAGCTCCAGGGTTGGATTGTCTGATATATTTTGAGACATGATGTATGCTCCAGGTATTTGATTTACAACCATTTTTGATGTTGTATATCTTTACATATTGGACTTCATTGTATACTTGACATTATGATTTTTGAGATTTATATGATATGCAGTGGATTAATCAATCTATATGTGCTATATGATTCTATGATGGATGCATTTAATTTCCTATTTCTATATGCCATGTGATGATTTATATTATGATGTTATGGATGCAATTTATAATCATTATGATATGCTATGATTTATATAAATGTTTTATGTGATATGCCTATAATGATGATGTATGGATGCATGATGATAGTTGCATGGTAATGGATATATGTAAATGATATGGAAATGCATCTATATGTATGATTTGTTTTTGGGATATGATTTTAAATGATATATGGCATAATAATGAAGATGAATATGTTGTACTCTATTTTTTATTTTTTTAATGCAAATTAATGATGCAAATAAATGGATGAATGAATGATCAATATAATGGTACTTCAATTGTATGATATATAATATGATGAATGGGTGAAGAAAATGCAAGTACATAGAGATTTTTTTTTTATAGTTTTTCTCATGCAATTTTTTTTTTATGATGCGATGCACAAATGAAGAAATGACATGATAAATGCAAATTATATGATAAAATGTTTTTTTTTTTTTTTTAGACTGCAGGAATCGGGTAGCACGACCCCCTATAAACTGCAGTGCACCTGGTAAACTTTTTAACGTGACCGGCGGCGCTAGCGTGACACGCCCTCCGGTACCACGGGACGGGGGGAGACTAGAACTCATGACCAGCAGAGCCGCAACGGAATTACTTAGCCAACCGAGCTAGGGCCCCCGCCCTATATGATAAAATGTTTGAATGATGGAATGATATAATAATTTTTTTCTAATGTATGCAATGGAAATGATTATGAAGCTACATGATAATGATGATGTTTTTGTTAATGTCAGGTATACTCAATTCATTAATGAGATGACATCTTTTTTGAATTCTTCACCAATATTCGTAATAAATACTCTAAAGATGTAAAACTATCATGAATGCAATCTAATTTTCCATGAAAATCTACATGCAAACATTGGAATCTTAACAATCCTTTTATTTTCTTGTTATAATCATGGAGCTTTTAAAATGTTGAAAGTGAGTACAAGCGTCAATGGTATAATTTAGACCAATGATGACCTGAGTAATACTTTCATGATTTTTGATATTAAAAGGTAACACAAGAATCTAAGTATAATTGAACCGAGATGACCTGATCATTTCTTGCGTAAACAGACAAGAATCAATCATTTTATTATGTGAATTGGAATGTCATTAGTGATACTTTGTAGAGCATGTCTTGCGACAATTCACACAATAAATAATTAATTCACAAACAACAAACAAAGAAAATATCATTCTTTTTACTGGCTTCTCTAGTTCAATACATCATCGAGTTGCTCCAAAGAAATGATAACAATGATCAAAGTACAAAAAAACAACCTCTGCTTAAAATATTTCAATCATTATTTAGATTAGATCATCCATTTTGAGTTGTTCTAATTGGTTTGATTTCAACTATCTTGATGTGGATGGTTGATTTTCTGAAGTGATCTGATGTTTGATGTATGTGTAATGTTGAGTTTCTCAATGATCATTGTGTGTGTTGTGTTGTCATACCATTTTTTGTCCATTTGTTTAAGCTCAAGTTTATTTCCCCCAGTGGTTTTAGGATTTTTCCCCCAAGCTAGGGTGTGACATGATCACTTTTCCAGGATATGTACATGATGTTCACCTTTCAGATGTTAGGTGGAAAATTGATGGCAAAAGTGGATGACCAAGTCATGCATCCAATAGATAGAAAATCTGGTTTAAATCACAAGTAGCACTTGCTTCCAGGTTTTCACTACTTATTTTTATTGCACTTTTTTAGACTTTATGATTGTTTTTGTCTTTTTGTCTTTTTCTGATTGTTTTGTATTTTTCTGTTCTTTTTTTTGTATTTTGTATTTTTTGTCACCAAGATGCCTATTTGCCAAGTTTTCATCATGACGACCTTTTCAACTGTGCACTAGATGAATCAGGTATAGAATTTCCTGAGATGGATATTATTGATAGTTTCATCGAACAGATCCCCTTCAGTTGTAGATAGCCGATAGGCTCCAAATCCATAGACCGGTATGATTACAAAGGGACCTAGCCAGTTAGGCTCAAACTTCCCTTTCTTTTCTCTGTCTTGATTTTTAGGGTTTTCCTTTAGGACGAAATCTCCAACCTGAAAGACTCTAGGCTTTACCTTATGATAGTAGCTTCTGGACATCCTCTGTTGATATGTCATCAAATGGTTCATAGCTTGTTGATGACATTCATCCAATAGTTCCAGCTCTTGAAGTCTAGAGACCCTATAATCGTCATCTGGAATGATACCCTTCAGTGATACATAGAGTGATGGAATCTCAACCTCAATGGGTAGTATAGCCTCTGATCCATATACCAAGGCATATGGTGTAGCTCCTATAGGTGTTCTGATGCTGGTTCTATATGCCCAAAGAGCAAGATTTAACTGAATGTTCCAATCAAGTCCAACATTGTTGACAGTCTTCAAGATTTTCAAAATAGTTTTATTTGATGCCTCTACCTGGTAATTTCCCTAAGGATAGTATGGTGTTGAAAAATGATGTTGGATATGAAACTTCTCACATAGTTCCTACACATCTTGATTCTTAAAAGGTCGACCATCGTCTGTGACAATGGACTAAGGAATTCCATACCTAGAAATGAGGTAGTTTAGTATGAAAGATGATATTTTCTTCCCAATGATTGTTGCTAAGGGAACCGCTTCTATCCATTTTGTGAAGTACTCTATTGTTGTGATTATAAACTTGTGTCCATTGGATGAAGACAGATTAATCTTTCCTACTACGTCTAGTCCCCACTAACAAAAAGGCCATGTTGATGTGAATGGGTGCAATTCTTGTGCTGGTACATGAATTAAGTTACCATGGATTTGACATTTTTGGTATTTCTTAACAAACTGAAAGGACTTATGTTCAGCTAGTAATATCCCAAACGGAGGAGTTTCTTCACTAGGGTTAGTATACTTGAATGAGTACCATCTAGACCTTGATGGTAAAGTATGTCAGTGATTGAGATATGTTGTACGGATTGGTGAATGAAATTGCATTTCTAGTTTCTAGAAAGATCAGGAGGAAGGTTATTGTCTTTCAAGTAAGCATAGATCTTTCCATAATGGAGGATTGACGATCAGCTAAATGGAATATGGTCTGAGATTCTAGGTTATCATAAGAAGGATTGGACACTTGTTAATGACCTCGCGTTTCTGGCAATTGTAAAAGAGAAGCAATTATTGCCATAGCATCCACAACTTTGTTTTCTGCCCTTGGAATCTATTCAAACTTGATATCCATAAAGTACTTTTAAAGATCATATATCATCTTTTTATATGACATCAACTTCTCATCTTTCATTTGATATTCATTATTCACCTGATAAATGACTAGTTGTGAATCTCCATATACTTGTAGCTTTGCGATTTTCCATTCAATTGCCACTTTGATGCCAATAATCAAAGCCTCATACTCAAGTACATTATTTTTACAAGGAAACATGAGTCTATAGGACCTTGGGATGGTGTTTCCTTGAGGTGTAACAAATAGAATTTCAGCACCAGACCCACATTGTGTGTATGAACCATCAAAATAAAGCCTCCATTGTTGTGTTGTCATAGTAAGAATGTCTACATCAGGGAACTCTATGTTCATTGGAAGATCATTTGGTAATAGAGCTTCAACTAACTGATCAACAGTCACTTGACCTTTGATGGCTCTCCTATCCACATACTGGATATCAAATTCACTCAAGAGCATGACCCATTTGGCTAGCCTCCCTATTAGAGAAACCTTGCTAAGTAAGTATTTTAAGGGATCAATATTTTCTATGAGTTTAACCGTGTGGGTTAACATATAATGTCTCAACTACTGGGTAGCAAATACTACCTCCAAACATGCTTTCTCGATGAAGGTGTAATTCATTTCATAACCATTCAGAGTCCTATTGATATAATAAATAGCTTGTTTCATTCTCTCAGGATCTTCCTATGCTAATAGAGCTCATAAAGAAATGTTTTTTGTTGCAATGTATAGTAACAATGGTCTCTCTTCTGTAGGTGGCATCAATATGGGAGGTGACATTAGATATTTCTTTATTTGATTGAAAGTTGTTTCACATCCTTCATCCCATTTGAAAGAGACATTATTATGTAGCAAATGATTGAAGGGATGACTTTTTTCTGCTAATTGGGAGATAAATCTCTTGATTGATATTCTTTGGTAGTGGCATTTCCATTATTTCCTTGACCTTGGCAGAATCCACCTCAATGCCTTTTTCTGAAACTATGTAACCCAGAAGTTTTGTTGATGTAACCCCAAACACACATTTCTTAGGATTTAATTTGATATTGAATTTCTTCAATCTGGTAAATATTTTTCCTAGAATCTCCAGATGTCCCTCTATGGTGTATGATTTTTCTAATATATCATCCACATAGTCTTCCATAAAAGTATGCATCATGTCATGGAAAATGGTGGTCATTGCATGCTGATATGTTGCACCTGCATTTTTCAACCCAAAGGGCATGATGTTCTAACATAATGTGCCCCATGGATATGTGAATCTTGTATTTTCCTGATCTTCAGGTGCTATCTTAATTTGGTTATACCCTGAGAAGCCATCCATAAGTGACAACATGGCATGTCCTACTATTAAGTCCACAATAAAGTCAATGTTCGGTAAAGGAAAATCATCCTTTAGACATGCCTTATTTAGATCTCTAAAATCTACACATATTCTGATACTATTATCTATTTTAGATACATGTACAATATTAGAAATCCACTCAGCATAATCGATAGACCTGATGAATCCTACATCTAACAACTTTTTCAACTTGGCCTTTACCATCAAGGCGATATGTGGATGCATTTTCCTTAGTTTTTGTTTCATAGGTTTTATCCCAGATGGTAGAGATAAATGATGCATTAGAAGATCTAGATCTAAACCTGGCATATCAAAGTATGACCAAGCAAAGTTAATGCTTATATCTTCAAAGAACTTGGTGAATTTTGGCTTTTCCTGTGCAGTCATTGATGATGCCAAATG
>VDFB02086081.1:67538229-67568158 GCA_007258455.2 Sequoia sempervirens | reverse complement strand
TTTTTCACTACATTACTCATAAATAACAAATTGCTGAGGAATTGCATGATAGACTCTTGTGCTGCTATAAATATCATGCCAGTAGGAGTTATGAAGCAACTTGGCATGCAGGTTGATACATATGAAGGGAAGTGCTATGCAATGGATAATCGACCTAATCCTGTGGTAGGCATTATGAGAGATGTTGAAGTCAAGCTGGCTACTTATCCTCAGGTGGCTTATAATATAGATATAACAATGATTGATACTCCTCCCTAGTTTGGGATGCTTCTATCAAGACAATGGACAACAACAGTTGGAGGAAATGTTCAATTTGATTTGTCTTATGCTACAATTCTAGTGAATGGCCAGGAAGTCAAATTGTATAGGGAGCCAAGAATGAACCAACTGGTTGATTATGTACCACAAGATTAGATCAATTATTTTTGTGATGTTGATCTTGGAAGTTTTAAGATAGAATCAGCCCAGCCAGAATTAACCAATAGTGATCCAATTGAAAGGCATGTGGCACAAAGCTGCAATGAAGTGTGGAAGATGTATGTTGATGGAGCATGCAACCAAGAAGGTAATGGAGCTGGGATTGTGTTTATTTCACTTAAAGGTATTACATTTAAATATTCATTCTTGTTGGATTTGAATGTACAAACAATGTGGCAAAATATGAAGCTTTATTGACAGGTCTAAACATAGCTGTGAAACATAAGATCAAGTTGCTAGCTATTCTTGGAGATTATGAGTTGGTTGTTTCACAAATTAAGTCAAAGTATGCAGAAAAGCACAAAATATTGAAACAATACAGGAACGTTGTATTGGACACAATTGAGTTGTTTGATGCCTTCTCAATTGAATGGATTGACAGATCAAAGAACATAATGGCTGATTTTTTAGCAAATGTGGCGCTCAAAAGAGATGATATCACATTGGTTGGGGTGTCATAGATTGAGTTCAAGACAAGGCCTGTTGTTCCTGATAACATTTATAGTTGGCAGGTCTTCAATGATGATACTGACCTTTTGAAATTCCTTCATTGTATAGATCAATATGAAGCCCAGGAAATTGACTTCAATGCTTTCATTGAGGAAGTGGATGGGAAGCAAATAGTGTTTGGAAAGGAGATCTTACAGCTCAAAACAAATAAGCTTCCTAAGGGCTTAGTGGCATTGGAGAGAGTATGATGGATATGATCGGTCCCTCATGAAGCAGGCACTAGTCAAAAGAGAAGATGTTGAAGAGATTAACTTGGGGACTAAGATGGCACCATGAAAGGTGTACATAGGAAAGAAGATAAGCCCTACAATTAGAAGAATGTTGATAGAGCTACTGAGAAAGTATAAGCATGTGTTTGCTTGGTCTTATGAAGATCTAAAAGCATACAGGGAAGATTTATTTTAGCATGAAATACCATTGAAACCAGATGCTAAGCCATTTAGACAAAAGCAAAGGTCTATAAATCCAACATTGGAACCTAAGATGCAAGAGGAATTGGAAAAAATTAGAGATGGAGGAATCATTAAACCAATCATGCATTCAACGTGGGTCTCAAACTTGGTCCCTGTGAGAAGGAAGAATGGAGAAATCAGACTATGTGTAGACTTCAGGAATTTGAACGTGGCATCTCTCAAGGACAATTATCCTCTACCCAATATGGAGGCTATATTTCATAAAGTAACATGGTGCGAGTTGTTGTCTATGATGGATGTGTTTTCGGGGTATAACCAGGTTAAGGTCAAAGAATCTGAGCAATATAAAAAAACATTTACAACTCCTTGGAGAACGTATGTATACATAAGAATGCCATTTGGTCTCACTAATGCAGGAGCGACTTTCCAAAGAGCTATGGATGTGGCATTTGTAGATTTGATCAATGCTATCATGGTCGTGTACCAGGATGACTTGACTACTTACTCAAAGAAGGTTGAAGATCATGTGCAACATCTGGAAAAGGTATTTATTAAAGCCCTAGAATATGGTATCAGCTTGAACCCTAAGAAGTGTCATTTTGCAGTCATAGAAGGTAAGCTTTTAGGACATATTGTCTCAAAAGAAGGGATTAGGATTGATCCTGAGAGGGTTGAAGCTATTGAAAAAATTCTTGTTCCCAAAACTGTTAAGGCTATACAATCATTCTTTGGACAGATTAATTTTGTTAGGAGGTTTGTTTCCAATTTTGATGAGATCATTAAACCCATATCAAAAATGCTGAAGAAAGGACAGAAAATGGAATGGACTGCAAAGGCCTTGGAAGCTTTTATATCTATCAAAATGGCCATTAAGGAGGCCCATGTCCTTAAATCTCTAGATTTTGCAAAGCCTTTTCAGATATTTTCTTTTGCTTCAATGCACACAATTGCTGCTGTTATGCTACAAAAGAATGAGGATGGTCATGAACTTCCTGTTTCTTTCTTCAGTAAGTCATTACAAGGGTCTGAATTTAAGTATGATATAATGGAAAAAAGGCGTTTGCATTAGTGAAAGCTACTAAAGCATTCAAACCATATCTTGTTGGAGCAAAGGTGATTGCCTATGTCCCTCATGCAACTGTCAAAGATATCATGACACAATCTGAAGTAATAGGAAAAACATGCAAATGGATTAACAAGATCCAAGAGTTTGACATGGAGATACAGATTACTTAAATTGTGAGAGGTCAAGGCTTGGCTAGGTTGATGGAAAAATCAAATATTGAGGCAAATCAAATCTACAATGTTGAAGAAGGAACTGCAATTGCAAGCATTGAGCACACTCCTTGGTATACTAATATCATGCATTACCTTAAGCATATGAAGTGTCCAGAGGAATTGAGTGATAGCCATAAAAGAACTTTGAAGTTGCAGGCATATAAATATGTTTTCATGGATGGAGATCTGTTTTGGAAGAATAGGGATGGTATACTATTGTTATGTCTTGATGAGTCTCAGGCCAAATATGTCCTAAGTGACATGCATGAAGGAGTTTGTGGAGGACATTATTCAGTGAAAAAAATTGCACACAAAATTCTCAGGGAAGGTTACTACTGGCCTAGGGTCTTTAACGACTCTTTTACACATGTAAGAAAATGTGAGGCCTGCCAGAAGTTCTCTGGAAAACTGAAGTATCAAGGGGCTTTGCCACTTCGAGCCTTGCAGGCTGACGCCCCTTTTTATCAGTGGGGAATTGATTTCATTGGAGAAATACAAGAAAAATCAAGTGGAGGATACAAGTGGATACTGGTTGCCACTGATTATTTTACCAAAATGGGTAGAAGCAATCCCAACTAAACAAGCTACAAGTAAAGTGGTGACAAATTTCCTGATGGACAACATTATCACCAGATTTGGTACACCATTGAGGTTAATCACAGACAATGGGATGTGTTTCAGGTCAAATTAATTCAAAATCTTCTGTGATACATATGGCATTACCATTTCTTATGCAGCTCCTTACCATCCACAAGCTAACGGTCAAGCAGAGTCGAACAATAAGAGTCTTTTGAAGATTATAAGGAGGATGTTAGGACAGAACAAGAAGGCTTGGGATTCAAAATTAAAGCTGGCTGTATAAGCTGACAGGATTACTGTGAAAAAGGCAATTGGAAAATCCCCATTTGAACTGGTGTATGGAGTACTAGCCAGGATGCCTTTGCAGAATTTGTTACCAGTCTACAAGTTTGTCCTTCAGGAAGATTTGGATATTCTTGAACCTATGGAGGGAAGAATGGAGCAATTAGCTGAACTTGATGAAATAAGGAGAGTTGCCCAAAACCAAAACATGAAGTTACAGACACAGATGAAGTATCTATTTGAAAAGAAGGCAAAGGATAGAAAATTTGAAGAGAATGACTTGGTGTTGATGTGGAATGCAAGGTGTCAGGAGAAGGGTAAGCATGGTAAATTTGAAGCTTTGTGGCTGGGACCTTTTGTTATTGTTGGGAACAGAGGTGCATATTCATATTATCTATAGAATATGGCTGGCGAAGATCAGGAGTTACCTGTTCATGGGAAATTCCTAAAGCATTTTTTCTCTTGAGCAACACAGAGGATTAAGGGTTTCCAGTGCATGGACAACTCTTGCTTATCCTCTTTAAAATTCTTTTCCATGCACAGTAGTTTAGGGTTCAGGTTCATCTCCATTTTGCATTCATCTCCATTTCCATTTTTCTCAATCGTTCATCATTTTGTGTCTGGTCTGTTCACCCAAAGATCTGGATCCTTGCAATGATCTCACTATCATTCATCCCCAGATGGAGCCACTGTTAGAACTATAAAAATCTGATGATTTTGCATGTTGATTTCACTCATAAATTTCCAGTTTGGTCCTACCATGTGCATATTTCACCCATATTTTCCATATGGTCCCATAGAATCCATCAAGTCTGCATTTTCACATTTTAGTTCCATATCAGCATGAAATCAGGGTCTTCCCATTCCATATTGTATTTATGCGAGTATAAGTCTATGTTTCTTATCGGCAAGACTTATTTAATGTCACAGTGATCGGGATCCATCTCCAAGCATCCATCGGCATGACATACACATTGTTTCGACGACAGAAAAGGATTATATCGGTAGGAGTTGTACCGTTAGAGTGATGTCTTACCGATTACATTATGTCTCACCGAATAGCATAAGAGGATTCACTTCAGCCAAACAGTTTGTATTCAGTGTGAAGTCATAACGAAATCACATTGTCACACCGACCAGCAACAAAAATGTGAACATCTCGGTAAGAGTTAAGGTTTTCGGCATATGGTCTTGGCGATATCCTTTTGTCTTATCGACTGACAATAGAAGGGCGATATCAGCAAGATATGTTTTCTTTGGAGTAAGTCATAGAGAATTCAAAGGATCTCATTGACCAACACAAAAGGAATATCTTGATAAGACTAATGGGCATCGATGTAATATCTTGGTGAATGGCTCCAGTCTTGCTGATCTTGTGAATGGGTCATGTCAATGGTCTTCGGAGTAAGTTCTTGTAGTCTGGCCGATTTGTTTTCTCACACCAAGATGTAGTTGCATCAGCATGAGAATGTTTATGTCTGGGGGATCAAAAATGAATGTAAGGAGATTTTCGATAGGAAACAGGGTGTTCTATGTAACGTCTCCCCGATAACATTATGTCACAGCGAAAGCAAATGAAACTAAAAGGGACGACTGACGGCGATTTAATTTCCTTCATCATAACTACAAGGCCGACATGTAATGGGCCCGAATTCAACGACAGGCCGACGTGGGAACTCAATGTGATATGTTTTTCTGATGCTAGTGTATAAATATGCAATTTTGTAATTGTAAAATCATAATAAGTTATTAGATATTCGATACACAGCAAGTAGATACAGTAGAAGAAAATTTCTCAGATCAGAGACTATTGTTGCATGATTTCAGAATGGAGTTATTTATGAAAATCAGTTGATGTTGCTGCATTTTTTCTGGTGTCAATTGTCTGTTGAATCTAATGAGAGTATTGCTAAGCTGTCTCCAAGATTGATGCTTTCTGGTTGTTTAAATTGATATAACAAGTTTATATTCAATTCATCAGTGCACATTTGTTGTATTTGTGTGGTTAATTGATTGGTTCTTTCAAGCAAAGATTAAATCCTTTTAGTTGATCATAGTAATCAGAGAGATTCATCTGGATTATTAAAGTAGAGCTTAGTAGTCACAGTCTTGCATGTTTATACAAGTTGTAAATATAATATATGCCAGATAATTTGAATTTTCTCCAAAGAAGTGTTGCTCATCTTTTTTTTCATTTGACTCCACATACCCAATAAGGCACTGGTCTCTACAATTTCATCATTTGGATTCATTCAGTTTCTCTACATCCGTTAATTGAGCATTTTAGGATTTAGATTAAGAAGATTGCTATTGCTATCAAGTTTGACTTCATTTGTTCACTTCCATCTGCCATTGTGGACAAATCATTGCAAGAAGGATAATCATAAGTCAAGTCTTCTTCATTCAGAAAGGTACACCCGCCTAGGTTTAGCAGCACCTGAAGAGTAGAAGGTTAAATTCTTTTGACCTTGTCTGTTACCCTGAAACTTATCAAGAGATTGGCAGCCTCTTGAGGCATCCCACCTACATTTTTGAGAGCTAACAGACCCAAATCAACATCTCCAATGTGAAAAAACATCAATTAATTACTCCTCAAAGATTCACAACATGCTACAAACACCATTTCGGTCAAGAGCAAGAAAAACATGAACACGCAAGATAAAATCACCAACCACGATCACAACAATCAATGCAGATGTGCAACAAAGATAGAGAATGATCTAGAAGCATCCACAACAATTGAAATAACTGAAATAGCATCATCTTCAATCAACAATACCAACTGAAGCAACAAAAAAACTATCAGAATATAAATCTTCATAACTCGATCAAATCTTCATGTGGATCTCTGAAACTTGATGTGGATAAACTAGATATACTCAGCAACAAACCCTTTAGTCCACAACCTCTTATCATCAATGTACATAACGTACTGACATACTAAATTTCACTTCACCACTGACAAACTGCAACTCTTCTCATTACAATTTTCTCAATATCCTTGACATATACAACTTCTAATGAATTAATGCTAATAGTGTTGACATCAATGAAAACCACATATCAACAACACTACCACAACATCCAATAGGTTGGTCGTCAACCATTGCACACAACTACATTTTAGGCCCTCAATGGCGAGGAATTCTTGTTTCAAACTTGTATTGTTTGAGTTACTCATCATGTTGAAGATAAGATTAGAATGAGAAAAGAAAGATACAACCCCTTTGGATAGAAAGGAATAGACGTTGATTGTAGTACTCTTAGATAGGCAACTAGAAGAGTCCTCCTTGAAAAGTTAACATGTAAGGATGTCCTCAAAATTCCAAAGTCGAGACACGACAACTAATGATGTGGTGAGACTACCAAAAACATCTTGATGAACAAACATTGGTATGCATGGAAAATATTTTATAAAATCTTCTTCCACACATGATGACACAAATGGTATGTAATTGAATGCAAGGACTATGATCTATATGTTTTTTTCAGTTGTGTGAGGTGCCACCAAAGATACATGTATGTGTTCTTAGTTCTTTAGGAACTAAATAAATAACAATATTTATCTCGTCAATTTCAAAATTAAGGCGTACCATATAACTATGATATTTCAAAATAAGTTACAAGATACTTGCAAAAGTTTGAAAATATTTTTTATAATGGTTTATAAAATTTTACATTTTAAAGAAATTAGTTACAAAAACTGAAATGACTCAAGAAGGAGGATCTATATATGTGTAATTGAAATACATTAGGAGGTTGGATTTATACCCCCATGATATTGTGGTTTGATAGTGAGACTCAATGAGAAAGGGAATTTCTTAATACTACAATAAGGAGACAATAATTCACTTTCTTTTAATCTAATCTTTTGTACAAATCCATATGAGTCTGTGAGCTCTATGTTTTCATTAGAGAAATAAAGAAGATATCTTGAATTTGTGTGTTTAATCATTTTTTTGTTGTAAACCCTATGCGTGATTATGTAATTTCTCTTTGGTGATTCCTCTATTATGTTAGATTATACATGTGTTAGATGTAAAATTTGTGAGTTCTAATCTTTTCATATGCTTGAAAGAAATTATTGTTCATTCTCATAGTTATTATTCATGAGTATGGAGTATATGAATTGTGTGTTGTTTTTCTTCATTCTCTTAAATCTAAAATTATAATGCATCTGTGTCATGGCTATGCACATATGTTAGTTTCCCCTTTTCTTCTTTTTGGTCAAAATCATAACCCTAAAAACTAAATTACATAATAAGAGGGAGTTGTACCTCATTAAAATTTAGAGGAAGATCACAAATGAAATGATAATCTCTCCAAATATTGGTAACTTTGTCTTTACTTAATGGGAAAATGGAGTTGAAAATTACTTAATTCTCATAAATACAAATCTATTACCGAACACATTTATAAGGTAAAGGAAAAATAAGTTGAGAAATAGAAATTACTAATTAATGAAACTTTATTGAAGGAAAGAATTTACCAAAAAAGAGAAAAATCAATCAAAGCACCAAATCTATTACTAAATTACATAATAAGAGGGAGTTGTACCTCATTAAAATTTAGAGGAAGATCACAAATGAAATGATAATCTCTCCAAATATTGGTAACTTTGTCTTTACTTAATGGGAAAATGGAGTTAAAAATTACTTAATTCTCATAAATACAAATCTATTACTAAACATATTTATAAGGTAAAGGAAAAATAAGTTGAGAAATAGAAATTACTAATTAATGAGACTTTATTGAAGGAAAGAATTTACCAAAAAAGAGAAAAATCAATCAAAGCACCAACACCATGAAGAGGAGAAACACTTCAATAAATAGAGGTGGGAAGACGATTTATAATTTAACTCCCAACTCCATGGATGACACCATTAACCTATATGTGTGCAAGGTTTCAAGATCCTCATATGGAGGAAGCTACACCTAAACCACTAATATTCCTTGATAAAGGAATTAAACAAAATGTCATCCTCACACATTTGTGAGGAGACAAAAAGGAAAAACTAATTATAAGGATTCCTTTGGAAGGTCCAAAAAATAATTAAATAATTACAATTAATAAATAATCTTTACCAAGTAAAGACTAATCTTCTAACACCCCCCATAAGCTTTACTTGGGGATTTTACATCAAACCCTTCAATGGGTTATAATCCTAGATTTTTACAATGAAAGAGAAATGTATCTTTACAAAGAGCTTTGGTGATAATATCTACAACTTGATCTTCACCTTTACAATACAAAATATAAATTTTCTTACAGTCTTCAATGTTCTCTCTAATGAAGTGATGTTGAAGAGCAATGTGTTTGGTCCTTTCATGAAAAATAGGATTCTTTTCCAAAGCAATGGGACTTTTATTATCACAATATAAGGATTGGGATCCTTTTGAGGTAGACCCAATTATTCTAGTAATTTTCTTAACCATCGTGCTTCTATGGATACATTTGTACAACCTCTATATTCATCTTTTGTAGAACAAATAGAAGCATATTTTTGTTTCTTCCTATTCCATGAGATTACACATGATCCAACAAATAAAAAATAGCCACAAGTGGGTCTCCCATCATTGGGATCACCTCCTAAATTTGAATTAATATAACATTTAAAAGTTTTGGTGGTTAAATTAAAGAACCAAGCAAATATCACTGAGCATCTATGAATTTTTCAGATTCAATCCTTGAATACTCAAGAGGTGATTGGACAAAGAACGAGAGGAAGCTATAATGCTTCCCTCCTGCACTTTGGCATTTCCAAAACTTGGGAGGGTGATCCCACAATGTGTATCCTACAATCTTCTAAACAATTATATCACACATTGTATAATAAAAACATATATTCCCATTGAAATGTTGATTAGATGAAATCCTCCAAGAAACTGGAAATTCCTTTAAAAGTATTGAACACCTAAAGCTGAGAATACAACTGTAGACATGAAAAATTAACATTATGCATTCGATCAGGTTCATTCATTAAGTAAACCAGGTTTCACATTCATCCACTCAGCAAATTAATCAAGTTCACCTTCATCCATCCATCAGGTAAATTAATCTCATTAAATTCATTCCTAAGGTTGAATAAATCAGACATCGTCCCTATAATTAAATAAATCAAACCTTCATTAAATTGAAATCCAAATTCATTTTCCATCCTTTTCTGATTTAAATAAATCAAATATTTCAATCATAAAAGTCAAAATCATCCTAATCATCATTAAGCTAACCTAATCCTAATTAGCCTAACCTAATAACCCATCACATCCTCTAGATAATCCCACTTGCACAAATAAATCAATTTATTGATTTATTAAATCCAACATTTTCCATCAACATGGCATCTTTGAGGAATATTCCCTCAAGTTTGAATTCAAAATCAAGTGGACATGTACATCCAACAAGGAATTAATAAGCTCTTACATGTCCCTTGCACAAGTCAAACTCAACATTTATTTCACAAATTTGAATTTGAAATCTCCCTCTCTTGGGCACATTTCCCAAATCTTGCACACTCCTCAACCACTCACAAGTTGACAAGTGGCCTCTTTTCATTGGCTTGTTCTTTATCCCACATTCATCCATTTGGCCATTCTCTCATCAAAATAATCTATAAATGAAAGGCTTCATTCTTGATCAAATCCTCCACAATCTCTTGCAAAGTCACTCTCTTAAACTGAGAATTGATTTTTTCCATTTATCATCTTAGCATTCCATATCATTCTTCATAGCATTTTCATCATGGAGCTTAAGCAAGGATTGGGAAAGGGCTATTTTCCACAATGGCACCAATCCACTATGAGATAAAGTTGGATCATGTTTTTTATATGCTTTGTTTGGTTTCCATTGTTTCATTTTATTGCATGATTAACGTGTTTCATCATTTCATAGGGATGTTGATAATTTGCTTTGTTTTAAACTAACCATGATAATGTGTGTTTTAAGGTTTAACCACATTGCAGATTTCACCATCCACATTATGGCGCTAGAAGGAGGGCCAATATATATTTAACATGCATATATATATATTGAAAAATTCAGGGAACATGAACACTCTTTATTGGATCTGTGTTTGACTAATCTGCATTTGTTTTTTTTTGAATCTGTATGCTTCCATTTTGGCATAGGAAAAGAAATACGTTGTTTCTTTCATTAATATTGCTATCTTTGTTTTCCATGCTTTGTCTGCCTTCTCTAGTTAATGGATATTGTGCACCGTATCCCTTTGGATTCACCATCTACTCTTGCAAGTTGAGCATTTAATATTGTTGTATGTGTTTGCTGTGGAACATGGATCAGAATTAAAAGCCTTTACTTGTTGTTTCGCATGACCTGCATCTAGCTTTAAAGTCTTTTGAATATCATTGTAGATCTCAGATTTACACATGCCAATGGAATTTAGTTTGAAAGTTCTTTTAAATGAAATTGGGGCACAACTTTACAAAGGCCAGCTACATTAACATAAAAGCTTGAAAGTTTCTATAAGTATATTTTAAATCCATTTTGTCCACATTATGCAATTTATTTAATTTTGCGTCCCATTTCCTTGAGACGCTTGATTCTCCTCCATTTACCTCGGCCTTGGGTTTTTGTTTCACTGCACCTTCTTCATCATTTTCGTGAATGAGTATGCAACATTAAAGTATACTTTGGAGCTTACCCGAATGGCATTTTCAGGCACTTTATCCTTATTAATCATAGTGTCAGCAAGAAGCAATGAATAATTCTATGTTTTGGAGTTACCAGTCTACATCTACAAATTCTGAAACCCAAGTGGTACATTAAGATATATTCTAAGCATTCACAATTCTGTTAACTTGTCTCATCCATAGAATTTGAAAATAGAATATTGTAGAGGTTTAAATGATCTCTCTGAATCAATTTTCAAACTGTTTCATCTGCAGCGCATGAACATAATAGGAAGTATCTCACCTGTGCTAGGAGGAAGCTATGCAATGGTTATGGAATTTGTCTTTACACCTGCCAAATGTAGTAGCTTGAACTTCCTTGTTCACTGCCTTTTTAATTCCCAACCTTTGCTTGAAAGTTTCTTGTGCAACATTCTATCAAACAGTTCACGTGCCTTGTCTATGCTTCAAAATTATTTATGGCAGAGCTCACACGCGATAAGTACAATTATAACAACATGTTTTGTCAGAGGTAGTATCTAAAAAGAGTGTTGTGTTTAATACAGCTTGCAAAGGCATGATTCAAGGAGCCGTTGGACTCAATCACCTGAAGGAGAAGTAGGTCTATCTAGGATGGTTGGGAAGAGTTTCCTTCTCTACCAGTAATTTCTTTTGTTATTTTAGTGGAGTAATTTTTTAAGAACTAGTAAAGATGCATCATTCCCTCAATTGGAAGAAGTCAAACGTTCCTTGTGGTCCATTCTAGAGGAAGCAAAACACGCATTTACTTCTAGCATCAGATCTCATTAAAACACAACAACCCCTCTCTACATTTTCCTTTGTCTGTTCGAGGTAAGAAACACCAAGAGTGGCAGTGGGTTATTTTATTTTTATTCTTAGGAAGGGGCAGACCTTCATGTAATCACTTCTACCAGTATAAAGTTGCTTCAATGCGTTGTTCCTGTTGCAATTCAAAGCCTTTCATATTAAGGAAATGGCTGGCATATCTCTCACAATTCTTGTCTTTTGCTCATTTAATTCTTGTCAACTTTAAGCGCTTCTTGCTAGTTTTTGATAAACTTAACACCTGCTTTTGTTTTTCTCATGATAGAGACTTGTTCACACGCTACTTGTCTCATTAAAGAGGTGTTCACATTCATAGATCTTCACACAATGTCGCTGGTTTGTATGTTACTATGATATTTGTTGATGATAGGTGTTAAATGTCTAAAATTGTGCTTAAAGTCTGCAAGTTCCTTTGGTAACTGTTGATGGCGATTTTGGCACCACAACAATGCAAATAGAGTATTGCTACTCTGCTTCTCCTGAAAGAGAAAGGAAACACATGGATTCCTTAGTTCCCAAGGTCTTGGTAGTTGGGTCTCAACTGTGCTAATGTTACTCAGTGGTCAATGCAACAATAATATTCAAGGCGCCTGCTGGTATTGAGCTTCTGGATTGCTCCAAGATCAAACATGAAATAAATCTTATACTAACCAAGGGTTTTAAAGAAATATAAAAAGATAGACTAGGGTTTTTAAATAGAAAAGAATAATAGTTCATCCGACCTTAACCAAACTTGCTAACTTCAAGGAATTTGTAAACTAAAACTGTAGAACACACTTAACTTGTGACCAACACACAGTTGCATTCATTCATAGTGCTGATTTTAACAACTGATTATAGACTACCATTTAAGCAAAACATAAAATGAGATTTCATTCCTTGAAAGCTTTCAAAATCAAATGATTAACTTAAGATAAATACCGTTCTGGAACACAATATGAAGTAGATTCAAATCTGGTTGCTTCTACTGTGGGTTAGACAGATAAGCAACATTTACAAATCTGGCACAATCACCAGTGTACAGAAAACCTGTATCTTCAGACTGCTTCCCTCTATACTAGGAGAACTTTGAAAATACATTACAGTCTGTACTGAAATCTAACTGCTAACCAAGAAGACAAGAGAAGCTCTCATTATTGAGAATCAAGATGCAACTCTATCTCCCTCTACTAACTGACTAACTCCTAACAGTTCTAGCTCCAAACAGTTCTCTAAACCTAGAAGTTCTAATCTAGAAGTGCTCACCCTAAAAAAGTTCTACCTGTGTGTGGGAAATGCTAGTATCAAAATGAAACAATAAAAACACACCAATGCAACATTAAACTAAAGAAAGCAAGATAAATTGAAATGAAATCAAACAAAGCTTCTTCAGAGTCATTCCATTGTTCTCTATCTCCAGTGATTCTCTCAAAGCTGTTGCTCTCAGATTGTATAAGGAAAGCTTTTTAGAATGGCAACCTACAGAACGAGTATGCAAAGGGAGAATACTTCTCTATCCTATATGCTGGTGGAGTGAAATGTTGATATACGGATATGCACAAGGGTTGTAAATTATGCACAAGGGCTGTGGATTATGGATCCTATTGAAACTATGATATGAGGATGATGGGCCATGATATGGATTTCTAATATGCTAAGATATGCTATGCTATGATTCTAAAGGCTATGGATGTTGGAAGGCTAATTGACTATAGTTTTCCTGTATGAAAGCTTCTATGTTTTTCAGAGACCCGGTAGTCCTTTTTATAGATTTTTACACGCAAGAGCCTAGTTGGAAAAGATCAATGGTTGTGAGATTGTCTAGTAAATTTGAATGGTGAGAGATGGAGAGGTTGAGAGGAAGATGGAAGATGTTGGGAGGTTGGAGTGAAGAATGGAGGCTTGTCTTCAACCCACGGGAACAACTTTGCTTAGGAATAGAGAAATTAATTTTCTGTTTTGAAGTTTGTTTCACGTTTGTTGAAGATAATCCAAATTAAATAAATAGATTTATTTAATTTTATGTGAGTTTGATTTTTGATTTTAGGACTATAGAAGATTTAATTAAATATTTGAAATATTTAATTGTGAATAGACTTTAGAAGAATTTAATCGAATATTTGAAATATGGAATTGTGAATGGACTTTAGAGGAATTTTAGAAGAGAAGAATATTTAATCTTTATTTGAATAAAATATTCAAGCCAAGATTATATATTAATTAATATAAATAAATTATTTAGATTTATTTATACATAGATTGAATTCAGAGATTTAATTAAATATTAAAAATATTTAATTAATTACCAGACTATTGTGATGTGACCATTTTTAGGTGTATACACTACGAGTAAAAGTTCTTAAACCCTTTATAAAGAGGCAAGAATGCCATATATACATCCTCTCCCGAGAAGAATGTCAGCCCTTGTTTTTAGGGTTTACAAAATATCCGTGGTGTCAGAGGGTCGACGTCCAGATCTTTAACAGAAGTTGGTTCTATTATAAATCCAAATCCTTGCTGTCTTATGTCGGTGAAGATTGTCTCCTGGAAAGATCTATAGATCTTTTGCAGCTACCGCACTTATTTCTGGCCTTTGTGTCCCTTTTCGGACTCTAGCGGAGCTGCTTTGAGTGCCCCAAAATGTCACCATTAATGCCGAGCTACCCCTATCAGTAGATACCAATTGTCCATTTGACTCACGACTTTATCTTCTTCCTTCGGCGCTCTTCCCGCTCTAGATCCGTTCTTCTGCAAGTTGTCGGTGTAGCCTGGGATAGTCGGTGAGATGTTTCGGTGAGACATAGAGGTCATACCGATCTCGCAAAGACCATCGACAAGACCAACATTAGTTGGGAAGATGCTTTAGTGAACTCAATGCGTCACACCGAGGGCACAAAACATGTCAGCAAGATCCCATCGGGTCAGCAAGACCTTTTGTCGAGATCCCCAAGAAATATCCTCATGCACATGACTTGATCCTACAAAACAAGGTCTTCATTAAAACAATACATTAATATCATACCTTTTACCAAAAAGGAACTTAACTCCGGTGGAGGCGGAATAAAAAATGAAATGGGAACACACTTCCCCTTATAAAACCGACGGAGGCGAGACCAAATTGGGACCGGGACCGAGAAGCAAAAAATTAGACAAGTCCCGGCGGAACCGGGATCAGGAAAAAACATGACCCAGAAACGACACCCCGTCAAAACTGGCGGGGTCGGAACCAAAAAGAAAACAGAACCGGGACCAGAGTCGGGATGGGATCAAGCCATGGAAATAAACAATATTTCCAAGTTCATACCCCATCCTGACTCTGCGTCTGCAAAAGAAACCAAAATGCGCAGGACGAAAACAAATGCCACAGCAGAACCGGGACCAGAACCAAACACGAACCAATTTTTTTTTCAAGTTTCAGGTTCGGATTCTGTTCTGAACCCGCTTCTGACGATACCAAAAAGAAAGACAAGGAAAAGAAGGAGGAAGGGGAGGGAAAACCGCATGAGAAAACAGAAGAAACCAGAAGTGAAAGAACAAAACACGCGGAACCGGGACTGGGGAAGGAAAATAAAATAGAACTTGGAAGAAATTCCAAGTTCGGTTTCGTTTTGGTTTTAGCCCGCCAAAAAAGCCTAAGGCCTAAAAAGAAAATACCCAAGGCAAAGGAAAAAAGGGAAAACGACCAACCAAAAAGGAACAAAGGGAAAGGTGGAGTCGAGTCTGAGATGAAACACGGATCAGGAACCTTAAACTTGAAGAGTTCAATGTCCCGATTCGGATCCGGACTCGGCTCCTACAGAACAAAAGGGCGAGACCAAGGAACTATCAGGACCAGAACCGGGGAAGGAATAAGACCAGAACTTGGATGATATTCCAAGTTCGATATTGGTCCCGGTTTCGCTTCTGACATAACTTTAAAAGAAAAATGCCTAAGGCAGAAACCAAAGGCCAAAGAAACCAAAAGAGAAGGGGGGACGCATTTTGATCCAGATCAAAGTGGGGTGGTTATGCAATGCATAACAAATGGCGACTCGGCTGGGAAAATGGTTTAACTATTTTCATGAATCTGAAGGATTCAGCTACCCAGAACTCTTGGTTCATGAACATTACAACTCCAGTTGGGTCAACTATAACAAGCAAGGTAGAGCTAGAATCTCAAATGTAAGTCAATCGATGGCTACCCGAAATCAACGTGTGTGCTTGATTGTGCATCACTCTCTCATGAAGTTTTCTTCATCTTTTGGACAACAATGTGTAAGATTTGAACTACATGAGTTGATTTCCTTCATGCAATGATTTCCTGGGCATTGCTTTGCTGCTAGTCAGGCGTCCATATCCCCAATGAAGATACCTCTAGTTCTCTCACAGCATTGCTCTACTGCCAGTCAAGCGTCCATAGCCCTGATAGAGATACTGGAATTACCCATTCATATCAAATCCTCTTTTTCTTTTGATAATTCTTTTCTTTCCTCTTGAAGTTTCAAACATCTTGGTTAATTCTTTTTTTTTTTTTACAATATGTCAAATATTAATATCTGATCTGGGTTGAAAACTACAATGGACCTCATAACAGCACTTGGAAGTCGGATTTTTCACTCAAATCTTACAACACTGTCATCCTAGGACAAATAAACTACTAGAAGAGGAGATGATTTTAATGATTTGTGATAGATTCAGGGGAGCTAATGAAGGATTGATCTATATAGGATCTAGGACTAATTGCTTACAGAATGCGTAACGTAAAAGATCGATTATTACAACGTTTAACTTAATTGATTATAAATTTAAATGCTCAAATGAAATAAATGAACATAAAATAATTAAATGCGAAGAATAAACTGAGAAAGAAAAGAGAGAAGAATAGAGAGACGAAACCAAAGTTGATAACGGAGTTCGTCCCTAAGGACTACGTCTCCGGGTCCCTCTCCAATGGAGGACCGATCCGATTAGCTCCAAATTCAATTACAATGGCTTCAAGACTATCTCCTTCAAGCATTCAGCAGCATGACTATACTCTGATATGCAGAAATGTCTTCAAAGACTCTCGAGCATTCTCCCGCTATCTCAACCTGGACTTGTCAAAACAAGGTCTATACCCCTCCTTTTATACAAAAAGTTTGCCTACTATGGCTTAACCAACAAAATAATGCATATCTTCCTTCATCAGCTCGTATCAGGTCTATACCATCCTCTGCAATCTTTTGGTTATAGTGGTTTAAGCATATCTTGTTTGTTTTGGCTAAATTTGCCCTTTGATAGAGGCTCGGCCACTAATAATACAATAAAATCAAACTAACTCCCATTGTATTTTAGGAGTGTTACGTGGTGTAACGGTCGGTATATCTTTTGGTTGGATGGAGGTCAGCAGTTCCAACCTGCCGGCCTCCGTTTTATTTGCAACACCACAGACTTTAAACAATAAAAAAAAATTGAGCTCTTATCCATCTTTAGAGAGCTTGTGTGGTGCAGCGGCGAGAGCATATTTTGTTAGCCCGTGGGTCGGCGGTTCCAACCCCGCCGACCACGCTTTGCCTCCCATACTGACGATTTAAAACAACAAAACAAATTCCTTACCATATATAATTGCGGCACCCGCTTGCGGTGCAACGGTTAGACCCCCGGCCGTTCCGCAGGGGATCACGGGTTCAAAACCCGTCGCCAATTTTGTTCCAACGGCAAAAACAAACCCGCGAATAACGAGCGCAGCGATAATGCCACGTGTCAGAGGATGATTGGCCAGAAAACGCCACGCTGTCTGCTGACGAGGACACCCCTACTGCCAACTCGGTGCCGCGTGTCAAACCCCTATTCGATGAACATGCTGACTCATCCATCCACGTGTCGTGATCTAACTCGCTAGAATCTGCCACGTATGCTGCCACGTCGAAGTACGGAGAGACACGTCACCTGTACGGACGGACATGTGTCAGCCAATGATTGGTCCGTACAGATGACTCATGCCACATGTCTCGCTGGAATTCGACCATGTAGAATCCGTACAGTACGGACAATCTGCTGACGTCATCATTCGTACCCTCAAGTTGACTGAAGTTTGACTGCCTGTATCTTGAGCATACGACGTCGGATTTCGACGAAACGAACACCGTCGGAACGTCTCGACGAGCTCTTCACGATGACACCAATTTCGTTGATTTCCGAGATGATTATTTTTTTCACCTTCTGGACGCCCCTGAACCCAGTTTGACTGGAAGTTTGACTGGTCGTAACTTGCACAAACGGAGTCCTTTTCGCTCCTTTCAAGTTGCGTTGGAACCAGGACGTCGTTCTCTTTCTGATGAAGCTGAAATCTGGAGCATTGGGAACACTTCAATTTTCACTAAAAAATTGTCCCCCGGATCAAGGATTTCTTACTTGGCACCTTGCTTTCAAAACTTTCCACAACTTTTATTGACAACAAGCATGAAACAATGAATTCATGACAAAATCATCCGACCAGAAAACCTGAAAATATCTAAACCACTTCTCTCCTAACAACCAAAGTAAGCTTCGGATAACAACCCATCATTTCAAGATGGAAAGAAACAGATCAACCCCAAAGAACAAAACAAAAAAGAAAACAAACAACAAAGGAAATACAAAGGATAGAAAGAGAGAACAAACAAAAAGCAAATTATTTACACAAAGAGTAGTAGATTATACATAGGGACTATTTACAAGCAGAAATTATTTATACAAATGCACCACCTAGCAAAATGCCAACTTCATGATTCAAAATAGTGTTTAAGAAACTATCCATTGATAGGCAAAGGGACAAGTTCTCTAGTTAAACTAATCAATCGAAAAGCATTTTTTCCTAAGATCTCAACAATCTGATAAGGACCCAGCCAAAGTTTGTCAAATTTCTGGTGACATCCCTTCTTTTCACTGGCTTTGTCCCATAACAATACGAGGTCAGATATCCTAAAAGCTTTGATTTTGGCTCTTTTTCAAACAAACATTTGACAATAGCCTGGTGCCAGAAGAATTGTTGTAAGGCCACATCCCTCTGCTCTTCCAATTTCAACAAAGCAGCTAATCTGACTTCTATCCTATTGTCCTTAGCGTAGAATTTCTGCATGAACTCAAGGATAGGTATTTGCAAATGGATGGGAAAGATGGGCTCTTGGCCATATACCAGCTTGAATGGTGAGGTATTTAAGGCAACCTTAATCCTAGTCCTATCTACCCATAATGTGAATCTAAGCTGGGTATGCCAGTCTCTAGGATTATTCTCTAGTAGCTTCTTAATTACCCCTAAAAGGTTCTTATTGGTTGACTCTGCAACTCCATTGCCTTGGGGATAATAATTTGAAGAATATTTCAAGACAATCTTGTGATCATATGCCCAGGAAATAAATTTAGTAGAAGAGAAGGCAGATCCATTGTCACATACCAGAGCAAAGGGTACCCCAAACCTTGTAGTGATGCATTCGGTGAGGAACTTGATCACTACCTTCGTTGTGCTATTTTTGCAGGGTATAGCCTATGTCCATCTTGTGCAATAGTCAGTAGCAGTCAAGATGAATTTATGCCCTGCAGTAGAGTTTGGGTTGATAACCCCAATGAAATCCAATGCCCATTGGGCAAAGGGTCTTACCTCGTAGACTGGCTGCAATGGCATAGCTGAATGGCATTCCCTTGGTGTAGAAACTTGGCACGTGTGACATGTTCTCACATGCTGATGAGCATCATTGAATACACAAGGCCAGTAATAACCAGATTGAAGGATCTGGTGTGCCAGTGAATCTGAAAAACCATGACCTGTGCCATGTTTCCCATGAAACTCAGAGATCACATGTTTAGCCTCTTGATGATCAAGGCATCTCAGGTATACTCCTTCGAAATTCCTCTTGTATAAAAACCCTCCTTTGAGCATGTAATGGGAACTTTTCAGTCTTAGGGATCTCCTTTGAGTGGTATTCATTTCTTCTGGACATCGATTGTTAAGCATCAAGTGGACAATATCAGCATACTAGGGATCGTTGGAGAAGGACTAGGTTGTGTATTGCTAACAGATGATGCTATCGCTAGCCTTAGCCATGGATTTAGACAAACTAGTACCTTGGACAAGTCTCATAGGGTGTATCTCCAGATTGAACTCTTGTAAGATAGCCATCCACTTTCCTCTTCTTTCTCCCAACTCACTCTGCATTAGTAGAGACTTGACAGCAGTGTCAGGAACTATAGCAATAATTTGGCTTCGAAGGATGTAGTGCGTGAATTTTTTAACAGCTCGGACCAGCGCAAAAGCTTGCTTCTCAAGAGGTGGGTATCTGGTTTTTGCATTTTTGAGGGGAGAAATCATGAAAGCAATCAACCTCTCCTTTGACTCTTCTCCTCGTTGAGTTAATACAACTGCACACGAGTGTTCAGAGGCAAAAGAATAAATATAAAATGGCGTCAAATAGTTAGGGCTAGTGAGGACTGGAGCTTCTAAAATGGATCACTTGATTTGAGAAAATGTAGCCTTCGCCTCATTACTCCACTCTATTTTGGCATCCTTCCTCATCATCTCATTCAAGGGCTTCACGATTTCTACAAATCCTGTGATAAACTTCCTCACAAAGTTGATCTTTCCAAAGAAGGATCCCATCTCCTTCTTGCTTCCTGGCATGGCTATCTTGAGGATGGACTCAACTTGATCTGGGTCGATGGATATTCCTCTTTCTGAAATTATGTGTCCCAAGAGCTTCCCTTCGAAAACTCTGAACACACACTTTTTGGGATTTAAGGAGACTCCATACTGGATGCATCTCTCAAGAACTTTGGCTAAGTCTGCAGCATGGTTCAGTCGATCCTTGGAGAACACTGTCAAGTCGTCCATGTAGACAATAATGCATTTTCCAATTAGATCCTTGGAAGCTATGTCTATAGCATGCTGGAAAGTTGCTCCAGCATTTATTAGGCTGAATGGAATCCTTTTGTATGCAAATGTCCCCCACTTGGTAGTGAAAGCCGTCTTCTTCCTGTCCTCAAAGTTGATGATTACCTGATTGTATCTAGAGTAACCGTCTAATAATGACATCATTTGTGCTCCATTGACAGTCTGTAGTACCTCATCTAGGGAAGGGAGTGGGTAATTATCCTTTTCTGAAGCTCTATTCAGATTTCTAAAGTCCACGCATAGTCTGATCTCCCCATTTTTCTTACAAACTAAGACTAAGTTAGCCACCCAGGTTGAATGGCGCACATGGAAGATTATCCTCGCCGAGAGTAATTTTTGAACTTCTTTATAGATCAATGGTTCAATCAGAGCATTGACAGGGCGCTGCTTCTGTCTGAAGGGTTTAGCTTCGGGCTTCAAGGGAATAGTGTGAGTCATAACCGGAGCATCAAATGTCTGGAGGTCCTCATACCCCCAAGCAATCACAGCAATATCCTTTTTAAGTGCCCTTAGTATGTCTCCTCTAATTGCTTTAGGGCAGGCCTTCCCTATGTAGACATTCCTTTTAGGGCCAGAATCAACCAGGTTAACTATCTCATATTCACCTCCCTTTTCTTCAGCTGATGCCTTCTCTCGAGCCCTTCCGTCTGAGTCAAAGATACTCTCCAAAGCAACCATTCCCTTGGGAATGCTATTGCTCTTTAAATTAAGGACCCCTTCTATATCACATTCCTCAGGGCTCCAATCCCCTTGATCTCTATTGGACTCATCAATAATTTGTCCCTCAAAGACATCTGAGCTTGCTAAGAAGGCCATAATATGTCGATCATCGTCAAAGACCTAGAAATTCTTGCTATTGTCAGGAAAAGCCAGGGTGGACATTAGTTCCACTGAAAATCTTTTGAATTTAGAGCCTTGCATAGGTTCCAAGGTGCTTGCAGCAACAACCAATGAATCAGTTACCTGATTTTCTTCTCTAGGGATTAAGCTGATCCCAAAGGCATCAAAGTCTTTGATCATGTTCCATACCCTATTTCTATATGCTGCCAGCCTTCTGTTGTGACATGTGTATTGGCTACGGACTTGTTTAAGCACAATTTCTGAATCTCCTTTGACCACCAAGGCAGTGACCTTGTGTGCAAACATCAGTCCTCTTTCTAGGGCTTCATATTCAGCTACATTATTCGTGCACCCGAATTGCAACCTATAAGAAGAAATTTTTTTTTTCCCTTTCGGGCTGGTTAGCACAATTCCAACACCACAACTAGTCTTGGATTTGGATCCATCAAAGGTAAGGATTCACAACTGATCACAAGTAGGGGTTAATCCTTTCAAAAATTTTGTAGGTATTTGAATAGGATTAACCAGAAGTGGGACTTCTTGATCTTTTGGACCAGACATAGGGAAAGAATCATCTATAATCTTTTTAGGTATACTTTCCAATTCTACCTTAGTTGTACCATCTGACCTGTGGCTATTCTTCTGACAGTCACTTGCTTCTTTGGCTAACCCCTCAGGTTCAAGTATATTGGTGAGTGCAGGGGTGTCAAGCAGATCTTGGGGTTGCTCCTCATTAGTGTATTGATTTGGAAATGTGTCTAGAGTAGGTTTGATCAGAGTAGGGATTTATTTTGAAAGTATTGTGTCCTTGGTTAACATGGTTGCTTCCTTGGCCTCAAATGAGAAATAGTCTGCAATGGTCTCAAGGCGACTTGTGCCAGCTTCCTCAACTTTGGAAACGTGATTTAAAATGTCAATGCAGGGTTGGAAAGCCAGCTCAAAATGATTTTGGTAATGTACCCAACACCAATTGGGGAGCAGGAGACTTTGCAGATGTACATCTTCTCCCAAAATCAGTTGATCTTGCTGCAGTTTTCTAACCAAGGCCTATTGATTTTCATCAATGGTGGGGTCAGGGGGTTTTTGTTTTGACATGTCCTTGGCATTGAGAACCGAGAAGGTTAGAATTTCCTCTCTTTTGTAAACCCCTATCTCATTCTCAAAGTAAGCCACCTCATTGGGGCAATCATACTCAATGATGATATGCTTGAGTCATGGCTCATATTCAATTCTAATCTAAGTAGGAATTCCCTTCCATGGTAGCCACATGTGTGAAAAGTCCAGGGAGAGGTATCCCCCTATAATTTTCATCAGATCTCAGCTTAGTAGCATACTGTAGGTCTCAGGAATATCGACTACTTGAATGTCAATGTTTGTTAGGATCCTAGGATCAGATCCTACTTGCACATGTATGTTTTTTAATTCCCCCACTACATTGACCTCTGTTTTGTCCAGTTGTACAACTTTCTTGTTTGTTTGAACGAGATTCAATCCTAACTTCTTACATACAGAAAATGGCATGACATTACCTGAAGCTCCTGAATCCAATAAACAGTTATGTAGGTTCTTTCCCGAAATTCTTAAACTCAAAAGGAAATGAGGGGTACCTATCCTGTTTCTGTATAAGGCTGCATTCATGTCTGTAGGGGGTGCAACCTTGCTTTTTCATTTTGCCTTATCCGCTTGCTCCAGAGGTTTTAGCACTTTGAGCAGGGCACCACTTTAAAATGTCAAAATATGACAAAGAAGTTTTCTACTTCTGCATCTTAGAAACAATGTCAAATTCTGTATTATAGCCTGAATTTCTTTTGAAAATAGTAGAGGAATTACCCTTGTTATGGAGATCAGGCGAACCTTGTGGTGGAGGAGGATTATTATCAGCACCTTGATTTGGAGGACCATGTGATTAGGAGGTGCTGATGTAGTGAATGGCCCCTTACCTTGATTTCTCAGGAAGTGTCCTCCCTTTGTCTGAAAAGCTTGGGAATCATATGAATCCTCCTCTGGTTCATTCTCTTCTTGCCTTGGGAATGAGGGATCCTCCTCAAAGAGCTCATAAGTAATTGCAGTATCCACCGAGTCACCTCCTTTGTGTAAATTCCCATGGAATGTGTGGGCATCTTCGTGTGCCATCTTAACAACTTTATCCATTTGAGGACAGCTCACTGCAGAATGGGTTGTAGTGTCATGCAGCCTGCACCAACTGGTCATGAAATTGAGGTCAGCCACATTTGCAACATGTGCCCTTTCCTCATTTGCTTGATAGTTATGAGGAACTCCGCCATTATTGGGCCCTGTATTCCATTGTCTGTTGTTGTTCGGCCATTGGTTATACCCCTTGTTCTAGCTTTGATAACCTCTTTGGTTGTAGTTGTTATTATTCTGATAAGTACCCTAGTTATTGTTGTTCTGATTAGGGTAGTTCCCTTGGTTTTGGGAAGGGTTCAACCGAAGTTGAGCCATGTCATTGGTAACTTGAGACAATGTTTTCTTTAGGGTTTCTACCTCATTTGTAAGTTGGAATGTCTTTTTGCTTTCCACACTCTTAACAACAGGTGGTTGATCAACATGGCTTGGTGTTCCAATTTGATTAAGATGACCATGGGAACTTTGAGGAACCTGTGGTTGTTGAAAGAGATCAGGAGTTCCAGTAGTGAAGAATGGGACAGGTGGTTGGGTTTGCAATTTAGACATAGGCCCATAGTGAGAAGGAGACATCCCTGGGACAGTGTTGAATAAAGGAGTTGAGCTATGCATCTAATATCCCATTGAAGGGAAACCTCCTCCTAGACTTCCTTGTTGAGAACTGACTTGCCGCTGCAACTTAATAGCCAAGTGATAGACTTTGGATAGAGAATCAATATCAGCTGCTGGATATGTCCTTTGCAAGAACAAGCCAAGCAAAGGGTCTATAACCCTAAAGTATGCCCTCACCATGCCCCTAAAAGAGCATGTGAACACCCATGCATTCACGCCATGGTGAGCTATTTAGCCTCGCAATAAAGCCGCCCTGAGCTTGTATGCCTTTCTCAAAGACTACATTTATTCACCATGTACTTAGCAAGAATTTTCGGTTTTTGGCATATTAAAATCAGGTCCCTAATGGAGAGGATTCTTCTCAAAGAATGCCATTGGTATATTGAGCCACCAAGCATGGGTCCAACCGCGGATGAAAATTCGAGATGAATTGGCTGGGTGGGATTACCGCTAATCCATCATTGGTGAAATCTTGGTGAAGTGGAGTGGAGTCGAGATAAGGGTGGTATGATGGTTACCCCAATTTGGCATGATGTTTTGTGTCTCATTGTGGGTCTTGGAGGCGAGATGATGGATCTCTGATCAAGAACTCTGCGGGCCTTCTCGACTCGTCTACCCTTCCATTCTTGATTTACGATTTTGGCACCACACGTAGTATTGCTAATTCCGAAGAGAAGCGCTGGATACCTTAGCCCTTAGTTAATAACCGCGGCTAATGTTACTTAGTGGTCAATGCAATAGTAATATTCAAGGGGCCTGCTGGTATTGAGCTTCTAGATTGCTCCAAGATCAAACATGAAATAAATCCTATACTAACCAGGGGTTTTAAAGAAATATAAAAAGATAGACCAGGGTTTTGAAACAGAAAAGAACAATAGTTCATCTGACCTTAACCAGACTTTCTAACTTCAAGGAATTTGAAAACTAAAACTGCAGAACAAACTTAACTTGTGACCAACACACAATTGCATTCATTCACAGTGCTGATTTTAACAACTGATTATAGACTACCATTTAAGCAAAACATAAAATGAGATTTCATTCCTTGAAATATTTCAAAATCAAATGATTAACTTAAGATAAATACCGTTCTGGAACACAATATGAAGTAGATTTAAATCTGGTTGCTTCTATTGTGGGTTAGACAGATAAGCAACATTTACAAATCTGGAACAATCACCAGTGTACAGAAAACCTGTATCTTCAGACTGCTTCCCTCTATACTAGGAGAACTTTGAAAATACATTACAGTTTGTATTGAAATCTAACTGCTAACCAAGAAGACAAGAGAAGCTCTCATTACTGAGAATCAAGATGCAACTCTATCTCCCTTTGCTAACTGACTAACTCCTAACAGTTCTAGCTCCAAATAATTCTCTAAACCTAGAAGTTCTAATCTAGAAGTTCTCACCCTAAAAAAGTTCTACCAGTAAAAGATCTTGAACCCTTTATAAAGAGGCAAGAATGCCATATATACATCCTCTCCCGAGAAGAATGTCGGCCTCTATTTTTAGGGTTTACAAAAAATCCGTGGTGTTAGAGGGTCGACATCCAAATCTTTAACAAAAGTTGGTTCTATAATAAATCCGAATCCTTGCTATCTTATGCCAGTGAAGATTGTCTCCTGGAAAGATCTGTAGATCTTTTGCAGCTACCACACTTATTTCTGGCCTCGGTGTCCCTTTTCGGACTCCAACAGAGCTACTTTCAGTGCCCCAAAATGTCACCATTAATGCCGAGCTACCCCTATTAGTAGATACCGGCTGTCCATTTGAATCATGGCTTTATCTTCTTCCTTTGGCACTCTTCCCACTCCAGATCCATTCTTTTGCAAGTTGTCGGTGTAGCCTGGGATAGTCGGTGAGATGTTTTGGTGAGCCATAGAGGTCATACTGATCTCGCAAAGACCATCGGCAAGACCAACATTAGTCGAGAAGACACTTCAGTGAAATCAACGCGTCACACCGAGGGCACAAAACATGTCAGCTAGATCCCATCGGGTCAGCAAGACCTTTCATCAAGATCCCCAAGAAATATCCTCGTGCACACGACTTGATCCTGCAAAACAAGGTCTTCGTTAAAAAAATATATTAATATCATGCCTTTTACCAAAAAGAAACTTAACTCCGGTAGAGGCAGAACAAAAAATGAAATGGGAACACACTTCCCCTTTTAAAACTGGTGGAGGCGGGACCAAATCAGGACCAGGACCGAGAAGCAAAAAATTAGACAAGTCCCAGCGAAACCGGGATCGGGACAAAACATGACCCAGAAACGACTCCCTATCAAAACTGGCAGGGTCGGAACCAAAAAGAAAACGGAACCGGGACCGAAGTTGGGATGGGAACAAGCCATGGAAATAAACAATATTTCCAAGTTCATACCCCATCCTGGCTCTATGTCCGCAAAAGAAACCAAAATGCGCAGGACGAAAACAAACGCCACGGCGGAACCAGGACCGGAACCAAACACGAACCAGAAAATTTTTCAAGTTTCAAGTTTGGATTATGTTCTGAACCCGCTTCCGATGATACCAAAAAAAAAGACAAGGAAAAGAAGGAGGAAGGGGAGGGAAAACCCCATGACAAAACAGAAGAAACCAAAAGTGAAAGAACAAAACACGGGAACCGGGACCGGGGAAGGAAAAGAAAATAGAACTTGGAAGAAATTCCAAGTTCGGTTTCCTTTCCAGTTCTGGGCCTGCCAAAACAAAAATGCCTAAGGCCTAAAAAGAAAATACCCAAGGAAAAGGACAAAAGGGAAAATGACTGACCAGAAAGGAACAAAGGGAAAGGCGGAGTCGGGTCTGGGATGAAACACGGATCGGGAACCTGAAACTTGAAGAGTTCAATGTCCCAATTCGGATCTGGACCCAGCTCCTACAGAACAAAAGGGTGAGACCAAGGAACTATCAGGACTGGAACCAGGGAAGGAATAAGACCAGAAGTTGGATGATATTCCAAGTTTGATATTGGTCCCGGTTCCGCTTCCGATAGAACTTTAAAAGAAAAATGCCTAAGGAAGAAACCAAAGGCCAAAGAAACCAAAAGAGAAGGGGGGACCCATTTTGATCCAGATCAAAGTGGGGTGGTTATGCAAGGCATAACAGTAAGATTTAGGCTGAAAGGACATGTGTATCAAGAGGGAATCGCTCTGCTACCCAAGTGTATTGCTAAGTTTTAGGAGGGTTGGTTTTTAATTAAATGTCGTATCACCATTTTCTTTTGGCGTGCATATATACTTTATAAATGCGCCTGGTGTGTGCTATCACATTTTTTAATATATATGCATGCCATCCCGTCCTTATGAGTCTTATGAATGACCCCGCCATGTTTTAAATACTCTGTTTTAAATACCTCATCAATGATACATTGGAAAAGTTTGACAGTTCGACTTGGCACCTACCAAAACGTCGTTTCCTCAATCTCCCTTTCTATTTAAAATTTCACACTTGACAGTTGCATTTGCTTTACAAGATTCAAAAGTATTTGTACATGGCAGTAGCGTTTGAATTTTTTTTTAAGCAATATATGGCTTTAAGGAAATTGGGTGCATTCTTTTAAAAATTCTCTCATATTATTATAGTCAACATTTGAAATTGAGAGGATATTTTTTTGTAGTCCTTATGGTTGACAAAATTTATGAGCTTCCAAAATTTATTACATCATTTTGATTATTTTGAAACAGTCAATGTTTAGGATTAGAAGGGTGCTTGTGAAAGATTTATTCTTTATGGTTGGGTTATGAGCTTAATAACTTTGGCCAATATCAAGTGTTAAGAAAGGTGTCTCACAAGTAGGATACCTTTTCAATAAATTCAAAGGATGGTCAACTTATAAATGCTTTTTTATTATCATACTCATCTAAATCATCTATTCTTTCAACTATAAATCATGTTATTGTTTGGAATTAATAATCAAAGTGAATTTAATGTTCTCACATGATTGTCTTTTTTTTGTTTAATAGGTACAAGGAAAGTGAGGAAAGCAAAGGTGAAAATGAAGGAGGTACAACAAGAAAATGAAGGAGAATAAAGAAAAGAAAAGAAGGAAAATGAAGCATGAGGAGGATATTTTAAAAAGATCAAAGTGTTTTTAAACACTTTTAGTGTTTGTTTTAAACACTTTTCATGAAACTGTTGTCTTTTCAGTTTTGGGACACTAATCTTCATTTGGGTTTAAAAAGAATGCTTCAATTTTTCATTGCAAAAGGTTAAAATTGAAACTTAGACACCTACTAGATTTCAATTTGGGCTAAAATTGAACAAGAAACTTCACACTTGATATTTTTGTTTTAAAACGAATCGAATCATTGCTTTGAAGGATAAAATGAATGTGTGACATTATTGTTTTGTTATTATTTACACAAAGTAATATCATCAAAAGACGTATGCGCTTCTCTCGCACCTCACGGTGATCTTGAGAATCAAAAGGATTTTGGTGACATTAAGTTGTGTAAATAATTTCCCATACACACTTTGATTTGGGTTTAAAATTGAACATCTTGTGCGAGTGTGAGTAGAGCATCATCGCATATATTCTCTTTCTTTGAGTCGTCAAAGATTGATCGATTTACAGATTTTGTCTTTGCTTGCTTTTTTTTATCCTAGAGGGCCTGCCTTGGGGAAAAAGTACTCACCCAAGGGAATGACTCAATCGGTAACACTCTAAAGCCAAGAGTATTTACAACCGAGATATAAATGTGGGTATTGGAGTAAACGCCAATATCACACAGTTGATTCCAATGAGATGGATCCGAAAGGGGACTCTCGCCGTATGGGTCAATCTCCACGAACGAAAAGTCTGAAATAGAACCCTTGTTTTGTAGTGACCAATTGATCCATTGAGCAAGTTTATTGAAGTGGTGCATTGGAACTTAGATTCCAAGAAGTTACTTGCCATGTTAGATCTTGGTTGAAATATAGAGGTTAAGACTTCATTCTTAACATACCTTTATATTTTTCCTTGGTTGCATGTAAAATCATCTCTTCTACAAAGGGCATGAGGCAAGCCCACCAAGAAAAATATACCAATTGAGCTAGGGTGTTATATTGCTTGTGAGTCAGTTTGAAAACATAGTGCTTTGATCGAAAACATCGAAACCAACATTCAACGAATCATCAAAATTGTAAACCCTTTAAGAGAGGAAAATATCCTTGAACAAATTCACATGTTATTTCTTGCCCTTGGGATTCGTATCCTTAGAGTCTTCTAAAAATTTGTATTTCATCTCAATTTGCTTCTACTAAAGTCAACTTTAGGCAACCTTTTCCTTGATTTCCTCAATTTCCGCATAATGTAGTTTTTGGGATGAAAGGGAATTAGGACATTGAATATTTAGTTGAAAACCTAATCAAGAGTGGGTTTGTGGTAAAAAGAATCCATTAAGCAAAGATTGAATCAATTGGACCCCACACATATGCTTGGCATCTTTTGGTCATATGGTTTTCATGCAA
>VDFB02086081.1:67512687-67538129 GCA_007258455.2 Sequoia sempervirens | reverse complement strand
TAAAAGAAGTCATATGAAAAATTTGATTTCCCACAAGATTTGCTGCAAACATAAACAATACAATAACAAAGAAAGGTGAATTTGGGCCAGGGATGAAAATGCATGATTGGCATACCTTAATTAAGGTAATTATTCCGGTATATTATATACACTTGTATAATGCATGTACTTTTCAGTGTATTATGTTTACTACTTTTAGAAAAATAATGAAAAGATCATTTTATAATTGTTGCAGTACGTTCTACCTCTATCTCTCCTAGACAACTTTGACAAGAATGTCAAGCAAGTTATATATGATCTTGGAAAATACATGAGGTAAGTAGCGATATTTATTCAATTCATTGTATACATCTTATAATTTCCATTTTTTTTACTTGTTATGTAATATACTATATATTTTTGTTAAATCTCGTTAATATATTTGTGTCTTGAATCACTTGTAGATGGCTATCATCTAAAGAAATCCATAAAGAAGATATAAATTATTGGAAGAGAAAAATTTCTCATCTAATGTGTGAAATGCAAAAGTGTCTACCTTTGACATTTTTCAATACACAATTTGGGATCCCAACTCCATTAACAAATTTGAAGGGGAGTACCTAATGGGGAAAGGTAGATTGAGGAAAGTGAGAGGTAATTATAAGATAGTCATGGAGATTAATTGGAATGAATTTTACATATGGTTTTTATGTATATTGTACTTATTTAATTTTTAATCTTCAATATACATCAATTATAAATTAAGGTCGTATACTGTGGTATTTAACTAATTATACGTCGTTTGTAAATTTCAAATTTTTTTGATACAGTTGGTCGAGAGTGGGATGCACTACATTTGTACGTTGAAAACAATCTTGATTGGATGACGGTATGGATTGAACGATGTCAACAATATGGTCACGCATTAACATGGGAAGGTGTGGCTTCATTGGTTGAAGAAGCTCATTGTAATAGAGATTCCAATGTTACACATAGGGAAATTGATTTAGCAGATGGTTTAAGAGATAAATAGGTACGTATAAATATATTAATCACCCATATTATTTAATTATTTTCAATTATATTCATGTATATATATGTTGAGATTTTTTTCTTTGCATACATTTGGCCAAGAATAAATATGTTTATCAACTGGCGATATTGCAATAGTTTTTACATGTTTGACATATTGCAAGTGAAACACCACAAGGCTATGTGGTGCAATGGTCATAAATTTCCAATCAAAATGTTGGATGACATGAAGAAAACTTGTGATTTTGATATAACTACATTATTTCAGGTGACTAATGTTTCATCTAGAAGCGACATACATCCAGAAGTCTTAGAAAATCAATACTATGGGATTTTGGATGATATACTTGAGTGTGACTTTAAGTCCTTTAGATTAACTTTGTTCGTCATCCTATGGTATAGGCTATGATTGAATGAAAATGATCCTAAGAGAACTGTTATTGAACATGATAATGGATTTACCATGGTTAATACAAGGTTGATCAAACGAGCTAGAAATGAGCCCTATGTTCTTCCAAGTCAATGTGAGCAGGTATTTTACTCAGAGGTTCTAGGTAAACCAGGTTGGTCATTTGTTGTTAGACATGATCGAAGAGGAAGGCCAGTAAACCATAATGTGGTGGAAGAAGAAGATACTGAAGAACTAGAAGATGATGTAGATGATGATCAGGATCAATAATTAGTTGATGATGTCCCTGACGAAGATGTCGAAGAGGAGGAACAATATCATGATGATGTAGGAGTTAATGTTCATGAAGATGATATCCATGTGTATGATGACATCATCAAAACTAATATCGATGACGATGATGATGATATGACCAATCCTTACAATGTCGACTCTAGATCGGATGATACAGAAAAAGAGTTGGATGAAGAAGAAGACCAATGACATTGAAATGTATGAGTTGTGTGATTATATTATCTATTTGATATTAATTTCTTGATAGAATTATATTTGACTTATGTGGTTACATAATTAATTCATGATGTTTTTAATTTTTATGCCATTACATAATTAATTTAATGATGTACTTTTTAATGTTTGAAAGGTCAAAAAATTAAAACATTTCAATAGTGATTTTAACAACCTTGAAATTAGTGTGTTTTATGTTTCATGTGATCATAAAAGATTAAAAATTCAGTTGTAGAGGTGTTTGTTCAGTGGTTGACATGTAAAGTCCTTTAAAATCCATAAAGTGATCATTGTAATGGTTGTTGATGGTTGAGGATTTAAAATACAAGCTCTTGACATTCAAAAAATCTGTGTTTTTCTTCAAATTTTCTGTATTTTTCCTGTTATGCAGCAATGTACAGTCACATGCAGCCATATTTTGATGTGAAATAAATTCCAAGTCGTGAAGATATGTGTTATCTTTGATTTGAATCTGATTTGATGGTTTAAGGCATTGATTTGATTTAGAAAGCTTCATTTCTTTGCATACAGCCTGGTTACCCTGTTTTTGAGAGTTTTTTAGTCCAAACATTATATAAAGGGGCTCTTACACTTTTTTTGATTACTGTATCTTGTGTAAGAGGCCCCATGGATATTGTTGTAATTGTAGGATGCATGAATAGGGTGTAGGATGAGGAATAAAGAAGGTATAGCTGCTATCCTCAAGAGTTTTGTGAAGAAAAGCATGTGAAATGAGAGGTACTTTCTAGCCCGATGCTTGTTTGCTCTTTCATTTTTTATAAGAAGGATTTCAAGGCAAGAAGTATGGGTTAGGAAGTTAGATATTTTTTGGTTGAGTCTAGGTAGAGTTGCAGAGCAAATTGTAAATTTTGATGGTTTTAAGGAAAATGCAATTTAGGTTTTGAGTCATTCTGTAGTAGGTTTTGAATTCATGGGGATATGATGTTTTATGATAGTACTGGCATTTGAATTGAAATGATTAATTCAAACTCATGTCTCTCCATTGTACATGTATATATAAATTTTGAATAAGATAATCAAGGGTTGTCTCATTCATCTCACTCTTGTGGTGTGTATGATTCTTGTTTTGGCTTTAATTCAAGGAATTAATTAAAATGCTTGAAAGGGATTGTAGGTGGACATGTTTTGTATAAGGATTTGATAAGTACTATTGGGTTAGAATACATGTTGATGAAATTTTACATCAATGTTCTCAAGGATCTTATATGTTATGTGTTAAATCTATCATAAAACCTTAGATGTTTATGAATTTGACTCCCTCAATGGATATATGGTACTAATGTAAGTTGTATTAATTTGTATTGTTTAGTATTTTGTTTGTCTTTACCTAGCGCTTGTTACAAATTGCAAATCAATGACTATTTTACACTATGGAATGTGTTGTAGTTATCTCATGCTCCAAATAGTTGATATTACTGATGAACAACCAATTCTATTCAGTATTATGCTATTATGTTGAGCTATTAAATGAGATTATTTGTTGTTGTTAATGTTGTTTACGATAATTGGTGCAGAGGTTGTAAACACATTAAGGATCACCTTCTGGGTCTTGTAGAGCCCAAAGTGTAGGAGGTATTTAAAATCCTTGTCAGTTGGTCTAGGTCCTTCGAGCTTCCCTTGATTGGAATTGGAAATTCCATAGGTAAATTAGAAGACCAACCTGGTTACAGTAAAACAAACCAACGGGTAGAGGGGAGAGAGATAGAGGGATTCAGTGAGAGAGGGAGGGAGGGAATGGAGATAGAGAGTACATGGTTAAGGGTGAGGGAGAGGGTTTAAAGTTTTAGGTTTAGGGGGGAGAGATAAAGGAGTGAGAGAGATAGAGGGAGGGGGTAGATTGAAAATAATGAGAGAGAGAGAGGGAGTGGAGAGGGACAGAGATAGAGGTGGATGGTGGTTTAGGGTGGAGGGAGAGATAGAGGGAGGAGTGGAGGAAAGAAGGGGTGGAGGGAGAGACTTGAGATAGAGTGAGTGAGAGAGACCCAAGAGAGGAGGTGCTAGGAGGGAGGAGACTTGAGAGAGAGATAAAAGAAGGAGGGTTAAGGGCAAAGGTAGAGGGTTTAAGGGTTTAGGGTTTAGGGCAAGGGGAGAGATTGAGGGAGGGAGGAGTGAGAGAGATACCTAAGAGAGGGAGAGGGGGTAGATATTGAAGATACTTGAGAGAAAGAGAGGGAGGGAGGGAGAGAGATAGAGGGAGGGAGGGTTAAGGGTAGAGGGTAGATGGTTTAAGGGTTTAGGGTTAAGGGTTGAGGGAAGTGTTGGTTTTGTTTTACAATGTAACCAGGTTGGTCTTCTAATCTACCTATGGAATTTTCAATCCCAATCAAGGGAAGCTCAAAGGACCTAGACCAATTGACGAGGACTTTAAAAAAGTCTCCTACACTTCAGGCTCTACAAGACCCGGGAGGGTGATCTCTTAATGTTTTTACAACCTCTGCACCAATATCATAAATAGCATTAACAATAATAGATAATCTCATTTAATAGCTCAACATAAATGGATAATATTGAATAGAATTGGCTATTCATCGACATTATCAGCTATTTGGAGCATGAGATAACTACAACATAATCCAAAGATAAAATAGGTCATTGATTTGCAATTTTTAGCAAGCTGTAGGTAAAGATGAACAAATACTGAATCATACAACTTAGATCAATGCCATATATCCATTGTGGGAGTCAAATTCATAAGTATTGAAGGGTTTATGATAGATTTAACACATAACATATACGATCCCTGATAACATTGCATTGCAATCTCATCAATATGTATTCTAACCCAATAATACTTATCAAATCCTTATACATAACATATCCGCCTATAATCCTTTTTAAGCATTTTAATTAATCCCTTGAATTAAAGCTAAAATAAGGATCATACACACCACAACAGTGAGATGAATGAAACAACCCTTAGTTATCTTATTCAAAATTTAGATATGCATGTACATTGGAGAGACATGAGTTTGAATTTATCATTTCAACTCAAATGCTAGTACTGTTATACAACATTAAATCCCCATGAATTCAAAACCTATTACAGAATGAATCATAACCTAAATTTCATTTTCTAAAACCATCGAACTTTACAATTTTCTCTGCAACTTCACCTAGACTCAACCCAAAATTATCTAACTTGCTAACCCATACTTCTGGCCTTGAAATCCTTCTTATAGAAAATTAAGGAGCAAACAAGCATCGGGCTAGAAAGTACACATGTCACCAGCCAATTGGAATACCTGGTGACATTCCAAATTTTTTTACAACAACAATCACCCTAGAGAATATTCCTGTTCATCGTGCCAGCTAAGAAAAGTTGATGCAGTAACAAAAGCCATAAGAATCCCGTGCCAAGACTACCACCAAAGTAAAATTGGAAACCGTTGTAACTGCAATATCTTATTTGCCAACCGTTAGCAACCCACTTCTTTTATTCTTCCTCAGTTAAATATTTAGTTACCCATTTCTGATATTCTTCATCAGTCAGCAAGTCAAAATTAATTACCTCATGTACCTTAGCATTATAAGGTGTATATTTAACCGCTACCTGATTTGCATCTCTTTCAAAAGATTCCAAAAATGAGTTGGTGCTAATGATTTTATCCATATAGCTCACCAAAAAATAATAATCTGAGTCATCACAAATTAATTTAATTTGGTCATTGATGACCTCATTTTCCTAATCTTGCCACTACTGGAGTGACCTAATATTCCCCTACTCATCAGTTATATCAGGTAACAATGTGTTACCCCAATCATCAAAATTCTTCACCAATTCCTTGATCCTCCTACTCAAGTCATCTGGTAAGGTATGAAAACCTTGCAATGATTTTACTAACACATGAGTAGGCTTTAATGATTGGGGCCTATTATTTGTATCAAACCTTGAGGCTGTATACATTATACCCAAATCACTGGCCCTAGGGATCCAATTTTGAATTAGTGGTATCACTACCTCCTGGTCCCTATCTATATTATTTATTGCATCAAATAATAAAGAATATAAAGAATGTATAGATGATAATCTATTATCAACCTTTTCATTTAAGTGCCTCAAGACAGCAGTGACATTCTCCTTTTGCTTTGAAAGAGATCCCTCCTCACTTACCTTTAATGATGCATGTAATTTTTCAATTTTTTGCATGAGATGCTTCTTTGTAGGATTGAAAAAGCACTCTATTTCTTCATCAATTTGTTCTAAAGGAGGGGTCAAGGAAGGATTCTGACTAGGAGACCCTAGTGTGGAAACAATTGGAGAAGTAGGAGACACTAACCCTGATGTGGAAGGTAATGAACTGATTCCTAGAGCACTTGATGTATCCCCAATCTATTTATACATTAACCTATCCACCTCGGTCTGTAACTCAACATTATTTTGCTGAATCTTGTTGTATTCCTCAATCAAAAGGTTATACTTCTCCATCAGGCTCTTCTTTCCAGCCTCTTCTCTTTTAGTAGCCTTTTGGGCCAATTTGGCCACATTCATAGTTAGATTAGTGGCCTCAGTCATTGAGGTCTATGAAGCTCTTTTTATTATTAACCCTCCTCTAAAATTTGGGTTAATATCTATAACACTTGGCTTTCTCCCTTGTGGGGCCAATTGCCAAAGTCTCATACTCTTCACTGAAGGAAGAGTCTTGCAGTGCTGCCTTGACCTCTTCTTCAGAGTCTTTCAAGGGATGCTTGGACTTTAGAATAGCATTAAATACTACAACATCTGCAATGTCCCATTCAAGAAGAATCAATACATGAGCTTGAGTCACTAGTTTTCTTCCTTCCTTAGGAGTAATGTTCTTGAATTCTTCCATTAATTCAACTTTCACTTCCTCATCATTCTCCTAGCCTGACATGTCAGGTCTCAATTCTCTCCTCTTTTTACATTTATCTTGATATTCCTCAAATTTCATCCTCCATACCAATTACAAGAAGACATGAGTTTTTATAAAGGCATCATCATCAAGAAAATCCTTACATGCCTCCATTCTTGTATCTTGTACACATTTTCCTTTCATATCCAAATCGGATAAAACCAATTCAGCTGATCTAGGAGGGGAAGGCATACCAATTTGCATATCTTGACCAGTAACAACAATCTCATCCATCACATCCTCTGGTGGTTGATCAGTCCTTTTCCTCTTAGGGCTTGGTTCGGATGGTGGTGACAAAGGACTATCTTCTAGTGATGATTCCAGATCAATAATATTAATTTCCCTAGGTGTTTTGAGCTTTGGACCTGGCTGTGTAGGCAATTTCATTATTTGTTTACCTTTTCTGTCCACTTCTTCTTCATCACTGTTGTCATCCTTTTTCCTCCTGTAAATGGGCCACCTTTCTATAGGCTGGTATTTTGGCCTTGTTTCCATTGGCACCTTGTTCTTGCACACCCTGACTCAATTCCAAGTTTATCTTCTTGGTCCTCAAGGTGCTCATAATTTCTTTGAAGTTCCCCATCACAAAATCAATTTTCTTATGATGTGGACTGAACTCCAACAATGGATCATACTTTGAATCCATTTTGTGCACAATATCTAATAGCTTATCATAAGCTATCCATTTCTCCTTGTTCAACTCCTGCCTATTTAGATCAAATTTGTTTCTAATCAGGTCCTCAAGAAAGTTGAACTCATGCACAAACTTTCTACCCTTTATTCTCTGTCTAAAAAGGGAAAAGAAGCCCTCGGGATCATGTTGCCTCTTTGGACCACATCTTAAGTGGTAATCATCAAATAATTTTCCAAAGTGTACCCATCCTCCCTTTGAAAATACAAAATCAGATACCATTGTATAATCTGGGAAAAAGGTTCCCTGGCCCCTCCCAATGAGGTTATCATCATGGATACAACCTATTTGCCACATAACCTCTACAAATCCCACTCTTGGTGGCATGTTGTATGGCAGTATATGGGGGGTTCCTTGAAAACCGTATACCCTCAAAACAGTGTTGACTAGGTATGGAATAATGTCACCCCAGTTATGGTAGACTTTTAATTCTAGCCTCCTCCCCTTCGGTCTGAGGAAATCATGCATTTCCTCAGGGATCCTGGGTACATTCACCATCAGTCTAGTCCTCAATCTAGAAGCAAAGAAATTTTCAAATTGCACATAACTGGTGCCTTCTTTATTACACAATAAGTTTGTAGTCCATATCTGTACAGGCAATCTTTCCCCATCAACAAATTTCCATAATTCCATCTTCTAAGAAAAGAAGTCAACATTCTTGCACAAGAACATATGTATCAACATAGAATACCAAAAGAATTGAGTTCTTGTATCATTCTGCTGCAAATTTTATAACCCTTCATGTATCCTTTCAGCCAAGAAGGAGGCAAAATCATATGTCACAAAGAAATTGGGGTGTTTTATTTGCACCCCTATGAACATGTAGGCAATGGGCACCATCACCGTGCTAGGATTGAAACCTAAAATCTAGTACAATGAATAAAAAGTGGCCAAGAAATTATTTGCAAAGCAATTTACTCTAAATGGTTCTTGGTCACTAGGGCTAATATGAAATCTTGAACCCCTTGCCCTAGCTAGATGAGGTGGAAGCAACTTAGCTCTAAAAAGAGACTTTAATTTTCCATATTCCTGCTTCATTTCCTCAAGATTGATAAGAACCAAGTATACACTCAACTCACTCAAATCAAAAACCTGTTGGTCCTCTTCCTTGTTAATGCTCAACAAAACCCTTCCATCATTGTCCCTAATTACCCGCGTAATAGGGTCATATCTCGTAGCCATGACCCTAAGCAAATCTATATCAGGGAACAAATTTGGCACAACCAACTTCCCCATATCATACATCCAGCCGTTTGAAAAGGGGTGAGGAAAATTCCTCTATCCATACCATAGTCTAAACATCTCCAAACTTGTAAGAGGAACCCTAGCATCGACTATATTTGAACAATTATATACCAATCCCTCCCCTACGATTTTTCCTCACATCAAAACCAACCCCTTCTTCCTATCATTTTTTGACAATGGCAATTGATCCAAGAAATCATCATATAGGTTCCTACTCAAATAATCAATTTGACCAGAGTGTTGCTTTAGAGGTGCCATCTTGGATAAACTAGGTCTTACTTACTATTTCACACTTCAAATAATTAGGACTAACCATAAAATGAAATTACAAAATAAAACCCTACAATTCCCCACAATTCAATCAACCTACAGCCCTAAATTTTTTATCAAAAAGCCCAATAATAAGCATACAGTAAACAATTTTTCAAATTCAAGTGCAAAATAACCAGGCGACATAGAAATTAACTCACAGCTTTTGTGTTTGTAGAAATCCCAATTCTTCGCTGTAGAAACTCGCAACTTCGCTTTTGGCTCTGAGACTTCTTTGCAAACTACTTGAATGCTCTGTGATACAATAAAATCAATAGATTTTTTTTTATTTTGATCAAATCATGCCAGCAAGTGTCCCATCCGCCATTAAAGCTTACTCATGACTCCAATCGTATTTGATGTTGATTTAAATATTAGTTGTCGATCTGTCAGTTTGATCAAATCATCGAACGAATGCCTTCAAAACAAGCTGAAACAATCGCCAACATGGAAATAAGGGGCCCAACATACCATACATTTCCAAGGAAATCCATGTGGCGGTCACCCACAATATCGCAATCAGTAAAGACCTTGTAACTTTCGATCACGCGATAGCTGGCAACCGTAGATCCTGATCATCGATGATCCTATTCCTTCAAAATAGTCATTAGCTTTATCATTAACCATCTAGTAGCTTTACCTCATAGATTATAACTGTTACATATTTTTCGCCTCAGCTCAAACGGAGGAGCTGGCTGATTATTATTTTCCATAAAGTGGAATTGCATATTGAATTTTAAATGTTGTTTTGCATTGCTTTTTGCATTGAACAACAGTTATGCATTTTAAAGAAAGTAGGGTTTCAGAGTGCCATTCAGATGTTGCAGTTTTAAAAGAAATAAAAAATTGAGTACATGAGCAAAATAGATTTTTTAGATGCTTTTATTCATTTCGTAAAACTGATATTTTTACAAGGCTTCATTTGACTTCGTAATCAGAATGATATTACAACATTGCATGAAAATGCATTTTCTTTTCAATTGAAAAGTAGAATTGAAATCAAAGATCCACACAAGCCATGGATATAACTGTTGCAATGCATTTCTAACAGCATAGTGCACTACTAAAGATGCAAAAGGAAAACACATAAGTGACAGATAATCATCATTGCCTGATTATCGACATTCGATGCTGAATGGTGCACCTTGCCTTCTCAAGCTCCGTCGACTTGTAAGAGGAAAAGAGGGGTGTCAGTGGCTCCAATTATATGTAACTTATATGGAACACCCGCAATAGTACAACATACTATTAGCAATGCATTAAAACAATCAAATCCTATCAAGTGCAGTATGAAGGAAGTGAGCTGAAGGAGGAACAACAACATCATAATCATTGTGTTTCATTTTTATGCTAACACTGTTTGTTTCCTTGTGCAGGTATAGGTAAAGTCATGAAGCTGAACATTATTCAAAGACCAAGCATGTGGAGTAAAACAGGCTCCCACAAGGGTAGAGCTTGGCATGCTTCTCTATTCATCAAGTGGGCTGATTTTAAAAGATACTTCATCATATACATCGAATGAAATGAAATACAACTGAAGAGTAAAACAGAGAATCCATCAAGCAACGAGACCAACTGTTCATTCATAATGATCAAGTTTCTTTTTGAAGGCTACAGGTGAACAGTGAGTTTAGTTCACTTAAGGAATTTAACTAAGTACATTTACATCAGAAATTGCTGAATAACTTCATTTCCTGTGCTAATTGTAATCATATGTTATGTGAGTTTCAATTCATCATTTCTCTTTCGAATAGTGAATAGGCATACATCATGCCTTAATGTTTTGTTTTGATTTTCATCATCAAAGAGAACAGTTTTTGAGAGTATTTTGTGCAGTGAATTATAAAAATGCATGAAGAGTACCATGTTGCCCAAAAGCACAAAATGTGGACAGTGCATTCAAATGACAAATGATAGCCACTTCTAGTTTAACAGTTTCATTCCAAAATGGTGCTTTTGACATTTTAGACATGCATAGGAATTGGTGAGTAAAGGTGATTCGTAGTGTTGCAATGTTCAATCTAAGCCTCTACATAGGGTCTAAAAGTAGAAAGCAATGTTGTTGTATGGTAAGATCAATGATTTCTAAAGGAGAACATTTTAGATATGCAAAGGAAAGTAACTTGATACAGTAGCAAAGCATCAGTGATATTGTATCTAAATATGGAGTACTATTTAGTGAAAAGCTACAGCAAAGGACAACTAGTTCATTTTGGGTGGGTTGGAGCTTCAAGCTGGATCATGTATCAAGAGTTTAGTGAAGGACAACAATCAAAGTATGAGGTGCATTCAATTGTTTTCAGTGAGTTATAAGTGCCAAGCAAAGTAGACATGAACAAAATTGTCAAAATCAGACTATGGAAGCATGAGAGTTCAACATGGCATGCCAATGATACCTGAAGTATAACCAGTGACAAGAGGAATCTTTTAAATAGATGTGTACAGTATTATAATGTTTTAATCTAAATCTGTTTGAGGCAGAAGACAAGGTTGTTGTGTTGTGGTTAAGGAAAATAAAAAAGATATTGTTGTGCATACAATGAATGAGCATGGAGATAATATACGTTAATGGGTCCTCCTTTTCACAACAGACAAGCACAAAATCATGCTAAAGATAAGAAATCTGAATGATTAAAGAAACCTAGATTTTGCATAATTATTGGGATTACTAACCTTTTGTATCTTAAGCAAGATGTTACAGGTGGAGATCACTACTTCTTTTTTTTTAAACAGTCGAGGCCATCAGATAGTTTTAACAGTGATGCAATGAAGGTACATTTTTCTTCTTAAAAGTGCAGAATGTCAAGTTTATAAATTGAACACACTTGAATCTCAAATACCCATTTTCAATTTTGTTGCAAAATACAAAAAAATCAATTACAATGACAACCCATAAGAAGAGACGGCAAGGAAATGCGAAATACAAGTTTCTTGTGACTGAATCACACAACGAAAAGAAGAGACAACTTTATTCAAATTTCTATATTACTCATAGATAGAAATGATTTCAAATAGATTTAATGGCAAGTTTGTTGTTCTGGGTCGAGCCCAAAACTCAAGAGAATGTTTTCTAGAACACACATGGTTGTGGCCTGGGAGAGCTTTGAGCTCATTCAATGGTCCATCATTCCACAAATAGGGAAAATGGTGTTAAGTCTCTATCAATTTGGGTTGCACCTGTAACAAAAGCAATCATAGTGCAAGGGTACTGTACAAAACTTGTAACAAGTCTCATGGTGGTGCGGCCTGTGTGATGGCCAGAAATTGATAGACAAAAAATGATGGCACACAGAAACATGAAGCTTTTTGTTTTAACAGAATAAATAAGAGCTTTTAGAAGCATTTGTTTCATAAAGAATGCGAATGAAGGAGGCTTTTACAAGAAACAAATGCATGAGTCTTACCATTATATGCCTGTGGAAGAAAACAAGTCATGGCCAAAGCTCAGGAAAGCTTTCAAAACCCCAAGAAAAACTAAGGCAGGAGCTTCCAGGCGTGAGTTATGCTCATACGTAGCGGCCAGGAGGAATGAAGTCATGAAATGTAAAAGAGGTTAGATACAAAGCACAGGCCGCAGGCTTAATGGCTTTTCTTATTCTTCAAGAATAGAGTAAGAGCCACAAATAAGCAAACAATGCAAGCTTACCCATTGAAGGTTAAAAAATTTGAAGGCAGTAGTGAAGATTCTCCAGAAACATGAGTTTAGATTCGAAGTCCATCATGGTAGGTTTCTCTCAGGTAGAGGTCGTGTTTTTCCAAGTGATCATTATGAAATGAATCATATTAGGGTTTGACTTCTTTTGTGCATGCCCTAATTTGACCCAACACCATAAGCATCCAGAAAGTTTGGTTAATGCACATGCCAATTTTCGAATGGAGGCCGAAGTTCATTATGTTTCATTATGACTTTATTAAAATCTAAGTTTAATACTTATGTGGGGGCCGAGTTTCTTTGTTAGGTCGAAGGTTAAGTCTTTTAGACTTATTCATTCCTTAGTATTTTTGAAGGGCTTGAACATTGAAAATAAATTAAGGGTGAGTTGTGAATACCCTATGTTTTAGGGTCATTTATTCTTTAGGGTTTTTATTTTTGATTGATTTTGAAGAAATTAATTGTGGAGTTGAGGATAGAGAGAGATAATAATGTGTTTTATTTTAATTATTTTTTGAGAAAATCAGAACATTATAATGGAGAAATAAGGAGATTTTTCTTTTTGCAAAATATTTCCAATCTTTAAATTGCAAAAATAGGCAAATTGTAAAAATCTGCATCTTGTAAAGCAGAATCATAAAAGCGATATTCTATAAATTGCTTTATGTTTTCTTGCTATTTTTAGCATATCCTTTATTGACTTTTCCTCTTGGTCGGATTCCAAACTTGTCTTGGAGAGATAAGGTGTTTTTTGTGCTTTTAAAGCAAGATTAGCCTATTTTTAGAGGCTTGACAGTGTAATCATAAAAGCATTATGCTTTTTTCTACTTTTAAAGCAGTTTTTGAGTTTTTTTGGAGCCTTTTTCCTGGAGCTTTTTTTGAGCTCGGATTAGGGTTTTCCTGGAGAGTTATTTTTGATAGACTTGGTCTTTTAGCTCTCCATTCTTGGCAGTTCAAATCATAGTTCCTGCTCTTATGCATTTTTGAGCTTGTGAACATTGTACTCAGTTTTGACAGATTGACACTCTTTCAGTTCCATTAATACAGCAGAGTTCTTATTTCCACTTTCTTGTCTCAAGACTAGTAACAACAGTTTGATATTTTGTGTTTTCAAGTTTGAAACCTTAATATCCTATCTTTATGAGTTCTTCTGCACAATTTTTCATGTTTTCAGGTTATGTGTTGTATTCGAAGTTCTGAATCTTCATATGAATTAATGATGAAATCATGTATTGGTGAGATTGTAGGAATCATTGTAGTGAAGGGATTGTTGTGAGTGTCAGGTTTCAATTTTTTGTCAGAGGTTTTAGTCAATCATCAGTTAGATTCAGATTTATTTTTCGGTTCATCTTTTATCCCTTTTCCCTTGGAGTTTTAGAATAGGATTCATCATTCAGAGAACCAGCTCATTTTGGAGATTCCTCTTTCATGCAGATCACCCACATCTGAAGGAGGTTTCCATGTTTCAGTAGTTTGCTGAATATTGCATTCAGGAGGGTGCAAAATTATTGATAAAAAAAACATCTTCATAGATTTGAAACACGTGCATTTGAAGAAAACTTTAGTAACCTACTGCATAACATATTAAAGCCAGATTAATTTACCAAGGTATTTCCCTTATTCCTTCAGCTTTACCAAATAAGACATGTGGCGGTCGCATGTGATATCGCGATCAATAAAGACCTTGTGATTTTTTATCACGCAATGGCGAGCAACCATTGAGATCAAATGAAGATTCATCAATGGTCACGTAAATTCATCCCCTTCGACTTCATCAGATGGGACACATGGCGCTTGCTCGTGATATCGCGATCAGGCAATGTAGTGTGGTGGGGTCATTGCAGGATGGTGGGGAACGACTGAGATCAAACAACAATCGATCAATGGTCACACAAATTACCCTCTGCAAAATAAAACATTTATTAAAAGAATGAGGGGGACATCACTAGGCGAATGATAAACGATCGACATAAGTTGTTTTAAAACAATTAAACATAGGGCCGACCAAGACTTAGGGAAAAAAAATCCCACAGAGGAAATAAAATATTAAGACCAAAGGGACCCAACCTTAGATGAAACGATGGGGCATAAGATGTTTTAGAGGCCCTCCAAAAGTAATAGTGAAATAGATCCCACCCAAGGCGTAAGAAAAACACTAGGATTTTACATGAAGACAAAGCTAAAGCCCCAACCTTAGGATTTTCTCAAACACCATGAAAGACCAGAGACATAAGGCATGACAAGAAAGGAAAACAAGGAACAAAATTTGAAGCTCCATCAGGAAGAGAGATAGAGGGAGTGAGTGAGTGAGAGAGAGACCTAAGGAGGGAGAGGGAGTAGGAGGGAGATACTTGAGATAGAGTGACTGAGTGAGTGAGAGAGAGAGAGAGACCTGAGAGAGGGAGTGGTGCTAGGAGGGAGAGACTTGATAGAGAGAGAGGGAGGTTGTGGGAGAGAGATAGAGGGAGACAGGGTTAAGGGTAGAGGGTAGAGAGTTTAAAGGTTTAGGGTTTAGGGTTAAAGGGTAGAGGGGAGAGACATAGAGGGAGTGAGTGACAGAGAGAGACCTGAGAGAGGGAGAATTGTGGGAAATTGCAAAGTTATGTTCTATAATTTCATATTTTGTTTAGGTTTAGTCTATCTAAGGTTTGAGATAGCAAGGAATCCCTTGTTTACTCAAGATGGCACCGACAAAGCAGCATGCTGGCCAGATTGATTATTTAAGTAGAAACCTATATGATGACTTCCTGGATCAATTTCCCTTGCAAACAAATGATAGGAAGAAGGGATCGGTTTTGATGTGAGGAAACACCCTAGGGGAGGGATTAGTGTATAATTGTTCCAACATAGCTTGATGGAACATTGGATCTTTGCTCATGCTTGGGAAACCTTTCACCAAAAGATTCCATGAATGTACCTTACCCAAAGTATACTTTAGGACCTCCATGCATACAAACACAAGGATTGTTAGTTATCATCTTGCAATAGTGGTACCTAAGATGATGGTACTACCCCTCCCTTGGACATTGCTCTCTTCTTACAATTGGATACATCAGTCCTCCTTTTTATTTTGTCAAAAAGATATGAAATGATTTCTAAGCAATGCCTTATTGGGTCAATGAGATCACCAAAATTCTAGGACTTGTCAAATGAAGGTATATTATTGACACCTATCCCTTTTCTATTCACTTGTTAGGAATTAGTAATGAATATCCAAAGAGAAAATGAGATAGTGGCAACAACCATTTATATTATTTATCTCACTGCAATCCATTTCATGGCTATAGTCATGTTGTCACCCAGTGTAGATTTATTTTTTCAAATTCATAGATAACATGAAGACAAACCTGTAGCCTTTAATGGTACTACTCTTATTCATGACTATGCTCTGTTCCCTTGAAGCACCATGATTTGTGATGGTTTTTATGTTGAATATCTTCATTAAAACACCCCTGTGCAAGTATATGCCTTCACTATTATAGTATATTTCTGGAATGGATGATCAATGGTAAGAAAAGGTAAAAATACAATTGTGCTTTGCTTCCTTCACTACTTTTTGTTGATTGTTGATTGTTGTTCATATGCACTTGTACCATTGTAATGCTTGATGTCCTACATGAACCTGCATGGTTTTCTTGTAGCATAACCTCATAGTTGTTGTTCATATACACTTGTACTATGGCCTTGGCTTCCAAAATGAGACCTCTCCTAAATCATAATTGCTTAATTGTCATTTGTAACTTTTTGTTTCTTGTATGCAATCATGATCCATTTTGGATCAATCATGATGACCAAAACCTCTACATGAAAGGTTATGAGCATAGCAATTATATCTTGATCACATGATATGAGGGTTCCATTGCTGTCATAAACCTCTTGTAATGAAATGTTTTCAATAGGCATATTATCTATGTCAACTAGAGTTGATGTTTCTTGAATTTCTTTTCCTTTTATGCCTTTCCTTAAAATATCATGCATTGAATGTTATCTAGCAACTTGTTCGCCTAATGTTTGATTGTGAAGGCCTTGAATAGAGCCTTGTGCAACTTTAGATTTTTTTTTGTTTTTGTCCTTCATGAGACCATTGTAGCATGCATTGTTGGTTGTCCTTATCAATGACAATGAACTTTACCTATTGAATTCACTTTCACCAATACACCCATGAATGAATAATATCAATCTCCTTTGCATCCTGTAGCTCTTGCAAAGGTGTTGCCCTTGTACTTGTATCATGACCTTGATTCAACCATTGCTCTTCTTTCGTTATGTGTAATAAATACACATAGTCTCCTCATTTTATCTTTATTGGACAACCACCTGTCACATATGTGGGTGACCTAACAACTCACCTTCCTATGTGATGTGTGACTGTCCAATAGGGTTATGGTGAGAGGAGCTTGACAACAACTTGAAATGCTTCCTCATTGTTTAAAAGATGCATAATTGAACTTGATGCATCTATGAAGTCACTTCCTTTATAAACAGATCATGGATCTTCTTAAGAAGATTGAAGGACATATCAACACAGTATGTTGCATCTTTTGAATCTGTCCTTTCCTGTCCTATCTTATGTTCCTTTACTGTCATGTCTTATGTTACTAGTATTTTATGGTGTTGGGAAAATTCTAAGGTTGGGGTTTTGTCTTTGACTGAATCCCTCTATCTCTCTCCCCTCTATCCATAACCCTAAACCCTTAACCCTTAACCCTTAAACTCCAAACCCTTAAACCCTCTACCATCTACCCTCTCTCTCTCTCTCAAGTCTCTCCCTCCTACCTCTCCCTCTCTTAGGTCTCTATATATCTCTCACTCACTCCCTCTATGTGTCTCCCCTCTACCCTTAAACCCTAAACCCTAAACCCTTAACCATAAACCTTAAACCCTTAACCCTTAAACTCTAAACCCTTAAACCATCTACCCTCTATGTTTAACCCTCTACCCCTTATCTCTCACCCACTCCATCCCCTCTACCCTTAACCCTCTACCTTCTACCCTCTACCCTTAACCCTCTACTCTCTATCTCTCTCCCACTCCCTCCCTCTCTCTCTCATTGAATCCCTCTATCTCTCTCCCCTCTACCCATAACCCTAAACCCTTAACCCTTAACCCTGTAAGGAAAATTAGATGCAGAAAACAATTCTCCTAATGTCAATACCTCAAGAAAGAATGCAGAAGTACTTTTAAATTTTCAATTACAGTCAAGTTAAGATGCACTATGAGATGGATTACAGAAACAGAGTATTTAGAAAAACACACATGAAACACCAGATATACGTGGGAAAACTCACCACACCAAGAGAAATCACTTTGTATTACAGTAATTAAAATTACATACAGTTCTAGACTTATCTTTCTGGTGTCATTATACAGCAGCATTCATCATGAACCTTCTTCGAACAAAGACATCCAAGTTATAGCCTTTACAGATTTTAATTCCTTCACTGATACAGTTTGAATTCTTCACACTTCACTATTGATCGAACTAATATCCAACCCCCAAGCATCTACAACTTCCAACTATATCCATGGTGTTCCCTGACTGTTGAGATTTCTCACAGAACTGTCGCACCGAACCAACTGCTAATGGTTCACTTTCGGCTTCCTCAATTCGTCCAAGAGATTCCACGTATGACAGTCAGACAGTCAAAAAAATTCATATTGTATTGGCATCTCGGTGAGACACTAACTGTGTCTCGCCGATGCCACATTGACCCCATATCGATGTCGCCAAAAGCCTCTGTAGTCACCAAGATGTTATATCAAGCTCCAACAGATACACCGAGTACTCACATAGTCGCCCTGACTTATCGCTTTTGCCAGAAGGTCATAGCGAGTCACTAACGTTATACCAAAGACACAAGTCATATCGACCTTCAAGAGACAGTCGGTAAGACTCACATCTATCACCGAGAATTCATACCGATCTCCATATGTTTCACCGATGACCAACTGTCGCCAAGACCTACCCTGATAGCCATCGGCTATCGGCAAGACATTCACCATCGCTAAGAGGATTCTCCAGTAGCTTAAGTTATACCAAAGGTTTCCAACACAACGAGTTGTTAGCGAGACATTTAAGTCTCACTAAGACTTCTCACCGAGCCTGCCGAGTCACTCCGATGATCTACCTTAGAATCTATGTTGGTAAGACATTTGTATATCACCCAGACTTTATAAAAAAGCCTTAGTGCTACATCAATAACTCCCAAGTGTGTCCCTATTTGTATGACATTCTCTGTTTGCTAAGACGTCTTCCCAAAACATTAGAGTTATCTCGAAGACATCAATACATACACTGTCGGCAAGAGAATAACACTTCACTGAGACATCTTAGCGAAAACCTTTAGCTTCACTGAGGACCACAGTCACTAAGAGTCTCGCCGATATACGATTGAATGGCCTTTCGTCCAGAGGTCTCCCAAGTGCTATAAGGTCATACCGAATACATCATGCTACAGCGATAGACTCCACAATGCAACCTTTCGACAAGACAATGACAGGGTCACAGTGACCTGTTCAGAAATGAATAAAGCAAACTGCTAGTCGGCCAGACATGGAACTTGTCACACCGACTTGGCACTCATGGATGTTTCAGCCTGTAATGCTTGAGACACATATTTCCAACAATCTCCCACTTGACGAGGATCATACAGGCACCTCCAGAGCATAAATAATACTTACTGAAAATCATGGGCACTAAGGCCCATTGAACTGGCACACCACCTGAACTTGTCTATGCTCACTTGCTTCATCAATGCATCTACAACATTCTCTAGAGTATCAACTTTTTCCAAACTAAGCTTTCCATCCTCAACCATATCTCATACAAAGTGGTATTGTACATCAATATGTTTCATCCTGGCATGGAAAGTTGGATTCTTTGCCAGACAAATGGCACTCTGACTGTCACATAAGATTGTTATTTTCCTTGCATCAAAACCAATGTTAGAACACAAACGTTTCAACCATACAGCTTCTTTACAAGCATGGGTAGCTACCATGTATTCAACCTCTGTAGTGGACAAAGCGACTACAGCCTGCCGCTTGCTCATCCAACTCACTGCACCACCATTCAACATGAAAACGTACCCACTGGTGGATCTCCTGTTGTCAATGTCCCCTGCCCAATCAGAATCTACATATCCCCGAATGCTGAGAGTTCTCTGTGATTCAACCAAATTTGCATGGTAACACAATGCAAAATTTGAAGTTCCCTTCAAATACCTAAACACTCTCTTCACAACATCCCAATGTATTCTTCCTAGATTAGCCATAAATTGACTAAGTACTCCCACTGCTTGGGCAATGTCTAGTCTTGTACAGACCATTGCATACATAAGACTGCCTACTGCACTAGCATAGGGTACACTGGTCATGTCCTCCATCTCAGTAGGAGATTTTGGACAATCCTCAACAGATAGCTTCATTCCCTGCATGATTGGAACAACTAACTGCTTGCAATCATTCATACAAAATCTCTCTAGAACAGTCTTTATATACTTACTTTGACCGAGCCAAAGCTTTCTATTCTTCCTGTCCCTAGTTAGCTCCATCCCCAGAATATACCTTGCTGCACCAAGATCCTTCATTTTGAACGTAGCAGACAACTGAGACTTAAGATCAGAAATCATTAGCTTGCTATTTCCTATGAACAACATATCGTCAACATAAAGAGCAATAACAAGCACTTGATCACTTTTAGCTTTATAGTATACACAGTGTTCAGATTTTGATCTCACAAAGCCTAAAGATAATACATGGGTATCAAATTTCTGGTACCACATTCTAGGTGACTGCTTTAACCCGTACAGAGACTTCTTTAATTTGCATACCAGTTTTTCTTTACCTTTCTCAACAAAGTGCTCAGGCTGGGACATATAGATTTCTTCTTCAAGATCACCATGAAGAAATGTTTTCTTCACATCCATCTGTTCAACCTCTAAGTCATAAGCTGTTGCAAGTGACAATAGAAATCTAATGGATGTCAGCTTTGCTACAGGAGAAAAGATTTCCCCATAGTCAATTCCCTCTACCTGGGAATAACCCTTTGCAACCAGTCATGCTTTGTATTTTTCTACACTGCCATCCAGACCAATCTTTTTCTTAAATACCCATTTACAGCCCACAGGTTTTCTACCTTTAGGCAAGGGCACTAGACTCCAAGTTTCATTTTTATCTAATGATGCCATTTCTTCCTTCATGGCTTCCAACCAAGAATCTAAATCAGACATTTTAATTGCCTCCTTTACAGTCCTAGGCTCATCAGTGCTAGAAATCAAGGCATAGGCACAAGTAGAATCAATCAAAGAGAACCCATACCTATCTGGTTGTTTCCTTTCTCAGGTTGACCTCCTCACTAGCTAAGGTTGAGGTTCATCTTCTTCAGAGCTTTCTGAACTACTTGAGCTCTCCTCAGTTTCAGGTACGTTTTGAATCTTCAATTCCTCTTTCTCTGGTGTAGGAGGAATTGCTGCTACATCCTTACTATTTTCTGACTTTGTCTCTGACTATAGATCTAAGGTGGAAGGTTTTAGCTCACGAAAGATTACACTTCTGCTATATACAATCTTCTCTATAATAGGATTCCAAAGCTTGTATCCTTTAATGTTAGCACTATAGCCAATAAAAATACACTTAACAGCCTTTTTCTCCAACTTAGATCTTTTTACATCTGGCACATGTGCATATGCCTCACAGCCAAAGACTCTAATATGTATAAGAGAGGGCTTCTTACCAGACCACGCTTCCAAAGGTGTCTTATCAACAAGAGTAGAGTTTGGAGACCGATTAACTAAGTGACATGCAGTAGCAGTAGCTTCAGCCCAGAACTTCTCCTCCAAACCAGCACTACTAAGCATAATTCGTGCTCTCTCCATCATTGTCCTATTGAACCTTTTTGCAACTCCATTCTATTGTGGAGTGTAAGGTGTAGTCTTGTGTCTTTTGATTCCATGGTCTTTACAGTATCTTTCAAATTCATCAGAACAAAATTCACCTCCATTATCAGTCCTTAAGCATTTTATTGTTTTACCAGTCTGATTTTCAACAAGATTTTTAAACTCCTTAAATCAACTAAACACTTTTGATTTACTTTTCAAAAAATATATAAATGCTCTTCTTGAATAATCATCAATGAACGACACATAGTATCTTGATTTAGACAAAGAAGGAACATCTACTGGACCAAACACATCTGAATGAATATAGTCTAACAAACCGGAAGATTTATGAGGACTGTCATAAAATGAAACACGATGCTGCTTTCCATATATACAGTGTTCACAAAATTCAAATTCCAGATTACAATCTTCAAGCCCCTCAACTAGGTTTTTGTTCTTCAAGGTTTTTAAACCTTTTTCTCCTATGTGGCCTAATCTATGATGCCAAAGCATAGTCTTCTCTGCATGAAGTTTTACTTCCGTAGAGTTTACATAATTAGGGATATTTCCCTCTTTACCTCCATGAGCAGCTTTCAGTGACTTCGAAGAGACACTGTTACAATGAACAACTTGTGCATCCAGCTTGTACAGGGTACCAATTCGAGTACCTCTAGCCAGCACCATTAAACCTCTAGTCATCTTGCAGCCACTTCTCGAGAACAAGACTTGTACTCCGATATCATTTAGCATACTTATAGATAATAGATTTCAAGCCAGACCTGGTATGTGCATAACATTATTGATCCCCTTTATTCTGCCATCAGGGAATTGGATTCTGAATCTTCCATGGCCAACAATTTCCAAGGTTGAATCACTCACCAAGTACACCTTTCCACCATTGTATTCTTCATACTTTGTAAACCATTCTCTATGAGATGTCATGTGGAATGATGCTCCAGAATCGATCAACCAGACATCATCTGATGCCTGAGTAGCCAAGGCTGCAATGAAGGCGTCACCATCACTCTGAGAAGAACCATTATCAGAAGATCCTTTCTTCTTCTTTTTCTCCTCTTTACAATCCTTTCGTAAATGACCAGGTTGCCCACAGTTCCAACACTTCACCTTGGACTTCTTGCCAAGAGACTTTGATCTCCCCTCTAATTTTGATTTAGACTTCTTGTCCTTCTTTCCTTTCTCCTTTGACCTTCCTTTGACAGCAAGAGCCTCCTTCGCCATCTCAGAAGATTTTCTTCTCATTTCTTCTGACAGCAAAGAACGAACAATATCTTCCATTTTGAAACTAGATGTTGTACTCCCAATATCCATCACTAGATGATCCCATGAGTCTGGAAAAGAACATAAAAAAAGCATACATCGATCTTCTTCTTCAATCTTTACACCAATAGATGTTAATTGTGCAAGCAACATGTTGAATACATTCAAATGAGTAGCTACAGATCCTCTTTCCTGCATTCTCAAAGATTAAAGCTTCTTTCTCAGGAACAGCTTATTCACTAAGGATTTCCCCTGATAAATGGATGCCAGTCTTTTCCACAAGAGAGAGGCAGTCTTCTCTTCATGCACATTGAGAAGAACTGAGTCTGCCAAACAGAGCCTTATCAGCCCCTTCACTTTTCTATCTGCAAGGTCCCATTCTTCTTGCTTCATGCCTGTAGGTTTAGTTCCAAACACAGCAAGCCAAAGGTCTCGATCTACTAAGAGATCCTCCATCTTGAGTTTCCACAATTCAAATTTATTGCCATTGAATTTCTCTATTACAATCTTCCCAGATGAACTAGACATCTTAATCTGTAAATAGAAATAACAAACTCTACAAAACTCCCACTGAACAGTATTGACACAAAAAACCCAATGTACCCCCAAGGATAACACAACTGGCCAGGCTCTGATACCACTTGTAAGGAAAATTAGATGCGGAAAACAATTCTCCTAATGTCAATACCTCAGGAAAGAATGCAGAAGTACTTTTAAATTTTCAATCACAGTCAAGTTAAGATGCACTATGAGACAGATTATAGAAATAGAGTATTTAGACAAACACACATGAAACACCAGATATACGTGGGAAAACCCTTACGGGAGAAAAACCCACCACACCAAGAGAAATCACTTTGTAATACAGTAATCAAAATTACATACAATTCTAGACTTATCTTTCTGGTGTCATTATACAAGAGCATTCATCATGAACCTTCTTCGAATAGAGACATCCAAGTTATAGCCTTTACAGATTTTAATTCCTTCACTGATACAGTTTGAATTCTTCACACTTCACTATTGATCGAACTACTATCCAACCCCCAAGCATCTGCAACTTCTAACTATATCCATGGTGTTCCCTAACTATTGAGATTTCTCACAGAATTGTCGCACTGAACCAACTGCTAACGGTTCACTTTCGGCTTCCTCAATTCATCCATGAGATTCCACGTATGATAGTCAGACGGTCAACAAAATTCGTATTGTCTTGGCATCTCTGTGAGACACTAACTGTGTCTTTCCAATGCCACATTGACCCCATATTGATTTCGCCAAAAGACTCTGTAGTTGCCAAGATGTTATATCGAGCTCCAACAGATACACCGAGTCATCACGTAGTCGCCCTGACTTATCGCTTTCTCCAGAAGGTCATAGCAAGTCACTAACATTATACCAAAGACACAAGTCATATCGAGCTTCAAGAGACAGTCGGCAAGACTCACATCTATCACTGAGAATCATACCAATATCCATATGTTTCACTGATGACCAACTGTCGCCAAGAGCTACCCTGATAGCCATCGGCTATCGGCAAGACATTCGCCATCGCTACGAGGATTCTCCGATAGCTTAAGTTATACCAAATGCTTCCAGCACAATGAGTTGTCGTTGAGACATTTAAGTCTCGCTAAGACTTCTCACCAAGCCTACCGAGTCACTCTGATGATCTACCTTAGAATCTATGTCGGTAAGACATTTGTATATCGCCCAAACTTCATAACGAAGCCTTAGTGCTAAACTAATAACTCCCAAGTGTGTCCCTATTCGTATGACATTCTCTGTTCACTAAGACATCTTCCTGAAACATTAGATTTATCCCGAAGACATCAATACATACACTATCGGCTAGAGAATAACACTTCGCTGAGACATCTTAGCGAAAACCTTTAGCTTCACCGAGGACCACAGTCGCCAAGAGTCTCACCGATATACGATTAAATGGCCTTTCGGCCAGAGGTCTCCCGAGCGCTATAAGGTCATACCAAATACATCATGCTACATCGATAGACTCCACAGTGCAACCTTTTGGCAAGAAAATGATAGGGTCACAGTGACCTGTTCAGAAATGAATAAAGCAAACTGCTAGTCGGCCAGACATGGAACCTGTCACACCGACTTGGCACTCATGGAGGTTTTAGCCTGTAATGCTTGAGACACATATTTCCAACAAACCCTTAACCCTAAACCCTTAAACCCTCTACCCTCTACCATTAACCCTATCTCCCTCTATCTCTCTCCCACTCCCTCCCTCAGCTCTCTCTCTCTCTCACTCACTTAGTCACTCTATCTCAAGTCTCTCCCTCCTACCCCATCTCCCTCTCTTAGGTCTCTCTCTCACTCACTCACTCCCTCTATCTCTCTTCCCTCTACCCTTAACCCAAAACCCTAAATCCTTAACCCTTAAACCTTAAACCATTAAACTATCTACCCTCTACCCTTAACCTCCCCTCCCTCCATATCTCTTCCACTCCCTCCCTCTCTCTCTCAAGTATCTTCAATATCCTACCCCCTCTCCCTTTCTTAGGTCTCTCACTCACTCACTCACTCCCTCTATCTCTCTCCC
>VDFB02086081.1:67287786-67487604 GCA_007258455.2 Sequoia sempervirens | reverse complement strand
TCCTACTTCTCCAATTGTTTCCACACCAGGGTCTCCTAGTCAGAATCCTTCCTTGACCCCTCCTTTAGAACAAATTGATGAAGAAATAGAGTGCTTTTTTGATCCTACAAAGAAGCATCTCATGCAAAAAATTGAAAAATTACATGCATCATTAAAGGTAAGTGAGGAGGGATCTCTTTCAAAGCAAAAGGAGATTGTCACTGCTGTCTTGAGGCACTTAAATGAAAAGGTTGATAATAGATTATCATCTATACATTCTTTATATTCTTTATTATTTGATGCAATAAATAATATAGATAGGGACAAGGAGGTAGTGATACCACTAATTCAAAATTGGATCCCTAGGGCCAGTGATTTGGGTATAATGTATACAGCCTCAAGGTTTGATACAAATAATAGGCCCCAATCATTAAAGCCTACTCATGTGTTAGTCAAATCATTGCAAAGTTTTTAGACCTTACCAGATGACTTGAGTAGGAGGATCAAGGAATTGGTGAAGAATTTTGATGATTGGGGTAACACATTGTTACCTGATATAACTGATGAGTAGGGGAATATTAGGTCACTCCAGTAGTGGCAAGATTAGGAAAATGAGGTCATCAATGACCAAATTAAATTAATTTGTGATGACTCAGATTATTATTTTTTGGTGAGCTATATGGATAAAATCATTAGCACCAACTCATTTTTGGAATCTTTTGAAAGAGATGCAAATCAGGTAGCGGTTAAATATACACCTTATAATGCTAAGGTACATGAGGTAATTAATTTTGACTTGCTGACTGATGAAGAATATCAGAAATGGGTAACTAAATATTTAACTGAGGAAGAATAAAAGAAGTGGGTTGCTAACGGTTGGCAAATAAGATATTGCAGTTACAACGGTTTCCAATTTTACTTTGGTGGTAGTCTTGGCACGGGATTCTTATGGCTTTTGTTACTGCATCAACTTTTCTTAGCTGGCACGATGAACAGGAATATTCTCTAGGGTGATTGTTGTTGTAAAAAAATTTGGAATGTCACCAGGTATTCCAATTGGCTGGTGACATGTGTACTTTCTAGCCCGATGCTTGTTTGCTCCTTAATTTTCTATAAGAAGGATTTCAAGGCCAGAAGTATGGGTTAGCAAGTTAGATAATTTTGGGTTGAGTCTAGGTGAAGTTGCAGAGAAAATTGTAAAGTTCGATGGTTTTAGAAAATGAAATTTAGGTTATGATTCATTCTGTAATAGGTTTTGAATTCATGGGGATTTAATGTTGTATAACAGTACTAGCATTTGAGTTGAAATGATAAATTCAAACTCATGTCTCTCCAATGTACATGCATATCTAAATTTTGAATAAGATAACTAAGGGTTGTTTCATTCATCTCACTGTTGTGGTGTGTATGATCCTTATTTTAGCTTTAATTCAAGGGATTAATTAAAATGCTTAAAAAGGATTATAGGCGGATATGTTATGTATAAGGATTTGATAAGTATTATTGGGTTAGAATACATATTGATGAGATTGCAATGCAATGTTATCAGGGATCGTATATGTTATGTGTTAAATCTATCATAAACCCTTCAATACTTATGAATTTGACTCCCACAATGGATATATGGCATTGATCTAAGTTGTATGATTCAGTATTTGTTCATCTTTACCTACAGCTTGCTAAAAATTGCAAATCAATGACCTATTTTATCTTTGGATTATGTTGTAGTTATCTCATGCTCCAAATAGCTGATAATGTCGATGAATAGCCAATTCTATTCAATATTATCCATTTATGTTGAGCTATTAAATGAGATTATCTATTATTGTTAATGCTATTTATGATATTGGTGCAGAGGTTGTAAAAACATTAAGAGATCACCCTCCCGGGTCTTGTAGAGCCTGAAGTGTAGGAGACTTTTTTAAAGTCCTCGTCAATTGGTCTAGGTCCTTTTGAGCTCCCTTGGGATTGAAATCTCCATAGGTAGATTAGGAGACCAACCTCAAGTTACACTGTAAAACAAACCAACACTTCCTCAACCCTTAACCCTAAACCCTTAAACCACGGGATTTTGATTTGACTTTTGACGCCTGATTTGATCCGGATGATGATTTTGACGTTTTGACCTGAATCCTGACCCCGGAACGGATTTATTCGGACGCGAGTTCTGACGACGCCGATTGATCGAGTCTTTTGACGCGACAGCGGATGATGATTTTCGACGCCGATTTGACTCCCTGTCTCTCTCCCTCCCTCCCTCTCTCTCTCTCAAGTATTTCAATATCCCTACCCCTCTCCCTCTCTTAGGTCTCTCTCTCACTCCTCCTCCTTTATCTCTCCCCTAAACCCCTAAACCCTAAAACTTCCCAAACCCTCTACCCTCTACCCTTAACCATCCTATGTACTCTCTCTCTCCATTCCCTCCTCCCTCTCTCACTGAATCCCTCTATCTCTCCCCTCTACCCGTTGGTTGTTTTTATGTAACAGGTTGGTCTTCTAATTTACTATGGAATTGCCAATTCCAATCAAGGGTAAGCCAAAGGACCTTGGACCAATTGACGAGGATTTTAAATACCTCCTACACTTTGGGCTCTAAGACCCAAGAAGGTGATCCCTTAATGTGTTTACAACCTTTGCACATTATTGTAAACAACATTAACAACAACAGAAATATTAATAGCTCAACAAATAATAATACTCATTTAATAGCTCAACATAGTAGCATAATACTGAATAGAATTGGTTGTTCATCAGTAATATCAACTATTTGGAGCATGAGATAACTACAACACATTCCATAGTGTAAAATAGTCATTGATTTGCAATTTGTAACAAGCGCTAGGTAAAGACAAACAAAATACTAAACAATACAAATTAGTACAACTTACATTAGTACCATATATCCATTGAGGGAGTCAAATTCATAAACATCTAAGGTTTTATGATAGATTTAACACATAACATATATGATCCTTGAGAACATTGCTGTACAATTTCATCAACATGTATTCTAACCCAATAGTACTTATCAAATCCTTATACAAAACATATCCACCTACAATCCCTTTCAAGCATTTTAATTAATTCCTTGAATTAAAGCCAAAACAAGAATCATACACACCACAAGAGTGAGATGAATGAGACAACCCTTGATTATCTTATTCAAAATTTAGATATACAAGTACAATGGAGAGACATGAGTTTGAATTAATCATTTCAATTCAAATGCCAGTACTATCATAAAACATCATATCCCCATGAATTCAAAACCTACTACAGAATGACTCAAAACCTAAATTGCATTTTCCTTAAAACCATCAAAATTTACAATTTGCTCTGCAACTCTACCTAGACTCAACCAAAAAATATCTAACTTCCTAACCCATACTTCTGGCCTTGAAATCCTTCTTATAGAAAATGAAAGAGAAAACAAGCATCGGGCTAGAAAGTACCTCTCATTTCACATGCTTTTCTTCACAAAACTCTTGAGGATAGCAGCTATACCTTCTTTATTCCTCATCCTACACCCTATTCATGCATCCTACAATTACAACAATATCCATGGGGCCTTTTACACAAGATACAGTAATCACAAAAAGTGTAAGAGCCCCTTTATATAATGTTTGGACTAAAAAACTCTCAAAAATAGGGTAACCGGGCTGTATGCAAAGAAATGAAGCTTTCTAAATCAAATCAACACCTTAAACCATCAAATCAGATTCAAATCAAAGATAACACATATCTTCACGACTTGGAATTTATTTCACATCAAAATATGGCTGCATGTGACTGTACATTGCTGCATAACAAGAAAAATATAGAAAATTTGAAGAAAAACACAGATTTTTTGAATGTCAAGAGCTTGTATTTTAAATCCATAACCAACAACAACCATTACAATGATCACTTTATGGATTTTAAAGGACTTTACATGTCAACCACTGAACAAACACCTCTACAACTGAATTTTTAATCTTTTATGATCACATGAAACATAAAACACACTAATTTCAAGGTTGTTAAAATCACTATTGAAATGTTTTAATTTTTTGACCTTTCAAACATTAAAAAGTACATCATTAAATTAATTATGTAATGGCATAAAAATTAAAAAACATCATGAATTAATTATGTAACCACATAAGTCAAATATAATTCTATCAAGAAATTAATATCAAATAGATAATATAATCACACAACTCATACATTTCAATGTCATTGGTCTTCTTCTTCATCCAACTCTTTTTCTGTATCATCCGATCTAGAGTCGACATTGTAAGGATTGGTCATATCATCATCATCGTCATCGATATTAGTTTTGATGATGTCATCATACACATGGATATCATCTTCATGAACATTAACTCCTACATCATCATGATATTGTTCCTCCTCTTCGACATCTTCGTCAGGGACATCATCAACTAATTATTGATCCTGATCATCATCTACATCATCTTCTAGTTCTTCAGTATCTTCTTCTTCCACCACATTATGGTTTACTGGCCTTCCTCTTCGATCATGTCTAACAACAAATGACCAACCTGGTTTACCTAGAACCTCTGAGTAAAATACCTGCTCACATTGACTTGGAAGAACATAGGGCTCATTTCTAGCTCGTTTGATCAACCTTGTATTAACCATGGTAAATCCATTATCATGTTCAATAACAGTTCTCTTAGGATCATTTTCATTCAATCATAGCCTATACCATAGGATGACGAACAAAGTTAATCTAAAGGACTTAAAGTCACACTCAAGTATATCATCCAAAATCCCATAGTATTGATTTTCTAAGACTTCTGGATGTATGTCGCTTCTAGATGAAACATTAGTCACCTGAAATAATGTAGTTATATCAAAATCACAAGTTTTCTTCATGTCATCCAACATTTTGATTGGAAATTTATGACCATTGCACCACATAGCCTTGTGGTGTTTCACTTGCAATATGTCAAACATGTAAAAACTATTGCAATATCGCCAGTTGATAAACATATTTATTCTTGGCCAAATGTATGCAAAGAAAAAAATCTCAACATATATATACATGAATATAATTGAAAATAATTAAATAATATGGGTGATTAATATATTTATACGTACCTATTTATCTCTTAAACCATCTGCTAAATCAATTTCCCTATGTGTAACATTGGAATCTCTATTACAATGAGCTTCTTCAACCAATGAAGCCACACCTTCCCATGTTAATGCGTGACCATATTGTTGACATCGTTCAATCCATACCGTCATCCAATCAAGATTGTTTTCAACGTACAAATGTAGTGCATCCCACTCTCGACCAACTGTATCAAAAAAATTTGAAATTTACAAACGACGTATAATTAGTTAAATACCACAGTATACGACCTTAATTTATAATTGATGTATATTGAAGATTAAAAATTAAATAAGTACAATATACATAAAAACCATATGTAAAATTCATTCCAATTAATCTCCATGACTATCTTATAATTACCTCTCACTTTCCTCAATCTACCTTTCCCCATTAGGTACTCCCCTTCAAATTTGTTAATGGAGTTGGGATCCCAAATTGTGTATTGAAAAATGTCAAAGGTAGACACTTTTGCATTTCACACATTAGATGAGAAATTTTTCTCTTCCAATAATTTATATCTTCTTTATGGATTTCTTTAGATGATAGCCATCTACAAGTGATTCAAGACACAAATATATTAACGAGATTTAACAAAAATATATAGTATATTACATAACAAGTAAAAAAAATGGAAATTATAAGATGTATACAATGAATTGAATAAATATCGCTACTTACCTCATGTATTTTCCAAGATCATATATAACTTGCTTGACATTCTTGTCAAAGTTGTCTAGGAGAGATAGAGGTAGAACGTACTGCAACAATTATAAAATGATCTTTTCATTATTTTTCTAAAAGTAGTAAACATAATACACTGAAAAGTACATGCATTATACAAGTGTATATAATATACCGGAATAATTACCTTAATTAAGGTATGCCAATCATGCATTTTCATCCCTGGCCCAAATTCACCTTTCTTTGTTATTGTATTGTTTATGTTTGCAGCAAATCTTGTGGGAAATCAAATTTTTCATATGACTTCTTTTATAGCATTGCTTTGCTGCTCTGTTAATAACCAAGGAAGGACACTTATATTAATTTGGTCTCCATTGCTATTTAATTGAATGACATTTTTCATTGCATGATTGGCTTCCTGAATGTCACTACAAATTTTGACAATTTTTTCTTTGTCATGCCTTCCATCCAATATTTTCTATAACGTTTCTGTTATATTCTTTCTGATATGCATTGTATCAAACAAATGCACAATTTGTAGCTGCTCATAGTAGGGAAACCTACTAAATTGTCTAGGATAACTTTTCAGTCCCTGTGGAAGCTGACCATTAATTCCTTGACGACCTTCATGAAACATGTAAGTTAAACAAATTAACAATGACAATCATTGTCAATTACAACATGAGTAAACACAACACAATATAAAAATATAAATTCAAAAAATATCATATATGATAGATAAACAATTTGATTCAATGTATAACCTTGAATATTAATTCTATTATATTCCAACTTCCATAGGTGAGGTGTCATTCTTTGTGGTTTTGATGTAGTCTCTTGTTTCCCATTGAAAATATGTTTTTTAGTAGTTCGATACTTATGATTTCTATGGAGGAAGTGCCTATACTCATCAAACACTTACTTTCCTAAACTTGTTGAATGATGAGATTTCATCTTTGGACCACAAATTGGACATGCAAATTTTCCCTTTGTTTGAAGACCTGCAAGATCATATATAATTGGATTAAATATGTCAATTTTTATAATTATATATAATGAATAGATTATTTTAAAAACATGCATGATATCTACTTCATAAAATTAAATATTTTTAAAGTGTAGTTGAACGTTATAACATACCACAAAATGTGTTAGCCCTGGGCCATCATGAATTGTCCATACAAGCATTGCATGGAATTGAAATTGTCTTTGTCCTATTGGTATAGAGATGTCATACATAGTGATGCCATACCATAACTTTAGTAACTCGTCGATAAGAGGCTTGATATATACATTCATATCTTTAACTTGGTACTTACCTAGTTGAATGAACATAAACATTACATAATTATTATAACCATTTTACTGCAATATATATAAATTAATGTACATGACTATTGAATGAAAAAAATATAAGTCATTATGCAACAAATAAGACAAATGAGATTCTACTATGTTAAAGAAAATTGATGTAAACAAATACCTGGAACAATCATTGACAACATTATGTGCTCCCTCTTTATTGACATCCATGGAGGAATGCTATTGTTGATAACAAAAATAGGCCACACCGAGTAAATAGATCTCAACTCTCCAAATGGATTGACACCGTCCAATCCCAATGAAAGCCTAGGATTACGAGGTTCTTCTTTAAAGTGTGGCCATTTTTCCTCCATGTCTTGAAATGCAGAACCATATGCAGGCATTTGAAGAATGTCATCTCCACTTCTATTCTATGCATGGTATTCCATAAATTGCGCTAAGCTTTCGCACCTAAATAATGATTGCATACATGGAATAATGGGAATATAATGAAGAACGAGGCACCTTTTTTGTTAGTTTATCTATTTGATATCTACTAATATGACATTCTGGGCATTCTATTGCAAATTCTTATTGTTTATGATATATAATATGATCATTGGGACATGCATCTATTGCTTGATACTCCATTCTGATATCTTTCATAATGCCAGATAAATCTCGGTATGAGTGAGGTAAAATATTTGATGGTGGTAACAAAAATTAACCAATCAATCTACAATTTTTATTTATTTTTAATATAAAGAATATTAATGATACATATTTCATCCTTTATTTACTAGTGATGAGCTAACAACAATTAAAATAGATGAAAAAAGATGACATATATGGCATACCTTAACATCCATGAGATTGCTATGTTTGATAAACCATTCATAACCTTCAAGTTCAACATCAACAATACAACAAAGAGAAGAGTTGTTTGGGAGCCTTCATAAAGGGGCTTGTATGCCTTCTCAAGTACAGGTAAATCATGAACATCATCAAACTCATCTCGATCATCATGATCAGCTCTGCCACTAAATGTGTCATGGATCAACGTATTTGTACCATCATCTTCAACTGTGTTTTCTGGCGCATGATCATCTTCTTCCATAGGATCATTAAATTCATCTTCGATATTCACAACTCCATGTTCATCTGCTTGCAAAACCACATTCTCCAGGCTGTGATAATCCTTATCATCTGCCCTAGGGTGCCCCACCTTTATAATAATTATAGACACAAATAAACCATGATCATGATCAAGTGATTATATATATATATAATGTTAAAATGATATAAATATTTACAAATTCAATCAATATAAACACATATAATGAAAAACTTACCAATGGACAATAATCATGTCCCCCTTCAACGTGACCATGTTGCCTACAATGTTTCTCAGCTGTTGTGATTAAAAGTCGTCTTGTCTTTAAGCCCTTGCAATTATTGCAAGGACAATAACATTTCTCATCACCCTTTCTTTTCAATCTTGCCCACAATTTATCAAGTGTCTGTTCATTTTGTTTTCGACTAATATTATCTGACATGATTTTTCTTTACCAAGCTTGACTATTTAGATCTTCAAAAAATATCAAACTCACACTCCAATAATTTTTATTCATAGACAGGTAACAAAATCTAATAATTTTGATATTTTACACCAAAAAAATTTGGCATGCAACCACCCCTGCAAAAGAGAAGATAGTCTAAGTTAATGACCCTAAAAAAAACTTTAAAATGCTAATTCCAAAACTTATTAAATTCTGATTTTACTATGATTTCCAACCGTTAGACTCCTAAAATCAGAATATTGAACTTGATCACAAACTTCCTACAACGATGGAGGTAGTGAGCTAGTAAGAGCAAGTGACCCATTCCTAAGGAGCAACAAGTCAGAATCATCATTGCTAATGCCAATACGGATTTATCCTTTTATTTAAAGATGCAATGTGTCACTTCTTATGACGAGCTTATCCCTAGGGCCCTGAACATTGAGAGAGCCCTAATCACACAAGGAAGAACACACTAGTAAAATTTGGAAAATAAATGACTAGGTGACTAAAAATTTTAGTTACAACAACTAAAAAAGACTAAATTCTGCTCATTTTTTCCAACTCAGCTATAAATGAGTAAATAAATTACTAGTTTGGTCATTGATTAAAAATTATTTAGTCACACAAATAAAAATGACTAAATAGTTAGTCATTTATTTAGTCACAATCCATTTGAATAAATCATTTAAGGAATCAAGAATATAGCCCACCAAAATACTCTAAAACTTTAATAAACATACCCTAAAAATTTTGTCAAAATCTTATTTTCAGGTGTAGCCCACCAAAATGGAGTTTTCATTTTAATAAACATACTCTAAAACCTTCGTCCAAAAATTATTTTCAAGCATAGACCACCAAAATGGAGAAGTGTTTCCGTAAATAATGACAGAGAATAGTGAGGAGATGTGCGTGAAAGGAGGCATAGGATTCATTGATGCTTATCTCATTCGTGCTCTGCTCAACAAATCTTACATTTTTCCTGCTACTATTTGTAATCTAGGTATTTACTTGACATATATTTGCATAATCTCAAATTCCTTCAGAGGCTTTTGAAGTATCAATGTATATTATATAAGGTTTAGAATGATTTCTTTTAATTAAAAAAATAAATAAATGATTTATTTCCTTGTAATTAGATAATGTGGAGATCCCCTAAATCTGCCCCAACACACTATCCTCTTTGGCATTGTATTCATTACTCCAGCTACTAAGGTTTTGCATGTGACATCTTTAATATCTTCATGACCATAGCTTTTAAATAGATCTAAATCTTTGCTTTAATCATTTTCATGGTAACCCTTGAGTTCCATAATCCACCTTCAATCTCTTCTAAGAATGGTGTCTTAAGCTAGAATGCATAGTATGCATATAAAACAAGTCCTTCATACTTGCCATTGTTCCAAACCACCACTCACTGCCTTGCTTAAAACGTTGCCTCCATAAGCACAATAGCATGTTTTAAAATCATGGTTTCCAGTGATTGACCATTAAGGTCACCACTTTCATCAAGATACAATGAGATTTTTGTCTTCAAGCTCAAGGCATTATGCAAGATAACATTGTGAATTGTTTGTTGTGTATGATTTGATTTTCTTGCACATTTACTGCTTTTCTAACTTCCTTTAAGACTGGGTATTGCACCCTCAGCTGCAATCTCAAACAGCTCACTCACTATCACTTGAAGATTCCTTTCATGAGCATCCTTCTATAAAATCAAACTATGCCCTATAGACTACCTACTTACTTCAGGGGACTCATTGTTTCATGGTATTGTAGATCTTAAGATCCTTCAACTTATTCACACTACTTCACAGTGTACAAGGTATTATTCACTCTTCTCCCATCTTTGATGAGTCTCAAAACACTGCTCAAACATGCAATCCACTACCTCCATTATACATTAATGGCTAAGAAGAAACATTGAACCTATGATTACCACTGTTACTTCATTTGGACAGCCATTCCCTGATTTTATTTTCCTTGTATAACACTACCAAAAGCATTTTAAAAACCCTTAAGGTCAGCAAGGGGGTAAGGAAACTCACTATTAAAATCTCCACTTTACTATGCAAGGTTTGAGCTTTATTATCTTGTCACTGCTCAGCCTCTTTTTGACTATCACATCTCAAGTAACTGTTATTCTTCTTACCATAGATTGTATTTACAAATGTCACTAAGCTACATAGTGTGCTTGTTATTGGCTACAATATTTAGATTGCAAGATTTTGTTATAACTACAATGTCTCAATCTTTCTGGTATTGCAACCTCACTAATCCGCTAGAGTTATTATTTATGTTTCTACGGAGGCCTAGGGTTTGTACCCTAATCATGCTATTACCAATGCTTCTGTTGGTATTAAAAAACAACCTTAAATCTTGGGTCAGAAAATTAGTTGTCTTGACAAAGTTGTGGTATGATCTTGGATTGTATCGTAGAGTGTGTGGGAAGCTTGTGTTTGATCATTAAGTTATGTAAACCTGATAAGGGAAATGTATCCTATATAGCATGGGTCTTTCTTTAATACTTTCCATAATGGTTATTAGCAAATCACATTATTATAGTTTGTGGTAACCCAAGATTGCATTCAAGTATGTAACAAACTTGGTTTGTAGTTTAAGCTATACACTTTTAAGTAACATTCATAAGGTCTAGAAAATCTTGATCACTCTCTAGAATAGCCCATTAAACATGGGTTGTGCTTGAATGCACTACATAATTGATATAACACAACCACTCTGCATATCAACCAGAGTTATATGCTCTTTATTGCAGCAAGAGGTAATCACTCTTGGATCATGCTATAATTACATCCTAACCTGTTAAACTTGAGACAACCTGAATGCACCCAATGATGATTGACACCTACATTATACAACCTGAATTAACTACATTATATGAGTGCCTCCATTTCTATCACAACATAGCCACTTTAAACTTGGGACACACATGAATGCATCAAGTATTTTTTAAAGCACAATTGTGCCACATGAACAATAGAGTTATGGATCACATAATTACAATCACAAGAATCTGTTCCTTGGTTGTGATCTTATGGTGATTCCACACAACAAAATATGGACATGAAATTATCAAAACCCTAAACCTCTAAAAATGAAATTTGATGAGATGTTGCTTTAAAATATGATTTTCAAACCTCAAACTACAAATCTGACTTCACAACTGAATTCTACAAAAAGACAATGACTACCCTCAACCTGGTGATATCTTCTTGAATTTTTTCTGATTTTTCCCAAGAAAATCATCCTTAGTTCTCCACAAACTGTCTCAAGTAGAGAAAACACTGTTGCAATAAATCAGCGAACTCACTTTTCTTTATGTCGGCCACAATTTGATTTTTTTCTTATTTTTCATGTTTTTCAAAATTTTGATGAAACTTATAGTCAAAATTTTGACGAAACCCAGGTTCGTTGAAATTTCGACGAATGTCGGGGATAAACTTTAAAAAAAATGAAAATTACACATCAAATTTTACAAGCACCCGACGATACATCAAATTATACATATTTCATTGGATTTTGTAGTCAAATGAGTTAGTGAGTATTATACTTACCATCAAGAGAAATGCATCCACTTCCATGGATCATACCAACTATATTATCACCAAATCTCACAAAACCACCATCATACTTTTCCAAGCTTACAAACTTAATTTTATCTCCTGTCATATGATGTGAACATCCACTGTCAATAACTGATTCATCTTTCTCTTCAACTCGAGCGGCTAGGGCTTTCTCCACATTTGTACAACTAGCAGATTTAGTAGATACAAGATTATTTTCCTTGATAGCAATAAATAACCATTCACCATCACTTCTATTTCCTTTATCAAATTCATCATCTGTCACACCTTCATTAGTAGCATAGTAACACTTCTTTTGAAATATAGGCTTATTACGTCTTGGTTTAGGAGCTCTTTTCAGACACCTTGATGAAAAATGGCCTATCTTATTGCAAGAAAAACATTTAAGAGGAAATTTTCCTTCATACTTACCTTTTCCTCTCAGTACTCTTTTGACAATAAGCGCTTCCAGTTCTTCTAGCTCCATTTCTTCTTCTTCAATATGTCTGATTTCATCCTCATACTTGAATGTATTTCTAGATGAACTCTCACCCCGATCATATATGTGCCTGTCTCTTCTGGAAGTAGTAGCCTTAAATGCAAATTCAACCTTAGGAAGGGCATCACCAAATTCACTCAACTCAAAATAAGTAAGCTTACCAACCAACATGTCTCTGGTTACATTTGTTACAGTTCAAAGCTCTTCAGTAGCACTAGCTTTGACTTTGTAAGAATTAGGCAAGGATCTAAGCACTTTAGCAACAATCTCAGATTCGTCTATCTATCCACCAACACATCTATAACCACACACTGTTTTATTCACTCTTTGCATAAAAATAGTAATGTTCTTATCATCACCCATTCTCAAATTTTCATATTTTCCTTTCAGACTCTGTAACTTAGCAATCTTCACATTAGTATCACCTTCATACAAGGTTTCCAACTTTTTCCAGATCTCATAAGCAATCTTCAGATCCATAACATTTTTCATCTCAGAATCAGTCAAGGCACTCAACAATGCTTCCTTAGCCTTGATATTATAGTTAGCATCTATAATCTCAGAAGTAAGAGTAGGACCATTTTGAGGAATAACATACCTATTACATGTAATGTTCTAGAAGGGTTCACTAGTGCATCTCAAATGAAACTCCATTCGAGTCTTCCACAGAGAATAATTTGTTCCATCAAATCTAAGACTATCCTTCTTGTAAGTCGCCATCCTGGATCACCTCAAGCTATTAAACTTCTTCCAAGGAACCTACTCTGATACCAATTTTTGGCAACACAAGGGAAAAAAATTGAGAGGGGGGGTGAATTAGTTGTCACATAAATTTAAAACTTATTCAACTTATTAAGCTTATTCATAGATTTGATTATTAACCATGAAATAATAAATCATCAACACATCAGAAACACACATAACACCAATATTTTTTTATGTGGAAACCCTGTTAGGGGAAAAACCACAGTGGAGGTCATTCCAACAGATTATACCCTATTAAAAGTATAAGAAATGAAAATATGGGGAATGCACTTGCATTCAGGCACACTGCCTAGAGCTCACTGCTCAATTACAATAGGGCTAACTACCCAAAGGAAGACACAATGTCTTATAGAAAGAATCAGATTACATCCACAGGGATTTGAACTGATAGAATAGCATCTTCTAATACCTGATCATAGTTTCGGTTAAGCACATGAATGCTTCTTTACTCTTCTTCACTCTTCTTTACACTCTGCTCTACCTTCGAATGATTTAGATCAATATTCACACATATACACATAGAAGCACACTCTAGAATCCACTCACACTCTTCTATTTGAATAAACAATCGCTCTTATATATTTGCAACAAGAAATTTCATCTCTACATGTCGACTTCAACAAAATAATAAAATGAATATAAACTATCGACCCAAAACACTAAAGATTATTAATGTGAATCAACCAAGGTTGGCCACAACTTAGTGAAGACCCTGTTAGAACTATAAAAATCCGATGATTTTGCATGTTGATTTCACTCATAAATTTCCATTTTGGTCCTACCGTGTGCATACTTCATCCATATTTTTCCATATGGTCCCATAGAATCCATCGAGTCTGCATTTTCACATTTTAGTTCCATATCAGCATGAAATCAGGGTCTTCCCATTCCATATTGTATTTCTGCAAGTATAAGTTTGTGTTGCCTATCGGCAAGACTTATTTGATGTCATAGCGATCGGGATCCATCTACAAGCATCCATCGGCATGGCATACACATTGTTTCAGCGACAGAAAAGGATTATATCGGCAGGAGTTGTACCATCGGAGTGATGTCTTATCGATAACATTATGTCTCACCGAATAGCATATGAGGATTCACTTCAGCCAAATAGTTTGTATTCGGTGTGAAGTCATAACAAAATCACATTGTCACACCGACCGTAAACAAAAATGTGAACATCTCGGTAAGAGTTAAGGTTTTCAGCATATGGTCTTGGCGATATCCTTTTGTCTTACCAACTGAAAACAGAAGGGGGATATCGATAAGAGATGTTTTCTTCAGAGTAAGTCATAGCGAATTGAAAGGGTCTCACCGACCAACACAAAAGGAATATCTCGATAAGACTAATGGGCATCGATGTAATATCTTGGAAAATGGCTCTGGTCTTGCCGATCTTGCGAATGGTTCATGTCGATGGTCATCAGAGTAAGGTCTTACAGTCTGGTAGATCTCATGTCGAGATGCAGTTGCATTGGTGTGAGAATGTTTATGTCTGGGCGATCAAAAATGAACATAAGGAGATTTTCGATAGGAAACAGGGTGTTCTATGTAACGTCTCCCCGATAACATTATGTCACGACGAAAGCGAATGAAACTAAAAGGGACGACTGACGGTGATTTAATTTCCTTCAGCATAAATACAAGGCCGACATGCAATGAGCCCGAATTCAATGGCAGGCAGATATGGGATCTCAATTTTATATATTTTTCTGATGCTGGTGTATAAATATGCAATTTTGTAATTGTAAAATCATAATAAGTTATTAGATATTCGATACACAGCAAGTAGATATAGTAGAAGAAAAGTTCTTAGATTAGAGACTATTGTTGCATGATTTCAGAATGGAGGTATTTATGAAAATCAGCTGATGTTGCTGCATTTTTTTGGTGTCAATTGTCTGTTGAATCTAATGAAAGTATTGCTAAGCTGTCTCCAAGATTCATGATTTTTGGTTGTTTAAATTGATATAACAAGTTTATATTCAATTCTTCAGTGCACATTTGTTGTATTTGTGTGGTTAATTGATTGGTTCTTTCAAGCAAAGATTAAATCCTTTTAGTTGATCACAGTAATTAGAGAGATTCATCTGGATTATTAAAGTAGAGCTTAGTAGTCACAGTCTTGCATGTTTATACAAGTTGTAAACAAAATATATGCCAAATAATTTGAATTTTCTCAAGAGAAGTGTTGCTCATCTTGGTTTTCATTTGACTCTGCATACCCAATAAGGCACTGGTATCTGCAATTTCATCATTTGGACTCATTCAGTTTCTCTACATCTGTTAATTGAGCATTTTAGGACTTAGATTAAGAAGATTTCTATTGCTATCAAGTTTGACTTTCACTTCCATCTGCCATTGTGAACAAATTATTGCAAGAAGGATAATCATAAGTCAAGTCTGCTTCATTCAAAAAGGTACACCCGCCTAGCTTTAGTAGCACCTGAAGAGTAGAAGGTTAAATTCTTTTGACCTTGTCTGTTACCCTGAAACATATCAAGAGATTAGAAGCCTCTTGAGGCATCCCGCCTGTGTTTTTGAGAGCTAACAAATTGGTGACTCTGTTGGGGAAATACATTCAGAATTAGGGCCTTAATCATAGAGTCAGGAGTTTTATACAGACTCTGCTGGGAATAAGAAATATCAAATATTTTCTCACTTTTGAGAAGTGAGTGGCGACTCCGACAAGAACATTGCAAACATGAATGGAAGAAGATCTCAATATAGGGGAGGTCATACTGGAGCTCCTGTTGACAGTAGTAAGTGGACACATAAAGATGACAAGCTTGATAAGGGAAAAATGATAAGTGAGGATATGTGCATGACAGACAAAGACAAAACATCAAGAGCACATTGTGAAACATATGATCACTATGATACATGGAGAAAAAATTTGAGTGCAGAGCCTTGTACCCTAGAAGATCAAAGAAATCCTTTCCCTTTTCTCGATCCTCAGAAACAGGCTAAGTTTGATGCTAGACTTGAAGCAAGATGACTCCGATATCAACAGGAATGTGAGCAAAGAATGGAAAATAATCAAAATCAGATCAATGAGAATATGATTCCTCAAGATGATTATGAATCTTTGACTCATGAGGAAGTCAAAGCATGATTTGAATCTCAGGAGAAGAAGATAGAAGAACTAAAAGCTAAATTGCAGAAAGCCCAAATTACTACTCAAATAGCTGGTTGCCCCCCAAAGTATGTCTCACCTCATAAGCAGGGTGATAATGGTGCAGGGCCATCTAATCAATCAAATACTCCTCACAATCAGTTAGGGAATTAGTACAGATGGCCAAATAATCCACCTCACATTCCTACTCAACACGCAAATATTCAGCCACCTCATAATCAACATTATGTGCCACACCACCATACACAATTCAATAATCCCCTACAGCAATATCAATGTCCACCCAACCTTCCCCCTCACCAGCATACAACAATGATTAGACAGTTTGATTTAGCAGGGTTTCAATTATATCCTTACCCTATAGATGGTAGTTGGAGAGGTTTAGTACCTAAATTTACAGGTAGTAATGCAATTACAGCCGAAGATCATTTAAGGAGTTTTAACACCTTCATTTAGGATTTGGATGTGCCTGATGAAGATTTACATATGAGGTTATTCATGATGTCGCTTACTGAAGAAGCCATAGATTGGTTCAACAGCCTAGCAACAACCTCTATTAATTCTCTCCAAATATTTCAAGACAGATTCTTAATTAGAGCAATATGGGAATCAAAGTGCACTTGATGCTGCTCTTCATGAATTGGTGCGAATTTAGAAAAATCAAAATGACTCAATTTTTCATTTCAACCGAAGATTCAACAAGTTGCAGACTAAAATACCTCCTAGATCAAGGTTGCTAGATTCTATAGCATTGAGTGTTTAATTGAATGCATTTGATCCTAAAACAGGGTATGAGCTGAGAAATAGGTTTCCAAGGGACTTAACTGAGGCTCAGAAGATAGCACTAACAATTGAAAACAATAGGAAGGCTGCTGATATAATCAATAAAAGAGACAACCTTAGGGCTCCTCAGTAAAGCAACAATTATCAGTACAGATAAGAGAATACATACAGGAATGAAAGGCCGAGGTTGCATGATATTCCTTATAATACAGACTGGAAGGATGGAAAACCTATAACAGCTAGGCCAAGAAACAAAGAGACTCCCGATCCATTGAGGCAGAAGGGAACCTATATGGTGAATAACAATTATTTTTGTGAGGCTTGTGATAAGCCACATTCCCCAGACTATTGTGTTGTAGCTCAAAAAATGCAAGAGGAGGGAATGCTGATAGGAAATGGTGGAGAATATCACACAGTATATTTGACTTCAAATACCTTTCACCATGTTGAGGAGAGGTACTCATCTTCAGAGGATGAAGGTTATGAGTATGATGTTTCAAATCAGAAATATAATTTCCATATGGATGAATAGCAGGTCCTTTCTGATTCTGAAGAAGATTATACAGAGCCACATTCTATTGAGGTTCCTGCTCAATGTAGTATGAGGAGACTCGCCAAAGATGAAATAGAGAGACTAACTGTTGCTATAGTTGAGGAAGCAAAAAGTAAATACTGGTTGAGAAACAAGACAGTAAACGAGAAGGAAGGTGTCCCTAAAGGAATCTTTAAGAAGGAATAGAAAGTGACACAAGGAACTATGAAGCCAAAAAATAAACAGCATGATAAAAGTGAACAGAGGCCTATCCAAAAGGAAGAAGTGAAGGAATTACACAAAGAGATATAAAAGCCTGACCATCCTAGTAAAAGAGAAAAATAAGAAAACAAAGGAGAAATGCCAGAACAAAAGAAGATTGTTAAGATGGAGGGCTCTTATTTTGACTTCACTCAGGCATTATCCCAAGTAAAAATGTCTATTCCACTACTTGAAATGATGAAAATTAAGGAATACAGAGATAGTGTTGTTCAATTGATAATGAATTCTAAAAATAAAGTAGCTATTAAAGCAGTCAATAGGCAGGAGAAAGTAAATATCCCAGATGTCTGCTTGAGTGATGTGTTAGCAACTCCCCCACAAGTTGATCCTTTTTTCACTACATTACTCATAAATAACAAATTGCTGAGGAATTGCATGATAGACTCTTGTGCTGCTATAAATATCATGCCAGTAGGAGTTATGAAGCAACTTGGCATGCAGGTTGATACATATGAAGGGAAGTGCTATGCAATGGATAATCGACCTAATCCTGTGGTAGGCATTATGAGAGATGTTGAAGTCAAGCTGGCTACTTATCCTCAGGTGGCTTATAATATAGATATAACAATGATTGATACTCCTCCCTAGTTTGGGATGCTTCTATCAAGACAATGGACAACAACAGTTGGAGGAAATGTTCAATTTGATTTGTCTTATGCTACAATTCTAGTGAATGGCCAGGAAGTCAAATTGTATAGGGAGCCAAGAATGAACCAACTGGTTGATTATGTACCACAAGATTAGATCAATTATTTTTGTGATGTTGATCTTGGAAGTTTTAAGATAGAATCAGCCCAGCCAGAATTAACCAATAGTGATCCAATTGAAAGGCATGTGGCACAAAGCTGCAATGAAGTGTGGAAGATGTATGTTGATGGAGCATGCAACCAAGAAGGTAATGGAGCTGGGATTGTGTTTATTTCACTTAAAGGTATTACATTTAAATATTCATTCTTGTTGGATTTGAATGTACAAACAATGTGGCAAAATATGAAGCTTTATTGACAGGTCTAAACATAGCTGTGAAACATAAGATCAAGTTGCTAGCTATTCTTGGAGATTATGAGTTGGTTGTTTCACAAATTAAGTCAAAGTATGCAGAAAAGCACAAAATATTGAAACAATACAGGAACGTTGTATTGGACACAATTGAGTTGTTTGATGCCTTCTCAATTGAATGGATTGACAGATCAAAGAACATAATGGCTGATTTTTTAGCAAATGTGGCGCTCAAAAGAGATGATATCACATTGGTTGGGGTGTCATAGATTGAGTTCAAGACAAGGCCTGTTGTTCCTGATAACATTTATAGTTGGCAGGTCTTCAATGATGATACTGACCTTTTGAAATTCCTTCATTGTATAGATCAATATGAAGCCCAGGAAATTGACTTCAATGCTTTCATTGAGGAAGTGGATGGGAAGCAAATAGTGTTTGGAAAGGAGATCTTACAGCTCAAAACAAATAAGCTTCCTAAGGGCTTAGTGGCATTGGAGAGAGTATGATGGATATGATCGGTCCCTCATGAAGCAGGCACTAGTCAAAAGAGAAGATGTTGAAGAGATTAACTTGGGGACTAAGATGGCACCATGAAAGGTGTACATAGGAAAGAAGATAAGCCCTACAATTAGAAGAATGTTGATAGAGCTACTGAGAAAGTATAAGCATGTGTTTGCTTGGTCTTATGAAGATCTAAAAGCATACAGGGAAGATTTATTTTAGCATGAAATACCATTGAAACCAGATGCTAAGCCATTTAGACAAAAGCAAAGGTCTATAAATCCAACATTGGAACCTAAGATGCAAGAGGAATTGGAAAAAATTAGAGATGGAGGAATCATTAAACCAATCATGCATTCAACGTGGGTCTCAAACTTGGTCCCTGTGAGAAGGAAGAATGGAGAAATCAGACTATGTGTAGACTTCAGGAATTTGAACGTGGCATCTCTCAAGGACAATTATCCTCTACCCAATATGGAGGCTATATTTCATAAAGTAACATGGTGCGAGTTGTTGTCTATGATGGATGTGTTTTCGGGGTATAACCAGGTTAAGGTCAAAGAATCTGAGCAATATAAAAAAACATTTACAACTCCTTGGAGAACGTATGTATACATAAGAATGCCATTTGGTCTCACTAATGCAGGAGCGACTTTCCAAAGAGCTATGGATGTGGCATTTGTAGATTTGATCAATGCTATCATGGTCGTGTACCAGGATGACTTGACTACTTACTCAAAGAAGGTTGAAGATCATGTGCAACATCTGGAAAAGGTATTTATTAAAGCCCTAGAATATGGTATCAGCTTGAACCCTAAGAAGTGTCATTTTGCAGTCATAGAAGGTAAGCTTTTAGGACATATTGTCTCAAAAGAAGGGATTAGGATTGATCCTGAGAGGGTTGAAGCTATTGAAAAAATTCTTGTTCCCAAAACTGTTAAGGCTATACAATCATTCTTTGGACAGATTAATTTTGTTAGGAGGTTTGTTTCCAATTTTGATGAGATCATTAAACCCATATCAAAAATGCTGAAGAAAGGACAGAAAATGGAATGGACTGCAAAGGCCTTGGAAGCTTTTATATCTATCAAAAGGGCCATTAAGGAGGCCCATGTCCTTAAATCTCTAGATTTTGCAAAGCCTTTTTAGATATTTTCTTTTGCTTCAATGCACACAATTGCTGTTGTTATGCTACAAAAGAATGAGGATGGTCATGAACTTCCTGTTTCTTTCTTCAGTAAGTCATTACAAGGGTCTGAATTTAAGTATGAGATAATGGAAAAAAGGCGTTTGCATTAGTGAAAGCTACTAAAGCATTCAAACCATATCTTGTTGGAGCAAAGGTGATTGCCTATGTCCCTCATGCAACTGTCAAAGATATCATGACACAATCTGAAGTAATAGGAAAAACATGCAAATGGATTAACAAGATCCAAGAGTTTGACATGGAGATACAGATTACTTAAATTGTGAGAGGTCAAGGCTTGGCTAGGTTGATGGAAAAATCAAATATTGAGGCAAATCAAATCTACAATGTTGAAGAAGGAACTGCAATTGCAAGCATTGAGCACACTCCTTGGTATACTAATATCATGCATTACCTTAAGCATATGAAGTTTCCAGAGGAATTGAGTGATAGCCATAAAAGAACTTTGAAGTTGCAGGCATATAAATATGTTTTCATGGATGGAGATCTGTTTTGGAAGAATAGGGATGGTATACTATTGTTATGTCTTGATGAGTCTCAGGCCAAATATGTCCTAAGTGACATGCATGAAGGAGTTTGTGGAGGACATTATTCAGCGAAAAAAATTGCACACAAAATTCTCAGGGAAGGTTACTACTGGCCTAGGGTCTTTAATGACTCTTTTACACATGTAAGAAAATGTGAGGCCTGCCAGAAGTTCTCTGGAAAACTGAAGTATCAAGGGGCTTTTCCACTTCGAGCCTTGCAGGCTGACGCCCCTTTTTATCAGTGGGGAATTGATTTCATTGGAGAAATACAAGAAAAATCAAGTGGAGGATACAAGTGGATACTGGTTGCCACTGATTATTTTACCAAAATGGGTAGAAGCAATCCCAACTAAACAAGCTACAAGTAAAGTGGTGACAAATTTCCTGATGGACAACATTATCACCAGATTTGGTACACCATTGAGGTTAATCACAGACAATGGGATGTGTTTCAGGTCAAATGAATTCAAAAGCTTATGTGATACATATGGCATTACCATTTCTTATGCAGCTCCTTACCATCCACAAGCTAACGGTCAAGCAGAGTCGAACAATAAGAGTCTTTTGAAGATTATAAGGAGGATGTTAGGACAGAACAAGAAGGCTTGGGATTCAAAATTAAAGCTGGCTGTATAAGCTGACAGGATTACTGTGAAAAAGGCAATTGGAAAATCCCCATTTGAACTGGTGTATGGAGTACTAGCCAGGATGCCTTTGCAGAATTTGTTACCAGTCTACAAGTTTGTCCTTCAGGAAGATTTGGATATTCTTGAACCTATGGAGGGAAGAATGGAGCAATTAGCTGAACTTGATGAAATAAGGAGAGTTGCCCAAAACCAAAACATGAAGTTACAGACACAGATGAAGTATCTATTTGAAAAGAAGGCAAAGGATAGAAAATTTGAAGAGAATGACTTGGTGTTGATGTGGAATGCAAGGTGTCAGGAGAAGGGTAAGCATGGTAAATTTGAAGCTTTGTGGCTGGGACCTTTTGTTATTGTTGGGAACAGAGGTGCATATTCATATTATCTATAGAATATGGCTGGCAAAGATCAGGAGTTACCTGTTCATGGGAAATTCCTAAAGCATTTTTTCTCTTGAGCAACACAGAGGATTAAGGGTTTCCAGTGCATGGACAACTCTTGCTTATCCTCTTTAAAATTCTTTTCCATGCACAGTAGTTTAGGGTTCAGGTTCATCTCCATTTTGCATTCATCTCCATTTCCATTTTTCTCAATCGTTCATCATTTTGTGTCTGGTCTGTTCACCCAAAGATCTGGATCCTTGCAATGATCTCACTATCATTCATCCCCAGATGGAGCCACTGTTAGAACTATAAAAATCTGATGATTTTGCATGTTGATTTCACTCATAAATTTCCAGTTTGGTCCTACCATGTGCATATTTCACCCATATTTTCCATATGGTCCCATAGAATCCATCAAGTCTGCATTTTCACATTTTAGTTCCATATCAGCATGAAATCAGGGTCTTCCCATTCCATATTGTATTTATGCGAGTATAAGTCTATGTTTCTTATCGGCAAGACTTATTTAATGTCACAGTGATCGGGATCCATCTCCAAGCATCCATCGGCATGACATACACATTGTTTCGACGACAGAAAAGGATTATATCGGTAGGAGTTGTACCGTTAGAGTGATGTCTTACCGATTACATTATGTCTCACCGAATAGCATAAGAGGATTCACTTCAGCCAAACAGTTTGTATTCAGTGTGAAGTCATAACGAAATCACATTGTCACACCGACCAGCAACAAAAATGTGAACATCTCGGTAAGAGTTAAGGTTTTCGGCATATGGTCTTGGCGATATCCTTTTGTCTTATCGACTGACAATAGAAGGGCGATATCAGCAAGATATGTTTTCTTTGGAGTAAGTCATAGAGAATTCAAAGGATCTCATTGACCAACACAAAAGGAATATCTTGATAAGACTAATGGGCATCGATGTAATATCTTGGTGAATGGCTCCAGTCTTGCTGATCTTGTGAATGGGTCATGTCAATGGTCTTCGGAGTAAGTTCTTGTAGTCTGGCCGATTTGTTTTCTCACACCAAGATGTAGTTGCATCAGCATGAGAATGTTTATGTCTGGGGGATCAAAAATGAATGTAAGGAGATTTTCGATAGGAAACAGGGTGTTCTATGTAACGTCTCCCCGATAACATTATGTCACAGCGAAAGCAAATGAAACTAAAAGGGACGACTGACGGCGATTTAATTTCCTTCATCATAACTACAAGGCCGACATGTAATGGGCCCGAATTCAACGACAGGCCGACGTGGGAACTCAATGTGATATGTTTTTCTGATGCTAGTGTATAAATATGCAATTTTGTAATTGTAAAATCATAATAAGTTATTAGATATTCGATACACAGCAAGTAGATACAGTAGAAGAAAATTTCTCAGATCAGAGACTATTGTTGCATGATTTCAGAATGGAGTTATTTATGAAAATCAGTTGATGTTGCTGCATTTTTTCTGGTGTCAATTGTCTGTTGAATCTAATGAGAGTATTGCTAAGCTGTCTCCAAGATTGATGCTTTCTGGTTGTTTAAATTGATATAACAAGTTTATATTCAATTCATCAGTGCACATTTGTTGTATTTGTGTGGTTAATTGATTGGTTCTTTCAAGCAAAGATTAAATCCTTTTAGTTGATCATAGTAATCAGAGAGATTCATCTGGATTATTAAAGTAGAGCTTAGTAGTCACAGTCTTGCATGTTTATACAAGTTGTAAATATAATATATGCCAGATAATTTGAATTTTCTCCAAAGAAGTGTTGCTCATCTTTTTTTTCATTTGACTCCACATACCCAATAAGGCACTGGTCTCTACAATTTCATCATTTGGATTCATTCAGTTTCTCTACATCCGTTAATTGAGCATTTTAGGATTTAGATTAAGAAGATTGCTATTGCTATCAAGTTTGACTTCATTTGTTCACTTCCATCTGCCATTGTGGACAAATCATTGCAAGAAGGATAATCATAAGTCAAGTCTTCTTCATTCAGAAAGGTACACCCGCCTAGGTTTAGCAGCACCTGAAGAGTAGAAGGTTAAATTCTTTTGACCTTGTCTGTTACCCTGAAACTTATCAAGAGATTGGCAGCCTCTTGAGGCATCCCACCTACATTTTTGAGAGCTAACAGACCCAAATCAACATCTCCAATGTGAAAAAACATCAATTAATTACTCCTCAAAGATTCACAACATGCTACAAACACCATTTCGGTCAAGAGCAAGAAAAACATGAACACGCAAGATAAAATCACCAACCACGATCACAACAATCAATGCAGATGTGCAACAAAGATAGAGAATGATCTAGAAGCATCCACAACAATTGAAATAACTGAAATAGCATCATCTTCAATCAACAATACCAACTGAAGCAACAAAAAAACTATCAGAATATAAATCTTCATAACTCGATCAAATCTTCATGTGGATCTCTGAAACTTGATGTGGATAAACTAGATATACTCAGCAACAAACCCTTTAGTCCACAACCTCTTATCATCAATGTACATAACGTACTGACATACTAAATTTCACTTCACCACTGACAAACTGCAACTCTTCTCATTACAATTTTCTCAATATCCTTGACATATACAACTTCTAATGAATTAATGCTAATAGTGTTGACATCAATGAAAACCACATATCAACAACACTACCACAACATCCAATAGGTTGGTCGTCAACCATTGCACACAACTACATTTTAGGCCCTCAATGGCGAGGAATTCTTGTTTCAAACTTGTATTGTTTGAGTTACTCATCATGTTGAAGATAAGATTAGAATGAGAAAAGAAAGATACAACCCCTTTGGATAGAAAGGAATAGACGTTGATTGTAGTACTCTTAGATAGGCAACTAGAAGAGTCCTCCTTGAAAAGTTAACATGTAAGGATGTCCTCAAAATTCCAAAGTCGAGACACGACAACTAATGATGTGGTGAGACTACCAAAAACATCTTGATGAACAAACATTGGTATGCATGGAAAATATTTTATAAAATCTTCTTCCACACATGATGACACAAATGGTATGTAATTGAATGCAAGGACTATGATCTATATGTTTTTTTCAGTTGTGTGAGGTGCCACCAAAGATACATGTATGTGTTCTTAGTTCTTTAGGAACTAAATAAATAACAATATTTATCTCGTCAATTTCAAAATTAAGGCGTACCATATAACTATGATATTTCAAAATAAGTTACAAGATACTTGCAAAAGTTTGAAAATATTTTTTATAATGGTTTATAAAATTTTACATTTTAAAGAAATTAGTTACAAAAACTGAAATGACTCAAGAAGGAGGATCTATATATGTGTAATTGAAATACATTAGGAGGTTGGATTTATACCCCCATGATATTGTGGTTTGATAGTGAGACTCAATGAGAAAGGGAATTTCTTAATACTACAATAAGGAGACAATAATTCACTTTCTTTTAATCTAATCTTTTGTACAAATCCATATGAGTCTGTGAGCTCTATGTTTTCATTAGAGAAATAAAGAAGATATCTTGAATTTGTGTGTTTAATCATTTTTTTGTTGTAAACCCTATGCGTGATTATGTAATTTCTCTTTGGTGATTCCTCTATTATGTTAGATTATACATGTGTTAGATGTAAAATTTGTGAGTTCTAATCTTTTCATATGCTTGAAAGAAATTATTGTTCATTCTCATAGTTATTATTCATGAGTATGGAGTATATGAATTGTGTGTTGTTTTTCTTCATTCTCTTAAATCTAAAATTATAATGCATCTGTGTCATGGCTATGCACATATGTTAGTTTCCCCTTTTCTTCTTTTTGGTCAAAATCATAACCCTAAAAACTAAATTACATAATAAGAGGGAGTTGTACCTCATTAAAATTTAGAGGAAGATCACAAATGAAATGATAATCTCTCCAAATATTGGTAACTTTGTCTTTACTTAATGGGAAAATGGAGTTGAAAATTACTTAATTCTCATAAATACAAATCTATTACCGAACACATTTATAAGGTAAAGGAAAAATAAGTTGAGAAATAGAAATTACTAATTAATGAGACTTTATTGAAGGAAAGAATTTACCAAAAAAGAGAAAAATCAATCAAAGCACCAAATCTATTACTAAATTACATAATAAGAGGGAGTTGTACCTCATTAAAATTTAGAGGAAGATCACAAATGAAATGATAATCTCTCCAAATATTGGTAACTTTGTCTTTACTTAATGGGAAAATGGAGTTAAAAATTACTTAATTCTCATAAATACAAATCTATTACTGAACATATTTATAAGGTAAAGGAAAAATAAGTTGAGAAATAGAAATTACTAATTAATGAGACTTTATTGAAGGAAAGAATTTACCAAAAAAGAGAAAAATCAATCAAAGCACCAACACCATGAAGAGGAGAAACACTTCAATAAATAGAGGTGGGAAGACGATTTATAATTTAACTCCCAACTCCATGGATGACACCATTAACCTATATGTGTGCAAGGTTTCAAGATCCTCATATGGAGGAAGCTACACCTAAACCACTAATATTCCTTGATAAAGGAATTAAACAAAATGTCATCCTCACACATTTGTGAGGAGACAAAAAGGAAAAACTAATTATAAGGATTCCTTTGGAAGGTCCAAAAAATAATTAAATAATTACAATTAATAAATAATCTTTACCAAGTAAAGACTAATCTTCTAACACCCCCCATAAGCTTTACTTGGGGATTTTACATCAAACCCTTCAATGGGTTATAATCCTAGATTTTTACAATGAAAGAGAAATGTATCTTTACAAAGAGCTTTGGTGATAATATCTACAACTTGATCTTCACCTTTACAATACAAAATATAAATTTTCTTACAGTCTTCAATGTTCTCTCTAATGAAGTGATGTTGAAGAGCAATGTGTTTGGTCCTTTCATGAAAAATAGGATTCTTTTCCAAAGCAATGGGACTTTTATTATCACAATATAAGGATTGGGATCCTTTTGAGGTAGACCCAATTATTCTAGTAATTTTCTTAACCATCGTGCTTCTATGGATACATTTGTACAACCTCTATATTCATCTTTTGTAGAACAAATAGAAGCATATTTTTGTTTCTTCCTATTCCATGAGATTACACATGATCCAACAAATAAAAAATAGCCACAAGTGGGTCTCCCATCATTGGGATCACCTCCTAAATTTGAATTAATATAACATTTAAAAGTTTTGGTGGTTAAATTAAAGAACCAAGCAAATATCACTGAGCATCTATGAATTTTTCAGATTCAATCCTTGAATACTCAAGAGGTGATTGGACAAAGAACGAGAGGAAGCTATAATGCTTCCCTCCTGCACTTTGGCATTTCCAAAACTTGGGAGGGTGATCCCACAATGTGTATCCTACAATCTTCTAAACAATTATATCACACATTGTATAATAAAAACATATATTCCCATTGAAATGTTGATTAGATGAAATCCTCCAAGAAACTGGAAATTCCTTTAAAAGTATTGAACACCTAAAGCTGAGAATACAACTGTAGACATGAAAAATTAACATTATGCATTCGATTAGGTTCATTCATCAAGTAAACCAGGTTTCACATTCATCCACTCAGCAAATTAATCAAGTTCACCTTCATCCATCCATCAGGTAAATTAATCTCATTAAATTCATTCCTAAGGTTGAATAAATCAGACATCGTCCCTATAATTAAATAAATCAAACCTTCATTAAATTGAAATCCAAATTCATTTTCCATCCTTTTCTGATTTAAATAAATCAAATATTTCAGTCATAAAAGTCAAAATCATCCTAATCATCATTAAGCTAACCTAATCCTAATTAGCCTAACCTAATCACCCATCACATCCTCTAGATAATCCCACTTGCACAAATAAATAAATTTATTGATTTGTTAAATCCAACATTTTCCATCAACATGGCATCTTTGAGGAATATTCCCTCAAGTTTGAATTCAAAATCAAGTGGACATGTACATCCAACAAGGAATTAATAAGCTCTTACATGTCCCTTGCACAAGTCAAACTCAACATTTATTTCACAAATTTTAATTTGAAATCTCCCTCTCTTGGGCACATTTCCCAAATCTTGCACACTCCTCAACCACTCACAAGTTGACAAGTGGCCTCTTTTCATTGGCTTGTTCTTTATCCCACATTCATCCATTTGGCCATTCTCTCATCAAAATAATCTATAAATGAAAGGCTTCATTCTTGATCAAATCCTCCACAATCTCTTGCAAAGTCACTCTCTTAAACTGAGAATTGATTTTTTCCATTTATCATCTTAGCATTCCATATCATTCTTCATAGCATTTTCATCATGGAGCTTAAGCAAGGATTGGGAAAGGGCTATTTTCCACAATGGCACCAATCCACTATGAGATAAAGTTGGATCATGTTTTTTATATGCTTTGTTTGGTTTCCATTGTTTCATTTTATTGCATGATTAACGTGTTTCATCATTTCATAGGGATGTTGATAATTTGCTTTGTTTTAAACTAACCATGATAATGTGTGTTTTAAGGTTTAACCACATTGCAGATTTCACCATCCACATTATGGCGCTAGAAGGAGGGCCAATATATATTTAACATGCATATATATATATTGAAAAATTTAGGGAACATGAACACTCTTTATTGGATCTGTGTTTGACTAATCTGCATTTGTTTTTTTTTGAATCTGTATGCTTCCATTTTGGCATAGGAAAAGAAATACGTTGTTTCTTTCATTAATATTGCTATCTTTGTTTTCCATGCTTTGTCTGCCTTCTCTAGTTAATGGATATTGTGCACCGTATCCCTTTGGATTCACCATCTACTCTTGCAAGTTGAGCATTTAATATTGTTGTATGTGTTTGCTGTGGAACATGGATCAGAATTAAAAGCCTTTACTTGTTGTTTCGCATGACCTGCATCTAGCTTTAAAGTCTTTTGAATATCATTGTAGATCTCAGATTTACACATGCCAATGGAATTTAGTTTGAAAGTTCTTTTAAATGAAATTGGGGCACAACTTTACAAAGGCCAGCTACATTAACATAAAAGCTTGAAAGTTTCTATAAGTATATTTTAAATCCATTTTGTCCACATTATGCAATTTATTTAATTTTGCGTCCCATTTCCTTGAGACGCTTGATTCTCCTCCATTTACCTCGGCCTTGGGTTTTTGTTTCACTGCACCTTCTTCATCATTTTCGTGAATGAGTATGCAACATTAAAGTATACTTTGGAGCTTACCCGAATGGCATTTTCAGGCACTTTATCCTTATTAATCATAGTGTCAGCAAGAAGCAATGAATAATTCTATGTTTTGGAGTTACCAGTCTACATCTACAAATTCTGAAACCCAAGTGGTACATTAAGATATATTCTAAGCATTCACAATTCTGTTAACTTGTCTCATCCATAGAATTTGAAAATAGAATATTGTAGAGGTTTAAATGATCTCTCTGAATCAATTTTCAAACTGTTTCATCTGCAGCGCATGAACATAATAGGAAGTATCTCACCTGTGCTAGGAGGAAGCTATGCAATGGTTATGGAATTTGTCTTTACACCTGCCAAATGTAGTAGCTTGAACTTCCTTGTTCACTGCCTTTTTAATTCCCAACCTTTGCTTGAAAGTTTCTTGTGCAACATTCTATCAAACAGTTCACGTGCCTTGTCTATGCTTCAAAATTATTTATGGCAGAGCTCACACGCGATAAGTACAATTATAACAACATGTTTTGTCAGAGGTAGTATCTAAAAAGAGTGTTGTGTTTAATACAGCTTGCAAAGGCATGATTCAAGGAGCCGTTGGACTCAATCACCTGAAGGAGAAGTAGGTCTATCTAGGATGGTTGGGAAGAGTTTCCTTCTCTACCAGTAATTTCTTTTGTTATTTTAGTGGAGTAATTTTTTAAGAACTAGTAAAGATGCATCATTCCCTCAATTGGAAGAAGTCAAACGTTCCTTGTGGTCCATTCTAGAGGAAGCAAAACACGCATTTACTTCTAGCATCAGATCTCATTAAAACACAACAACCCCTCTCTACATTTTCCTTTGTCTGTTCGAGGTAAGAAACACCAAGAGTGGCAGTGGGTTATTTTATTTTTATTCTTAGGAAGGGGCAGACCTTCATGTAATCACTTCTACCAGTATAAAGTTGCTTCAATGCGTTGTTCCTGTTGCAATTCAAAGCCTTTCATATTAAGGAAATGGCTGGCATATCTCTCACAATTCTTGTCTTTTGCTCATTTAATTCTTGTCAACTTTAAGCGCTTCTTGCTAGTTTTTGATAAACTTAACACCTGCTTTTGTTTTTCTCATGATAGAGACTTGTTCACACGCTACTTGTCTCATTAAAGAGGTGTTCACATTCATAGATCTTCACACAATGTCGCTGGTTTGTATGTTACTATGATATTTGTTGATGATAGGTGTTAAATGTCTAAAATTGTGCTTAAAGTCTGCAAGTTCCTTTGGTAACTGTTGATGGCGATTTTGGCACCACAACAATGCAAATAGAGTATTGCTACTCTGCTTCTCCTGAAAGAGAAAGGAAACACATGGATTCCTTAGTTCCCAAGGTCTTGGTAGTTGGGTCTCAACTGTGCTAATGTTACTCAGTGGTCAATGCAACAATAATATTCAAGGCGCCTGCTGGTATTGAGCTTCTGGATTGCTCCAAGATCAAACATGAAATAAATCTTATACTAACCAAGGGTTTTAAAGAAATATAAAAAGATAGACTAGGGTTTTTAAATAGAAAAGAATAATAGTTCATCCGACCTTAACCAGACTTGCTAACTTCAAGGAATTTGTAAACTAAAACTGCAGAACAAACTGAACTTGTGACCAACACACAGTTGCATTCATTCATAGTGCTGATTTTAACAACTGATTATAGACTACCATTTAAGCAAAACATAAAATGAGATTTCATTCCTTGAAAGCTTTCAAAATCAAATGATTAACTTAAGATAAATACCGTTCTGGAACACAATATGAAGTAGATTCAAATCTGGTTGCTTCTACTGTGGGTTAGACAGATAAGCAACATTTACAAATCTGGCACAATCACCAGTGTACAGAAAACCTGTATCTTCAGACTGCTTCCCTCTATACTAGGAGAACTTTGAAAATACATTACAGTCTGTACTGAAATCTAACTGCTAACCAAGAAGACAAGAGAAGCTCTCATTATTGAGAATCAAGATGCAACTCTATCTCCCTCTACTAACTGACTAACTCCTAACAGTTCTAGCTCCAAACAGTTCTCTAAACCTAGAAGTTCTAATCTAGAAGTGCTCACCCTAAAAAAGTTCTACCTGTGTGTGGGAAATGTTAGTATCAAAATGAAACAATAAAAACACACCAATGCAACATTAAACTAAAGAAAGCAAGATAAATTGAAATGAAATCAAACAAAGCTTCTTTAGAGTCATTCCATTGTTCTCTATCTCCAGTGATTCTCTCAAAGCTGTTGCTCTCAGATTGTATAAGGAAAGCTTCTTAGAATGGCAACCTACAGAACGAGTATGCAAAGGGAGAATACTTCTCTATCCTATATGCTGGTGGAGTGAAATGTTGATATACGGATATGCACAAGGGTTGTAAATTATGCACAGGGGTTGTGGATTATGGATGCTATTGAAACTATGATATGAGGATGATGGGCCATGATATGGATTTCTAATATGCTAAGATCTGCTATGCTATGATTCTAAAGGCTATGGATGTTGGAAGGCTAATTGACTATAGTTTTCCTGTATGAAAGCTTTTATGTTTTTCAGAGACCCAGTAGTCCTTTTTATAGATTTTTACATGCAAGAGCCTGGTTGGAAAAGATCAATGGTTGTGAGATCATCTAGTAAATTTGAATGGTGAGAGATGGAGAGGTTGAGAGGAAGATGGAAGATGTTGGGAGGTTGGAGTGAAGAATGGAGGCTTGTATTCAACCCACGGGAACAACTTTGCTTAGGAATAGAGAAATTAATTTTCTGTTTTGAAGTTTGTTTCACGTTTGTTGAAGATAATCCAAATTAAATAAATAGATTTATTTAATTTTATGTGAGTTTGATTTTTGATTTCAGGACTATAGAAGATTTAATTAAATATTTGAAATATGGAATTGTGAATGGACTTTAGAGGAATTTTAGAAGAGAAGAATATTTAATCTTTATTTGAATAAAATATTCATGCCAAGATTATATATTAATTAATATAAATAAATCATAATGTTTATTTAATTAATTAAGAAATGGATAAGAAAAGTGATTAAATAAACTTATTTATTTAATTGAAATGAAAGAATGAACAATATAAATAAATTATTTAGATTTATTTATACATAGATTGAATTCAGAGATTTAATTAAATATTAAAAATATTTAATTAATTACCAGACTATTGTGATGTGACCATTTTTAGGTGTATACACTACCAGTAAAAGTTCTCAAAACCTTTATAAAGAGGCAAGAATGCCATATATACATCCTCTCCCGAGAAGAATGTCAGCCCTTGTTTTTAGGGTTTACAAAATATCCATGGTGTCAGAGGGTCGACGTCCAGATCTTTAACATAAGTTGGTTCTATTATAAATCCAAATCCTTGCTGTCTTATGTTGGTGAAGATTGTCTCCTGGAAAGATCTGTAGATCTTTTGCAGTTATCGCACTTATTTCTGGCCTTCGTGTCCCTTTTCGGACTCCAACGGAGCTGCTTTGAGTGCCCCAAAATGTCACCATTAATGCCGAGCTACCCCTGTCAGTAGATACCAATTGTCCATTTGACTCACGACTTTATCTTCTTCCTTCGGCGCTCTTCCCGCTCTAGATCCGTTCTTCTGCAAGTTGTCGGTGTAGCCTGGGATAGTCGGTGAGATGTTTCAGTGAGCCATAGAGGTCATACCGATCTCACAAAGACCATCGACAAGACCAACATTAGTTGGGAAGATGCTTTAGTGAACTCAACGCGTCACACCGAGGGCACAAAACATGTCAGCAAGATCCCATCGGGTTAGCAAGACCTTTTGTCGAGATCCCCAAGAAATATCCTCATGCACATGACTTGATCCTGCAAAACAAGGTCTTCATTAAAACAATACATTAATATCATACCTTTTACCAAAAAGAAACTTAACTCCAGTGGAGGCGGAATAAAAAATGAAATGGGAACACACTTCCCCTTATAAAACTGACGGAGGCGAGACCAAATTGGGACCGGGACCGAGAAGCAAAAAATTAGACAAGTCCCGGCGGAACCGGGATCAGGAAAAAACATGACCCAGAAATGACACCCCATCAAAACTGGCGGGGTCGGAACCAAAAAGAAAATAGAACCGGGACCAGAGTCGGGATGGGATCAAGCCATGGAAATAAACAATATTTCCAAGTTCATACCTCATCCCGACTCTGCGTCTGCAAAGGAAACCAAAATGCGCAGGACGGAAACAAACGCCACGGCAGAACCCGGACCGGAACCAAACACGAACCAATTTTTTTTTCAAGTTTCAGGTTCGGATTCTGTTTTGAACCCGCTTCTGACGATACCAAAAAGAAAGACAAGGAAAAGAAGGAGGAAGGGGAGGGAAAACCGCATGAGAAAACAGAAGAAACCAGAAGCGAAAGAACAAAACACGCGGAACCGGGACTGGGGAAGGAAAATAAAATAGAACTTGGAAGAAATTCCAAGTTCGGTTTCAGTTTTGGTTCCGGGCCCGCCAAAAAAAAAATGCCTAAGGCCTAAAAAGAAAATACCCAAGGAAAAGGACAAAAGTGAAAACGACCAACCAAAAAGGAACAAAGGGAAAGGTGGAGTCGAGTCTGAGATGAAACACGGATCAGGAACCTTAAACTTGAAGAGTTCAATGTCCCGATTCGGATCTGGACTCGGCTCCTACAGAACAAAAGGGCGAGACCAAGGAACTATCGGGACCAGAACCGGGGAAGGAATAAGACCAGAACTTGGATGATATTCCAAGTTTGATATTGGTCCCAGTTTCGCTTCTGACATAAATTTAAAAGAAAAATGCCTAAGGCAGAAACCAAAGGCCAAAGAAACCAAAAGAGAAGGGGGGACGCATTTTGATCCAGATCAAAGTGGGGTGGTTATGCAATGCATAACAAATGGCGACTCGGCTGGGAAAATGGTTTAACTATTTTCATGAATCTGAAAGATTCAGCTACCCAAAACTCTTGGTTCATGAACATTACAACTCTAGTTGGGTCAACTATAACAAGCAAGGTAGAGCTAGAATCTCAAATGTAAGTCAATCGATGGCTACCCAGAATCAACGTGTGTGCTTGATTGTGCATCACTCTCTCATGGAGTTTTCATCTTTTGGACAACAATGTGTAAGATTTGAACTACATGAGTTGATTTCCTTCATGCAATGATGTCCTGGGCATTGCTTTGCTGCTAGTCAGGCGTCCATAGCCCCAATGAAGATACCTCTAGTTCTCTCACAACATTGCTCTACTGCCAGTCAAGCATCCATAGCCCCGATAGAGATACTGGAATTACCCATTCATATTGAATCCTCTTTTTCTTTTGATAATTCTTTTCTTTTCTCTTGAAGTTTCAAACATCTTGGTTAATTTTTATTTTTTTTCAATATGTCAAATATTAATATCTGATCTGGGTTGAAAACTACAATGGACCTCATAACAGCACTTGGAAGTCGGATTTTTCACTCAAATCTTACAACACTGTCATCCTAGGACAAATACACTACTAGAAGAGGAGATGATTTTAATGATTTGTGACAGATTCAGGGGAGCTAATGAAGTATTTCTTACTTAGCACCTTGCTTTCAAAACTTTCCACAACTTTTATTGACAACAAGCATGAAACAATGAATTCATGACAAAATCATCCGACCAGAAAACCTGAAAATATCTAAACCACTTCTCTCCTAACAACCAAAGTAAGCTTCGGATAACAACCCATCATTTCAAGATGGAAAGAAACAGATCAACCCCAAAGAACAAAACAAAAAAGAAAACAAACAACAAAGGAAATACAAAGGATAGAAAGAGAGAACAAACAAAAAGCAAATTATTTACACAAAGAGCAGCAGATTATACATAGGGACTATTTACAAGTAGAAATTATTTATACAAATGCACCACCTAGCAAAATGCCAACTTCATGATTCAAAATAGTGTTTAAGAAACTATCCATTGATAGGCAAAGGGAGAAGTTCTCTAGTTAAACTACTCAATCGAAAAGCATTTTCTCCTAAGATCTCAACAATCTGATAAGGACCCAGCCAAAGTTTGTCAAATTTCTGGTGACATCCCTTCTTTTCACTGGCTTTGTCCCATAACAATACGAGGTCAGATATCCTAAAAGCTTTGATTTTGGCTCTTTTTTCAAACAAACATTTGACAACAGCCTGGTGCCAGAAGAATTGTTGTAAGGCCACATCCCTCTGCTCTTCCAATTTCAACAAAGCAGCTAATCTGACTTCTATCCTATTGTCCTTAGCGTAGAATTTCTGCATGAACTCAAGGATAGGTATTTGCAAATGGATGGGAAAGATGGGCTCTTGGCCATATACCAGCTTGAATGGTGAGGTATTTAAGGCAACCTTAATCCTAGTCCTATCTACCCATAATGTGAATCTAAGCTGGGTATGCCAGTCTCTAGGATTATTCTCTAGCAGCTTCTTAATTACCCCTAAAAGGTTCTTATTGGTTGACTCTGCAACTCCATTGCCTTGGGGATAATAATTTGAAGAATATTTTAAGACAATCTTGTGATCATATGCCCAGGAAATAAATTTAGTAGAAGAGAAGGCAGAGCCATTGTCACATACCAGAGCAAAGGGTACCCCAAACCTTGTAGTGATGCATTCGGTGAGGAACTTGATCACTACCTTCATTGTGCTATTTTTGCAGGGTATAGCCTCTGTCCATCTTGTGCAATAGTCAGTAGCAGTAAAGATGAATTTATGCCCTACAGTAGAGTTTGGGTTGATAACCCCAATGAAATCCAATGGCCATTGGGCAAAGGGCCTTACCTCGTAGACTGGATGCAATGGCATAGCTGAATGGCATTCCCTTGGTGTAGAAACTTGGCACGTGTGACATGTTCTCACATGCTGATGAGCATCCTTGAATACACAAGGCCAGTAATAACCAGATCGAAGGATCTAGTGTGCCAGTGAATCTGAAAAACCATGACCTGTGCCATGTTTCCCATGAAACTCAGAGATCACATGTTTAGCCTCTTGATGATCAAGGCATCTCAGGTATACTCCTTCGAAATTCCTCTTGTATAAAAACCCTCCTTTGAGCATGTAATGGGAACTTTTCAGTCTTAGGGCTCTCCTTTGAGTGGTATTCATTTCTTCTGGACATCGATTGTTAAGCATAAAGTGGACAATATCAGCATACTAGGGATCGTTGGAGAAGGACTAGGTTGTGTATTGCTAACAGATGATGCTATCGCCAGCCTTAGCCATGGATTTAGACAAACCAGTACCTTGGACAAGTCTCATAGGGTGTATCTCTAGATTGAACTCTTGTAAGATAGCCATCCACTTTCCTCTTCTTTCTCCCAGCTCACTCTGCATTAGTAGAGACTTGACAGCAGTGTCAGGAACTATAGCAATAATTTGGCTTCGAAGGATGTAGTGTGTGAATTTTTTAACAGCTCGGACCAGCGCAAAAGCTTGCTTCTCAAGAGGTGGGTATCTGGTTTTTTCATTTTTGAGGGGAGAAATCATGAAAGCAATCAACCTCTCCTTTGACTCTTCTCCTCGTTGAGTTAATACAACTGCACATGAGTGTTCGGAGGCAAAAGAATAAATATAAAATGGCCTCAAATAGTTAGGGCTAGTGAGGACTGGAGCTTCTAAAATGGATCACTTGATTTGAGAAAATGTAGCCTTCGCCTCATTACTCCACTCTATTTTGGCATCCTTCCTCATCATCTCATTCAAGGGCTTCACGATTTCTACAAAGCCTGTGATAAAATTCCTCACAAAGTTGATCTTTCCAAAGAAGGATCCCATCTCCTTCTTGCTTCCTGGCATGGCTATCTTGAGGATGGACTCAACTTGATCTGGGTCGATGGATATTCCTCTTTCTGAAATTATGTGTCCCAAGAGCTTCCCTTCGGAAACTCCGAACACACACTTTTTGGGATTTAAGGAGACTCCATACTGGATGCATCTCTCAAGAACTTTGGCTAAGTCTGCAGCATGGTTCAGTCGATCCTTGGAGAACACTATCAGGTCGTCCATGTAGACAATAATGCATTTTCCAATTAGATCCTTGGAAGCTATGTCTATAGCATGCTGGAAAGTTGCTCCAACATTTATTAGGCCGAATGGCATCCTTTTGTATGCAAATGTCCCCCACTTGGTAGTGAAAGCCGTCTTCTTCCTGTCCTCAAAGTTGATGATTACCTGATTGTATCTAGAGTAACCATCTAAGAATGACATCATTTGTGCTCCATTGACAGTCTGTAGTACCTCATCCAGGGAAGGGAGTGGGTAATTATCCTTTTCTGAAGCTCTATTCAGATTTCTAAAGTCCACGCATAGTTTGATCTCCCTGTTTTTCTTACAAACTAAGACTAAGTTAGCCACCCAAGTTGAATGGCGCACATGGAAGATTATCCTCGCCGAGAGTAATTTTTGAACTTCTTTATAGATCAATGGTTCAATCAGAGCATTGACAGGGCGCTGCTTCTGTCTGAAGGGTTTAGCTTCGGGCTTCAAGGGAATAGTGTGAGTCATAACCGAAGCATGAAATGTCTAGAGGTCCTCATACCCCCAAGCAATCACAGCAATATCCTTTTTAAGTGCCCTTAGTATGTCTCCTCTAATTTCTTCAGGGCAGGCCTTCCCTATGTAGACATTCCTTTCAGGGCCAGAATCAACTAGGTTAACTATCTCATATTCACCTCCCTTTTCTTCAGCTGATGCCTTCTCTCGAGCCCTTCCGTCTGAGTCAAAGATACTCTCCAAAGCAACCATTCCCTTGGGAATGCTATTGCTCTTTAAATTAAGGACCCCTTCTGTATCACATTCCTCAGGGCTCCAATCCCCTTGATCTCTATTGGACTCATCAATAATTTTTCCCTCAAAGACATATGAGCTTGCTAAGAAGGCCATAATATGTCGATCATCGTCAAAGACCTAGAAATTCTTGATATTGTCAGGAAAAGCCAGGGTGGACATTAGTTCCACTGAAAATATTTTGAATTTAGAGCCTTGCATAGGTTCCAAGGTGCTTGCAGCAACAACCAATGAATCAGTTACCTGATTTTCTTCTCTAGGGATTAAGCTGATCCCAAAGGCATCAAAGTCTTTGATCATGTTCCATACCCTATTTCTATATGCTGCCAGCCTTCTGTTGTGACATGTGTACTGGCTACGGACTTGTTTAACCACAATTTCTGAATCTCCTTTGACCACCAAGGCAGTGACCTTGTGTGCAAACATCAGTCCTCTTTCTAGGGCTTCATATTCAGCTACATTATTCGTGCACCCGAATTGCAACCTATAAGAAGCAATTTTTTTTTTCCCTTTTGGGCTGGTTAGCACAATTCCAACACCACAACTAGTCTTGGATTTGGATCCATCAAAGGTAAGGATTCACAACTGATCACAAGTAGGGGTTAATCCTTTCAAAAAATTTGTAGGTATTTGAATAGGATTAACCAGAAGTGGGACTTCTTGATCTTTTGGACCAGACATAGGGAAAGAATCATCTATAATATTTTTAGGTATACTTTCCAATTCTACCTTAGTTGTACCGTCTGACATGTGGCTATTCTTCTGACAGTCACTTGCTTCTTTGGCTAACCCCTTAGGTTCAAGTATATTGGTGAGTGCAGGGGTGTCAAGCAGATCTTGGGGTTGCTCCTCATTAGTGTATTGATTTGGAAATGTGTCTAGAGTAGGTTTGATCAGAGTAGGGATTTATTTTGAAAGTATTGTGTCCTTGGTTAACATGGTTGCTTCCTTGGCCTCAAATGAGAAACAGTCTGCAATGGTCTCAAGGCGACTTGTGCCAGCTTCCTCAACTTTGGAAACGTGATTTAAAATGTCAATGCAGGGTTGGAAAGCCAGCTCAAAATGATTTTGGTAATGTACCCTACACCAATTGGGGAGTAGGAGACTTTGCAGATGTACATCTTCTCCCAAAATCAGTTGATCTTGCTGCATTTTTCTAACCAAGGCCTATTGATTTTCATCAATGGTGGGGTCAGGGGGTTTTTGTTTTGACATGTCCTTGGCATTGAGAACTGAGAAGGTTAGAATTTCCTCTCTTTTGTAAACCCCTATCTCATTCTCAAAGTAAGCCACCTCATTGGGGCAATCATACTCAGTGATGATATGCTTGAGTCATGGCTCATATTCAATTCTAATCTAAGTAGGAATTCCCTTCCATGGTAGCCACATGTGTGAAAAGTCCAGGGAGAGGTATCCCCCTATACTTTTCATCAGATCTCAGCTTAGTAGCATACTGTAGGTCTCAGGAATATCGACTACTTGAATGTCAATGTTTGTTAGTATCCTAGGATCAGATCCTACTTGCACATGTATGTTTTTAATTCCCCCACTACATTGACCTCTGTTTTGTCCAGTTGGACAACTTTCTTGTTTGTTTGAACGAGATTCAATCCTAACTTCTTACATACAGAAAATGGCATGACATTACCTGAAGCTCCTGAATCCAATAAACAGTTATGTAGGTTCTTTCCCAAAATTCTTAAACTCAAAAGGAAATGAGGGGTACCTATCTTGTTTCTGTATAAGGCTGCATTCATGTCTGTAGGGGGTGCAACCTTGCTTTTTCATTTTTCCTTATCCGCTTGCTCCAGAGGTTTCAGCACTTTGAGCAGGGCACCACTTTAAAATGTCAAAATATGACAAAGAAGTTTTCTACTTCTGCATCTTAGAAACAATGTCAAATTCTGTATTATAGCCTGAATTTCTTTTGAAAATAGTAGAGGAATTACCCTTGTTATGGAGATCAGGCGAACCTTGTGGTGGAGGAGGATTATTATCAGCACCTTGATTTGGAGGACCATGTGATTAGGAGGTGCTGATGTAGTGAATGGCCCCTTACCTTGATTTCTCAGGAAGTGTCCTCCCTTTGTCTGAAAAGCTTGGGAATCATATGAATCCTCCTCTGGTTCATTCTCTTCTTGCCTTGGGAATGAGGGATCCTCCTCAAAGAGCTCATAAGTAATTGCAGTATCCACCGAGTCACCTCCTTTGTGTAAATTCCCATGGAATGTGTGGGCATCTTCGTGTGCCATCTTAACAACTTTATCCATTTGAGGACAGCTCACTGCAGAATGGGTTGTAGTGTCATGCAGCCTGCACCAACTGGTCATGAAATTGAGGTCAGCCACATTTGCAACATGTGCCCTTTCCTCATTTGCTTGATAGTTATGAGGAACTCCGCCATTATTGGGCCCTGTATTCCATTGTCTGTTGTTGTTCGGCCATTGGTTATACCCCTTGTTCTAGCTTTGATAACCTCTTTGGTTGTAGTTGTTATTATTCTGATAAGTACCCTAGTTATTGTTGTTCTGATTAGGGTAGTTCCCTTGGTTTTGGGAAGGGTTCAACCGAAGTTGAGCCATGTCATTGGTAACTTGAGACAATGTTTTCTTTAGGGTTTCTACCTCATTTGTAAGTTGGAATGTCTTTTTGCTTTCCACACTCTTAACAACAGGTGGTTGATCAACATGGCTTGGTGTTCCAATTTGATTAAGATGACCATGGGAACTTTGAGGAACCTGTGGTTGTTGAAAGAGATCAGGAGTTCCAGTAGTGAAGAATGGGACAGGTGGTTGGGTTTGCAATTTAGACATAGGCCCATAGTGAGAAGGAGACATCCCTGGGACAGTGTTGAATAAAGGAGTTGAGCTATGCATCTAATATCCCATTGAAGGGAAACCTCCTCCTAGACTTCCTTGTTGAGAACTGACTTGCCGCTGCAACTTAATAGCCAAGTGATAGACTTTGGATAGAGAATCAATATCAGCTGCTGGATATGTCCTTTGCAAGAACAAGCCAAGCAAAGGGTCTATAACCCTAAAGTATGCCTGGATAGCACTATTCTCAGTAACTAAATAGGGATCTTGCAATCTCCTATACATTCGCTGGAATCCGGTATTGAATAAAGGAAAAGATTCACCTGATTCCTTCCTTATGGTTGCAAACTGATGATATAAAAGAGTTGGATCCACATACACCCTGAACTGGTTAATGAAGGCATTTTCCAAATGTGTCCAGGTCAGAATGGAACCTTGAGGAAGATTAAGGTACCAATTGTATGCCATGCCCCCTAAAGAGTACAGGAACAATCTACAGACTACGTCATGGTGAGCTATTTGGGCTCTGGTACAAGCGTCCTTGAAAGCTTGTATGTGCTCTTCAGCACTACATGATTCACCATGGATGTACTTAGGGCAGAATTTCTCAGGGTTTTTTGGCATATTGTGAAAACCTCCAGGGATAGTCCCCAATGGAGAGGGATTCTTCTGAAAGAATGCCATTGGTGGCGGTGGTGGTTGAGCCAGCTGTTGTATGGGTCCAACCAGCTGTGATGAAAATTGAGATGAATTGGTGGGTGGATTACTGGGCATCCACTGGGGTATTGGTGAAAATCTTGGTGAAGTGAGTGGAGCTGATAAGGGTGGTATGATGGTTACCCCAATTCTATGATGTTTGTGTCTCATTGGGGTCTTGAGTTCTATGAGAGATGATGGATTCCCAGTTGATTGAAGAACTCTGTGGGGCCTTTCTGAGGAAGATGACCCTGTTTTATCCAGCTTACCCTTCTAGGCCGTCCCTCTAGCGCCAGTTCCTGTTGATGGCGATTTTGGCACCACAACAATGCAAACAGAGTATTGCTACTCTGCTTCTCCTGAAAGAGAAAGGCAACACATGGATACCTTAGCTCCCAAGGTCTTGGTAGTTGGGTCTCAACTGTGCTAATGTTACTTAGTGGTCAATGCAATAGTAATATTCAAGGGGCCTGCTGGTATTGAGCTTCTAGATTGCTCCAAGATCAAACATGAAATAAATCCTATACTAACCAGGGGTTTTAAAGAAATATAAAAAGATAGACCAGGGTTTTGAAACAGAAAAGAACAATAGTTCATCTGACCTTAACCAGACTTTCTAACTTCAAGGAATTTGAAAACTAAAACTGCAGAACAAACTTAACTTGTGACCAACACACAATTGCATTCATTCACAGTGCTGATTTTAACAACTGATTATAGACTACCATTTAAGCAAAACATAAAATGAGATTTCATTCCTTGAAATATTTCAAAATCAAATGATTAACTTAAGATAAATACCGTTCTGGAACACAATATGAAGTAGATTTAAATCTGGTTGCTTCTATTGTGGGTTAGACAGATAAGCAACATTTACAAATCTGGAACAATCACCAGTGTACAGAAAACCTGTATCTTCAGACTGCTTCCCTCTATACTAGGAGAACTTTGAAAATACATTACAGTTTGTATTGAAATCTAACTGCTAACCAAGAAGACAAGAGAAGCTCTCATTACTGAGAATCAAGATGCAACTCTATCTCCCTTTGCTAACTGACTAACTCCTAACAGTTCTAGCTCCAAATAATTCTCTAAACCTAGAAGTTCTAATCTAGAAGTTCTCACCCTAAAAAAGTTCTACCAGTAAAAGATCTTGAACCCTTTATAAAGAGGCAAGAATGCCATATATACATCCTCTCCCGAGAAGAATGTCGGCCTCTATTTTTAGGGTTTACAAAAAATCCGTGGTGTTAGAGGGTCGACATCCAAATCTTTAACAAAAGTTGGTTCTATAATAAATCCGAATCCTTGCTATCTTATGCCAGTGAAGATTGTCTCCTGGAAAGATCTGTAGATCTTTTGCAGCTACCACACTTATTTCTGGCCTCGGTGTCCCTTTTCGGACTCCAACAGAGCTACTTTCAGTGCCCCAAAATGTCACCATTAATGCCGAGCTACCCCTATTAGTAGATACCGGCTGTCCATTTGAATCATGGCTTTATCTTCTTCCTTTGGCACTCTTCCCACTCCAGATCCATTCTTTTGCAAGTTGTCGGTGTAGCCTGGGATAGTCGGTGAGATGTTTTGGTGAGCCATAGAGGTCATACTGATCTCGCAAAGACCATCGGCAAGACCAACATTAGTCGAGAAGACACTTCAGTGAAATCAACGCGTCACACCGAGGGCACAAAACATGTCAGCTAGATCCCATCGGGTCAGCAAGACCTTTCATCAAGATCCCCAAGAAATATCCTCGTGCACACGACTTGATCCTGCAAAACAAGGTCTTCGTTAAAAAAATATATTAATATCATGCCTTTTACCAAAAAGAAACTTAACTCCGGTAGAGGCAGAACAAAAAATGAAATGGGAACACACTTCCCCTTTTAAAACTGGTGGAGGCGGGACCAAATCAGGACCAGGACCGAGAAGCAAAAAATTAGACAAGTCCCAGCGAAACCGGGATCGGGACAAAACATGACCCAGAAACGACTCCCTATCAAAACTGGCAGGGTCGGAACCAAAAAGAAAACGGAACCGGGACCGAAGTTGGGATGGGAACAAGCCATGGAAATAAACAATATTTCCAAGTTCATACCCCATCCTGGCTCTATGTCCGCAAAAGAAACCAAAATGCGCAGGACGAAAACAAACGCCACGGCGGAACCAGGACCGGAACCAAACACGAACCAGAAAATTTTTCAAGTTTCAAGTTTGGATTATGTTCTGAACCCGCTTCCGATGATACCAAAAAAAAAGACAAGGAAAAGAAGGAGGAAGGGGAGGGAAAACCCCATGACAAAACAGAAGAAACCAAAAGTGAAAGAACAAAACACGGGAACCGGGACCGGGGAAGGAAAAGAAAATAGAACTTGGAAGAAATTCCAAGTTCGGTTTCCTTTCCAGTTCTGGGCCTGCCAAAACAAAAATGCCTAAGGCCTAAAAAGAAAATACCCAAGGAAAAGGACAAAAGGGAAAATGACTGACCAGAAAGGAACAAAGGGAAAGGCGGAGTCGGGTCTGGGATGAAACACGGATCGGGAACCTGAAACTTGAAGAGTTCAATGTCCCAATTCGGATCTGGACCCAGCTCCTACAGAACAAAAGGGTGAGACCAAGGAACTATCAGGACTGGAACCAGGGAAGGAATAAGACCAGAAGTTGGATGATATTCCAAGTTTGATATTGGTCCCGGTTCCGCTTCCGATAGAACTTTAAAAGAAAAATGCCTAAGGAAGAAACCAAAGGCCAAAGAAACCAAAAGAGAAGGGGGGACCCATTTTGATCCAGATCAAAGTGGGGTGGTTATGCAAGGCATAACAGTAAGATTTAGGCTGAAAGGACATGTGTATCAAGAGGGAATCGCTCTGCTACCCAAGTGTATTGCTAAGTTTTAGGAGGGTTGGTTTTTAATTAAATGTCGTATCACCATTTTCTTTTGGCGTGCATATATACTTTATAAATGCGCCTGGTGTGTGCTATCACATTTTTTAATATATATGCATGCCATCCCGTCCTTATGAGTCTTATGAATGACCCCGCCATGTTTTAAATACTCTGTTTTAAATACCTCATCAATGATACATTGGAAAAGTTTGACAGTTCGACTTGGCACCTACCAAAACGTCGTTTCCTCAATCTCCCTTTCTATTTAAAATTTCACACTTGACAGTTGCATTTGCTTTACAAGATTCAAAAGTATTTGTACATGGCAGTAGCGTTTGAATTTTTTTTTAAGCAATATATGGCTTTAAGGAAATTGGGTGCATTCTTTTAAAAATTCTCTCATATTATTATAGTCAACATTTGAAATTGAGAGGATATTTTTTTGTAGTCCTTATGGTTGACAAAATTTATGAGCTTCCAAAATTTATTACATCATTTTGATTATTTTGAAACAGTCAATGTTTAGGATTAGAAGGGTGCTTGTGAAAGATTTATTCTTTATGGTTGGGTTATGAGCTTAATAACTTTGGCCAATATCAAGTGTTAAGAAAGGTGTCTCACAAGTAGGATACCTTTTCAATAAATTCAAAGGATGGTCAACTTATAAATGCTTTTTTATTATCATACTCATCTAAATCATCTATTCTTTCAACTATAAATCATGTTATTGTTTGGAATTAATAATCAAAGTGAATTTAATGTTCTCACATGATTGTCTTTTTTTTGTTTAATAGGTACAAGGAAAGTGAGGAAAGCAAAGGTGAAAATGAAGGAGGTACAACAAGAAAATGAAGGAGAATAAAGAAAAGAAAAGAAGGAAAATGAAGCATGAGGAGGATATTTTAAAAAGATCAAAGTGTTTTTAAACACTTTTAGTGTTTGTTTTAAACACTTTTCATGAAACTGTTGTCTTTTCAGTTTTGGGACACTAATCTTCATTTGGGTTTAAAAAGAATGCTTCAATTTTTCATTGCAAAAGGTTAAAATTGAAACTTAGACACCTACTAGATTTCAATTTGGGCTAAAATTGAACAAGAAACTTCACACTTGATATTTTTGTTTTAAAACGAATCGAATCATTGCTTTGAAGGATAAAATGAATGTGTGACATTATTGTTTTGTTATTATTTACACAAAGTAATATCATCAAAAGACGTATGCGCTTCTCTCGCACCTCACGGTGATCTTGAGAATCAAAAGGATTTTGGTGACATTAAGTTGTGTAAATAATTTCCCATACACACTTTGATTTGGGTTTAAAATTGAACATCTTGTGCGAGTGTGAGTAGAGCATCATCGCATATATTCTCTTTCTTTGAGTCGTCAAAGATTGATCGATTTACAGATTTTGTCTTTGCTTGCTTTTTTTTATCCTAGAGGGCCTGCCTTGGGGAAAAAGTACTCACCCAAGGGAATGACTCAATCGGTAACACTCTAAAGCCAAGAGTATTTACAACCGAGATATAAATGTGGGTATTGGAGTAAACGCCAATATCACACAGTTGATTCCAATGAGATGGATCCGAAAGGGGACTCTCGCCGTATGGGTCAATCTCCACGAACGAAAAGTCTGAAATAGAACCCTTGTTTTGTAGTGACCAATTGATCCATTGAGCAAGTTTATTGAAGTGGTGCATTGGAACTTAGATTCCAAGAAGTTACTTGCCATGTTAGATCTTGGTTGAAATATAGAGGTTAAGACTTCATTCTTAACATACCTTTATATTTTTCCTTGGTTGCATGTAAAATCATCTCTTCTACAAAGGGCATGAGGCAAGCCCACCAAGAAAAATATACCAATTGAGCTAGGGTGTTATATTGCTTGTGAGTCAGTTTGAAAACATAGTGCTTTGATCGAAAACATCGAAACCAACATTCAACGAATCATCAAAATTGTAAACCCTTTAAGAGAGGAAAATATCCTTGAACAAATTCACATGTTATTTCTTGCCCTTGGGATTCGTATCCTTAGAGTCTTCTAAAAATTTGTATTTCATCTCAATTTGCTTCTACTAAAGTCAACTTTAGGCAACCTTTTCCTTGATTTCCTCAATTTCCGCATAATGTAGTTTTTGGGATGAAAGGGAATTAGGACATTGAATATTTAGTTGAAAACCTAATCAAGAGTGGGTTTGTGGTAAAAAGAATCCATTAAGCAAAGATTGAATCAATTGGACCCCACACATATGCTTGGCATCTTTTGGTCATATGGTTTTCATGCAAACATTGGTCTTTTGATTTTGAATTACTCTTAGAGAAAGGCATGTTCTTCACTATCTTGGTCTCATAAACAAGTCCTTCCTAGGTTCATTTAGGATCAAATCAAACACTTATCAAAATCCATCCCACCAAACAACTTTAGAGCTTTGGAAACGTCATTCTAGACTTCGGTAAATCATCAAAATCAAAATAACCTTGTTTAGTTAGGTGTACGAGAATGAATCATTTCTCATACATTTAATTGAATTAGCAATCCTTTGAACAAGTTCATCCTAATATCACATCCAACATCTCAGGGTTTACAAGTTCATTATCCAATCAAACCAATCAAAATCAAACCCTAAGTCTAGCATTAATCCAAAGTCCCTAAAACATTCAACACTCGTATCATTTCCCCTTTTCACCATTCATCTCATCATTGGTCCTAATAACCTTAGAGGTCACTTTTTCAAACAAGGTCAAAACACAAGAGGAACATGGAATATAAACTTGATCCATACATCATGAGTAATCCAAGTCAACTAAGCTATCAAAGCCTTACAACGCCAATTGATTATCAACACTCACATCTATACAATCCATACATGGGATCATTACCTTCTACAAATTTCAATGGCACAACAAGTGTGAGCATGCCCAAATCAAACATTGGAACACATTTCCTGATGGTAGATCTAAATACAAAACTACAAGTTTGTCCACCAAACAATCAATGCATGAGCCTTCAAACGAACGTCATACCACTAAATCCCTACATGCCAAATGAGAATGTACCAAGTACAAGTTTTTCAAACATGAATCTGGAAAAAATTGGGATAAATATGTTTGCAAATCATACGAATATTGTTCAAAATCCAAACAAGATGTTAATGACTCCAAGTCAAGACAATGTGATTCCCAACATCAACAATGTTCAATTTCAACCTATCATGCCAAATCTGAACATCATCCCAAATCAAAACATTATCCAAGATCAGTTTGTCCATGATCCCATTCAAAAACCACAAGTATGCATCCCAAATCTGCTTGAACAAAAACCATATCAAGGGAGTCAAGATCAAAATCAAGAGAAAATTTGGTGAGATCAAATTGTTACACTTACCAAAATAGTTGAGTCATTGCACCAAGAGAAATCTCCACCACCATTACCCATATCAACATCATTACTTGGTTTAGGGCTTCCCCCTTTACCTAGCACCAATCACTCCATCCAAATCAATTCACTTAACACCAATCAAGCCATCACATCAAATCCTTTGAATATACCATCAACATCGCACCAACAAATGATATCTAATCGAATGACAACATCAAACACGGTCTCCCAAGGACCTATCATCTCGGTCATTCCAACCATCCCTATCACTTCAATCACTCCAACCACCACTATCATGCCCATCACATCCCAAACCATCACGATCACTCCAAGTGTATCTCAACCACTCATCACTACATCCAACACGATTCCAAATCCACCGCCACTACCACTGAAACAAAACATAGCAAGACAACATAACATTGCACTAAAAGCTCACCAGGCCTACCAAAAGGCCATCCAACAATATCTAGCCACACAACAAGCAACACGAGCTCAACAAGTGCAACAAGCCTCTCAAGCTACCCAATGAACACAATCACAAACACAAAAAATGAAAACTATTGGGGATAACGATGAACATTCAACCACTATTTATAGCATTGACAATCTCCCCGCCACAATGGCTAAAATCAATGATCAAGATCTATCCATCAAAGAGCACATCGAAAGTGTTTCTATCTCGTCCGAAGATAAAATCAACATAGGTCAAGAGTCACTTTTCAATCATGATCAAAGTCCAACAATACTCGACAATAATCCAATTCAAGAAATGTCGACATCACTTGACCCTATGGTTGAAGAAATTCACAATCTCTCTGCCACAAGTGTTCAAGATTTCTCCATCGATGGGCACCTTGAAGATGTTTCTACCCCATTCGATGATCAAATCACCATACATCAAGAGCCACTTTTTAGTGATCTATTTCAAGGAGTGTTAGGATTATTTGATCCTATTGACATAATGAGCAATCTGTTCACCTATGATCATGTTGAAAATGTCTCTACAACGCCTTATGAGTTAGAGGACATATCTCAAGAATTCATCCCAAAGCATGATCAACATCTTTCACCAAGGTCTAGCAATGGTCCCTTCCAAGACATGTTGACCCCCTTTGACCTCATGGTTACAAATACTGAAGGAACCCTAAACTCAAAACTTGAGGATATTGAACCACTTACCATGTCTAATGATGACATCCAAGAAACCTTTGTAAGCAATCCATCCTTTGAAACTGACCCATGTCAAGAACTTGATCCAAAGCATGTCAAAAGCAATCCCAAAATTAATCAAGATCAAGAATTTGTATCTTCAAGATACTACAATAATCTAATGGACACTCTCCTATCTCTACAAGATGATCACATCCATGTAGCACATACTCCTCCATCTACCCATGAGATACTTTCTATGGATGGACACGCAGATGATCTTCATCTAGAACAAGATTCTGTTACACAAAAAGAGCAGATTATTAACTCTTACAGTCAAACAGAGTTGTCAACATCAGGATTAGATATATCCAAAATCTAGACTCAAGACATCATGTATGAAGATATCCAACATTATCCACTCAAGGAAATAGGTATGACAGAACATCATATTCTAGAGTTAGCAGAGCAGCAAATTGAAACGTCACCCACGGTGGTCATTTATCAGACAATGCATTTTAAAAAAGAGCTCTTGGAACAGGCAGAATCAAAGCATGAAGGTGCTACTACCACCATACTGGGGGAAACTTTGTCTCAAGCAAATGTCAACATAGGGAGCATGAAGAATCTTTATGGTGAAACCATTGCCAATGCTACAACCATCCATGTCATGAATCTTCATCCACCCATCACCGCATCCATGAATTGGGACCAACATCAAAAGAAAGAATTGAAGAACGTTATCAAAGCAAAAGAAGCTGAGAAGCATAATGGACAAATCAAATACACATGGATACCAAAGAATACAAAGAAAGATCATCCCTATCAAACTTCATCAGTCAAAAAAACTATGGGGAAAAATAAAAAAGGGAAAAGTATCCATCAAAGATGTCCATAAAAGAAAAAACAAGCTTTTCAAGCGACGTACAAAGTGTATCAAGCAGTTGGTCCTAATTCCATGCACACTTCCGTATCCACCCATCATTGTTCACCTTCCCAAGTTTGGAGAGTCAAAGGTTCCAAACTATCAACCAATCCATATTTTATCCCTAAACACACTTTGTCCATGCCTCCATGCATGATATCCAATTCTCACATTAACCATGTATTGGCAACGAACCTTCATCATAAGGATTTTGAAGGCACTCTATCGCAATGTGCGCACAAACACAAAGTCAACTCCGATATCGATGAAGCAAATCAAGAATCTCAAAAGTTGCATTCAAGTGCATGTCTCTTAGCAAAGCAACTTCTTCAGGCTGGATACCAATGCCACATTATGACAGAAGCATCTACATCGACACCACTAGGTGGGTCAACATGAATCTTTCAAAAAAAACCAAAAAAATCAAAAAATATGAAAATCCAAAAAAATCAGAAAAATGATTGAAAACAGTAAAGAGAAAAATCGTCCTCTAGTGAAAACCACATGGGCGGCGCTTTGGGAAATACCATGATGAAAACCTGGAAAATAGGCATCATGTGTAGAATCGAGCATCTACGTGCGCAAGTTCAGATGAAAGCATCTCATCCCATCCATAATAAATCCAACATTTCATTCATCTTATCCATAATAAATCCATTCATCCATAAACCATTTATCCAATCTGTTTTCATCCATTTGCATCCATCATCCAAGTTATCTTGATCTTGATGAAATTTTGGGGTATAATTGACGCTTGCTTACGGTAAACATCTTAACATGGGCCATTTTCATTGATCCTATCTTATGCAACATTTGTTGAGCCATGAAACATTATCCAAATGAGCATCCTTTATCTGTGCACCTTATCTTATCGTAAGATAATCCATATCCATCCATCCATACACCTACCTGAGCATCCATCCATAACATTCCATACATTGCTATACACTGGAGGCAGATATTTACATCTTGCTTCGAGAATAAATATTGATATATATCTTCCAACTTATGTGGTGATCTGAACATTGGCAAAAATGGTCCACCACTTGTGAGCAAAATTCCAAATCACTAGCCCATGGCACATTTTGATGAGAAGATGTTCCTTATCAAGTTTTATCTTCAATTGAACATCAATCCAAGTAATCACTATCAGTTGCATCTAATTCACACGTCAAACATCACATCAAATCATTTGAACAACTTTTTTTTCAAATCAAGCTTCATCAATCATGATCAATCAAATCCAATCAATCCATAATCTTGGGATATCATTCCCAATCATTGTGTTGCTTAACACTATCCTTGCATTGTTGTGCATCTTCAACAATGTTATCAATCCTGATCAATCAATCCTTGCATTGTTGTGCATCCTCAACAATGTTATCATCATCAATCCTTGCATTATTGTGTATCTCAACAATGTTATCATCATCAATCCTGATCAATCAATCCTTGCATTGTTGTGCATCCTCAACAATGTTATCATCATCAACCTTGATCAATCAAATCCTTGCATTGTTGTGTATCCTCAACAATGTTATCATCATCATCAATCCATCAATCAAATCAATCAACCTTAGCTTGATTTTCAACAAAATCCCAAACAAAACACTGATATCACACATCCTTATCCAAATCATCAAAATCATGCAAAAATCCAAAAACATAAGAAAATCAGAAAATCCAAAAACATCCAAAACATCGAAAAATCCAAAAAACATAAAAAACATGGTATCCGAACTACGTCATCTTTGAGCTTAAATGTAGGAAAGGTTGATCTTTGATCATCCCCTGAGACACTTAGGTCAGTCCTTTAGGAGTCCGTCATAATAAACTGACATATCATCATGTATATCTCCATCTGTAAATCGGTCAAGTTGTCAGTCAAACTACGTGGTCTTTGTGTGTATAACATAGGAAGGCTAATCTATTGATCATCCCCCGAGGCCCCTAGGATAGGTCTTTAGGTTAGTATCTTGGTAAAAATCTCAGAAAATCCCAAAAACATTTGAAATTTTGAAAATCAAAACATTTGTAAAACCTTGAAAAATACCAAAAATAGCCTCAAAATATTGCAAAACATCAAAAACATCCAAATATTTGAAAAAATCCATCCACCTCATCTCGGTTTCACCCACAATAACACCATCCATAATAAACTGATCATCATCCTCAACCTTTGGTGAAACAGTTAGAAACAAGTCTAGCAGGTTAAAAAGTAAAACTCCAAACGTCAAGTCTCAAGTCTAAGTCAAGTACATAAGCAAGTTGGTCAATTCTTTGTGTCAATATCCCATCATCCAAATAGCCCCATATCAATCATCTGATAACATCATGTCCTAGGATGAATCCTTCCTACAAGGGGCATTATTTATCAAAAAGAACATTTTTTAGATAAACGAAATGGCGTGTTGCCATCCACTAACATGTCCTAGGATGTATCCCACCTACAATGGGCATTATCTTTTGGCAATAGTTTCGGTCCTTATCCTTAAAAACACATTCCCTTTTGGTTAGCGGTATTCAAGAACATCAACTTATTTGTGTGCTTTATCTTTGTCTTTTGACTTATCTTATTGCGCTCAGTCCAAGGAGCTCTCAATGATATCCGAACGAAGGATTTAGATAGATAGGAATGGGGCAATGATCATTATCCTTTTGTCTACTATGCTTGATGGACTTTCTTGTAAAATAACCTTGGCGAATACTTGCTTTGTTAGATATTTATAGAGGATGTTTTGGATACCTTGTTGACTATTACATTGATTGGTTATACCTTTCCGTGTTTTGGTCCGAGATGTTTGAAACTTCTAAAGTGCATCCTACAAGGTTTCCGTATGTCAGGTGTGAACAAGAATACTCCTATCTATTTGTCAAGTCAAATTCCATCACACTAAGTACAATGCCATCCTCGTCCTTTAAACCTGGATGCATCGTACTTATGCGTGTTATCAAACATAAGGTAAGTGACCCTTTTAAAATCCCAATCCTTGATAAGAAAATCATCATCCATCTATCATCATCATTTCTCATCATCATCTCTCATAAAGTTGTCTTGTTGGATCCTCTTGTCATCATCTAATGTCTTCTTTTCCGCACTAACATCACGTCATGAATAGTTAATCATCATCACCAGTGCATCCATCCTGCATCCACAAACCATCAGTATTTTGCATATCATGTCACATGCATAATCATCATCATAATATAGATGTGTTAGTCTAAGCATTTGCATAAATCATACATTTCCATAATCACATCATATCATCATCATAATATAGATCTATTAGTCTAAGCATCCCATAAATCATCCATTGCATAATCATGGCATATCACATCATCCATTCCGTCCATCTCATACATCATATCATCCTTTAAGTTGTTTAGGATAATATAGATTTTTTATTCTAAGCATCTTAAAACCATCTCATTTGCATCATCATCCATAACCATCCATTTTGAACCTCTTTATCACAAGATCAACCCTCAAATCGAATCTTTTCGCTCTATCTCTCGAGGGGGCAATGTACTAGTGTACTTCTTTATGCTGGGGCAACCAAAAAAATCATAATTTTTTTGAATTTCGATCACAGCAAGTTTATTCTTTGAACCAACGCAACAAGTACATTGCTTCAAAGAGGGGCAAAATGTAGACATGCAAAATTAACATTATGCATTCGATCAGATTCATTCATCAAGTAAACCAGGTTTCACATTCATCCACTCAACAAATTAATGAAGTTCACCTTCATCCATCCATCAGGTAAATTAATCTCATTAAGTTCATTCCTAAGGTTGAATAAATCAAACATCATCCCTCTAATTAAATAAATCAAACCTTTGTTAAATTGAAATCCAAATGCATTTCCATCCTTTTCTGATTTAAATAAATAAAATATTTAAGTCATAAAAGTCAAAATCATCCTAATCATCATTAAGCTAACCTAATCCTAATTAGCCTAACCTAATCACCCATCACATCCTCTAGATAATCCCACTTGCACAAATAAATCAATTTATTGATTTATTAAATCCAACATTTTCCATCAACATGGCATCTTTGAGGAATATTCCCTCAAGTTTGAATTCAAAATCAAGTGGACATGTACATCCAACAAGGAATTAATAAGCTCTTACATGTCCCTTGCACAAGTCAAACTTAGCATGAAATGTCCCTCTCTTGGGCACATTTCCCAAATCTTGCACACTCCTCAACCACTCACAAGTTGACAAGTGACCTCTTTTCATTGGCTTGTTCTTTATCCCACATTCATCCATTTGGCCATTCTCTCATCAAAATAATCTATAAATGAAAGGCTTAATTCTTGATCAAATCCTCCACAATCTCTTGCAAAGTCACTCTCTTAAACTGAGAATTGATTTTTTCCATTTATCATCTTAGCATTCCATATCATTCTTCATAGCATTTTAATCATGGAGCTTAAGCAAGGATTGGGAAAGGGCTATTTTCCACAATAGCACCAATCCACTATGAGATAAAGTTGGATCATGTTTTTTATATGCTTTGTTTGGTTTCCATTGTTTCATTTTATTGCATGATTAACATGTTTCATCATTTCATAGGGATGTTGATAATTTGATTTGTTTTAAACTAACCATGATAATGTGTGTTTTAAGGTTTAACCACATTGCAGATTTCATTATCCACAACAACATAATACCAATTTCAAATAAAATAAATCGATTATACACTTTTTTAGGAGTTTTGTTCTCAAATTCAAACATTAGAACCATAGGAAATGCCTTAACACTTGTTATATTAGTGTTTTATCTTAGGGTAAGGAGTCAAAACACAATAAATTGAACTATAAGGTAATTTTAATTTCAAACAACCATGATATTTGTGTAATTACATTACAATACACATACTAAATGATCAGATTCTATGAATACTTATAGAATCTACTAAACATTCATATGAACTCATGCTTTAACCAAGGTATTTTAACTAATTCATTAAATCGGATCCAAAATTAAAACATATTTCACTACAAAGCAATAATGAAAATTAATGAAAGATCATTGATTGGGTTTTCAGTAATAATTCATATGAAATATTATAGATGGAGAGACAATAGGCTCAAATTTTTGCATTATTTATCCAGACATTCTTGAAAACCATACAATTTAAAAAAAATATTTTCTTGACTCAAAACCTAACATACAGACTCAGAACATATTTTCTCTGTGTTAGACATTTGCATTTTCAGATCTAGAAATCAAAAAGAGACCTATACTAATGACCCTAAATACCCTTTTATTAGAAACAACGGAGAAAAAAAAGCTTCAGGCCAAAAGTACACTTGTCACATTTTCATTTGACAATTCATACCTATCATTCCATGAGGAATGGTTACATCAAACAAAGAGGATATTATCTCAAGAGAAAAAGGTTGTGTTGCAGTTAGTGGAGATTCCCACAAGTTCCAAAAGGTTTTTTGTTGAATAGAGTGGTCTTCAAACCATTCAAGCATCTTTATTCCTCTTCACCAAAAGACAAAAAGGTGTACAAAAGGAAAGAAAAATGCAGATTAAAAATCTAGGTTAGCCTCTAGCACCAATCCAAGTCACCAATAGTTAGCATTTATCTATCACATCTTGAATTAGGAGAAATATACCTTTTATACATTACAATTTCTAAGGCCAAACTTGCATTATACTTGACCATGTATATATGTTCTCCATAATTGTGTCTACAACTCCAACTCATCAATGAATGTCTTCTTCCACAATTCATACTTTGTTTCAGAAGGCCAATTAAAACCTATGAGTTCATCCATCCTCTTTCTATAAGGAATATAATTAGCCATTACTAAATTGGATTCTTTGTCAAAGTCTTCTAGGAAGCTAATGGTGAAAGAAAAATTTTCAAGAGTATTTTTCAATAAATCAATATCAATATCAAAATTCTTACATATGAGGGATGTTTGGGCAGAAATAGTCATATCCACTTGATCTTTCCATGCCCGTAGCTCTTACCTGATCATGTGTTCATTGAATATTAGGCAACAATCCCAATTCTGCCTCATCAAATTTTGACTTTAACTCCCTTATTTTTTCTTCCAAGGGAGCAACATACCCTTGAAACCTTTGCTCCTTAATTTCCTTAACAAATTTATATGTTGGGCCAATCTTTGGATATTTTTACATTTGATGTGTAGACTCAAATGCTATGAGTTTCAAATTATCAACCCTGGGGATCCATTTGTCCATGATTGGAGTAGCTAAATCTTTGTCTCTCTGAGACAACTTAATTGGTTGCAACTTTTAAGAATAGTTTGAATGAGTGTTGTTCAGCTTGTGTTGAATCTTCTTATTCATATTCCCTAGAACCACATAAAAAATCTTCAAACTATTATCATAAGTTGTTTCTTGAACTTGTGACAACAATTTCTTATATACTTCAATCTGCTAAAGCAATTGCTCATTTATGGGCTCATCTGATGGAGCTACACCTGATGTGCTTGGCTCCTCAATTTCCATTGGTTCTTGACCCAATTGTATGGAATTATTGCTAATGGTTGCTCCGGTGGAGGAGGAGATTGGGGATGTGTAGTTGGAGAAGAAGGTGTTGCATAACTCAAACCTAATGGGCCCTGGGTCTTCAATGTTTCTACTTGTTGCTTAAACTATGCCAACTCTATTTCTAGCTCATCCACCTTTTGTTTACTCTTATTATATTCATCAATGATATCATTGTACTTGATTCTATATGAGTCTTTTTATGTAGTGACATTCTCCACTTCCACCTTAGTGAATTTAGAAATATTGATTGTCATCTCTAATACTTCTATTGTTGGAGTGTCAAAGACTCTTTTAATGATCAATTGCCCATTGAGGCTAGCTGGTTTTGTAGCTTTTGGTTTCCTGGACCCCAAAGATAATGACCAAAGGGCCAAGGCATCCCATTCTTCACTGAAGGTCGACCCTTACAATGCCAATTTGGATTCCTCCTCTATTTGAAATAAGGGTTTCTCATGCCTCCTTATTGTGTCCAACACAACTGCATCTATAATATCCCACTTTGATAGCAATAATACCCCATTTTTATGCACTCATACTCTTTCTTCTTTGGGTGTGATTTTTTGGAATTCATTCCTCATCCTTTTCCTTACATTTGCTTGCATAACCTCCTCAGGAAGTTCTCGGTGCAAGCTCCTCTCCTTAGAATTTTTTTTTGCATAATATTGACCCTTAGCTCTCCATACAAAATCCTTAAATGTTTTTGTTTTCAAAAAAGAATCATCCTTCAAAAATGTTTTGCAAGCCTCATGCCTTAGATCATCAGCATTGTTTATGCCACTAACATCTACCTTTACTAGTCTGAGGCTACCCTCTCTTATGCTCAATGCAACTTCTCTTGGGGGAGAAGGCATTCTTTACTACATCTCTTCTTTGGTGAGAAGGATGTCATCTTCATCAAACTCAAGATATTCAACTACCCCTCCTACCCCAATCCTCTACCTCTTGGGTGGTGGTTACTTAGATGGAGATGGACCTCTAGGAGGTGAATCAAGCTCTATTATGGTAGGGGGAGCTTGTCTAGGAGGAGATGGTACTGTACCATAGAAAAAAGTACCCTTTGCTTGACATGGGAATAATTCATGATAAATTGACTTAATGAGGCCTTGATTCAGGTATTGTGAGGCATTTTATGCATCCACACTAGGTCTTGGACCCTCGCAAATTGAATAACATGCTTTTAACGATGTCTTGTGAAGGTGTTGTAAAGTCTTGTAATGGACTTTCATGTTTTTCTAGACTTATTGAACCCATTTCTCCCTAATTCAACATTATAAAATGTGTTTGATAACATTATTACACCAATCTAGAAGGTTCTTAACTTAAAATTAATGTTAAAATAGTGTTGTAATGTGCACATTCACATTGGTTTTTGTGCCTTCCTAGCCTATGTGGACCACATTTCAGTGTTGTAAAGTGTATTTAATCACACTTTCATATTGAATTATGTGTCCCAAGCCCTATTTCACATCTAAATTATCATTAATAGGCCCCTATTAACCCATATTGTGCATCCCGAGGCTCAAACTGATCAAATACCCGACAAAGTTGCATTTGAGACCTTATTTCCTTATCCCCTAACTTCCTACCTGTCAAATTGGCCCCTATGGGACCCATTCTCTATGCATGATGAATTAGTCTCATCCAAGTGGGACCCATTTTCCATGGGTGGTGAATGAGTTCCATTTGGCCTAATTTTGACCTTTGAGTGGGAAAAAAGTGAAATTTGAGTTTAATATTACTTCATGTCGGCCTATGATGAGGTATTCCTGGGTAAAATAGGAGGATTTCCTATAAATATAAGTCTTTTAACTCATTTTCACATCTCTCTTATCCATCCTTGATCATTCATACACCAATCTTCTATCTCAAGTCAAGCAACTTAAGGTTTTATCATTGTAAGCATCAAGAAAGCTCCTAAAGACATTCAAGGGCTGAATCTTCCTCCATTGTTGGAAAAATACAAGATCAAACATCATGATTTAGGTCTCTTGAAAGCTTGGAAATCATTGAAGATCAAGTTGCAGGGTTGCACAAGCCTTCTATGGTTCATTTTGGTGAACCTACTTTTTAAACACATTCTTATCTAATTTGGATTCCTTTCATCATCACAAATCTAGCTTGCATTAGAGTTTGCATGATTCATTTGCATGCTAGGTGTTAAATTTTGCATTCATAAAAAAGTGCATTTATATTGCATTTTTCACATCTACATTCATTTCAATTTTTTGAAATTCTACACTTTTAACTTAGGTCTACATCATATCACTTAAAAACCATCCAAATCACTCCAATTTTTCTAAAAGTTGTGAAAAAATTCCATACTGGGACTCATTCGCCACCCTGGGCAAATAGTCCCTTCTGACCCTTGAAACAACCTTTTACAAAGCTGAAAACCCTATTTTTATGCTTTTGTTTGCTGCCATCAGTTATCTATATCACTTGGCTAACTTTCCGTAACATGGATTTCATTAGATTTAGCTTACATTAGCTCATTTCATGCATGGTTTAAATTTCACATTTGCATTCTCATAATGCTACATATCATAATCAGTCAATTATCAGCTGAAATTTGTATTTCATTTTAGCCTTTTACATTGTATTTTGAGCTAGCATAGATTGTTCTTTCAAAATGTTAGCTTCAATCTTTTCTAAATTTGCAAAGAAAAAGTTAGTTCATAAACATGTTAATCCTTCATTCAATAGTTATGAAAGTCTCTCAGTGCAAGAGAGTGAAAATGGCAAAGTTAACCTTAACCTAACATCCCCTCCTATCTCTCCTCTTTGTGTGGATGATGTGATAGAAGAGCATACAAACATAGACAACCATGATGATCATCTTTGCTCTTCTCCCAATACCTCACCTTTTAGTGATGAAGGTATCTTGGAGAAAGAAGAAACACTCGTTGAAAATCATGAAGATCTTGTTTTTCCTTCTCCTCATCCCCTTTGGGAAGATATTTTAGCATAAGAGAATTAAATTATAAACAAATTCCTAAACATCACCTTACCTAATTTCCATTCTTCTTTGGATTGTGAGAATAATTTCAAGGAATATAAGATTATAAATGACGAGGACATGTTTTTCTACAACAACCCTCTTTATGATCCTTCCCCCACCCCATCTATTTTGGAAGACATTAGCGAATAACGGAATAAAGTCATAAATGATCATGATAATCACATTTATTTTTCTCCTAGTATCTCTCCTAGTTATGACAAAGATACTTTATTGTTATCAAACATAACCAATTAGAGTCATGATAATCTTAGTTGTCCTCTTTCACCTATGAAAAAAATTATTGAGAAAAATAATTCAACCGTTGAGCATTCTCCTACTTGTGATGAATTCCTTTTTCAAAAATCAACCTTAGAATTTCAAGAAAGTTTGGTTTTTAGTTCTTCTAAGAACCCTCCTCCTAGGAAGGATATCATATCGCAAGACAAGAACCACCATAATGATATGGAATGTCACTTGCTAAAGGATGTTAACATTATTCAACCTCAACTCATCCTTTACCTACCATCACATTAACCTTCACCTAAAACTGAGTTTACTCTCTACCCACCTTACACAAACACAAAACTCAAAATAAACCTGAACTTATCCTTTACCCACCTCAGAATAATGTATCACAGAAAATGAGTTATAATACCACTTCTCATACATATAAAACTCACAATAATCCGTAACCACTGCAACCAACCCCAACCTCTTTACCTTTACCTAATCTTCCTAGTGCTCCTTGCTTCCTCCCACACACCAAGGAGTACAATCGTTTTGAACAATTAAAGAATATTCCTACTAAAATCTCATTATGGGACCTTATTCAAGACTCCCCTCACTATCACAACATGATCCAATCATACTTGCAACAAGTTCCTGTCCCTTCTAATGTGCAACCAACTAACATCACCACCATGATCCAAGGAATAAATGATGACATTGTTTTCCACCAAAGTGAACCCCCCCTTTGGAAATGCAAAAAAAAAACAAAGCATTCATTAAATCATCGCTCAATAAAAGTGAAAAGGGATTAAGAGAACTCTTGTGGATATCGGCTCTGCTCTTAATGTGTGTGGTGTGAACCTTCTCCATAGACTAGGCATCGATACATCAAACATTCAATATGATTCTTTATCCATCAGGGGATTTGATAATGTAAGCAAACAACTATTTGGTGTGATCACTTTACCTCTTATAGTTGAAGTGGCCACATTGGAAACACCAATCCATGTTATGCCTAATGATCTTGGATATAATCTTCTCTTAGGTAGACTGTGGATTCATGCAATGAATGGGGTACCTTCAACTCTTCATGGAAAAATGAAATACATTTACAATAAAAAATTGTACACACTTGAAGCTGACCCTCAGCCAAATAGTTGTTTACACATTGAGAAAAACACGTAAAATCCCTTGAACACATTAACACCAACCACACAAGTGGAACCTGCACAACAAAAAAGACAAACCACGATATATTGAACCAGTCACAAAGCTATTAGAAGATGATTAGGGTTCCTTGGATTTTGAACATGACTTCATGAGAGAGTACAAAATCATCCACATAGATTCAAATACGGCCACAAAACACACAACAATAATCTCAACACAACATTTAGATGACCTTTCAAATGCATCTTCCTCAACCACTTAAGACAAAAAAAGTAAACTACACAACAACCTTTGACGAACAAAATAACAAACAACCACCTGATTCGAAAGAAATGAAGATGCTTTATGGAAAATGTTATGACCTCATGAAACAACTTGGGTATAGTGGAAAATAATGTGGTGCTTGAGAACAAGGTATCTGCAACCCTATCAATCCTATCACAAAACAAAAAACTCATGGTCTTGGCTATTGTCATGTGATAGAGATCACCAAACCCTCACTCAACATCAAAAACCCCACACAACATACTCCTAAATCAACCTTCACCATCATCCATCCTAAACCCATCAACACTAGTGGTCTTGAACATCATCCTTTCCCAAACATAAAACAAACAACTACACCTTCACTTAATGGCAATGTCATCTCACAAGACACCAATGATTCGATAGATTTTCCCTCCTCCTATAAGAATGAGGAAAAAATATTGCAATCTAGAGAAACTTGTGTAAGTATGAAATATAATACTAAGCAAGATGTATCTTTGAAATAAACCACAAGACCACCTTCTACCATTGATCAAGAAAGCATCTTGTTGAGACTCCTCCAAGATCACATGATCACCCTTCCCCCTAGAACTCGAAATAAATGCTCTTACAAGACTTCATTCTATGCCTATCATAGAGTTCATGGTCATTCCACTAATGAATGTAAGGCTTTGAGTCATAAAATCCAACATTTTTTAGGAGTTTGGTATGCTTCCATATGTGGGGGGCACCTAGTTCCTCTAATTGATACTGATTTTCACTCTATCATGCTTTTCATTAATCACTTCGACTCACCCTTGTCCTGCACTCAGTGGGGGCAAGGGGTTTAGCAGCCTTGTCCTCGTATGTCACCCATGGTTTCCTCCTTTGGCTAGTCGTTAACATTTCATGAATACATAAGAGCAAGCTTGGGATGTGAATGACATGTCTTACGTTGGCTCACATATGACATACTTCCCCTTCTCATGATGTAGCTTCTTGAAAACATATGACTTGGCATAAGGCTTTCCTAGTAAGCTCTCATTTCTCCTTCTTCTACTTTAAAGCAATTGTTCACAATACTGGTGTTCGCAACCACTTTAAAGTGGGGGACATACATCACCACTCATATTTTATTGTGTGATTTTCTTTTTCTTGTAATTCCCTCTCTTGGAAACATTAGGTACAACGTTGCCCAGGATGAGACCTTGCACTTGTCCTCTCTTGGAAACAAAATGAAATCATTTGCACTTATCCTCTCTTAGAGAAATTAAGCATGATGTTCCTTAAGATGAGACATGGAACAAACTAAGAAAAATACCTTTGAACATTCCTTACACCACTTACAATGTCTATGAGTGTCAATCATACAAATTTTTGCTTACCTCATAGAGCTCTAAAATCATTTTCCTTTGTGGCACCTTATTAAATTTATCAAGAGGTATAACTTTGATATGGTTGAGCGGGAAGCCCATTCTGAGGCATGAATTTCCCCATAGCCACCTATGTGTTTCAGTGCATACCAACTAGCGTATGTTTATCACCTTTGGGAATTCTCACCCTGGGGAAAAATAGAATTTTTGTGGTCCTAGAGTGAGTATGTTGTGGATTTCTCACCTGATGAACAACCAAGAGTTCCATCACCCTAGAGTGAGTATGCATTTTCTTTCTGAAACAAACAAGCCTAGATCTGATCCATAACTAGTTGGATAAAAAATCGAAGCTTGATCCCCCTTTTTTTTCATTTTCATCTTTTTTCTTACCATTGCATGATTTTGTATCTTGATGGTTTGACTTAGGATCTTAGATCCTGGGGGCTTGTGCAACCTCCTTGATCTTTTTCATCTGCATCTCAACACTAGGATCTCTCTTGAATGTCTACTTTAGTGTGAGTTTGAAGCAAGTTCATCCTCTCACTAAAGTGGGGGCTAAATGTACCATAGAAAAATGTACCCTTTACTTGAAATGGGAATAATTCATGATAAATTGACTTAATGAGGCCTCAATTCAGGTGTTGTGAGGCATTTCATGCATCCACACTAGGTCTTGGACCCTCGCAAATTGAATAACATGCTTTTAATGATGTCTTGTGAAGGTGTTGTTAAGTCTTGTAATGGACATTCACACTTTTCTAGACTTAGTGAACCCATTTCTCCCTAATTCAAAATTATAAAATGTGTTTAATAACATTATTACATCAATCTAGAAGGTTCTTAACTTAAAATTAATGTTAAACTAGTGTTGTAATGTGTCTTGCACATTCACATTGGTTTTTGTGCCTTCCTAGCCTATGTGGACCTCATTATAGTGTTTTAAATTGTATTTAATCACACTTTCACATTGAATTATGTGTCCCAAGCCCTATTTGACATCCACATTATCATTAATAGGCCCCTATTAACCCATATTGTGCATCCCGAGGCTCAAACTAATCAATTACCTGACAAAGTTGTATTTTAGATCTTATTTCCTTATCCCTTGGCTTCCTACTTGTCAAAATGGCCCCTATGGGACCCATTCACCATGCATGGTGAATCAGTCCCATCCAAGTGGGACCAATTCACTATGAGTGGTGAATGAGTCCCATTTCGCCCAATTTTGACCTTTGAGTAGGGAAAAAGTGAAATTTGAGTTTAATATTACTTCATGCCGGCCTGTGATGAGGTATTAACCGGTAAGATAAGAGGATTGCCTATAAATATAAGTATTTTAACTCATTTTCATATCTCTCTTATCCATCATCATTCATCCACCAATCTTCTATCTCAAGTCAAGTAACTTAGGGTTTTATCATTGTAAGGCATCAAGAAAGCTCCTAAAGACATTCAAGGGTTGAATCTTCCTCCATTGTTGTAGAAATCCAAGACCAAACATCATGATTTAGGTCTCTTGAAAGCTTGGAAATCATTGAAGATCAAGTTGCAAGGTTTCTCAAGCCTTCTCCTCATTCAACAAGTCAAAATATCAACAAAATCTCATTTTTAGACCCGTAAATCAGAGTTTCGAAAGAGGACACCTGTAGGAAGTCAAAGTGCAAATCGAAAGCTTCAGATTCCATTTTTGAAAATTTAGAAATTCAAAAGTAGACTCATTCTCGATGGGTGGCGAATGAGTCCCACTTCTAGGTCAGTTTTGTGATTTCTGCATTTAAGTACCCTTTTGTCAGAAACAAGTTTTGGCTCAGTTTTGTAGAAGTGGGACTAATTTTCCCAAAATGGTGAATGAGTCCCTCCAAGCCTAAAAATTAGCATCAGCAGCATTGTAGAATCCATTTCTAGCCTTCATCCACATTCCAGGTGAACATTTTCAGTTTGGTTCAGTTCTGTTAAGTTTTGCATTCATTTCTAGTTCATTGTTGCATTACACAATGTGTTTTCAAAAAAGTCACATTTCTTAGGTTTTGCATACATAATCAATCAATTATTTCATATAATTACACTTATTTCATTCCATTTAGTTCAAATAACATCATACATTACATAATTTGAATGAACCTAGCTAGCATTTTTGGCCTACCTCTCTCCTTTTAGGTGCAAAACCCTAAAAGAGTTAGAGAGTCTTGTGGTGCCAAAAATCTATGATTTAGGTAGTAACCTCATAGGAGAAGATATTCTTGACTCCTTTGATGTAGTAGTGGTTGGAAACATATGTTTCTTCTTTATTACTTCCATCTTCCTAGACTATACACTAACTTTGTGTGATGGTTGGTAAGAGGGCCTCTCCTCTTTTCTTACTGGCTCTTTTTCAACAACCAATGTCTTCCCTTTATCTTTTATTATGTGTTCCTCCCTCAATAACCCACTATTTCCTCAAAATGGTCAAGTACATGCATGACCCTATTTAACTCACCCTTAATATTGGGTAGAGGGTCATAATTTGGATTTGACCTTGTGATTTTATCCACCATTTTAATGATGGCGAGGTACATTTCCTTCCTTTTAGCCTAGATTTCAAAATAAAAAAAATGTTCCTAATCACATCCTTAGGAGAGTAAAAATTATGGAAAAAGGAGCCACCTCTGATCTTTTCTTTCAAAGTAGCAATGAAACCCTTCGGGTCATGGTTCCTTGGGTGCACAGTTTTCACCCTATAATGTGCAATAATATGCCCCAAGTCTTTCCATCCTCCCTTAGCTATCACAAAATCTGAAAAAATAGTCCACTCGGGGAATAATGAGCCTTTATTTTGATGGTAAGGTAAGTGTTCCATTTGTGTTGTCCCCAATTGCCTCATAACTTCAATAAATCCAATCCTTAGGGGTACATCTCTTGGTAATGCATGTGGGTTCACATTTGTGCCATAGACCCTAAAGATTGTTGTACTGGGGTATGGAATTATGTCTCCCCAATTATGAGTCAATTTCAAATCAGCCCTCCTTTCCAAGGTCCTCAAAAAAACATGTATCTCCTTTGGAATCGTTGGTGGATTGAAAATAAAAAACCTTCTCAATTTAGAAGAAAAAAAAATTAGAAGACAACATAATCATACTTCAAATCATCCTTATCTAAAATATAAGTCAAAAACTAGACTAGCATTTCAATATCCTCTTGTACCTTCAACAATGTCATGTCTTCAACAAAATTCTTCTCATTTGAATAAAAACATATGTATTAGGAGAAAATACCACCAAAATCTCACCCAATCCTTTCCTGCCTTGAGTGTAGATAGACCCTGAGGAATGTTCTCTACTAGATATGTGGCATAAGCATACACTACATTGTAGGCTGGGTGTTGAAGGTGTGCTTCCATATACATGTAATCTATTGGCATGGTGGATGATAGATCAAAACCAAGAATTTGGCACAAGGAGAAAACTATTTTCCCGAAGTAATTTGCAAAGTACTTCATGGGGAATGGCTCCTTTTCATTCTTACCAATTGTTACTTGTTTCCTTGATTTACCAACACCTCTACTTGCAATATGCATGGGCAGCATTGTTAACCTAAACATAGCCTTTTTCTTCTCATATTCGGCTCTGAAAGCTTTGAGGTTACTGGGAATCATATCCTGACTCCATTCATGCAGCTTGAAGATTTCTACATTCTCCTCTCTGGTTATCTTCACCATTTCAACTTCATTATATGCCCTGACCACTTTGGAGACAAGGTCATACCTCATAGCTATATCCTCCAATAAATCTCCATGTAAACGTTTGTGAAACATAATTTTTTGGGACCTACTTTCTTTCTAGCACTTTTAGGGTTTTTCACCTAAAAGGAGAAAGATGGATCCAAAAATGCTTATGTTCACATTCAAATATTAATGTGATATGGATGAAAAAGGGATGTAAAATTCCTAGATGTGATTTTTGAATGCAAGAAACTAATAAGATTATTTAACTAATGAATAGAAACTAAAGGAAAACAACTTGATTGAAAACACATTGTGTATTGCAAAATCACCTACAAATGAATCAGACTAAAAATGTCCACCTAGAACTTTCATGAAGAATGGAAATGACATTTGAAATGCTATTGATGATGTTTTTCAGGCCTAGAGGGACTCATTCGCCATTCTAGACGAATTAGTCCTAGTTTTAGTAAACTAAGCGAGAATTTGTTTCTATAAAAAGGGTGTCAGAAAATGCAGAAAACATAAAGCTGACCTGGAAATAGGACTCAGTCGCCACTTATGGTGAATGAGTCCACTTTTTAAGTTTTGAATTTTCAAGCGTGGATTCTAGAGATTCTAATCTGTAGCTTCCGATCTGCACTCTGATGTTCTATAGGTGCACTTCAGAAACTTTGATTTACGGGTCTAAAAATTAGATTTGGTTGATTATTTGACCTATTGAATGAAGAGAGGACTTTAACAACCTTGAAATTTGATCTTCAATGATTTATAAGCTCCCAAGGGTCCTAAATTTGTAAACACACAAGAAGAGAAGAAGAGATAGTGAATGCTAGGGCATGGGGGTTTGCCTTGGTCAAACCCCGTTTAGGTAATTAAACCAAAATGATGAAAGAATGGAATGAAACATGCAATAATGGAGTAAATTACCTTTCCATGATGATAGATCTTTAAATTCTACAATAAAACATGTAGAATCCTCCCTTGGATGTCTTAGGAAGCTAAATTAATGACTTGCAATGTGAAATCCCTAACTTGCTTGACTTGAAATAGTAGAATGGTGGATGAGTAATGAAGAATGATTATGAAATTGAATGGGTTAATGGGAGATGTAAAATGAGGAGAAAAACACTTATTTATATACACTTGTGCCTTAGTTACCCATCCATACCTCATCACAGGTCGACATTAGGTGTTTTTGAATAAAAACCTGATTTAGTAAATTTTAAATTTTTTGAATTTGGAGCCAAGGGGGACTCATTCGCCACCCATGGTGAATGGGTCCCACCTAGGGCCTAAAAATGTGTGTCAGGAATTAAGTTGTATTTAATATTGTTTGTCGGGTTAACATTAAAAAATACACTTAATTAAGACATATGAGGGCATAAAGGGGTCAAATAAAGTATGAGGAAGGGATAAATAGTGAAGTTGTGCCTAGAAAAGCATGAAATCATGTTACAAGACTTTACAACACTTCAAAAAAGGACTTGATTAATGATGGTGAATTGTAATGAATAGAGTCTAGAAAAGTGTAGAAATGTCTCACAACACCTTCACAAGATGTCATTTAAAAAAAATTATTTAGTTTTCAAAGGTCCAAGACCTAGTGTGGACACATAAAATGCCTCAAAACACTAGATTAATGCCTCATTAAGTCCAATTAATCATGAATTAATCCCATCCCAAGCAAAGGGAACTTTTTCTACGACACAGTTTGGCACCACTAACTTCCTCCATATCCAATCTCCAGGGCATGCAGATAGGAACTCCATAGTTTCTATTTCCAAACCAATTTTGGAACATTTTCCACCCTGTGTATGGCACATCGACATCCTTGATATAGCATTGTTTGTCAATTAACCATTATTTAATTTTAGGGCCTTGAAACAAAGCAATTCTCTCGATTCTTTTACTAGTTGAGGGTTTCAATTGGTCAATGATATCTTGGGAAACAAGCCTTGGTGCTAGTTCAGAACCAAAAACTTGAGTCTTGGGAGCCATTGGTAATAGTAGATTCTAATTAATCTAGGGTTTCAGCACTAGAGAGGTTCAAGGCCTCGGTTTTTTTCTAAAACCTTAAGAGGCATGACTCATAGGTAAAATTTCAACAAGTTTAATAGAAATTAAAACCCTATAAGAAGCTCAAACCGCTATCAAATAACTCAACGACATGTAGAATAATTGATAGGAAGATATAACGAATGTCTACCCTAATCCAAGGCAATTTAAAGAAAATACAAAGAATGGATTTTTTTTTACTTATGGCTTTTACGCTTGAACATGTATCTATGGAAAATTGGATGGTTAGCTTATTAGATAATAAACATCAAAATCCATTGAAGTAACAAAGCACAAAGGAAATAAACATGAAAATAAAAGGAACAATGTTACCAGAAATCTTCATCTTCCATGGTTCACCTTTGTTACACCTTCTAGCTTGTAGCAAATAGAGATGCCCTCAGATTTCAAATGAGAAACCTATAATAATGTCTAAGCCCTATGCAAATGTTGAAGGATTTGATAGAATAATGCCTATGTCTATGACAATATGCTAAAAATGAAATAATGACTATTAATGCCAAATGACTATAATGCCTATATTGAAAATGAAATTGTCGGATCCTAAAATTATGAGCAAAATTGTCTTTTATAGAAAACACAATTTTGAGTGGACGGATGAGATTGAATGCCAAGAAAAACCTAGAACGAGAGGTCCAGATTAAATCTGAGGATCCCTAATCAGGGTTAGGGAAAAATCCTTAATCGAACGGTCAAAATAATATCTCAGATAATCGGATCGACAGTGGAGAATAAATGAGGAAATTAATTAAAGAAATAAAGATTTTTGAAAAATCAAGAAGATAAGATTGTCTGATTTGTGAGATTCAAAAAATAAAGAAGATAAGATTTGGACTGAAGATCAGATTTGAAAAATCAAGAATCTGCCCGATTACCTGATTTTTGGAATCTAATAATATCTTTTTGAATTTAATTAATTCAAAATGATGCTTTTGTGTGACAAGTAAATAATCTTTTTCAAATTATTTACTAAAAAGGGTGAAAGTTAATAAAAATAAATCATTTTAAATATTTTCATTTATTTAAAGTGAGAGAAAAGTGAAATTAGTAATTAAATAATTAAAAATAATTATTTAATTTGGAAGATAAGAATGAATAATTAAATAAATTAATAAATTTATTTATTTGTGACAATTAGTGACATCAAATAAATAAATGAAATTCATTTATTTAATAATCAAGAAGAATTAATGGAGAAAGGAAATTAAATAAATTAAGAAATTTATTTATTTAATAATCATGAAGAACAAATGGACATGAATTAATTAAATAATTATGAATTATTTAATCAATAGTTGAATGTGGACCAAAGACATAATTAAATGTCATAATTATGCTAGGACGAAAGTGGTAAAAATGAAGCTTGCAGGCCTAGGTCATTTTTAGGTGTCTACAGAACAAAACCTTAATTTTGATCGCCGTAAACTATATAATGCTCACTTCAATCTCTTGGATGCTTTAAAACTTGTTTGCAATCTTCAATTATGCGAAAACAAAATCTTTTATGTGCCTTAGGAGCATATTTGGGTAGCTTTGCATGTCCTTTATACCATTACTGCTCACTCGCGCAAAGAAAAATGGATCCCATAGCCACATCTTCAATTTTGAATGTCAGTCATCAATTGATTTGTGAGATGGCACATTGGATGACTTAGATTGACTCAATTTAAAAAGTTTGAATTTTTGTCGCTTTTTCAAACTTATCTTGTGCCAATAATATTTTTTCACCTGGAGTGTTGACTCGTTCATTCTACGGCCTCCACCTTTCCAAGTGACAGAAGAATCCATGTGTCAATCGCCAACTAGCCCCACTGCTTGATAAGCTTTCCTAGTGGGTCCCCTACAGGCTAGTGAGGAATGATTGAGATTAATTTTTTTCAATGCATCTCGATCATCGATTCAAACCTTATGGTGTCAAATATGTAAGTGGAGATTGGGCCGTATGCCTATAACTATCCATGTGTCTTTAGCTCACTAGTTCTACCAAATTTTGGAAAAAATTATTTATTCATGTGGGGAAGCAATGAACAATTAGGATAAAATCCTTAGATCCAACCATCGGTAAATCTACACATGTGGAAAAATTTAGTCTTAAAAAAGAGGCCAACTAGGTTGACAGGACCAAGACCCATGTGATTAAGGACTTAAGACTTGAGTCACTTTAATGGGAATTATTTCACCTAATTTAGGAAATATTAAAGTGATGGTATAGCATGTGATGAGCAAAAATCCTAGACCAAGGGGCTAGTGCCAACACGCTTCTGATGGCTTAAGTTGTAACTCAAATGACCTGCAACTAGGTATAGCAAGTCAACGAAGGAATATAACACCTAGGGCTAAAGACCATGAAATTTGAAATGAAGGATTTTGAAGCAAAACCCTAAACCCAACCCTAGGGCACAAATGCAATGGATAATGACAAGGCAAGGAACTAGCATAATTTTTTTTCAAAATTTAGAGGCTCCACCATAAATAAAAATCATAATTTACATCATAAAAAAGACCAAGATTAAAAGTACCTTCAACATATCTTAAAATTATTTTTGCAACTTTCAAATGAGTTTTTTGTGGTTTAGACATTTATCTAGAAGCTAAAAAAACACTAAGAAATATCAGGTTTACTAAGTGTTAAATAATTTAAACTACAAACTAATTACCTACATAAAGTAGGATCAACAAAAGAATTTTCCATATTAACCATTAATTTTATTCATAATTCACAAGGAGTAGAAACACACTTCCTATCATTCATTTTAAATATATCTAAGAGATCTTGAGCATATTTATGTTGAGAAATAAAAATACCTTTAGGTTTTTTCCAAATTTACATACCCAAAAAAAATGTAATAAGCCTATAAAATAAGTCATTTGAAATTGTTGAAACTGAGACTTAACATCAATAATCAAATTTTTAGAACTAGAAGTAATAATCAAATCATCACCATATAAAATAATGATCATTATTATAGTGTCTTAAATTGTCACCCATGATAATTTCACACTATGTTTTGTCCCCCCTAAGTGTATGGACCTAATTGAAGACTTAATTTCCTAATTTACATATTTTGTGGCCTATTTCAATAGTTACCAACAAATTTCAAGTGGAAAAACTAAGCGTTTATTCCATGTTTTGGCCTATTTCAATAGGGCGCCCTTGTCCTCTTAGTTTGGACCCAAATTTGAAAAGGTTAGAGGAGGCATCTCACTTAATATTTTTCTACCAACACTACATAACTTGGAAAATAGGATCGAGACAATGGCACCCTAGGTTCATTTGTCCCCCTATTTTGGCTCCAAATTCAAATATATTGGAGGCAAGTTTTTATTATTTGAAATTAAAATATCTAAAGTCGGCCATTGGGATTTAATTTTTAGGAAATTTTATTAAGTTCCTATTGTACATAGGGGAAATTCATAATAAAGCATGAATCACTGATAGTAACCACAAAACTACCTAAATCCAAGCAATAATGATCCTAATCTAACAATTAAGCACAAATGGCAATATAAATCACAATAATAAAGAAATAATACTTCAATTCCTATGCCAAAGTTGATTCACCTCCATGGCTCTTCTCTATTTTTCTTTGTTTACTCTTAGATATGTAGTATGCATTGTATTTGATAAGCTTGATGTTGATGTTGCAAGATCTCAAGATAGAAAAATATTGAAGATTGTGGTTATCCTTGAAATGAGATGGATAGGTTTCTTTTATAGAAATCCTAACTCAAATGAAGGGTGAGGATGAAGTGATGATGTATGATGATCAATGTATGATATTAACTAAGAAAAAAAACAATAAGGATTGAAAGAAGGGACTACAATCCAAGAAATTAGAATAAGAGATAGGGCTTAGATCAAAATAAATTAGTAAGAAAAACCATTATTTACTTTCGAAAATGGTGGATGAATAATGAAAAAATAAAAATAATTCTTTAATTATAGAAAAGAAGTGGGATGTAAAATATTAAATAATTAAAAAATAATTATTTAATAATAAATTGATGAAAATGATAAATAATTAAATAATTAAAAGCAATTATTTAATTATAAATAGAAGAAAATAATAAATAATTAAATAAATAGGGATTTATTTAATTGTGGAGAAAAAAGATAATAAATAATTAAAATAATTATTTAATTATAGAAGAAATGAGGGAAAATGAAAATGAATGATTAAATAAATAAAAATTTATTTAATTATTGAAGAAAAAAGGGGAAATTATTAGTGATGTAATTTAAATAAATTAATATTTAAACTATAATCAAAGGAAAAATAAGGATAAAATGAAATAATGAAATAATTCAAAATTATTTAACTAATAGAAGAATATGATATTAGGAAATATTAAATAATTAAAATTATTTAATTATGTAGAAAAGAAGACAAATTAGTAAGAAAATGTCATTTGTAGGCTCGGGATATTTTTCAATGTCTACATTTTGACCCTCTTTGATACATACAATTTTGAGGATTGTGTCAAAGAATAATCAAGAAAATTCAGCTCAAGACCTACCCCAATGTGTAGGGGCTTGTCCCAGTTAAGGTAGGGTAGGATGATGCCCCCTCGAGAAATTTGGTGAAGATTCTAGATAATAAGCCAAATTTATTGGCATGTGGGTTTGATGGGGAAAAATGTTATTTAAAAGAAAATTTCAGTAAGAAGTGAAGAATGGTAGCCCGAATAGGTAGCGCAGTTGGCTTGGGCCATGGGTTTTCTCCCCACTGGTCTCTAGTTCGATTCTGAGGCCCAGAATTACTCAATGCATGCGGTTTGCAGGCTATTGTGTACATCTCAAGGGGATTAGTCTCGTCTTAGTTCGCCCTGTAAAGGGATCCCATCGAGCTGAGTCGTGGGGATACCCCTCGGTTAACAAAAAAAGTGAAGAATGGTTAGATGAGGTGAAATGGATTGAGATGAGATATTTCTGATAGATGTTGAAGTTTTATTTTATTGCATAATTTATGGTCATAAGGAATTTTTATTATGGCAATGAACAACGAACACCAAGGTACGACATAGACCAAGTTGTGATATGTCATCCGTTGCAAAATAGACTCGTGACAGGCAAGGAGTGTCCAAACACAAACTAGTAACCATAGAACCTTGTCAAAATATCTGAGAAATTAACCACAATTCATGTTAGTCCTAATGCAAGAGAGTGTTAGATGACCTTTAACCTGCATAGGATATTTTGATTATGCCAAATGGAACCCCAATCACACACAATGAACATAATTTCCCTAGTCATAATACCAAGACAAATTGCAAACAAAAATCAAAGAGAAAAAGGTTATGATCCATCATTGCTCCTCTCATCACTTGTGGAATTCCTCAAAGTGCATAGTAACACAACAAAAGATAAATTAGATAAGACAAATTGGACCAACACAATCAACAACCATTTAGATCTTCTTGCCAATCAATGATTGTTTGTATGATAAGATTCTAGATAAATTCTGGTTTCAAGAGACGAAGCATGTCATATAAGACTTGGGATCTAGTTTCAATGATGCAACATCCAATATAAGACAAAGAATAGGATTTCATCTAGTTTCAAGAATGGTACACCTCGTATAAGATGTCAAGTCTAGTTTTGATGGTGCAACAACATGTATACTTAGAAAAATGATAAGTCGTAGATGAAGTCTAGTTTCAGAAATGCAACATGTTGTATAAGACCCAAAATCTGGTTTCAATGATGTAACATTTTGTAAAAGACTGTTTGATAACTGATAAAGGTCATTAATGTTTGATTGATAGGTACTTGTGTGGTTAGGCAATTGATCAATTAGGATTGAAGACTAATTTGATAGTTTTTTCATTGTTTCATGATTTGATAAGCTTAGTTCTCTTTGAAATATTTTATGTTTGTGTCTGATCAAAGTGTCAACCTTAGTAAGGGAAAAATTATTATGAGATGGGGATAATGATAGATGACTTATAATGGACATACTGGAGCCTTGGGGGCTCATTGATGATGGACTTTCCTACGTGAAGTCGTAGAGGTGACATAGTTCAACGACCGAGACAATGGATGATTTATTATGAAAAGCGGTTTATGATAGATGGAAAGTTTACAATGAAAGACCTTAAAGGACTGACCTAGGTCTCAAAGGCTCATCAATGGTGGAATTACCTATGTGAAGTCATAAAGGCAACACAATTCAACTATTTTGACTGACACATACTATTTTTTTATGTTTTTGACATTTTATGACTAGTTTTAGAGTTTTTGATTTTTTTTGATTTTTTTGGATTTTTCAAGGAATATTTGGATGTTCCTTACCCCAATATTAATAATGTTGCGAAAACTAAATTTTAATTTTATTTAAATGAAATATTATATTTAGTCATCATGTATTTTATGTTTCTAACACTTAATAGATTATTTTGATGTACACTTGACAATTATATAAATATCTAGATTTAACGACTAATTTTTTGTGTGACATGTAATGTTTACCATCAAATGTCAACATTGACTCTAATGATACATTACACAATGAAATCAAGAGGAAAATTGGATTTTATGTCTTAATGATATTTTTTGATTGATCTTATAAGTCAATTTAGTTAAAAGACATCAAATGTTAGATAGTGTTAGAGATTGGTGCTATGATTAGGTTTGGCTAACAACCATGATTGTAGTGGTTGGTGTAAAGGGTTAAAGCACATACAATTATATTGGTCATAGAATTATAGATGCACCTATTGAAATTTGCTTCTTTTTACCACTCTTTATATGAAGAAAGAATCATTTACTTTGGATAATAGGAAATATCTTAACTTAGAAAAAAGTTTTGTGTCCTAAAGATTTATTATATTACTCATTGCTAAAAAAATTTATATAAATAAAACTAAAACATAACTAGAAAAAATCTTAATTGTTTTTCCAATATTAATTAAAGAATAAGAAATGAACCATAATCAAATTAAATATGTGCTATTATAAAAAAAGTATATATAATGAGTTGCATAGAAATAAAAATCTTATTCTCTCTTCTTGAACCATACTCTCAATTACATCGGTAATATATCTTCACTTTGAAAGAGGTTTTTGCGGTCTTCATATATGGTCGTCCTTACCTATATTGCTGCAATCTATGTATGACCACTCCAAATTGTCAACTGCTAAGTTTTGAATGTGATAAGTACATATTTAGCCAATAGGCTATTTGTTTAAAGGTTCTGTTGCGATTTTCGTTAGCCTAGTCATGAATAGGATTTGCCGGTGTTGGAGATGTCCCAGCTGGCAATGACTTGACCAGGTTTTTTAATGGTGATGTGGAGCTTGGTAATTACGTGGTTTGGTGGTGGTGGAGTTGGTGGCCTCGATACATGGAAGGTGAATGGTAAGTGTTTACTCGTGTGAGGGTTAATGCATTCTATTGTTGTTGTACGATGGGGGTAGATGAATAAATGTGGGCGGACAAAGTAAATGCAATATTGAATGTTGCAGTGTGGGAAAGTATACTTTGATTAAGTTGCATTGTCAAAAGAGCCATTGTGGTGTTGGTTTCATAGCAAACTATTGTAAAAATCATCACCTTCAGCTTCGTGGTTGGTTTGATAGCAGACTATTCCAAAAATTGACGACTTCTGAATTGTTTTATGGAAGATTGAAAATTGTTTTTCTTCGGAACTGTAAGTCATTTTACATGGGTATTTTACATAGATGAAAATTTTATTGTTCATGTATTCTTGTTATATGTTTTTATCTTTGGCGTTATACCCATTTTAGAGATTTCAAAGATATTATTGCTCTATATGGATGGATAAATTGCAATTAAATCTTCTTTCTTTCATCACAAAATATGGTTAGGGTTAGTAATTTTTTTGCCCTTGGTTTATTGTTTTAGTAATCTTTGTGCATCTTTGGCGTTATACCCATTAACATAGGAGCAATTGTTTTTTTGCCCTTGGTTTATTGTTTTAGTTATCTTTATGCATATTTCGTTTATTGTTTGTAGTTATCTCTATTTATCTTTGGTGTTTTACCCATTACCATAGGAGCAATTGTAGTTAAATATTCTTTCTTTCATCAAAAAATATGGTTAGGGTTAGTAATTTTATCGCCCTTTCTTTTTTGTTTTAGTTATCTCTATGTATCTTTGATGTTATACCCATTAACATAGGAGAAATTGTAGATGAACATAGGATTAATTGCATATATATATGCAGAGGGTTAGTATGAAGGCATAAGGATATTGGATATAAAATTAGTTTAGTGGCTGTTAAGTGTTATTCTAATAGCCCTTTCATAATTTCTCTATTTGTCAATAATATTTACTACCAAGTAATGTAGCTTGAATTTTCAATGAAGTTTGTGTGGTTATACTCATTTTGCACAGATTATTGCTACCTATTGGCTTTAGGAGTTCTATTTAATGTGGCTTTGCATTCATCTGTATTGTATAAATATGTTTCATGATATTATTTTTTCCTCATGTGTTTGATGTTCCCCATAACAAATTGTTCTTCATGATATTATTTTTTCCAGTTGCTCATAACAAACTGTTGATTATCGTAGTTTTCCTCTTCTATTCTCCATATTTTATTCATGATATTCTTGTTTCTTGATAGATGTTCGAAGGTAAATTCATAATTTTTCTCTAATCCTTATTGACCAATGGGCAATGTTTAGGAACATTCTTTGTTCAAGAGGTAAGGTCCACGTCATGATAAGAAGATTGAAAACTATTGTTATCTGGAATTTGTAAGTCGTTTTACATGGGTATTTAGCATAGACGATTAATTTAATGTTAATGTCTTCTTGTTATATGTTTCTATCTTCGGCGTTATACCCATTTTGGAGACTTCAAAGAGATTATCTCTCTTTATGGGTGGAGAAATTGTAGTTAAATCTTCTTTATTTCATCAAAAAAATATTGTTAGGGTTAGTAATTTTTTTGGCCCTCTTTTATTGTTTGTAGTTATCTCTATGCATCTTTGGCGTTATACCTGTTACCATAGGAGAAATTGTAGTTAAATCTTCTTTCTTTCATAAAAAAATATGGTTCTAGGGTTAGTAATTTTATCTCCCTTGGTTTATTGTTTTAGTTATCTTTGTGCACCTTTGGTATTATACCCATTAACATAGGAGCAATTTCAAATTAACATAGGAGTAATTGCACACAGACATAGACACAGACACATATATATATATATATATATATACAAAGGGTTAGTATGAAAGCATAAGCATATTGGAGATAAAATTAGTTTAGTGGTTGTGAAGTGTTATTCTAATAACTCTTTTACAATTTCTATATTTGTCTATAATATTTAGTGCTAGGTAATAGCTCAAATTTTCAATGAAGTCTCTAGGGTTATATTTATTTTGCACAGATTATTGCTACCTATTGCCTTTAGGAGTTCTATTTAATGTGGCTTTCCATTCATCTCTCTTGTATCAATATGTTTCATGATATTTTTTTTCTCATTTGTTTGAAGTTCCCCATAACAAACTGTTCTTCATGATATTCTTTTTTCTAGTTCCCCATAACAAACTGTTGATTGTTGTAGTTTTCCTCTTCTATTCTCCATATTTTATTCATGGTATTTTTTTCCCTAATCTATTCAAAGCTCCTTATAACAAACTATTAATTGTCATGGTTATCTTGTATGGATGGAACATTTTATATGTCTTGTATGAATATGTTTGACGATGTTCTTTTGTCCTAGTCTGTTTGAAGTTTCCTATAACAAACTATTCTTCATTTAGTGCCAGGTAATGTAGCTTGAATTTTCAATTAATTTTGTGGAATTATACTCATTTTGTAGAGATTATTGTTACCCATTGGCCTTACGAGTTCTATTTAATGTTAGTTTCCATAATGGACTCTATCTCTCCCTAGGTTGTTGGACAACCCTCAGGAACCAGCCCAGTTAAGTGTGTTCCTTGCTTCCTTTTTGTTGTTGGGAATTGTATTGGACCTTTTCCAGACATGCATGATTAGTTTGTTCATCAATTACACTCAATCTTAGATCTATGAATCTGTTGTCACACTTTGTATCATTGTTTGATATGTGTATGCATATGTGTATATACATATGTATATGTATATGTATAAATGCATATGCAATAAAAAAAGTGAAGCTATTTTAGATGGAGGGTGCAACAAAGGAAGGAACAATGCATAAGCATAGACAACAACAACATTACACTCTTCAAAAAAAAATGCATTGTACCTTCCATTCATTACACTCTCCACCGAAAATGCATTGCATAAGCATAGATGCATTTACATATACATATGCATATATGTATATAAACATATGTATATATGTATATAAACATATGCATATATGTATATAAACATATAAATATGCATACGTACATTCAACCTGATTAGATGTAAGATTTTTTCTCTCTTCAATTAATTTGTTTCTATATTAGTTTAGTGGTTGTTAAGTGTAATTGTAATCCATCTTAAATACAATTGCACTCTATTTGTCTTCAATATATGTATATGCGTATATGTAGTTGCGTATTTTTTGAAGCATTAATTTCCACATGCAATTCACATTCTATACCATTCTCTTTGTAAGGATTTGAAGTTAAATCAATCAAAAAGATACCAAGGAACTAATTGTGAAAAATGTGTATAACACCAAAGATGCATAGAGTATATATATGTATATATATGTATATATATGTATGTATACATATATACATACATACATACATACATACATACATACATACATACACACACACACACACACACACACACACACACACACATATATATATGTATGTATGTATGTATTGGAAAGCATACTCCGAAATGTGCAAGAAAATATATTGATTAAGAACTTACATTATCGAAAGAGGCATTGTGGTGTTGGTTTGATAGAAGACTACTATAAAAATCATTAGCTTCACCTCTGTTTTATCGAAAGATGCATAGAGTATATATATGTATATATATGTATGTAGACACGTCAAAATAGCATTATGCATATTCATCCGCTCAATAAATAAATCAAATGCATCACATCCATTCACCTAGTAAATCAGGTTCTTATCATCAAAAGCTCAATCATAGTTTAATTAAATAAATCAAGATTTATTTAATTAAAATCTCAAACATGCATCTTCCATCCTTTTCTGATTTAAATAAAACAAATATTTAAGTCTTAAAAGTCAAAATCATCTAATCAGCATTAAATTAGCATAATCATCATCTATTTAATCTAACCCTGATTAAATACTCACCCACTTGCATTCTCTAGATTTGGCCACTTGCACATGAAATTGCAATTAATTGATTTATCAAAATCTTTATTTTCAACTTGGCATAAAGGGAGAATATTCTCCAAGTTTGAATTTCCCCCCAAGTGGACATGTACACCCAATAGAGCATTTATGAGGCCTTACATGTCTCTTACATGTCCCCTTCCAAAGGTCAAAATTAGCATTCATTGCAAATTTGAATTCAAATTCTCCCTCTCATGGGCACTCTTCCCAAATCTTGCACAACCATTGACCACTCACCACTTGACAAGTGTCCTCCTATCATTGGTAGAATCTTTAGTCCCACATTGGTCCATTTTCAACACTCAGCATTTGAAAATCTTTAAATACAAGCTTCACAACCTTCACCGTCTCTCCACAATTTTATGCAAGGTTACTCTCTTCATTTGAGATTTGATCTTGTCCGTTTCACTCAACTTTTTAGAGATACTATATCTGCTAGATGAACTATCAATAGATGCATTATCAAAATCATCACTCTCAGAAAGTGTCGATGGTTGTGAAGATATACTCTCAAAGTCAGTTTCTGTGCTAGTTTTCTCACGTGATAGAAGATCAGGCCCTGCATATTCTAACATGAGCTGCTTGGCTTTCTCCTGTGACTTGGGACTCAAGCATTTGCTGAGGTCTCGTGCTGTTGTTTTCCCAAGTGGTGCTTGGTAGTTCCATAGGTCATATCATAAGCTTGCATTAACCCAACACAAATAAACCAATTCCTCCACTTCACTAAATCGATTCAGTTGCAGCCCTTCAACTTGTTTCTTTATCTGGATGCTCTTAAATTATAGATATATATTGCACATTTGGGTTGTATGATGAACACGGTAAGATCAATATGGTGGCGGGCAGTGGTTTCCCTGTATTGAGTTCATATAGTACAGAGAGCATAATGGCATTGAATTTGGTTTTCCTTCAAAATATTTATGCTCGTACATCCAAGGCAGCTTGACATATTTTCATCTACATTTTGATATTCAATTATGGCGAGTGTCAGGAAAATTCAATATTTTGTTTACTCCGTTTTAAATTCTCATCAATCTCTGACTGATATTTGTTGACTGACAGGTGCGGCACATGGTAGGTGGTTTGAACTGCCATCGATCTCTGACTCTTGTTTGCTGATTGACAGATACGGTGCCATGTTGGGATGGATACATGGAAATGAGTGCGGGTGAGGTACTCCCACAGCCAACCACTGGGCGACAGGCAGAGATATGACGCAGCAACCAAAAATCCATCAAAGACTACTCATAGGATCGATTATTGTGCTTGATCTTTGTTTATATTTCAAAAGCTTGAAAATATCTATTGGAGAAACCATGAGAAGGCGCACACTATCTGCTAACCACTGACCTTTGGCATAGTTGCTTATTAGATGTGTTGAAACATATTGTTTGTTGATTTGTCATTACCAACTTGCAAAATATTTCAACGACTTACACAAGTTATAAATATTTCTTGAGGCCTGCGCTATTGATTTGATCTGCGTAATCTTTATTGAGGCCAAGAAAATATTTGCATTTATTTGGTGCTGTTTGTCAAAGTTTATTTGGTCGTTGCTTTCATTGCTGGTGGAAATTTGATCATTACTTCCATTCTAATATCCGCTTATATGCTGTCATGCTTTTAAGAGCAATCTGATTTCATTCTCATGTTTTCGAAATGCTGAAGTCTAAAAAGACTCCAACCACCACCTTCAATCCTCTGTCATACATTTTATGGAACTGCTTTGAATGACGCTTGATATGATGCTTTGAATGTCGTGCTATTCTTTTTAACTATCAGTCCCGTGTTGTGCTTTGTCATCCTTTAAGTTCAAGATTATGAATCATTTCATAAAGCACACTCACAATTTATATGTTCAGAATCTACTTTTGAATTGATTAAACAAATTTTCTTGCAAAGGGAGGCATCTGGGGTGAATGTTTTGAAAAGGATAAGTGAAGGGGATTTGAAATCTTGCTTAAAAAACTGTTGTAAATCTTTATCTAATCGCAAATTGGGACTCTAATTAAAAGCCTTATTTTATTAGTGTTTTCATTTCATTGTTTGATGTTGATTAAAATGATTTTAATTTAATAATGATCATTACATAATTATTATTTTTTTTCTTTTTCTTGAATAGGTGTCAAAGGAAAACGAAGGAAAGCAAGGTACAAACGAACAACGAAGGCAAAAAGGAAAAGCGAAAGCGAAAAAATCAACAAGGAGGAGGCTAGCAAACGAAAACGAAAGGAGGAGGATTTTTTTTGAAAACACAATGTGTTTTTTAACACTTTAAGTGTTTGATCAACACTACTTCACGAAGTTGTTTATCATTTCGTTTTAGAACACTAATTTTCATTTGGGTCTAAAATGAACAATTTGATTTTCATTGCAAAAGGCTTAAAATGAATCTTAGGACCAACTCACTAGATTTTGTTTGAGGTTAAGAATTGAACAATCAAAACTCACACTTCATTTTGGTGCTTAAAACGAACTCACAATTGCTTTGAAGGCTATAAAAAGAACAATTTTTTGAATTGTGTGATCTTGTCTTTTGAGTGCGTATCCTCTCCCCTTGCGCTTCGTGCGATCTAGGGTGCAAGAGAAACACTCAAAATACATTTTATTGCTTTGAAACACTTCAATTTGGGCTTAAAAATTGAACATCTTGTGCGAGTGTGAGTAGGGGCATTTTCGTGTACATTCTCTTTCTTTGTGCCATCAAAGATCGATCGAGTTATGGATTGTGTCTTTGCTCGCTTTTGTTTATCTTAGAGGGCCTGCCTTGGGGAAAAAGTACTCACCCAAGGGACGACTCAACCGGTAACACTCTAAAGCCAAGAGTATTTCCAGCCGGGATATAAATGAGGGTTTTGGTTAAACGCCATAATCATGCGGTTGGCTCCAACAGGATGGATCCGAAAGGGGACTCTTACCGTATGGGTCAATCTCCACGAACGAAAGTCCTTACTAGAACATGTGCTAGAATTTTCCAAAATCCTTAATCTATTTGTTGGTGCAAGAACGGTTGTTCTGAAGCCACCCCACACTCTTACGGTCTTCTAGTAGAGATGGAAAGCATGCCATGGGAGTTTCATGGGTGTTGATGCTTGGCTGCCCCGATTGACGTTAATGAGCCGTGGAGGGGAGCCAGTGGGGTCAAGCATCTAACCATCCACTAGAGATAAGCGTAGCTGGACTTGTCCAAGTGGGAATCCAACAAATATTGTCTTACACATCCATAGGGCTTGTAATTGTTCTTCATTTGAAAACACAGTGTTGTATTCGAAAACATTTTGCAAACAAACATTCAACATGATTCTCAAAATTTCAAACCCTCTTGAAGACAAATATCATTGACTCAATCCATATGTTACTGCTTTCCCTAGGGATTTACGTCCTTAGAGGTTCCTAAGCATTGGATTATACCTCAATTTGTCTTCTTGAGTAAACAATAGGAAAACCCTTGCCTTAAGTTCATTGAATTTCCACATAAAATATCTTGTGGGGGTTTAAAGAAATTAAGAAATTGGACATATTAGTTTGAAACTTTAATCAAAGAGTGTTTTTGGTAAAAAGTACTCATTAAGAAAAGATAACAAATTGGACCCCACACATGTGCTCGATATCTTTTGGTCATATTGGTCTTTTGATTGCTCTTAGAGAAAAGTGTGTTCTTCAATACCTTGACCTAGTAAACAAAGTCTCTCTGAGTCTCTTAGGATCAAATCAAACACTTCATCCATCTCAAACATTTATCATCTTCATCCCTCAAACAACTTTAGAGCTTTTGAAAACATCATTCTAGACTTAGACACATCATTGAAACCAAAATCATTTGTTTAGTTAGATGTATGGGAATGCATCCTTTCTTATACATTTAATTAAATTAGAAATCCTTTGAACAATTTCATCATAAGATCACATCCAACATCTTAGGGTTTACAAGTTCATCATCCAAATCAAAACAATCAAAATCAAACCCTAAGTCTAGCATTGATCCAAAGTTCTTAAACGTTCAACACTCATATCATTTACACATTTCATCCTCCATATCGTCATTGGTCCTAAGAACCTTAGAGGTTACTTTTGCAACAAGATAAAAACACAAGAAGAACATGGAATATAAACTAGATTCATACATCATGAGCGGTCCAAACCAACCAAACTATCCAAGCCTCACGAAACCATGGGATTATGGAAACTCACATCCATACATAGGATCACTATCTCCTATGAATATCAATAGCACAACGAATGTGAGTATGCCCAATCTGAATTTTGGAACACATCTCCCCATGATAGATTTAAATCAAAGTCCAAACTTACAAGTTTATCCTCCAAACAATCAATGCATGAGCCTTGAAACAAACAACGTCATTCCACCAAATCCCTACAAACCAAATGTGGATGTACCAAGTGCAAGTTTTCGAAACATGAATCCTAACTCAGAAAACTTTGGAAAAATGATTCCCAATACCAACAATGTTCATCCTATCATGCCAAATCTGAACATCATCCCAAATCATAACATTATCCAAAGTCAATTTTTCCATAATCCCATTCAAAAACCGCAAGTAGGCATCCCAAATCCACTTAAACAAAAGCCAAATCAACTATCTCAAGTGAGTCAAGATCAAAATCAAGAACAAATTTGGCGAGATCAAATTGCGGAACTTTCCAAAATAGTTGAGGCGTTGCGCCAAGGGAAATCTCCACCACCATTACCAACATCATTCCTTGGTTTAGGGCTTCCCCCTTTACCTAACACCAATCATGCCATCCAAATCAATCCACCTAACATCAATCAAACTATCATGACAAATCATTTGAATATACCATCGACATCACACCAATGGATGGTATCTAATCAAACAACAACGTTGATCCCAACCAATCAAAATACGATCTCCCAAGGACCTATCACCTCGGTCATTCCAACCATCACTATACCTTCAATCATTCCAACCACCACTATCATTCCCATCACATCTCAAACACTCACTATCACTCCAAGTGTATCTCAATCACTTGTCACCGCATCCAACACGATTCCAAATACACCACCACTACCGCCAAAACCAAGTGCAATAAGTCAATATCGTAGCATCGCACTAAAAGCACATCAAGCCTACCACCAAGGGCTTCAAGCCTCTCAAGCTACCCAACCAACATGAGCACAAACACAAAAAATGGAAACTTTTGAGAATAATGATCAAGATCAATCCACCACTGAAACTATGTCTACTTCATCCAATGATCAAATAAACATAGGTCAAGAGTCACTTTTCAATCATGATCAAAATCCACCAATGATACCTAACAATGAGCCAATTCAAGAAATATCAACATCACTTGACTCTATGGTCGAAGACATTCACAATCTCTCTATCACAATTATTCAAAATAATGATCAATACCTATCCATCAATGATCACGTTGAGGATGTATCTACACAGTCCGATGATCAACTCACCATACGTCAAGAGCCACTTTTTAGTGATCTCTTTCAAGGAGTGTTAGGATTATTTGATCCAATTGACATAATGCACAATCAGTTCACCTATGATCATGTTGAAAATTTCTCTACATCGCCTTACGAGTTAGAGGACATATCTCAAGAATTTATTCCAAAGCATGATCAAAATCTTTCACCAAGGTCTAGCAATGGTCCTTTTCAAAACATGTTGATCCCCTTTGACCGCATGATTACAGATACTGAAAGAACACTGAACTCGACACTTGAGGATATTGAACCACTTACCATGTACAATGATGACATCCAAGAACCATTTATAAGCAATCCATCCTTTGGAAGTAATCCATGTCAGGAACTTGATCTAAAGCATGTCAAAAGCAACCCCGAAGTCATTCAAGATCAAGAATTTGTATCTTCAAGATACTACAATCATCTAATGGACACTCTCCTATCTATGCAAGATGATCACATCCACATAGCACTTACTCCTCCATCTACCCATGAGATGCTTTCTATGGATGGACACGTAGACTATCTTCATCTAGAACAAGATTGTGTTACAGAAAAAGAGCAGATTCTTAACTCCTACAATCAAACGGATTTGTCAACATCAGGATCAAATATGTCCCAAACTCAGATTGAGGACATCATGAATAAAGATATCCATCATTATCCGCCCAAGGAAACAAGTCAGATAAAACATCCAGAGTTAGCAGAGCAGCAAATTGAAACAACGTCACCTACGGTGGTCATTTATCAGAGAGTGCATTCTCTACAAGAGATCTCAGAATAGGAAAAATCAAAGCATGGAGGTACTACTTCCACAATACTGGGGGCAACTTCGTCTCAAACAAATGTCAACATAGAGAGCACGAAGAATCCTTATGATAAAGCTGTTGTCAATACTACAACCAGTCATGCCATGAATCTTCATCCACCCATCACCCCATCCACGAATTGGGACCAACGTCAAAAGAAAGATTTGAATCAAAGTACAAAGAACATTATCAAAGCAAAAGATGCTGAGAAGTATAATGGACAAATCAAATACAAATGGATACCAAAGCATACAAAGAAAGATCATCCCTATCAAACTCCATCAGTCAAAGAAACTGTGGGGCAAAATAAAAAAGGGAAAAATATCCATCAAGGATGTCCATGAAATCAAAAGTAGGCTTTTCAAGCGACGTACAAAGTATATCAAGCAATTGGTCCTAATTCGACGCACACTTCCGTATCCACCCATCATTGCTCATCTTCCCAAGTTTGGAGAGTCAAAGGTTCCAAACTGTCAACCGATCCATCTTTTATCCCTAAACACACTCCATCCACGCCTCCATGCATGATATCCAATTCTCACATTGACCATGTATTGGCAACGACCCTTCATCATAAGGATTCTGAAGGCACTCTATCGCGATGTGCGCACAAAGACAAAGTCAACTCCGGTATCGACGAAGCAGATCAAGAATCCCAAAAGTTCCATTCAAGTGCATGTATCTTAGCAAAGCAGCTCCTTCAAGTAGGATATCGATGGCCCATTATGATAGGGGCATCTACGTCAACACCACCAGGTGGTTCAACATGAATCTTTTAGAAAAATACAAAAAAATCAAAAAAATCAAAAAATCCAAAAAAATCAAAAAAAGGATTAAAAACAGTAAAGATAAAAATCGTCCTCTAGTGAAAACCGCATGGGCGGCGCTTTGGGCAAGACCATGATGAAAACCTGGCAAACAAGCATCATGTGTGGAATCAAGCATCTACGTGCGCTAGTTCAGATGAAAGCATCTCATCCCATCCATAATAAATCGAGCATTCCATCCATCTTATCCATAATAAATCCATCCATCCATGAACCATTTATCCAATCCATTCACATCTATTTGCATCCATCATCTTAGTTATCTTGATCTTGCTAAAATTTTGGAGCACACTTTACGCTTGCTTACGACAAACATCTTGACATGGGTCATTTTCATTGATCCTATCCTATCCTGTGTTATCTGAGCCATGAAGCATTATCCTAATGAGCATTCATTATTCGAGCGCCTTATCCTATCACAAGATAATCCTTGGCATATTTTGCATGCTTACCATATCCATCCATCCATACACTTATCCGAGCATCCATCCATTGCATTCCATACATTGCTAGACATTGGGGGCAGATATGTACATCTTGCTTCAAGAATAAATCTTGATCTATATCCTTCACCTTATGTGGCAATCCGAACATTGGAAAACATGAAATAAAATTGGTCAAAGCATTTGTATCGCTAGCCCATGACACATTTTGACGAGAAGACATTCCTTATCAGTCTTCATCTTTCATCAAACATCAATTGATATCAGTCGCATCTAAGCTACACGTCAAACGTCACATCAAATCATCCAAACATCTTTTGTTCGAAACCAAGCTTCATCAAACATGATCAATCAAATCCAATCAAAAAATCATCATCTCGAGATATCCTTGTGTTGCTTAACACTATCCTTGCATTGTCGTGTATCCTCGACAATGTTATCATTATCAATCCTATCAATCCAGTCCTTGCATTGTTGAGTATCCTCAGCAATGTTATCATCATCAATCCCATCAAATCCTTGTGTTGCATAACACTATCATTGCGTTGTTGTGCATCCTCAACAATGTTATCATCATCATCATCCATCCATTGATCCAATCAATCAACCTTAGCTTGGTTTTTAGCAAAATCCTCAAACAGAGCACTGATATCACATATCCATATCCAAATCGTCGAAATCATGCGAAAATCCAAAAACATCAAAAAATCATCAAAAAACCAAAAACATGCAAAACATCAAAAAAAAATCCAAAAACATCAGAAAATCAGAAAATCCAAAAACATTCAAAACATCAAAAAAATCCAAAAACAAGTCAAAAACGAAAACATCAAAAATTGGAATCCAAACTATGGCGTCTTTGAGCTTAAACGTAGGCAAGGCTAATCTTTGATCAGCCCCGAGACATCAAAATCCAAAACATTCGAAAACATCAAAATCAAAAATGAAAGACATCAAAATCCAAAACATTGAAAAACATCAAAATCCAAAAACATTTAAAAACATCAAAATCCAAAAACACAAGAAAATCAAAAAATCAAAAACATCGCAAAATCCAAAAACACCAAAAACAGCCTCAAAACATTTCCAAAAGCGTCAAAAACATCCAAATATTTGAAAAAATCCATCCATCTCATCTCGCTTGCACCCAATAATCAATCATCCATAAGAAATTGATCATCACCTTCATCCTTTGGCAGCATAAACAGAAACAATCATAGCAGTCAGCAAAAGCAAGCTTCAATCGTAAAATCAAAATCAAACAACAAATCTTTAAAACAAAATCAAACTCTTGATCATTCGCAAACATGTCAGTCGACCTTATATCAACATCCTATCAATCAACTTATCAAACCATCATCATCCTATACAATGCATGTCCTAGGATATATCGTTCCGACAATGGGCATCATTTTGGATATCACTTGGATCCTTATCCTATCAAAACAAATCCTTTTGGCTAGAGATATGAAGAACATCAACTTGTTTGTGTATTTGGTCTTTTCTTTTGACTTATCTTATTGCTCGGTCCAAGGACCTCTCGATGATATCTGAATGAAGGATTTAGAGATAGGAATGGAACGCGATCATTATTCTTTTGTCTGCTGTGCTTGTTGGGCGTTCTTGTAAAATAACTTGGTGAATACTTGCTTTGTTAGATATGTATGGAGGATGTTTCAAATAGCTTGTTGACTATTGCATTGATTGGTTATACCTTTCCGTGTTTTGGTCGAGATGTTTGAGACTTCTAAAGTGCATCCTAGCAAGGTTTCCGTATGTCAGGTGTGAACAAGAATACTCCTATCTATTTGTCAAGTCAAAGTCCATCACACTAAGTACAAGCGCCATCACGGTCCTTTATACCTTGATGCATCATGCTTAGGCGTGTTATCAAACATAAAGTAAGTGACCCTTTGAAAATCCCAATCCTTGATAAGCAAATCATCATCATCATCTATCATCATCATCTCTAATAAAGTCTCAACCAATCATGGACTTGTTGGATCCTCTTGTCATCATCTAATTTCTTCGTTTTCCGCACTAACATCACAGCATGAATAGTTAATCATCATCACCAATGCATCCATCATGCATCCATCAATCCATCCATCCTGCATCCATCATGCATCCATCCTACATCCAGAAAATTGTCAGTATACCACATATCATTCATATCATACATAATAGGAAACATCGATCATTTCACATGCATTGCATTTGCATCATCATCATAATATAGATTTCTTAGTCTAAGCATATGCATGAAACATCCATTTGCATAATCACAACATATCGCATCGTCCATCTCATCCATCTCATATCATATCATCACTTAAGTTGTTTAGGATAATATAGATTTGTTATTCTAAGCATCTTAAAATCATCTCATTTGCATCATCATCCATAACCATCCATTTTGAACCTCTTTATCGCGAGATCGACCCTCAAATCGAATCTTTTCGCTCGATCTCTCGAGGGGGCAATGTACTAGTGTACTTCTTTCCACTGGGGCATCCAAAAAATAAGAAAATTTTTAAATTTCAATCGCGGCAAGTTTATTCTTTGAACCAACGCAACAAGTACATTGCTTCAAAGAGGGGCAAAATGTAGACATGTCAAAATAGCATTATGCATATTCATCCGCTCAATAAATAAATCAAATGCATCACATCCATTCACCTAGTAAATCAGGTTCTTATCATCAAAATCTCAATCATAGTTTAATTAAATAAATCAAGCTTTATTTAATTAAAATCTCAAACATGCATCTTCCATCCTTTTCTGATTTAAATAAAACAAATATTTAAGCCTTAAAAGTCAAAATCATCTAATCAACATTAAATCAGCATAATCATCATCTATTTAATCTAACCCTGATTAAATACTCACCCACTTGCATTCTCTAGATTTGGCCACTTGCACATGAAATTGCAATTAATTGATTTATCAAAATCTTTATTTTCAACTTGGCATAAAGGGAGAATATTCTCCAAGTTTGAATTTCCCCCCAAGTGGACATGTACACCCAATAGAGCATTTATGAGGCCTTACATGTCTCTTACATGTCCCCTTCCAAAGGTCAAAATCAGCATTCATTGCAAATTTGAATTCAAATTCTCCCTCTCATGGGCACTCTTCCCAAATCTTGCACAACCATTGACCACTCACCACTTGACAAGTGTCCTCCTATCATTGGCAGAATCTTTAGTCCCACATTGGTCCATTTTCAACACTCAGCATTTGAAAATCTTTAAATACAAGCTTCATCTTTGAGCAAATCCTCCACAATTTTATGCAAGGTTACTCTCTTCATTTAAGATTTGATCTTGTCCATTTCACTCCATCATCTCCATCATTTACACAACTTGAGCTTTGATCAAGGGTTGGGAAAGGGTCACTAGCACATGTGACACCAATCCACTATAAGATGCTAGTTTGATCATTAGAATGATGCTCTTCTATGTTTTTCTTGTTTCTTTGGCATCATTCTTGTGATTAAATGAATCTTATAGGGGATCTTTTGTTTGCTTTGGTTTACTAACAATACTAATGGTTTTTGTTTTTGATCCAATGCAGATTTAGGGTCCTACAATGTATATATATGTATGTATACATACATATATATACATACATACATACATATATATGTGTGTGTGTGTGTGTGTGTATGTATGTATTGGAAAGCATACGCCCGAAATGTGCAAGAAAATATATTGATTATGAACTTACATTGTCGAAAGAGGCATTGTGGTGTTGGTTTGATAGAAGACTACTATAAAAATCATTAGCTTCGCCTCTGTTTTATAGTAGATTGGAGGGTTTTAAAACTATTGTGCTCCAGAATCAGTGATATGTATAGATATATATATATATATCTATATATATACATATACATATACATATACATATACATATATACATATGTATATATATGTATGTATGTATCTATGTTTTTGTAATAGATCTTTTACAGTTTCCCTTTTTGTCTATAATATTTAGTGCCAGATAATGTGGCTCCAATTTAGAATTGATAAGTCAACTATTACACATAAATTTCTTGTGTTGTATCAATATGTTTTATGATATTATTTCCTCCTATTTAAAAGTTCTATTCAATGTTGGGTTTTGATCATCTCTCATTTTCCCTTGGTTCTTCAGTGTTTTCCTAATAAGGCCACAGAGTTAATTGGGAATTCGAGCTCCATTACTTGGCACTAAATATTATAGAGAAATAGAGAAGACTTGCTTAGGTTTTTTTATGACAATGTGGAGCTTACCTCTTCAACAAAGAATGTTCCTAAATCTTGCTCATTGGTCAATAAGGATTACAAAAAAATTATGAATTTAGAATTGACAAGCCAACTATTACATAGATTGGTTGTCTTGTATCAATATGTTTCATGATATTCTTTTTCCCTCATTTGTTTGACTATCAATATATGTTTCATGATATTCTTTTCCACTCATCTATTTGAAGCTCCCTGTAACAGGTTATTCTATTGTTCTTGTAACAAGGATTGTTTTCAATTTTAAAAAGTCTGAAATTTTTTCCATGGTTATTTCGTTTGGATAGAACATGTTATATGTCTTGTATCAATATGTTTCATGATATTATTTTGTACTCATCTGTTTGAATTTCGTGATAACAAAGTGCTCTTCATGGTTTTATTTTTTTAGTTCCCCATAACAAGTTGTTCATTATCGTAGTTTTCCTTTTCTATATACTCCATATTTTAAAGTTGATTTTTTCATCATCTATTATTTTCATGTTGTTCTTAAGTATATTCCTAATAGTTCTCTTACAATTTACATATTTTTCTATAGTGTTTTGTTCCAAATAATGTAGCTTGAATTTAGAATTGACAAGCCAAATCTCACATAGATTATTTGTCTTGTATCAATATGTTTCATTATATTCTTTTTACCTCATCTATTTGAAGCTCCCTGTAACAAAGTGTTGATTGTTGTGGTTTAGCTCTTGTAAATTCTAAAATTTTGTAGACTGCTAGAAACTTCAACCATGGCGTTGATCTGTACCTTTAGGCTGCTTGCAACTTTTACATAGACAGATACATATACACATATATATAAGTATTGAATTCCCTGTTTCATATTTAAAAATATACATATAGGCATATATATATCCATATATACTAACCAAGACTAGTGTGGCTTGTTTGACAATCCAACAGTAATTTATATATACACATGTATATCGAAACAAATGTGTATGGTATCTTTATTCATATTTATGTAGACTTTGGTTTAAAAAGAGTAAAAAATACCAAAGGACCACAATGGATCTTTCGATAGTGCAACTTAATCAATATATTTTCTTACACATTTTGGAGTATACTTTCCCATACTGCAACATTGAATATTGCATTTACTTCCTCCAGTGCCATAGTACAATAGCGCCAAGATGCATTAACCCTCACGTGAGTAAACACTTACCATTTTGATTTCATGTATTGAGCCAACCAACTCCACCACCGCTAAACCACATAATTAGAAAAATACATGTCGTCATAAATAGCCCCAAGAAACCCCCCACTAGCTGTTGGGAAAAGCTCACCACTAGCTCGAGAGGGAATTTTGCTCATGGCTAAGCTAACAAAAATCCAGGTGGAAATTTGAAACAAATAGCACATAGTTAAATGCCACCTATTGCATTATACTTTTTTGTTCCAAGGTGGCAAACATCCCCTTGTGCATATATATTTTCATAGGTTGCAATGTTTAAAATATGTTGCTGACTTGTTGAACCTTCACCCTCTGCTTATTTTCCCTTCTTGCCACTATGCACCTTTGACATTGTGTGCATATTTTCATAGGTTGCAATGTTTAAAACATATTGTTGACTTTTAAAACTCTCACCCTCTGCTTATTTTTTCTCCTTTTTGTTGTGCACCTTTGATATTATGTGCATTTTTGCAGAAGTCCTTGATTGGCATGCCAATGAGTACATAGTCAGGAATAAATATAGTATACACATTCATTTAGATATACTAGTGTATATATAAATAAATATATACATGTGTACATATGGATATATATATCTGGTTAGATGTGTTTTTTTAAATGTGTAGACAAAGGGAAAATTAAATTCATATATTTAATTTTAAATCATTTTCATTCTTGTTGTTGTGTATCCTATTGTTTGCATTAAAAAGGATGAAGGTACCAGCTAGCAACATATACAAATATCTTCATATAGGTATTTATAGAAATATAGAAAAAAATTGCATGCATACATATATAAGCAACCTCAAAGATAAACAGATGTACATATAGGGATATATACATTTGCATTTATCATTTCTATTATTCTTGTTGTATCTCCTATTGTTTAGACAATATTAAAAGTGGAATGGTTATACCCATTTTGATTTAATCAAAATAGTAAAATGGTTGCTAGATTATCAATATTTCTAAGTTGTCTACCAGTTGGCATTGGATGTTGCAATACATTAATCTTTTATTTTTATTGTGAAATAGAGGTGTCAATCAATCAACTATAATTGCAACATTTCCTCCCTCTAAAAGGTCCTAGAACTATGTTCGTGGAATCGGGCTTTGTGGATGGGTCTCCAGAGCCCCCAAAAATTGAGTTGGTGACACCCCCCATAAGTCTCGCTGTGAAGTCTGGCTTTGAGGGTAAGATCCACCAACCTCCAGATCTTGATTCCATAAGTGGGTATGTGCAAGATCATGATAGGCCTAAAAGTGGCAATATGATGGGTATATATAAGGTATGTGGCTGACGACTTTTTTTTACCCAAAATTCATGAAACGAAAAGGGTTTTTAAAGGAGATTCTTAGCTTTCCACCAATATAAATTATTCTTTATTTTGAATTTAATAAATTATTATTATTTATTTTCTATTTGAATTACGACTAAAGTCCTGATTGATAGGTTGATTGAAAAACATCTATAGCTTTCAAATGGTATCACATTTTTTGAGTCCAAAACATGTGTCACATTCTATGCTTCACATACTATAGGATTAAAAAAAGAAAAATTGAATTTCATGAAGTTTTGACCAAGTTAAGGTGGTCAGACATACGAGTTTTTATATTTTTTAAAAGTTGCAATAAAAATTCATAATTAATTATTTACTTGGAAATAAATTACAAAAAAATATGCATCACATCGGGACATGAGTTCTCTACCTATATCTAAAATATTATAAAAAAATATTATCATTTTATTGTGGTTAGGGTGGTCAGACAGACACCTACTCATTTTTTCCCTGAAATTTAAGTACTACTACATTGAAATTTCAAATTTTCACCAAATAGATATTTAAAAAAATAAATAAACCTAGTAGTTTGGAAACTACATTCAATTTTCTACAAATTCTATTCTTACACATTTTTGAAATAATATAGATAACTTATTCAAATTTTTACTTCAAGTTGCCTAACTCTAATTTTTCTGATTTTTTTGCCACTTAAGGGCCTATTTTTTCCATGATGATCCTGCACATGCCCAAGTTTGTATTTCCTTTTCCTTATACCTGCTGCAAATTTGTTGTTATTGTTTCCTTCCTCTTTTGTAATAAACTTGAACATTTCCTTTTAGTTCCTTTAATTTTAGGATTCTCAAATACAAAAACACACACCACATACCCTTTATTATATATGTTTCCAATTTTATTGGACTTTTAGTGTATACACACATTGCTAGCCCTGGTAAAGCATAAAGATGTGGAAGTACATATGCATTGATCTTTTCAAGCACATAAAAATATCTCTTTGCAGCCTTTATTTTCCTTACTCCGTTCATCTATTTGGTGTGATGAAGTGCATTTTCCTCTATTGAACTTGTATTTGTAGGCTAGAAAGGAACAATCAACTTTGAATTCATTTGCAATTTGTTCCATCAATGCTAGAGATGTCATGCCCTCTCCAGTCCTTCAAAAAATTTGGTGGTGATGAAGGTCAGGTTGAGTGATACAAGGTTGTCTTGTCTGATGGAAACCATATGCAAATAGGAACACTACCTTCCAAATGCAATTTTTTTTTTTTTTTAGGTGCCTTGAAAATAGGGTCCCTCGTATGTTTAAGAGACTACGTTTGTAGGGATGTCCAGGTTTCAAGGTGGGTTACATTGTTTCTTGTCTATTTTCTAACATTATCTTTCTCCTTCGTATGTTCCTAATATAATGTGTCCAATATATTGTTTTACTTCTTTTCCAAGGCCTTAATCATATTTAGCTTAGTTGTGATTATGTCTGATTGTAAAATCATTGGGAGCCCTAGGTATCTATTCAAGCAGCAAGAAGAGAAAATGTTGTGGCTAGACTCACTTTCTCCTTCTAAACAGACCCCTAAATTTGGTCTTTAGTTGTCCCCTCAAAAACAAAACAGCCCTCCAAATGTCAGCCCTATTAAAGCTTTGAACATTTATCAAAATGTTTGGATAGTGAAAGGGTGTGTAACACATATTAGAGAGATGTACCATTTCCACAAACAAAGAGATGAAGGCCAACTTTTTAGTTTTGACATTATAGATATCGAGGGGACAAAAATATGTTTTACTTGTTTTGATGATATTGCTTTGGATGAAAAATAAACAATAAAATGGTGTGAAGATGACATCTTCGTGCGCAAAAACACCTCATCTTTTGTGCCAGTTAGTGACATAAACAATTATAGTGATAGTAGTTTGGTTGATATTATTGGAATTGTAGTCCATGTTGGGTACATATCAACTATTCGTAGGAAATATGGATCCAAAACAATCCAGCGAATTATTAAACTATATGATATCTCTGCTTCTTTAATTGATGTTAATTTGTGGGGCCCAAGTTGACAAGAAAAAGGTGATGTCTTGGAGCGGATGTATCTTTCTGGTGATACTTTAATGGTAAAGTTATCAACACATCAACAACAACAGTCCTTGACATTAACCCTTCTATTCTTGAGGAAAACAATCTTAGATCCAAGGGCCCAATCAAAGTAGAAAAAATGGTTTCATCTTCCTCTACACCTCGTAGGCTACATCCTTCAAATGATAGAGTTACTATTACATTCATCTTGAACAACCTCCTTGGCTTGCCAGAAACTGTTGAAGCCATTTTTAACGCAACCACTCAAATTACAAAAATTGAGTCTTTTTGTTATCCTGCTTGCCCCTTGTTGGTTAATGGGAAAGAGAGAAAAAGAAAATGCACATGCCCCTATGCTGATGTTTAGTTTTGTGATCGTTGCTAGATGGAAATCAAGGAATGCAACTATCACTATCTTCTACAGTTAAAGCTGCAAGACCATTCAGCTAGCTTTTGGTGTATTTCTTTTGATGAAGCTACCACTAGTTTACTACAAATTCTAGCAAAATACTCTACATGTTACAAGATAGCTCTGAGTCTACAATAGATCCTATTGTTGTTATTAAAGGCCTTGTTTGTAAACCATACATCTTTACTGCCTTGATTAGAACAGATACAATTCTGAGGACTGGCTTAAAACAATGATTGTAAAAGCAACAAAAGTTGATTTTGAAGCAAAGTGTAAACTATTACTTTCAAACATAGTAACGATATTTTCCCCTGCTCTAGAAAAAGGCTCCACTAGCCAGCCTATGCTTTGACTGTTCTTTTGCACTTTTCAACATTTCTCCTTATCTTTCCTTTTTAGTGCTCACTATGGGATGCTAAGACTTTTGTTTTACAAATATGAACATAATTTATTCCTATGTTTGCATATATATATTTGTACATTCATTGACTTCCTATGCTTTTGATTTTAATATGGTGCCCAGATTGTTTTTAGTATGCATTGTCACTATGATTCTTGATTCCTATTATATGTTGGAATTTTTAGTTCTTCCATGTTGGAATATTTAGTTCTTCTAGATGTGTATTCTAAACTCACTTCTTCCCTTTATAATCATTGAATACCAATATTATCTTCAATCGCAAACATATAACAATAGTCAAATACTGAAAATGGTTAACAAAGAAATCTGTAGAATACTTGTACACATATCTTTATATGTTGCAATGTTTAAACCATGTTATTTGTCTTGTGATCATTCATAGATATACATTTACATACACATGGATACATATATATTTTGTTATATGTTTGTGTGTAATTACTTTGACCATCATAACTAATATTTAAATAAAAAATAATGAGAATAAATAACATGAAAGTAATAAATTATCTACTACCACATAAGCATTGGGAAAAATATGCCATACCTAAAGCTATGGACTGATGTTTTTTTAAAGAATACTTTTTTATTGAATAATAGTAATTAAAGACATGACTAATAACTCTTTAAAAGAGGAAAATCCTTTAATGTTCCACATTTTTCATAAATATTAATTAATCCATAACTTCAAGTATGCCATACATTTCTATGCATATGTATCTTAAAATAATTAAATAATTTAATCTACCAATTGATTGATTAATCTAGAGAAAAAGGTCAAATATAGATACATGCATCTAGGTTAAAGTTAATAATCTAGAGAAGCAATCTATATAATGGTTGGCTTGTCAATTCAAAACTCAAGCTACATTATTTGGTACTAAATATTATAGACAAATAGGGAAAGTAAAAGAGCTATTAAAAAAACAAATGTTAATAATCACAAGTAAATGACAAATGATTGGAAACCCACATTAAATAGAACTTGAAAAACATGGAGAATAGAAGAGGTGAAAAAATTACTAACCCTAACCATATTTTTTTACGAAAGAAAGAATATTTAACTGTAATTTCTCATATGGTAATGAGTATATGCCAACAATGCATAAAGATAACTACAAACAATAAATGAAGGGAGAAAGGTGTATGTGTATGTATATGTATATGTATATGTATATGTGTATGTATGTATGCATATGTGTATGTGTATATGTATATGTATATTTATATGTATATGTATATGTATATGTATATGTATATGTATATGTACATGTATATGTATATGTATATGTCTGTGGGTGATCCCACAATAGTGGTTTACAATTTTTTGCCAAATTGGACACTGAAATTATTATTTTAAGCTAAATCTTCACTTTCAGGCACCTATAGAGGCTAAATCATGAGGAATTTGAAAATGATGCAAACTAGAGTTTCATGAAACTTTGTCTTTAGATTCTAAATATATTTTTTTCAAAATTTTTGGAATTAGATTGTACTTCTTTTTCCATCTGCCTCAAAAACTAGTTTTTTTTCTTCAGAAAATGACATTTTTAAAAAGTGACGCTCATCGTATAATGCATAACATTTTTTCCATGAAGGATAAAATTCTAATTCTTTCAAATTTAGATTTGCAACTCTGATATCTAGTGCTTCCACTTGGTTAGATAGATTTTTATTGAGTATTTTTTCTTAATTAAGTTTTGAAGTCAAACCAATTACAATTTAGACATAGCACGACTGTATAATGTGTAACCTTTTTTCGTATGTATCAAAATTCAATTTTTTTTGTTGGATCAAGGAATTCAATATCTAGTGCGCTCATATTTTTCAATTTATTTTTATAATCTACTATTTGTCCACATGTACAGAATAGAGAGCTTGATTTTTGATGAAAAGCCTATGTTTAATAAAACTAAAAAAAAAAAAACATCATAAAACCAAAACATATTAAAATTATATTCATTGGATACCTCGTTCTGAGGAATACCTGATTCCAGTTGGGTCTGTGAAGTCTCCACCATTTTCATGTTCAAATCGAGCTCTAAAGTGCAAAAATTTTGATTTTTTTTGTGGACAAGTTCAAAAATCAAGGAAAAGGGGGGTTCGCTCGAACCAAGGTGGGTTTGATCGAACCTGGGTTTGCTCGAACCTAGGTTCAAGTGAACCCCCTTCCCAAAAGTGGTTTTCATTTGTTTTTTGTTTGTGCATGAATTAAATGGGTTTGCTTGAACCCTAGTTCAAGCGAACCTTTTTTGGTTCATTCAAACCAACTAGTTCATTTGAACCCCAAAAATATATTTTTTTGGCATGGGATCATTTTTTACAATTTTTCCTTCCTCATTCGAATTGTAAACCACTTTTGTGGGTTTACCCCTATGTATATGTATATGTATATGTATATGTATATGTATGTGTATGTATATGTATATGTATATGTTTATGTATATGTATATGTATATGTATATGTATATGTATATGTATATGTATGTGTATGTATATGTATATGTATATGTATATGTATATGTAAAATGTTGATCTACATAATTCTCTTTTGAGCATTTGACTGCTTCACTCTTCTTCTATATTGCTTTCAGAAATATATAGTCTTTTATACATTGCATTTTTGCTTAATATATGATAACACTCCATGCAATTTGTAAGGCCTTGTCTGGGCCTATTCACAACAACAGTGGAGTTTGTTGACCACATGGGTTGGCAGTGGTGGAGTTGCTTGCCTCGCTCAATAGGTACAAAATAGTAAAAACCTATCATGCACCTCCACTGGCTGGCAGATTGGATGGTTTAATAAGTGTTGTGTTCTACAATCTACACTATCTCGTCCCCCTGCTGTTGTAAGTTGTTTTCCCATTTTCTTTTTTGTTGTTCCATACACATCTAACGACAGATATATATTTTGATAGATTCAAATAAAATGTTGCTTTGCAGTAATATGATGTTGGCCTTGATGTAGGAATAGATGGACAAGGAGATATGAAGCCCATCTATGGAACAATTGGTACCTAAAAGATGCCCATAGTTGTAACCATAATCAAGGTTTGTTTTATAAATTTATATTTTACTAAGTTATACATTGACCCCTTTTCTTTCTGCATGGCTGGATATGCTCTAGTACATAACAAAATTAGGTATGTTTATAAAGTTGTTTGTATACATTGTATGCTTTGAAGCAAAACCTTTGATGTCTTCCTTTTAATGATATTTGTGTCTTTCATCTACGAAATTGGTTCTGCTTTGAAACAATACCTCCCGTATATTCTCCTTTTCCTATATATATCGACATTACAGACAAATTCCATCTTCTATATTTCTTTGTTAGTATTCTCATTTTTAAAAATTTATTGGAGTAAAAAAAAACACTAGAAAAAGGAAACCATATATTGGAACACGCAATTTTTTTGCAACTTCGTCATTGTGTAATATATGATGAAACTACATGAAATTTCTCATCGGTTTTTTATACTTTACTTGCTTGACAATTTTCCAAGAGCCCATGAGGCTTCATGATACCGATGTGGTGGGGAGGAGAGAAACCATGGGTTTTGTGCTTTTTCCTTTCACTATCATGTATTTGTTGCTACATATATACATGCATGTATAAATTCTTACATACACTTGACTAAAATAACCATAGTCTATTCTACACATTACATTTGTCCATGTTTCTACAATTATCTTTCTAGCTTATGGGAAAAATTATCTCTAAGCAACTCTTTATCACCATCCCATCTTTTTAAAGTTATTACACCAAAAAAAATGTCGTGCAATATATGAAATCATATATGAAAACACCCAAATTTTCCCTACTTCACCATTGCCTGATATATGATATGACTCCATTAAATTTCTAATGGGTCTTCCATACTTTTTCTTGCTCGAGGGTTTTGCTAGAGCCCATGTGGCTTCATGATGCCAATATGGCAGGGAGGAGAACGAGCATGGGCTTTGTGTTTTTTCCTTCCATCATCATATATTGACTACTACAAATACAAAACATACTCTATTATGTCGGCTACATTTCTCCACGCTTATATACAGCTATCCTTTCAACTTTCCAAATCAATTATTTAAACCTAGTTCTTTATGACGATACCTATTTTCTCTAGATTATGGCAACAATTATATGATGCAATAATCTATGCAAAATGTGTATAACACCACATACTTAATTGGAAATTTGAGCTACATTGCTTGGCATTAAATATTATAGACAAATCATTTATGCAAAATACCCATCTAAAACAACTTACAAATTCTGGAGCACAATAGTTTTAAAACCCTCAAATTTGCTATAGAATGAACCCAAGGGCGACAATTCTTACAATACTCCGATACCAAACCAACACCGCAATGGCTCTTTTGACAATGCAACTTAATCAATATATTTTCTCGCCATATAAACAAAAAAATAATGGCAATTAATAGTTTGTTATAAGGAGCTTCAAACAGATGAGGGAAAAAGAATATCATGCAACATATTGGTATAATCCAAGCAGTCTATGTAATATTTGTAAGAGGTATTAGGACAATACTTAAGAATCAGATGTATATGAAAGATCAACGAAAACCTTTAGGCTACGTTTCTTTTTCCCCCATCTATGTATGTTTTCTTGCCTCTCTTAAAGTTTTATTTAATGTTGGTTTCTGACCATTTGTCATTTATTTTTGATTCTTAATTGTTTTCCTAACATCTCTTCTACAATTCTTCAAATGATAGGTGATCAAAAATGCATTTTAAATAGAGCTTTAACATATGGAGAATTGAAGGTGCAAACTACGGCCATGAATAGTTTGTTATATAGTGCTAGTGTTGTACATAATGTGTATAGCAGAAAATATCCACAGAGATAACAAGGAACAATAATCAGAGGCTAAAAAATATACACAGACCAAAAGAAATTGAAAGCAGTCCAACTGTATAGGTCAATGTTATGTTTGTAGTTTACACCAATCTACAAAATTTTAGAATTTTGAAAGTTAAAAACAATTCTTGTCACAAGGAAAATAGAATAAGATACTCCTACAGTCTCATGTCAAGAAAAAAAATACATGAGGGAACAATCCCTAATCAAATGCACATAAACATTTACCTAGGTTATCAATAAAAAATACAAGAGCTAGACTACAACAATCAACAAATTTTTACATGAAGCTTCAAATAGATGAGAACAAGAGAATATCATGAAACATATTGATACAACACAACTAATCTTTGCAACAATTGGAATTTACCTTTTTTTTTGTTCAAATCCCCATCATTCTTTTTGTCAGGAAAATTGTGAATACAATTCCTCAGCTCTGGGTATTTGAAACTGGAAAGGGTCGCTGGTGATTTCCCTAGGGTTCTTTATGGCGACGTGGAGTTTGCTAATTACATGGGATGGTGGAGGTGGGATGGATTGCCTCAAAGCACAGACATAGAATGGAAAGTGTTTGTTGATGTGATGGATAATGCATCCTAGCATTGTGGTGAAATGGTGCAGCAAGAAGTAAATGCAATATTCAATGTTGTAGTGTGGGAAAGTATACCCCAAAATATGCATGAAAATATATTAATTTAGTTGCATTTTCAGAAGAGCCATTGTGGCATTATGAATATGTTACACATACTGCATGATTAAATGCTCTGTTATTAACATCTCAATACTATATCATTGAATACTATGGTTGTATTGTAGCGATTTCCTCACAATGTAAATAATACTTATATATGTTATTTTAAACTCTATTTAAAATTGCAGTCTACATAAATACGAATAAACATAGTATACATATTTGTTTAGATATACATATGTATATATAAATTGTTGTTGCATTATCAAACGAGCCATAGTGCTCTTCGTCTAGATATATGGATATGTATATCCGCCTATATGTATATTTTTATATATCGATTGGGAAATTCAATACATATATATATGTGCATATGTATCTGTCTATGTTTTAGACAACTCAATACAATTTTTCTTTTTGTCTATAATATATAGTACCAAATAAGTGTTATTCTAACACCTCTTATACAATTCCTCTATTTGTCTTCAATATCTACTACCAAACAATGTAGCTCAAATCTTATATCAATATGTTTCATGATATTCCTTTTTCCTCATCTATTTCAAGCTCCCTACAACAAACTACCTAGGGCTACTTATGAATACGATAGAGCTTCCTACCTACATGCATTGGCGGTGGTGCAGTTGGTTGCCTCGATATGCAGAATTAGAATGGTAAGTGTTTGCCCGTGTGAGCGATTTTGATTTGACAAGCCAACTCTTACATCAACTTCTTATCTTGTATCAATATGTTTCATGTGGTTTTTCGATCATCTGTCATTAACCTCTGATTCTTGAAGTGTTTTACTAATAGTTCTTTTACAATTTCTCCATTTTATCTAGTAGCTTGAATTTTGAATTGAGAAGCCAACTATTAAATAGATTGCTTGTTTTATATCAATATCTTTTATAATATTCTTTTTTTCTAGTCCCCCAAAGCAAACTGTGCATTATGTATCAGTAGGTAGTGTGTATGTAACAATTGGCTTGTCACTTTCTAATGTGGGCTTTGATCACTTTCCTATAAGTTTTGTGGTGGATCCTTTAAAGGGGAAGAGGAACTTTCCCTTCAGATTTGAAAGAATGTGGCTTTCCCATCCTCAAATATTTGAGGAAATAAGGAAATGGTGGAATATTGATGTGCCTGGGACTGCCATGTTTAGGGTGGCTAAGAAACTAAGGGAAGTTAAATGTAAAATAAGAAGATGGAAAAAAGAGACCTTTGGTAACATTTTTGGAATCAAATCTGAGCTCCAGATGGAGTTGGAAGAGATTCAGGACAAAATCCAGAGGGAAGGATATATCAATGATAATAAGGAAAAGGAAAATGAGTTGCTTGTGAAAATACATGAAATTATATCCAAAGAGGAGGAATTCTGGAGATAGAGATCTAGAGCTTTGTGGCTCTCTGTTGGAGATAAAAACACCAAATATTTTTATTTGTCTGCGTCAAAATATAGGGCTTCCAATAGAATCTCTCACATTGAAAGTAATGGCAATTGGTTTGAGGAGGAGGATGACATTAGAAGACAAGTTGTCCTTTTCTTTAGTAATCTCCTCTCAACTAGCGAAGGAATCAACCATGAAGAGCAAGATTGCCTCTTAGAGGACATCCCTTATTTAGTTGAGGAGGAAGATAATACCAAGCTTGTTGCTATTCCTTCTAGGGAAGAAATTAAAAAAGTTGTCTTTAATTTCCTTTGAAGGGAACAAGGCCCCTGGCCCTGATGGATTTCCCATGTTCTTCTTTCAATGGTTCTGGGAGATTGTTGAAGAGGATGTTGTGAATGTTATCAAAGAGTTCTTTGGATCAAGAAGTCTCCTAAAGGAACTAAATGATACCTTCTTGGTCCTTATTCCCAAGATACCTGGAGTGGCAGAGTTTGAAGCCTTCAGGCCTATAAGCCTTTGCAATTCTTTCTACAAAATCATTTCAAAGGTTCTGACATCTAGGATTCTCTTAATTCTGCCATCACTAATCTCTCCCCAGCAAAATGGATTTGTTCCTGGAAGTGATCCAGGTGGATCCAAAATACGTAAAAATTTCATAGTCTCACAATTCATCTAAACCGACATCATTGGAAAGAGGTCGCTGACATGATCCTAACATAACTTGAACAGGATCAAAAGGAGTCTGAATGCAGAAGTTATGTGTAGTCAAAGGTTTGGTCAAATAGGAAAATCAAGTGGTCAATAGGGGTGAAAAAGTGATCTCCTCAAATCCAAGTAAAAATATCATCATGTCGAAGGGCTCGTCAATTCAATTCTGATGCCTTTTGAATCACGTCAAACAGAGTCCGTATGAGCAAGATAGAGCCAATCAAAATTTTGGTCAAACTTAGTCAAAATGATGACATCAGCATGTGAAGTGGTAGGTGGTGATGTGGTAGGAGTAGTGATTTGGTACTAACATGGTGGAAAAAAAAAATGGATTAAATCATATTGTTAAAGAAAAAATATATGGCTTAAAAATTAAAATAAAAGGAGAGGATTTGGTGGGATTTTATCCCTTAAAATCCTCTTGCCTTGCCTATAAAACAAGGAGAGAGAAAAATCCATAAACTCATATTTCAACAATTAACCCCTTTAATCCCAAATTATAAGGGGCTTAAATAAGAACTAAAATAATTCATAAATATTATTAAAGGAATAAATATCGAAAAGATTAAAGACTTGAATTATAAGCCATTATTTTAAAAGGGATTTTATTATCCAAAAGTATTGTAAAAGCCAAAGGGGGATTTATTTTTGAAGATTTGTAAACAGGATATTCGTGATTTTTATTGTAAAAGGGGCAATTATGAGGATTATGGAGATTTGTAAAAATCATATGATGTAAAAATGGGAGATATTCAATATTTGCAAAATAATATGGTTACAGCCATATTATCAAATAAATTTGTATAAAAAGGGGTCTTATTTTCTTGTAAAGGAAGTAGAATTTTCTTGGAGAAAATTGTAACAGGGAGAATTAGTGAAGTTCATTTTGGAGAAATAATTCTTTGGAGGAGAATATGCAATATTTTCCCTTTTGAGTGTTTTCAAGTGTTGAGAGGATATTGTGAGAAATTTTATGTAGGTTTTGGAGCTTGGATATTGTAAAAATGTAATTCAATTGCTTGGAAACATTAATTAAGCAGTCCTACTAGAGAAGTGGACCCAGAGACATACTCCTGATTAGACGAACTCCGTTATCAACCTATGTTTTTTGATCTTCTATCTTATTATTCTATCTTCTATCTATCATTCTCTCCATTTCTTTTCATTTTTCAATTCAAAATTTGATTTCTAATTACAACATTATAGTAGTTAGATAATTTTTTCAAGTTCTGTAAAGTTTAATGAACTAGTTTTACATTTTCAATGGTTAAGAAGCATAATCACGCAATACTGCTTGGATCGGGAAAAACTGTAATTTGAATAAATTTACAAGTTAATTTTGTAAACTCTAATTTCAGATCAGTTGGTATCAGAGCCCATTTTGAAGGAAATTGCATAAGTGAATGTTAACCAGGTTGAAATTGAAACAAGGAGAAGGTGCACTGGAAGAATTCAATCTAGAGATCGGAAAATGAACGACATTTCCATGATCAGAAATAGCAGCTGAACAAAGTCCTATCGAGCTTGATGATAAAGCTTTCTAGAAAGAATTTCTCGAAATGAAGGCTATGGCGGAAGTTCTTTTCCAAGAAAGGCAAGAGCGACAGAGCAAAAAGGAGCTCAAGAACAGAAAGAAGGTGGAAGGTAAATATTCAAAAGATGACAACTTAGGTAAAGGAGTAGGAGGTGGTAGTGACCCTCCTGAACCTCCATCTTTGTCCTCTTCATCTTCTTCATCCTCTTCTTCCTCTTCCTCTAACTTTTCTAAAAAGGAAGAACTTGTGAAATTTGAAATTAATTCACCTTTGTTGAAACTTGATGTTAAATTTGATTTGCCAATGTATAATGGAGAAATAGATGTAGAAAAACTTGATAATTGGATAAAATTTTTTGAAGTTTATTGTAGAATTCAGAAGTTTACTGAGGATTCTCAAAAAATCTAATTAGCTACTCTTCGCCTAGGAGGCACGGATTTAATTTGGTGGGAGAGTAGAACACAAGAGGATCTAAGTTGTTATGGAAAAATTATTTCTTCTTGATTTGAGTTTATATCTGCATTAAAGAAACAGTTTTATCCATTAGGTCATATGGAAAAGTAGTAATGAATTGGCAATCATTAAAGCAAGAAAAAGGACAAAGTGTACAGGATTATACACAGGAGTTTAGGAAGAGGGCTTTAATTTTGGGAATTCCATTGTACACAAAAGAAACTTTGTTAAAATGCATAGGTGGATTACATAAGAATTTGAAGCATACCATACTTATGTTTAATCCAACTAACATTGATGAAGTTAGTGTGCAAGCTATCCATTTGGAAACAAGCTCAAGGAATAGCCATGACAACCTATTGATGAACTCAAGTAAGCACAAAGGAAGCAAGAAAGGGAAAGAGAAATCACAACGAACAACTACTGCAAAGAAAGAGGATGAGAAGCCTTATTGCTCACATTGCAAAAAGAAAGGGCACAAAGATGAAAGATGTTGGAAACTGCATCCTTATCAGAAGCCGAAGTGGTTCAAGGATCAAAAGGGTAAGCAAAAGACTGCAGCTATCATTCAGGATCTCGGATCTAGTTCTGATGATGAAACCAATATCTTAGTTGTGGGTATCAAAGGTAATATTCCTTTTGTCAATACTAGAGTTCCTATGCTTCTTCATCAAAGTGTAATGAAGTAGCTGTTGAAAGTAAGAGTAATGAATTGTTTAGGGTTTAGGGTTAAACAATTGGGATTAAAAACAACTCCTTGTCCTAAGCCATATCCATTGGGTTGGGTGCATGATAATGCACGGCTACATGTGTCAAAGCAATGTAAACTCAGATTTGCAATCACATCCAAGTTTGTTGATGAGGTAGAGTTAGATGTTATTCTGCTTGACATTTGTGGGGTGGTTCTAGGAAGTCCTTATTTATATGATAGAAAGGCCATTTTCTATAGGGAAGATAACAAGTATCATTTGTTTAAGGAAAAATTGAATATATTGTAAAATCTCATCACATGAAGAATGATAGATTTGTTGTAAACACAGGGCATATGAAGATGATTGTAAATGTAAGCAATAATTTAACCCTTATGTCTGTAACAACTACTGATACTAAGCATGAAGATTCAGATCATGATAAGATGTCACAGTGTGAGGATCAGTTGCAAGAAAAGTCAGGCCTTCAACCAGAGGTGGTAAAAGAGGGTTTGAATGTTTCATTTTCTGATAATGTTCCTGCTCAGGAGATCTAGAATTTTGATACTATTTCCTTCACATCAGTGTATTCAATACTGTTGCTTTTTATTCTAATAGTTATTTCTATGTGGATGATGAATGTGATAGTGAATATCGATGAACATGCAGTTGATGGTATCAACAAAGCTATCTCATATTTATTTATGTTTGTGATGGGTCAGATGTTCAAAATTTTAGTAGGAAGGATAGATGATACTGGGCAAGTGGGGCAACATTTCCCTAGCTCAAATTGTACATAAAATAGACTTTTAGAGGTCCAAAATCTTCTCAATAGGGAGGAATGATCCAGGTGGATCCAAAATACCTAAAAAATTCATAGTCTTAGAATTCATCTAACTTGATATCATTGGAAAGAGCTCGTTGACACGATCCTGACACAACTTGAATGGAATCAAAAGGAGTCCGGATGCAGAAGTTATGTGCAGTCAAAGGTTTGGTCAAATAGGCAAATTAGGTGGTCAAAAGGGGTGAAAAAGTGATCTCCTCAAATCCAAGTAAAAACATTGTCATGTCGAAGGGCTCCTCAATACAATTTTGATGCCTTTTGAATTGCATCAAACAGAGTCTGTATGAGCAAGATAGAGTTGGTCAAATTTTTGGTCAAACTTAGTCAAAATGATGATGTCAGCATGTGACATGGTAGGTGGTGATGTCGTAGGAGTAGTGAGTTGGCACTAACATGGTGGAAAAAAAAATGGATTAAATCATATTGTTAAAGAAAAAATATATGACTTAAAAATTAAAAGAAAATGAGAGGATTTGGTGGGATTTTATCCCTTAAAATCCTCTTGCCTTGCCCATAAAACAAGAAGAGAAAAAAATCCGTAAACTCATCTTTCAACAATTATAAGGGGCTTAAATAAGAACTAAAATAATTCATAAAGACTATTAAAGGAATAAATCCCGAAAGGATTAAAGGCTTGAATTATAAGCCATTCTTTTAAAAGGGATTTTATTATCCAAAATTATAATGGCTCATAATTAAAGGGGTTCGTTTTTTTATTGTATGGCTTAGAATTATAAAAGCCAAAGGGGGATTTATTTTCGAAGATTTGTAAATGGGATATTAGTGCTTTTTATTGTGAAAAGGGGAATTATGAGGATTATGGATATTTGTAAAAATCATATGATGTAAAAATGGGAGATATACAATATTTGCAAAATAATATGGTTAAAGCCATATTAGGAAATAAATTTGTATAAAAAGGGGTCTTATTTTCCTGTAAAGTAAGTAGAATTTTCTTGGAGAAAACTATAGTAAAGAGAATTAGTGAAGTTCATTTTGGAGAAATAATTCTTTGGAGGATAAAATTGTAAGCACGAAGGCCTTTTGAGTGTCTTCAAGTGTTGAGAGGAGATTGTGAGAAATTTTATGCAAGTTTTAGAGCTTGGATATTGTAACAAGGAAATTCGATTGCTTGGCAACATTAATAAAGTGGTCCTACTAGAGAAGCGGACCCGGAGACGTAGTCCTGATTGGACGAACTTTGTTATCAACCTGCGTGTTATGATCTTCGATCTATCATTATCTCTATTTCTTTTCATTTTTCAATTCAAAATTTGATTTCTAATTATAGCATTATAGTAGTTAGATAATATTTTCAAGTTCTATAAAGTTTAATGAACTAGTTTTACATTTTCAATGGTTAAGAAGCATAATCATGCAATACTGCTTGGATCGGGAAAAACTATAATTCAAATCAATTTACAAGTTAATTTTGTAAACTCTAATTTCATATCAGGAAGGCAGATCCTCGATTCGTGGAATCCAAAACTGAAGGTTTTCTTCTAAAGTTGGATATATTGAAAGCCTATGATCGCGTGGACTGGAAATTCTTGCTCAAAATAATGAGGGTGTTTGGATTCAGGAATAGAGTCCTTCAGATGGTGGAACAACTTGTCTCAACAATCTCTATATCTATTATGGTGAATGGATCCCCCTCACATTTTTTTCAGCATTCGAGAGGTGAAGAAATATAGGTCATGAATTAGACTATCAAACACATGAATTGTAATGCAATCAACCTGATTTATTAGACAACCAGGGGTCTCCTTATAAAGGAGAAATATCCAACCATGAGGTGTTGAGGTGTTTCAACACCTCTCCAGTCTATTAACTAGCTAGGATTAAAATATCAGAAAAATATCAGGAGGGCTAAATATCAGGTAAATATCTAGTCTATGTCAATGAGTCATACAACAATAAATGCCTAAGTAGGCTTAGGTCAACCTATGTGTATGCAAGAATTAATGTATACACTAACACCCCCCCTTAAGCATAACTTAGGTGGTTATGGATAAAATGGGTCCTGGTTACTAGCCATGTTAGGTACCCATGCACAAAGTAATATCTCATGAAATGGAGAAAATTAGAAAACCCTGTGGGAAAAAACTCCCCTCCAAAAGAGAGAAAAGATGCATGAAAATTATACACATCAAGAAGTACCACTTCTTTCACTAAGTACAATATATGATTTCCTCCATAAGAGATAAAATAATAGAAGGTCTATGAGACCCCCCCATAATACATGTCCTACTACATTAAGGTTGGATAGTTGACAAAGGATGCAAACATAGATCCAAGAACGTGTCACAATGTTCCTTCCCTTGGGAAGAAATGGAACCAACTGAAGATGCAGGATATCTTCCCATGTGAGAAGATGTATGTATTATCTTGAATAGAGTTGAAGCTCATCCAATAATGATGATGAAGGTGCCCATGATGTCTTTGAATGTTGCTCAGGAATCTCCAAACCATTGCTGACATGTGACGAATACTGATGGAATGAATCAAGTATCATAGAAGATTCTATAACAGGGACCACAAGAACCATAGATGTATGGGGACAACTGGAACCATAAGAATCTGACACTGTCACTATAGAAGTCGATGTAGGTGAAGGAAGATCAATCATATCTGAAGAATACAAGGCCGATGCAACTTTATTGAAGTTGTTATAAAAAAGAAGACTGATGTCCTCAATGTGTGCTTCCATGTCAGCAATGTGGGACTCTACGAAAAGAAATGAAATGTCGGGTAGATATGCATCCCAATCAGCAATGCTAGCAAGACAAATATCCTGTTGCAAAGAAGTGTTGGAAGCTCTCAAAGAAATGACTCTGAAATCCAATGAAGCAACAGGAGGAGGTGGAGGAATGATGATTTCCTCTATGTCAACCAAATGCTCTGTATCTGAATCATGATGCGGGATGTGAGTTGTGATCATAGCAGGATCATGCAGGAAGGGAGAAACATTGGAGTCTCCATATATTTCCTAAATTTTGATCCATAATCCATGTGGACATTCAATATCCATGATGACATACAAAGAGTCATCTAGAATATGTAAACAAATTAATCCACAAATATGATCATGAATATTAAACCATTTATCCTTTTGAGTTTGTTTACCTAGTTCAAGGATAAGTCCATACAGATATGGCATGAGATTATGGAACTTGAGATGTTTTAGTATTCCTTCACACCAAGACTTATAGTTTCCCTATTTTAGGTTGATTATAGAAGAATTGGTTTCATATCCCATGATTAAAAAATAGGTTAATTCCTTAAGACAATAGAAAATCAACAAATTAAGAATCCCCCCAAATTAGATGACCCCCCTTTTTTAATACTTTTTATTTTCCCTTTGTTTGGCACTTTATTTTAGTGCATATATTTGCATACAAGAATGATGATGAAAAAAGACACTTTATATTTAGTGCCAAATCACCATCATTGAATAGAGTTTGAAAATATAATTTCACTCCATTGCAAATTTACACTAATAAAAATTGCATTTACAAAATTGAGAAAATAAAATATTTTAAAAGATTTAGAGAGAGGACAATAGAAAATAAAACACCGTCATGGCTGCAAAGAATTAGGAGCTAAACACTCCATATGACCCCCCTTTTTTCCAAATTCCCCTTTTACAAACAATTGTGGTTGATGAAAACCATTACAAAAATGGTTAGTACAAAAGTTTGTTTTCTACCTATGGCAAAAAAAAATTCCCCTCCCCTATTTTACAAACTTTTGAAGTTGATCAAAACCAGTATGTGGCTAGTACAAAATTTTACCTTCTTTACAAAGGAAAGAAGAGGGAGTAGGTTAATGATGATCTCACCAATTGGCACAAAGGGAGAATGAATGTTCCAGCTCTTTACTCAAATTTTATTTTTGTCCACTCCAAATCAATAGAGGAATAGCCCCAAATGAAGAGACAAATTGCAATTAAAAGTGATTGCAATATGCAATTCTCTTATTGCAAAAAGCGCTAGTAGAGAAAACGTCCCGAGAACTCTTCTAAAATGAAGAAAATTGTGCCTCTCACACAAAATGTTTTAAGACTTGCACAGAAAAGTGTCTCCAAAATGAAAGGGTAGAGGAGCTCTCTTTGCATGGGCCTTGGTTTTCATGCCACCTGGGGGGGCTGAGCATGTCCCATGCCCTGCACAAAGTCAAATTGGGCACAAGGGGGTCTCAGCCTATCTCATGGCCTACACAAGCTACACAAACTCAAATCACAGCTTCCTTTTCCCTCGTGGGCCTGTAAATAAATGCCACCACTTGCAAATAGGTTGGTTTTCCATGTAGAAGTGGTCTGTAGATATCCAACGCTCTCTCCCATGAGATAATGCAAATCAAGGTGCCTATTCCCCTTGCCACAGTGGGTGCTAATTTCAACAACAAACAACAACTAACGCCATAATAAAAATTGTACCTTCCTCAAACACAAGATCACCCTCTTAATCAAGCAGGCCTAGTCAAGGTCAATTTGCCAACATATTGAATTGATGGCCTGCAAAATGACTTGCAGCCTTTGGGTGGCAAGATAGAGCAGCCTCCAAATGGGGAGTACGTTTGGTAGAGTATAAGGCACAAGGGTTTATGCATGGGTTGAAGGAGGGCCCAATCTGCAAATCTTGGCCTTAGTCAGAAAATGACTCTTGAGGAGTGGACGCAACAAATAATGGAAGAAACCACAAGAGAGTCTATTGATAGAGGCCCTTTTGTGGTCATTTCCCCACACACTTGTAGCCCTTCCAAGGGCGTTCCAAGAATTGCCTTTGCAGGCCTATCTCTACCTATCTGGTAGCTCTCTTCTCAGGCCCTGGTTCAAACAAATCGAGCCTCTCCAACTAAGAGTCGGCAGAAGCCTGTTAGAGTTTCCTTATGCAAATCATGCCTCTTATGAAGGAGAAAAACATTTCTCCACAGAAAATCAGTCTTGTAGTGAAGCTTGAGGAAGGATGTGCAGCCAAACAAATGCAAAAAGCACGTCTTCCAATCTATGGCATGGGGGTTGAATGGGTTGTTTGACAAGCGAGGGTGTTACAGAGGCACCGCGTGGCACTGCAAACAGGTGAGGAAACCTCTGTGTGAGGTCGATGTGGCAGAGAAGAGGCCAAAGTGCCTCTATGTGAGGCTTTGGAAAGAGCCAACCTTCCACCTGTAGGCATTTCTTGCAAGCAATGAGCCAATGGTGGCCTTGCTTTCACATCCAAACACTTCCCTCCAATTCGCACAACGAGCAACCAAGATTTGATGCTAACCACACTGCTCTGATACCATGAAGAAATCTAGATCATGAATTAGACTATCAAACACATGAATTATAATGCAATTAGCCTAATTTATTAGATAGCCAGGGGTCTCCTTATGAAGGAGAAATATCCAACCATGGGGTGTTGAGGTGTTTCAACACCTCTCCAGTCTATTAACTAGCTAGGATGAAAATATCAGAAAAATATCAGGAGGGCTAAATATTAGGTAAATATCTAGTCTATGTCAATGAGTCATACAACAATAAATGTCTAAGTAGGCTTAGGTCAACCTATGTGTATGGAAGAATTAATGTATACACTAACAAGTGGTTTAAGACAAGGAGATCCAATCTCCCCCATCTTGTTCACTATTATGGCTGAATGTCTTGGACAAAACCTAAAAAGACTGATTGATCACGAATCTCTAATGGGACTAAGGCCCTCTTCTAGTAATATGATTTTCTCTCATCAACAGTTTGTTGATGATACAATGTTGATGGGGAGGTCTACTATGACTGAAGCTAAGAATCTAAAAATAATTTTGGACGAGTATGAGAGAGCTTCTGGTCAGTCGGTCAACAGGCATAAAAGTTCTCTTTTCTTTTTCAATACCCCTGATTACAGACAAGTCAAGATAGCAAGAATCTTGGGATGTAGAGTGAATTCATTACCTTCCATTTATCTTGGATTGCCCTTAGGCCTTAAACCTCTTGACTCCTTTTGGAGTTCGTTGGTTGATAGGTTCAACAAAAAACTCGCTGGTTGGAAAGGAGCTATTCTTAGTCAAACAGGAAAAATCCAGCTCCTCAAAGCCTCTCTTTAGAACCTTCCAATTTATGCCTTAAGTCTTTTCAAAATCCTTGTGAAATATGCAGATGCTATTGAAAAAATTCAAAAATGATTTCTTTGGTTGGGGGTTGAAGAAAGAAAGAGAATGCCTCTTATTGGATGGAACCTTGTCTGTAGGCCAAAAAAATGGGAGGATTGGGTCTAAGAAAGCTCAGAATGATGAATAAGAAACTTCTTTCTAAGCAAATTTGGAGGTATTTTTCGTCTTATGGGGAATGGAAAGACATTTTTAAAAGTAAATATATGGCTAATTGTGGATCCCTTAAGGCCCTGTTGGATTCTCCCTCACTGCCCTATGGATCAACGTGCTGGAATGATATGATTACTAGGAGAAAGATTGTTGACTTAGGTGTTGGATGGAATATAAGAAGTGGAAATCAAGCCAGGTTCTAGGAGGACAAACGGTTGCTAAAGGAGCCCCTAATTAACAATGAAAGGTTTAACAGGTGGGCTAACATTTGCAAAATGACTTTCGGTACTCAAGTTAAGGACTACTGGCATGATGGGGGTTGGGTAGACTTAGGCCAGCTTAGCCCGGAGCTTGCCCCAATTCACTCATCTTTGATGGTTGTTAGGATGGGTTTGAATCAGCACGATAACCTTTTAGTTCGGACAGATAACCCTTCGGGAAACTACTCTATTTTTTCGGCTGTCTCTTTGTTGTCCCTCTCTTAAGCCCCCTCTCCCTTATGGACTAGAGCATGGATAAAACATCTAACCCCTAAAGTAAATATTTTTTTTCGAATTCTTCAAAAAAAAAAGTGCTCACAATTGACAATCTTTGTAAGCATGGCTTCCAGATACCTAATAGATGCTATCTATGCAAGAATGAGGCAGAGTTTGTTAATCACTTGTTTCTCCACTGTCTGTTTGTTGCTGATATATGGGGTAAGTTTCTGAATCTCTGGAACATATCATGGGTGTTTCCTTATACTATTGAAGACTTTTTCTCTCAATGGAAAGCTCCTTCTCTAAATCCTTTTATTCGAAGATTATGGGATTTTACTTTCCCCTATATAGCCTAGGGTGTGTTGAAAGAATGAAATAATAGACTCTTCAGGGACAATGAAACTTTGGAGAACAATGTGTTCGAAAAAACCTTCAAGCTAATTGTTGAAAAAAATAATTTCATTCCTCAGCAAGAGAATAAAAAGGAGGTTGTGTTGTGCTCTCCATAAGACTTAGAGATAGCCAAGGAGTGGAAGATTAAAAATGATGTTTCAAGGGCTTCTAAACCAGCTAAAAAAGACTAGACAGGGGTGTCTTGGAGTTTTCCATCGTGTTGCTGGATTGAAGCCAATTTCGATGGCGTGGCTAAGGGAAACCCAGGGTTGGCTGGAAGTGGAGGTGTGATTAGGGATTCAAATGGTAATTTTTTAGCATTCGTGGCTACTCCCCTTGGATCTCAAACTAATCACGTGGTTGAAGCTATTTGAGCCTTTCAAGTGATTAATTTAGCTCTTAGTTGGAATTATAAAAATTTATGGCTTGAATGAGACTCAAAAAACATTATTGATTGCCTCCTTGGAAAATCCCCTCCCTCATGGTCTATCAAGAGCTAGATTGAAGATGTTAAAACCCTTTTATCTAAATTTGATAAAGTTAAAATATCTCATGCGTTTAGGGAAGCCAACAGTGTGGCTGATTTTTTTGCTAATGAGGGGATTAAATAGAAGGGGTTGATCACGTGGCAGATTCTTAGGGGTCTCAACATTGACATAAGGGCCTTAATTGATTATGATATCATGCATGGGAAAGCAAAAAAAAAATTTGATGATGAAAGAGAGTAGGGTCAAGTACTTCAACATCATTAGATTTGATAGGGCAGCGTTTAATATCTTAATTGGTAGTAAAAGGCGGCACATTTTGTGGGCTCTTTGGTTTGGCTGCAACATTTGATTTCAGGAATCTTGCTCTGGTAGAGTTTTTAGAGAGGTGCTTGTGACAATGGGTGGAGACAAGAAAAGGGTGGAGCCGAATAGCTATGAAATGCATAAGAGGAACCCAAAGGTCTGGGAAAAAATTGAACATGGTTGGCTACTCCCTTTCATTGAAAAGCTTCATGGGTCTGATTTGAAGGCCACTGAGTACTTTGAGAAAAATTGGAAGAATGGAGAAATAATTCTTTTTGGGAGGCAGGTTAAGGTGGACGAGAACCTCATTGGAGAGGTTACTAGCATGTCTATTGAGGGAATACACTTCTTTCATGATACAAATTTCTCTGACGAGGTGGTTATTAGATTCCCTAGGAAAGATAAGGAGAAGACTAAGCTAATAAAATTCTCCAACAACTACTTTGAAGTTGATTTGATTAAGTCGTTATGGAGGAAAGTGCTCAAAATCATCATGGAATACATTACCCTGGACAGTAGATTCACCAGGGTCTACGGCTACCACTTTTCCCTGCTTAACCACTTTCATCACATGGTAAGGGATTCATTACCTCACTATCTATATTGTTCCATGAATAATAGCCTAGAAGATCATAAAAAGGATCCTAAGAAGCACCCAATTTTGTATACTGGCCTTATTAGGCTTATTTATGAACATTTTCAAAATATGTCGATCTTATCCAACCCTATCTCAGCTTCACCCTCTGAAGATGATGACATTGAAGATAGTGTGTCAGAGGATATTAATAAGCCAGAATCTAAGTGAATTGAAGAAACTCCTCCTTCACCTTACAAATGTACCAAGAAAACCATGTAGTGTAAACCCCCGCTTAAGAAATCAAGCATTGTCAAAAACCCCCACTACTTTGTTCTAAAAGACAAAAACCCCAGCTACTCTGTTATAAAAGAGAAGTCCATTCAAAAGGGTCCCCCTGCTAATAAATTGGTTTCTTACTCTAAGGATACCCTGGAGGATAGTTCTGAGGTCCTTGATGCCAACAATAATTCTTTCTCATCTTATCTTGCCCTAGACAGAGAAAACAGACTGAGTTTCCCTAAAGACCTTAACCCTAATGATCATTATTTTAAATAGGACCACAAGTTTTGTGGGGATATCCTGGCCATTGCCAGAAATGGTGTCGTTGATTACTTCAGAATTATTAAGTGGGTCTTCCATGAAATTAATGACCTTAACCTCAGAAATAAGGCCCTCAACAGCAAGCTAGAGGATTTGGAAGTTAAAGTCAGCTCTCTTAATACTGCGGAGGGCAGGAGGAATGAGGATAAGATGAGAATGGGGGTTGAGGATAATGAAGATAAAGTTAAGTGACTGGAAGCTGAAATTGGAAAAATAAAAAACACAATGAAAACTATTATGGAGCACAATCACATAATGGTGAAACATAATGCCGTTATCATTAATGCTATGACTGAGAAACTGAAAACACACAACTGGGTTCTCTGATCGTGGATTTGGAAGCTAATAAGGACAAAAGCGGGACTAAGGATGTTGGAATTTCAAAGAGGATGAGACCTAGTCTAAAGAGGAAGGTTCCTCCCACGCCCTAGATGGTTCACACCCTGAATAAGTGTATCGAGGATGCACAATCTCGAAGTTGAGGCTACTGGTGCTCTTAACTCTTTAGGATAGCTGCTGGTTGTTTTTGTTGCTAGTTTTTTGGTTGGGTTTTTTTGGTAGCCCTTCCTAGTCTTGGGATGGTGGTTGCAGTACTTTCTGGGATCTTTTCTTTCCGCAGCCTTTTTGTATTAGTTTATTTAACGCTTAATCTTTTTATTTGTAAACTCTGTGGTTTCAGGTCCCTGTAAAACCCATTTTTTCCTTTATAAAAAAAAATTGGCTTGTCAATTTGATGACCATTTTTGCTATATTCTTCCTTAGATTGCAATTGTATTTTTAATATAAGTACATTTAAACTTGCATTGTGAGATTAGATGCACCTTTTTAATTATTGTACATTGTTCTATATATTCCATCTATCCATCTTCTTCTAGCTATCTTCAAACCCCATTATGCTAATTCTTTATCAAGATATTTGTTTTTTGTCAACTTGTCAGACCAAAAAAAAACACTACAATATTACAGAACTTGTTTCAAAACACCCATCGTTCCCCAAGTTTGTTATTGTGTGATATATGATAAGAGTCCATGAGATTTTCCATGGACCTTACCTTCTTTTCTTGCTCAGGGGTTTGGCTAGAGCCCATGAGGCTTCATGATTCCAATATGGTAGGGAGGAGAACGATCATGGGTTTAGTGCTTTTTCCTTCCACCGTCATATATTTCTTGCTGGTTATATACATGGACACACAAATTCTCCCATGTACTTGTCTACCAAATCCATACTCTATTCTATCCATTGCATTTTTTATTCTTTCCACAACTCTCTTTTCAACTTCCCTAATAGATTACTTATTGACAATTCTTTACCAAGATACCATGTATTCACAATATTCCATTTTATCTCTTTCTATTTGCAACAGATAGTGCTAACCTCTTTTATTGTGTATGTATATTATTTCATTTATATTGCTGCACAAATATAATAGGCATTCAACAAAATTAGTGTATTGTAAACTATCTATTTCTAATTCTTTCATGCTCCTACAACTCAATCCAATGCAGCTTGCCCTTGTTAAACACCATCAATAGTGCATGTAACTACCAAACTTTCCCATTGTCAATAGATAGATTTGGTTAACTAATTGTAAAAATTATTGATTATTTTTAGCTTAACATTGTATATATTAATTTTACCCATATACATACTCAATTTTTATGGTTCCTTTTTTATTTTCCTTGACTATGCACTAACATACCCTTGTATTTCATTTGCAGGAACTAGGCTAAAGCATGCAAAAGCATTCAAAAACTAGGATACCTATTTTCCTTAAAGTTTCCACAACAAAGAAAACACAACAATATCAAATATTATATATGAAAACATCGGAGTTTCACCAAAAAAATTATTGTGTGATGTACGATGAAACTCCACGAAATTTCCCATGGGCGTTTTATATTTTTCTTGCTTGGGGTTTTGGCTAGAGTCCATGAGGCTTCATGATTCCAATATGGTAGGGAGGAAAACAAGCATGGGTTTTGTGATTTTACTTTTAATGCCATATATTTGTTGTTACATAGATACATGTGTACACAAATCCTTGGATACATGTGTACACAAATCCTTGTATAAACTTGGCTTCAACAAACATACTCTATAATAAGATGTTTCTCATGTCATAGCAAGTGGTAGGGAAGCAAAAATATGTTTCTCATGTCATACTCTATAATAACATGTTTCTCATGTTGGCTCAAAACAAGGTGTACCTTCTAATTCAATTATTCTAACAATGCAAAATATGTGTATCATCTCATCACATTCTTCTTCTAACCCATAAATGACAAGCACAAAAATGGTTTTATTCCCAAAATTATGGAGTAGATACTACTTATAACATCTTTCTTTTTTGAAAAATTCATTTGTGATGACCATCATAACTAATATTCAAATAAAAAAATGATGAAAAAATAACATCAAAGTAATAGATTATCTACTACCGCATAAACATTGCAAAAAATATGCCATACATAAAGTAATGGAATGACTTTTTTTAAAGAATACTTTTTTATTCAATGTTAGTAATAAAAGACACAATTAATAAGTCTTTAAAAAAGGAGAATCCTTTAATGTTCCATACTTTTCCTAGATATTGTTTAATTCGCAACTTCAATTCTACCATGTATTTGTATGGATATGTATCTTAAGATAATAAAATAATAATCTATCAATTGATTGATTAACCTACACAAAAAAGTCAAACATAGATGTGCATCTAGGTTTGGTAAATGTAAAACTAAGAAAGAGCTAAAATTATATCATACCTGAAATTTTGAACAGATTATTATTATTAAAAAAATTAATTATTAAAAATTTAAATTTTATTTAATTTTTTCAATTCTCATTTTATAAGAAAAAAAATATTTTCATGCCTAAAATAATTTATTAAAGTGAATTTTTAACAACTATTGTACCTAAACTTATTAAATATTACATATTAATAAAAAAAAAGTTATTGAAGATTAATTACTTAAAATTAAAATTAATGGATACATTGCAAATAATAACATTTCTTCGAGGTATAGTTTTATTCTACAATCTCATAACCAATTTTCAACTAATTATCTCTTGTCAAAATTATTTGATTTATAATATGTTCAGGTTAGGCTATTCAAATTTAACTTTAAATTCTATGTAAAGTCCAAAATCATAAGATCCGCCTCCTACTATGAACTAATCTCACATTATTTCATATTGCCTTATTAGCACGCTCTCTCTTCTTCCACCAATCAGACAATTGCAAATATCACTGATTATTTATATCTCCCATTGCATTCCAAAAAAAAAGTCTGCTACTTACTACCCATTCAATAGCCATTAGCGATACACCCTATCGACTGATCATTGCATGCCTGTGCATGGACTGCTAGTTATCTGCATTGTGTTATAATTTGTAGGCGTCTATCAAGGTGCTCAAACCTAACGTACATTACTTGCTTTTCGTATACATTGGAGTTATCTCTAAAATAATATTATCACACCATGGCATGTAACAGGTTCATAGCTTGCCTGGACTAACTGTAACATAACTATCAAGTAACAGAAGATCAAACTTATAAACTTTAGACAGCTATTCAAAAGTCAACTCCAGAGATGCAGATCAGGGTTCGTGACGTTTATTTATTTTACAAGTTGTCTGACCTACCCTCCATTGTCAGGCTCATGCTCCATGTCCACGACTTGCCATCTCCCCTGGTTCGAATATTGCCATTCTGTCCTGTAAGCTGCCAGTCTTTGATATATCCAGGGCGGCAATGCGGTGGATTAATTTCCATGGCCCCACCAAGCATGGCAACAACCTGTGACATGGAAGGGCGTTGCGTGGGAGTTGCCTGTGTACATAAAAGAGCCACGTGAATCACTCTCACAACTTCTTCTTCAGAGCAGCTGGAAAGAACTCTGGTATCAACCAAATCCAGAAGTCTCCCCTCCTCGTACAACTGCCAGGCCTGCAAGTTCATTGTCTGATAATATAAGACATTGCTTTCAAAGAGTACATATTAAAAAGGAATTTCTTATCAAATATCTGCTGAATCTTTGATTAAGAGTGAAAGGATATTAGTTTAATAAAGGAACAAGTCATTTATGTTGGAAGTCTAGAAGAAAACATTGCTACCAAATCAAGAAGATAGACCATCTCATCTGGCAAGTTCCTGTCTTCATGACTTCTGTTGCTAACAACTTCGAGAGCAACTACTCCAAAGCTGAAAACATCAGCCTTCTCCGTGAGATGTCCACGCAAAGCATATTCCGGAGCTAGATATCCGCTGAAAACAGCGCATGTTTAAACTTTTACTATACATCCAACGTACAGTGCCAACCCTCATTTTAAACCTAGTTAGCATTCTGCATTTGGGTGTTATTAATATAACATTGAAATCAAAAACATGCAGCTTTGACTGAATCCGGCCAGTATCTGCTTCGAAAATAGTGAAGCATATGAATTGTGCTAAAGCCACATATTAAATTTATTATGCTATCTTGAGTCCTACATTTACTATAACGGGAAAAGAAGAATTTCTATATCTCACCATGATCAACATTTCTGCTGATAAAAAAAAATCAATTCAGTGAAACGACCACCGGAAAACTCCCTCTGTAAGTATTAATGAGAGAAATCTTACATTGTTCCTGCCACTCTAGTACTGATGTGAGATTTCGCAGCATCATACAGCCTCGCCAATCCAAAATCAGCTATTTTTGGATTTAGATATTCATCTAGCAGGATGTTATTTGGTTTGATGTCTCGATGTATAATTCTAATTCTCGATTCTTCGTGAAGATATTGCAACCCACGTGCAACTTCAAGGCAAATTTTAAACCGTATAGGCCAATCAAGGCTTAGCTTAGATCGATTAGAACCTGCAGTTTATAATTAAAAAATAAGTAATATTAATTGTAATTTAAATGCACCAAGTGGATTCTTAGAAATCGTAGCTAGCATGATAGAAATATATAAGGTTATACCAAATAAAGCTCGCCCCAGACTGTTGTTCGGCAAATATTCATAGACCAAGAGTCGCTCTTCGTCTTCAATACAACACCCATATAGTTTTACGAGATTCCGGTGTTGCACAGCAGATATTGTGGCCACCTCATTTAGAAATTCCCGTTTTCCTTGACCAGATGTGGATGACAGCTTCTTTACTGCCACAAGTTTTCCATCTTGCAGCACACCCTACAATTGGAATCATATATTGTAATATAGGCATTTCAATTTTGATATTTCATCCATTCACTTTCTCCAAAAGTAAAGCTCATACTCCAAATATAATTAAAGGGTGAATTTTAATTTACCTTGTAAACTGCCCCAAATCCGCCCTCTCCTATCTTATTTTCAATATCAAAATCTTTTGTAGCTATTTTCATTTCTGATAAACTGAAAAGATGAGCTTTTCCAGCCATATTCTTCAAATCTGGAAAAACAGGCAACAAAAAAATTATAAGATCTATGTTCATGGCAATCCATTGCTCAATACCATTGTCACTTACAAGAAAGCTGATCTAAGAGAGAAAAAATTATGGAGCTGATCTAAAAATACGCGAAGTTCAGTCTTTATTTTAGCAACATGTATTATCACCTTCGCTATCATCGGCTGAAGAAAATTTTCTGTTCTTTCTCTTGTTTCTTAAAACCACTAAGAATAAGCTTAGTAGAACGCCAACCCCAACAATAACACCAATAATAATTCCAGTGGTTCTTGTTCGGCTGTGATTGCTGGAACTTTCAATGCCAATAGTTGCCTTAAATTCTGCAACAAGCAAGGGAAAATAATTTCTGAAGTGACACATTCATAGCAATGCAAAGAAAATTCCAGAATGATTGTCTCTTAAATTAAAATTAGAAAATTCTTAATCTCCGTGGCAAATGACCTAAGATTAAAAACTGGATAGCTACATATTCTTTTAAGGCCAACATAGTATATTACCAGGAATAACCCTAATTGCTGACACTAAAGGTCCACGCGTCCAGTCAGACGGTATGCCAAAAGTTCCCTTTCCAGCCCAGAAAAAATGCACATCAAGGATGTTTTCATTCACACTGACATTATAAGTCTTTTTAATTGCCACGTTTGAGCCTCCAGCGGCCTCCTTGATATTGAAATCTCGCAACTCTCGAGTTCCCTGGATTAAAAAGTGTTGCAACTGTGAAAGATATGTAAATGGTTGAAATGATGATATCTTAGTGTCATGATATAACTATTCCAATACCTGCTCAACGCTCAAAAATCACAACTGCAATGTGCAAGGTCCGCAGAAAATAGACCATAATCAGTAAACATGATGCAACATCACAAAACGATGGTGATACTGTCTACCTGCTTAACAAAAATTAATATTGCACGTCATCCCATTCAGAAAGACGATGGGAATGCATCTTGTTCTTCGTATATCTCCATTTCCAATTCATCAATCTTAAATTTCTATGACATTATTATATGGTTTGATGCGTGGCCTTCATTTAGCACAAGTTGTTATGGATTAATCTAGAAAATAGGAGCAGCTTAAACATCCGGAGCTAGAAAACAAATTATGGTTTAATCTACAGTTACATTGTTGATATATATGAAAAGAAACAGAGAAAGAAACAAACAAAGCAGAGCAGATTTGGAGCGCTGAATCTTACAGGTTCATGTATTCAGTTTATAGACTAATGCACAATAAATTCTACAGATAAGCTCATAGTTAGCTCAGACATTTACTATGGATAGGTGAAAGAGAGCGGCTTGGATGGCTGAACGTGGCGTAAGTCGTCTGGTCTTGTGAAAACATGCTTAATAATTTATTTATCCATTCTAACATTCCCCATGAATTCATTATACTAATTACTTTTAAATATCCCCCCATAATCTACAAAAGATGGGTCCCAACACAAAGTTTTGTTAGGTACCCATTTACAATCACTTATTCACTAACATAATGATAGACATTCACGATAATCCTCAGTGAATGACAACCATCAAATATTCATGTGACTTCTCACAAGCCTAAAAGACTTCTAAAATATACAAACTTAGTTTCACATCAATCCTTGGTAAATAGGTCAGCTATCTAATCCTTTGTTTTGCAATATTGAAGATGAATGACTTGTTGTTGGATGAATTGCCTGATATAATGGTGATAGACTTCTATATGTTTTGTGTAATCATGAAACATTGGATTCTTGGACAACATAATTGCACTTTGATTGTCACAATGAAGTAAAGAAGGCCTTGCTTGATGTTCTTTGAGTACTACAAGAATAGCTTGCAACCAATCTATTTCTTTAGCTGCCTCATTTTCTGTTGAATATTCAGCCTCTATAGTTGATAAAGCAACAGTAGATTGCTTCTTACTACACCATGAAATGGGACTAGAACCCAAAGAGAGATCATAACCTTTAGTTGACTTTCGATCAACTACACAACCTGCCAAATCTAAATCAAAATACCCAACAAGTTGTAGATCTCAAAGAGAATAATAATAAACACCCATAGTCAAAGTCCCTTGGATGTATCTCAATATTCTTCTTTCTGCCATCCAATGTGGAACCTCTTGAAATCACTCCTACTGCAAAAGAGATATTTGGTCGAGTGTGAGTCAAGTATACAAGACTACCAACTAGTTGCTTGTATAATGTAGGATCAACACATGATTATGCCACTATCATCAAATTCCTTCACATACAAGTTTGGATCATGAGAACTATTATGAAAGCCTTGAGTTTGGAAATATTCATCAATCTTAGTATACCAAACCCTTGGAGCTTGTTTCAATCCATAGAGCTCGACTTCCTTAACTTGCAAACTAAGTGTTCATGTCTCAAACTTTCAAATCCCCATGGTTGAGTCATATAGATTTCTTCATCAATTTCACCATTCAAAAATGTAATATTAACATCCATATGGTGTAAAGGCCACTTGAAATGTGTTTCCAATGCTATAATAGTCCTAATAGTATTGATCTTTGCTACTGGAGAAAAAGGTTTTGTGTAATCAATTCCCTCTTTTTGTGAGTACTTTTTAGCCACTAGTCTTGCCTTGTGTTTTTCAATGCTCCCATCTAACTTGAGCTTAGTCTTATACACCCACTTATTGTTGACCACATTTTTTCCCTTGGGAAAGTCCACCAATTGTGATGTTTTATTCTTTATCAAAGAGTCATATTCATTCTGCATAGCTTGTTTCCATTCATGTTTTCCCTTAGTCTTGTCATATGTTTGTCAAGGATCGTTGATCTTCATTATGGTGGTCATTAGAGAGTAATTAATTGGTTGAGTTTTTTGATAAATTTCTTGATGACTCTTGGTCTTTGGAGGACTACATTCTTCAACTATACTAGAAGTTTCCTTAGAAATTCCATTGGTTTCAAAGGACTTAGAGGATTCATCATTTCCTATGGCCACTTGTGGAATAGGAGAGGATTGTATCATATCCTCAAATCCTTCATTAAACTTGACATCCCTACTTGTGAACACATGGACTCCACACTAGGATCATATGACCTATATCCTTTTCTTTAATCATCATAGCCTACAAAGATGCACTTAACACTCTTCTTATAAAATTTATTTTCTCTAATCTCATTTGGTATGTGAGTAAATGCTTCACATCCAAATACTCTAAAATACTTAACAATTGGTTTCTTTCCACTCCATGCTTCTTCAGGAGTGACTTTATGCAAGCAAGTTGCAGGAGATCTAGTTAAGACATAAGATGTAGTATTGACATCCTCAACCCAAAGACACAAAGGAAGACCCTTGGATTGTAGCATGCACTGTATCATTTCCACTAGGGTCCTATTCTTCCTCTCAATAATTTTTTTTTGCTTAGGAATATCTGTTAGTCATTTCTCTCTTGATCCCATGATATTCACAAAATTATTTGAACAAGATTATTCATTCCTATTTGCTTGATCATATTCTTGCTTTGATTTTCCACAAATTGTGTGAGCATTTCAAATTTTCTAAACAATTCATCTTTTTACTGAAGGAATTAGACCCAAACTTTCCTTTTGAAAACATCAATGAATGTTAATATGTACACCTAGCTCCTCCCTTTGATGGGGGATTCATAGTCCCACATAAATCACTATGGACAAGTTCCAAATATTTATGTGCCCTTCCATGTAGACCTTTCAAACTTGTTTAGATGTGTTTTTTTTCCAATCATGCATCATGTACACACATTTGTGTTTACCCTTATCCAAGGTATTCCATCAACCATATTCATCTTTGAAAGCATAGCCAAACTTTGATAGTTTAAGTGACCAAATATTTGATTCCATAACTCACTTGTGGAGGAACTTGTAGTAATGTAAGATTTCTTATCAGCATATGCTAAATTTTTTTAGATGCCATCACTCTTAACTCCTATAACCACAATTGTAATCTATCATTAATGTTCTTGATTAGACACTTATCTAAATAAAAATCTACCTTATAACCATGTTGAGTCATTTGTCTCACTGCGAGAATTTTTTTTGTTAACTTGCATACAAGATTCACATATGTTACTTCAAACTTCTTACCATCATGTCCTTTCATTAAAATGGAACCTATTCCTTCAATTGCATGTGAACTATCATCCCCAAGAAATATCCTTGCACCTTTTGTTTCTTCTAAATAATTAAAGAAGTTTTTATTGTAAGCCATATGTTGGCTAGCTCTTGAATCAATATACCATGTGTTATTTTAACTTCCTTGAGTAGCTAAATAGGCTATCATTATATTATGATCACCCTCTTCTTAAGAAAAAAAATTATTTCCTTCTTTGATTAAATTTTCTTTGTCCTCCTACATATGATTTCCTAGTACATTGATCACGTTTATCCCCTTCTTCTCCATAATTATAACATGTGATAGCTTTTTCTCTTTTAGAATGATCTTCTTTTATTTCTCCATTAATTTTGTGCCTTTTGAAAACCATTCCTCTATTGATTCTCCTTTGGTTGATTTCATTGCCTTTGATTATTTCTATGTTGATTTCCTTGATTTTGATATGATTTATTTTGATTGTAGTTCTTATATTCACCTTTAGCTATAAATGATTGAAAACTCTTGCTAGATTCACCTACATGAAATTTTTAAGTCTATCACCTTCATTCAACAAAGCCCTAGATACACTTCTTCTAGTGTGGTATTCTTAAATTTTCTAGTTAGATCTAATGTGTGGATTAAGTTATGGTACTCATCTGGAAGACTTTCAATTAAAATAATTTTAGAGTCTTTATATTCAACCTTCATCAATGCAAGTTGATTTCTCAAAATTTTCAAATTTTCAATGATATGATCATTTATGCTATCTCCTCCCTTCATTTTAAATGAGTTGATTGTCTTTCGATTTCCATTACTTTAAATTTTCTAGTTCTTTCATACATTGTTTGTAAATTTTCCCATGTTTGCTTTGTTGTTTCCATATCTTGAACATGAGGCCTTATCCCTAGACTTATTTTCCATAAAATGGAAGCACGTGCATTCATGTCCATTTTATTCCATTTTTCATGCTTACTTTTGTCTTCTATTTATAGCTTCCCATAAACCTTTCATTTGTCAAATCAATTCCATCTCACGTTTCCAATTTCCATAATTAGAACCATCTAATTATGTACTAACCACAATATTAGAGATCTTAGAAGTAGGCATAGTAAGAAGTTCATTATTGTGAGGCACCTTATCAAAGTTATCAAAAGGTGTAGTTTTGGTATCATTGTATGTATGGCAGCCGAACTTAGGCATGACTTTCCCATAGCCACTTGCTTGTGAGTGCATACTAGTTGTGTGCATATGTGTCTCACCCTATTTGGATACTCACCCAGCGAATAGCCTAAAGTTATATTGCCTTAGAGTGAGTGTGTGTTTCTTGGAAAAATAGCTTAGATCTGAACCACAACGTGTGGGACAAACGGTCAAAGCTTGATCCACCTTTTCTTTCTTTTTCCTTTTGTCTTTATATCTTTGACATTGCATGTGTTGGGTATCTTGTTTTGCTACATATCATACACCTTGTGTGTGTCCCTTTGAGCTTATGTTTGTTTGACATAGGATCTTGGATCTTGGGGGCTTGACTACCCCCTTGATCTTTTTCATCTTAGACCATCTAAATTGGTACACCTGGACCCCCTCTTGAATGTCTACTTTAGTGTGAGTTTGAAGCAAGTTCCTCCTCTCACTAAACTGGGGGATAAATGTAGTGTAGAAAAATGCATCCCTTTACATTTTCACACTTAATTTGGGAATTATATTAACATTAAAATGAACCTAATATTGGCTTGGTCTAGTTTTGTAATGTGTTTTACACATTCACATTAGGTTTAGGGCCCTTTTAAGCTAAATAGACCTAATTTTGCCTTAATTTGGTGTTGCAAAGTGTATTTATTTACACCCTCACATTAAGTTATGGGCCCTCTTGCATTTATGACCTTCATACCATCATTAATAGGCCCCTAAGACCCTTTATTATGCATCTCGAGGCTTATTTCAACTGAAATACTGACATAATCAATAAATACACTCCATTTCAACTCCCCAACATTTCCTCAAGCTAAAAAGGTTTGGTGGGACCCAAATGCCACCTTGGGCATATGAGTCCCACCCAAATGTGACGTATACACTACAAGTGGCATATGAGTCCCATATGGTTTTTTTTAGGGTTTTGAGCGAGAAATCAGGGTTTTGAATTCGAATTTCATGAATGTTGACATTTGGGATCTAATAAACGGTATGTTAGATGGAATGCCTATAGAAAAAAGGTTTCAAATAATTATTTCAGCTAAGCAATCAAGAGTTAAGCATTCTAATACTTCACAAGTGTGTCAAGAGAGTTTACAAGAGAATTTCTAAGGTATTCAAGGGTAGATTTCTTTATTATTTATTACAGCAACTCAAGATCCATTATCATGTCAAGATCATAGAGCATCAAGCATCTTGTTGAGCTAGTGTTGTGATGTAGCATTCAAGATCCAAGATCAACCATTGTTCTACATCTAATTCAAGATCAAGATCTATGTTCTACATGGCCACTTCATGTTAGATTGTTGACCTACATTTCAAGACATCATTCAAGGTATCATTGCTCATGTTTCATGTTTCATATTTTATGTTTCATTGTTTCATCACAAGGTTTAATTACCTAAATGAGGTTTGACCTAGGCAAACCCCTATTCCCTAACAATCAACAAGTTTTTCTCTCTCTACATGTGTGATTGCAGATCTAGGTGTCTTGGAGCTTGAAGTATCTTTGAAGACTAGGTTGTAAGATTGAAGAAATTTGTCAAAGTTGTCTCCTTACTTGCAAGATCATGAAAATTCACCTACAAGATGCAAATCAGGGTTTCTAACTCAGAGATTTAATAGGAAGGAAGCTATAGGAGATCACCAAACAATACCAGAATTTCAACCAAACCCTAATACTAGGACTAAATCACCACTCATGGCATATGAGTCCCAGTATTACTATTTTCCAGGTTTCTGGAGATTTAGATCAGTCCTTGACATATTTTAGTTTTGGTGTAGAAACCCTAGTTTGGGACCAAATCACCCAAACTGGCGTATGAGTCTTAGTGAGCATTAAAGATTAGGATATCAAGGTTTTGGAGCATTTTTTTGACCTCATCCTTCTTCCAAGTGCACCTTTGCTCATTCTTAGTTTGTTATTCTACATTTTAGTTTCATTTCCTAGGTCATCTAGTTAGGTTTTTCACATTGCATTCATTTCTTATCTTTCTAAGCCCTAGCTTGGTGGTGAACCCCCTTTTAGTCTTTAATCACACCCTAGGACACCCTATTGCAAATCTCTTTCCCTCATTCTATCATTGGATTGATATCTCTAAGGTATCCTTGAGTGAAACTTGAGTGAAATAGGCCCTTATCCCTTGTTCCATCTCCTAAAAGGTGGAACCTATTTCTAAGGTTTCATAAACAAATAGTGTTATAACCTTTGGTTGAATGATTCAATCATGGAGTACATGTTGGTGGCCCTATTATCATTAGTCATACTAAGTTTATTTCTTTTCCTAGACCTATTTTTCCAATAGTGTGTTGTTCTAGACCTTCCATCTACTACCACAAATTCTATAGATCTTTTTTTTAATATTTGTCATCTCCCTTGTGGTTTCTCATTATCTACACATCCTGCATATGACATGAAAGATATATTTATCTATGCTACATATATATATATCCATACAAAAAGCACCAAAGCTTTTCACTTCCTTATATTCCCATGACCTTTCATGTGTGTTATAACATTAATGTGATCAGTTGTGGAGTAGATTACACCCCATAGGTAGGGAATATGTGGTCTTGAAGGGGGTTTAAACCCTTATTATTATTTATGTGACTCTTTTTAATGATTACCTATGTTCTCACAACCCTTTGATTTTTGTAGTATATATTTAAATGATGTCAACTTCTATTAAGTTTCTCTTCTACCTATAGCTACTAGTTTACCTCTCGCATCCCCTCCATTTTTCCCAACAACTAATGTGGTACATCTACATTAAGTAGTAGCTACCTCCCAAAGATAAAAATCAATCTTAAAAAACGTGCCTTCTTTCCAATCAATGCACCTCATCCTTATAGTAATTTTTCCATGTTCCTCACAACTGGTGTGACTTTTTTGGTTCTTAAAGTGAACACTAGAACAGACAAATATAAATATCTTACCAAACTTATCTTTTTTGAGTAATATGATATTTATATTTGCAAGAAAATTAATTCTAAACTCATTATCTAAAATACATTATCAAAAATAAAATAAACTTCATTAATTTAAATCACCTATGAATCTTGTGTGAATTCATTTGATTAGCTAGGTGGGTTTTTGTCATTTGGATAAAGAATGAATCAAGTTCAATCTCTCCAAATTGTGGTTTGTAAAATAAAATTCCAAGAATACAATTTTTCTTTTACAATTCCTCATTTTATATTATTTTCCTCAAAAATAATAAAATAATATTCAATTTCCCACCAAGCGACTTTATCAATTTAACTTTATATTTTAAAACTCCGAAAAGTCACTTTTTCCATTTAATTATTCACTTTATAAATATAAAATAATTAAATAAGTAGAAGTCATCTAATCTTAGAAAACTTTAATTAATTAATTAATTATTCCCTTTTTAATCCCAATTAAAATATGGGAACAAAAATAGGATAAGGTTCCTATACTAGCACTTATGTCTATGAGGGGACATTACACATGTAGTGCTTTGTTGATTAGGATTGGCTTACTGACTTGGATAGTCTAAGCTCAATTGGTGATTGTGTTTTTTCATATTTTTATGAAATTAGTTAGATGAATAAGAGACAAAAAACAATTTATTTGTCTAGAATTGAAATAAAGTATATGAATAATACATATGCCTATTAAGAGCTAGCAAGATTATAAAGGTTATGTTCAAGAATAGATTTTGATCACAAGGTAGTTTAGATTGGATCTAAAATCTAGAGTGATATTTTTTTGGAAAAGAATCTCAAGTACCCTTCTCACACTTAGAATGCTGATGTGCAATGTCACTTTGATCATGAGATGGTGCAAAATGATAAGATCATGTTACAAAAGAATTAAACTCAAGAGAATGTTGCAAATTCATAACAAAAATAGTAAACACAAATAATTTGTCTTTGTGCAAAGAAGATATGCACCTTGTATTATTTTCTTTATTTATTTCATGTTATTTATGTTCTATACAATCTATATATCATGTGGGAGAAGATTTAGTGTGACACTAAATTTCAATCCTAAAGTATAATGTCAAGTGTCTACCCTTCTTCAAATAGGTAGCTTGGATGCCCATGAGGAGTTTATATATATATATATATATTACATTTAATTCTTCCAATTATGTGAGGTATTTTCATACTAGAATTTAATATGGGAGATTATAAAAGGAAGTCAAAAATAGGGTGTTATGGAGAAACTTTTGAAAAATAAGCAATGAAAACAAAATTATTGCATTCATGGAATATTTGGAAATGGGAAGCTAGGCTTAATGTCATCTTATAAAAAATCTATGACATGTGAGTGTACAAGAAGAGTTACTTTCTATTTTGGATGCCACTCTCATGTAGTGGGTAGTTATTATTTTAACCATGGTATTTTGAGACCATGTTTGGGCCCACGGTATTATTTTATAGTTTTTTTTTTAGTTTATTTCTATATGACGAAGGATTGATATGGAGGAGGTATAGTTGTTGTTCAAGTATTCTCACATTGCTAGAATTAAAAGGAATAAATGCATGTAGAAACACTTCCTACACTAAATTTTTGAGGATCTAGTACTATGTAAATTTCAATATTTTAACATTTATAGAAAGAATAAACACATATATACATTGTTAGTGTGTTAAGTTTAACATAGGGTAATTAATTTTTCCCGTACTAGGTGGTTGTTCGCTTGTTGTATTTTTCTTGCCTTTGAAAGGCTATACAATATGTATTTTACAACACCTCAATCTATTCACTCATTTTTTGGTGAAATAGCATAGTGCTTGTCTCTATTCGTGAATGTTTTTTGTTGCAAATGGTGCTCTTGGGAGATGGTTGACACCAACATGGTATCAAAGAAAACCATTTTTCTCTTCTTCCCTTGACATTTTTCATCAGGAGTTGTTTGAGATCCTCACACCATAGGTGAAGAAAATGTGCAAATTTGAACCCCTTCTACACAAATAATCAACCATTTCAAAAACTGGCACAACCTATAGTCAAGACAAGGGGATGACGATTTTGGTAGAGGTGATTCATGCCAAGTTAATCGTGCCTTCAATCTAGACAAATTCACAAGCATACCCCAGTTGCCTCGCCAAGACAAAATCAGGCCTCTTGGAAATCAAAGAAGGTTGGTCATAGTTTTTCATATCTTGGTTTATTGGATGAGTATTTGGTAGGCATCTCAAATTTGTTTGTGGAGTCTCATCTTGCAAATTTGGGAGACATACTCGAGGGGATTTCTCTCCTCTTTGATGATAGTTTTGACATGGTTGTTGATACATCTAGATTGTCTTTGGAGATTGACATTGATGAGACCTCACTTGATTTGTCACATTTCATGGTTGTTTTTTATCATGATTGTGTGGTCGATTATTCATGCTTGGATACTCCTCATCACTCTTCAGAGATTTCTGTTTGGATATTTCCTTCCTTTTTTCAGTTGGACATAGAGTGGCTTCATCATTTGGTGGACTTGTTTCTTCCTAACGGGAGAGGAGTTGCTTGTACACATTGGATCATCTTTTTTATCTAGTCATATTTCATCAGTATTGGAGCTTCTTCATTATGGGGGGGATATAATGTCTCTTTTTTACTTCCTATGGGGGATCATTGATTGTATATACATGATTTATGTAGTCCTTGGGGGGTACTACTGAGTCCTCCATGCATTATTTTTTGTTCTCTCTTTTGGAGAGGGGTTTTTTTCCCACGGGGTTTTTCTCCTTTTCTCCAGTTGTGAGAGATTTTTTCTTACATTGTAAATGGGTACCTAACATGGTTGTGTAGCCGGGACCCATATTTCATCTTCATTTTTCATAATAATTCTCCTTAAGTTTGTACTTAAGGGGGGTGTTAGTGTATTAAGTTTAACATAGGGTAATTAGTTTTTCCCGTATTGGGTGGTTGTTCACTTGTTGCATTTATCTTGATTTTAAAATGTTGTACAATATGTATTTTATAGAATATGAATCTATTCACTCATTTTTTGGTGAAATAGCATAGTGCTTCTTTCTATTCATGAAGGTTTTTTGTTGCAGATGGTACTCCTAAGAGGTGGTTGACCCCAACAAACATAAATTAAATAATATACCATAATATAGGTGTATGTGGAGGAAACCATTGTGAGAAGAAAACCCCACTCCAAAGCATGCCAATGTATTATTTAGAAAAAAAAATACAATACATTTGTGTAGAAAGCCTTCACGAAAGCATCACCAACCAAATATCTAAAGGAATTATGATAGCTTAACAATATCTAGAAATCTCTACACATAACCTCCATCTCAAGAACCTAATATATAGAATATACAATACATGAAAATATGAAATAGTAATAAAGAAAATATGAGCTAAAACCAACCAAAAAGTGGCATCCAAATCCCAAATCCCAAAATTATTCCATGGGATAAATAGCATATTCCTTCCACCTATCATAACCCTATTATAACCCACTTACTAAATTGGGCCCATTCTATTTTGATTCTATTATCTTTGATTAAAGTTTTCAAGTATGATGTGTCATAACACACCTCATAAATTGGCCAACAAGTGTAAGTCCCCTTACAAATATTTTGTGTGTTCAACACATTTTAACATTTCATATCCAAACTTCCAAAGTAGAAATATTTATTTTAGTAAAAAACAAACTCTGTATCATAAAAATTGAGATTTTCTATTAAAATCACACTTTCCTAACAAAAATGTTGTCAAACTAAAGAATAATGTATGAGATTTTTAATGTTCTTATGTCTACATTATTAAAAAAATATCAGTATCTCTTTGGTTAAGTTATTCTTGAAAGGGTCTCTACATGAATATCTAGTGTCGTCTGTTTGTTGACTTATTATTTTTTTATAAATAAATATCCATGTTATATTTAATATTTAATGGTAATAACATGTACCCTAATCAGGTTATTGTTTATAAATTTATCAACATTTGAGGAATTCTCTATAGTTTTAGTTTGCATGAGGAGGTCAACAAGTGTGGTGGTTATGATTTCATGCAAATTGATACATAAAAAATATGTGTAGTATGGGATATACAATTATTACTTGTGGTTTTATTGAATTGAGTATTCTAATAGGTGGCTTGAATTTTCTTCCCTATACACTAATGATATGCTCATGAATGGACATATACAATGTCTTCTGCTACAACTAGACATAGAAATTGCTATTAGATTAAGAGTGCATAGCTCTTTCATCAAGACGGTGTTTGATGGAAGCAGAAGGAATCACTCAATTTTCCTATGGCCTTGTGTAAAGGGGTTTCCTTGAAAGTTTTATCCAACAATTATCATAAAAATTATTGCACCCTTAAAAAATAGTTTTCATCTTGTTCCCACATATTGTTATCTACCGACATAGCTGAATTTTTCTTGTATTAGGTTTAGTTAATTTCCCTTATACCTACTTTTACCTTCTTGTGGGTTTTTCTTTGTGCACCTTTTGTCCTTGTTTTTTTTTAGATCTACATCTATAAAGTTCTCTAATTTCTTTCCCACCTTATTTTTATAAAATTTATCTACTTGCATCCCCTTCTTTTATTATGTTTATAACTATTCTAAAATTTCTTGTGCTAAGGGTTTCACATGTTTGTGGGTTTGGTTATGATCCTATGAGTTGGCCTTAATGTTTTTTGTTTCTCTATGTGCATCTTGGAAGTCCATGTGATTTATATGTATAATTTCCCTATATTCTATAATGGTGGTCAATCGAACATGCCTATATAGGTTGATATTATGTGTCTTGGTAGTGCGTTTTTATCTCCTAGGGGCTAATCTTGTGTTTGGTGAATTTCTAAAATTTCTTGGTTTAACCTTCATTGAGATTTCATGGAAAATAAAATTCATTAAAAATCATTATCCTTCAATCATAAACACTACTTCTGAGCCTTAATTCATGTTAATAATTATTCCAAAAGTTCCTGATATCTACTTGTCAAGTTGAGCTCTATGCACTTTGTTGTTAGAACTGTGCCTTGACTCACTAGGTTGGTCACCACAATCACTAAGAGAATATTTGCAATTCTTTAACACTATCACTACCACCTTGAGTAGTCTAGTGAGCATCTTTGTGGAAATTAAACACCCAACTAGTCACTTTTGGTTTGGTTGTCGACCTTTGGTTTTCCATGTCATCACTCTTAGTTTTATTCTATCCCATTCTTGGCATTGGTTACTCTATTGTATGATCTTTGGTAACCCTTGATTTATACCTCTTGTAATATACCTATGGTTGTTGCTCCTTGTGCACCCTCATTAACTGGAAAGAACCCATTTTCAATGTAGTTCTTCTTCATAGTGGTCAATTGTTTCCAACCCCACCATGTATTTAGAAACTATGCTCTCTATTGTATGTGTCTACCTCAATGGCCCTAACTCTTTCATGGTATATGTCTTTGGTCCATACACACTCATATTTTATCTTGATGATGATGTGTAGCCCAATACACTAGTGCCACATGTCTATCCCTTGTGATATCAACTAGTGGAGCTAACATTTTGGTTTTGGAAGTATGTTTTAGGGTGCCTTGTGTGGTTTTCTCTATGAAGGTTGTGGAATGCCCAATATTATCATGGTGGTTGTGCATGGTATTGTATTTTTATATCATTAGTTTTTGTGGTGCTTACATATAATTACAGGGTGCTTGTAATGTTTGTTCAAAATCATAAGAATTTTCAACAACACTTTTTCTCCAATGAACTAAGGTCATGTGGTGGTAGGCCAAAATGCACCTAACAAGAAATTCATATTATAAATATCACTTCTTTGTTTGTGTGCTAAGTGTTATCCTTTGAATGTGTTGGCCCACCACACACATAATGGAGATCATATTGATGTTTGAATTTAATAACACCCATGATGCCAATGTGTGATGCAAGCCAACTGTGTATGTCATGCCTAGGGTTTCTAATTTTCAACATGATGTGACAACTTTTGGGAACTTGAGTGTAGGTTGTTGGGATTATTCTAAACTTGGACACCCTCCTCTAGCTCCCCTTATCTCATTAATAACTCCATGAGTGGTGGTAATTCTCCAAAGGAACTAACATGACTATGCCCTAGTCATGCCTTGCATATCTTAATATTGGTTTCTTCTTCTTCTTGCTTTCAATGATGGAATCTATGAGTTCATATGTGCATTTATTTGGTCCTTGGATTATGACCAAGCTCATTGGTTCTCTATGTGGGAATTGCATGTAGATGAAGAGACTTACCAACTACCTTAAGTTCATTCACTATATGAAACATGGTATACTTTAAGTTGTGGCATGTGGTTTCACCATTTCTCCTTGTAGAAATTCATTTTTTCATGTAGACCTGGAGGCATGGGTGAGATGTATTGTGAGCCCAATATTGCATGATTGGTACAGATTATGCTATGATCTTAATTTACATCCATGCATTAATTTATGAGATGAATTCATGGGTTTATCCCATGCCTTTTTAGAATTTATTTCTAAATATGGTTGACTTGTTGGTCTAATGGTTGTTCTCTCCACTACCTAAGGTACTAAAACATGATCCTAGATAGATCTCTCCAACAATGTGAATACATATCTTCTACCTGCAAATGTTTAATGGTTGGACTAGTGGTTTAAGTGTTGATATGACTTGATTTTGCTAAGTTCTCTATACCCATGGACTATTTTGTAATTTGAAGATCGAATTGTGAAGGATGCATAAGCCTATCTTAATGTCTTATTTAGTTTGTGGTCTAGTGATTAGATTTATGGTTGAGCCTATCTTAATGTCATATTTAGCCAATGGCTTGGTTGTTAGATTAATGGTTGTGCCATACTATAAGCCCTCTATCAGTTTTTCAAAATTTCCTTCTACATTAAATCTTACATTTCATTCTTTATCTCTCATGTTTTCACATAGTATAATCTTGTAGAAAAGGAATATAATCTAAATTTATGCTTGTACAAGGAGTCTCCATGATTGGTTGAGTCTTCTTAAAAAGTAGCAAGTGGTGTATATCTATCATGTTACATTTGTTAAACTAGTAGTTTGTTGATTGGTTAATATATGCAAAGACTTGTAAAATGGATCAATGTGCACCCAAAGCCTTCCTTTCAATATGATATGTGGTTTCACTTTGTCTAATTATAGATACTTAGGGGTGTACAAGTATTAGTTATAGATCCTAGAATATGATTGATAAATGTAGATCTGACTTCCATTTTTTAGCTTCTATATTTGAGGTGGTTGAATGTATAATGGTGACTTGCCTAACAAGATCAAGTCACTAATCTACAATGGTTCCCTTGTTTCTCTCTCATTCTAATGTTCATTAAGACACCTTTCATTTTCATTTTAATGCAGTTTGATTTTTCTACATGCTTTATCCATCTCTACATAACCCTTTTATAACATAAGAGCTCTCTCAAAGTCATACTATTAGAGGATTGAGTATATATTAGTCATATTTCTACCAACCTTCTTGCATGGTCTTCGCCCTTGATGCATGAGTAGAGAGTGACTTCTCTCAAAAAGTGGGCTTGTAGTTTTGAGAGCCAACACAATCATACAAATCCTATAATCAATAATCTTCCATACCACTCCAAAACCACTATTGCATGAAGTTCTTGGAATGGCAAGGAGCACTTTCTTGGAACATTTGGGAAATTATAAGGAGCTTTTGGGAGATGTGGGTATTGAATAACTAAAAATTATATATAGGTTAACTTAGTTATTGTGCACAAATACAAGATTGGACTATAATTGGGTTAATCTTAGATTAATAATGAGATAAGAGTGACCTATAAGAAATTACATCCTCCAAAATATTTTTTAATGGGAAAAGAGGCTTGAAGCTGAGAAGCCCAAAGTGAAATATTACATTCACCATTCCTTCTTGATACTAATAAAAAATTTTAAGGTGCTTGTGTGCTAAATAGATTGTCTTGATTTGTGATTATTACCAAAACAAACAAACAAACAAACGTGAAAAAAGACCATCAATTCCCCTTGCTCCTCTTAACAAGACACTCCATGCCAAGGCAAAAGGACATGATAGGAGGAATTTCTCTTATACCTCATGGAGCTCCAAAAGCAAGACAAGTTTATTTTCAATAAAAAGGCAAATTCTCACCTTTGAAGGAGCGGGGCTGGGATCCTCCTCCTAAGGAAAACAAACCTTGGACTATTACATACTATTTCTCTGGCCGATACCTCCCAACAAAGTGAGAATGAAGACACAATACCCCACGAAATAATCCATGAGATGGATGAGATACCTATATATTAATGCAGATCCTCTTGCTGCAGGAACTGGTTGAGGTGGCAATTAAAACAATCCTCCTTTTGTTGCCTTGGTTGTCCTAATGCCTTTACATGTTAGTTTCCTTCTAATGATCTGATTTTAGTGTTTTTTTGGTCCCTCACGACATATATCTTATCTTTTTATTATGTTAATATGGTTTTGGCAAACTTTCTCAATATTTGTGTCCAATATAATAATTATTGATACGGCTAGAGTTTTCCACGCTTGCATGCCCAATATGGCTTTCATTGGCTGTGATCCCTTTCTCCTTGTTTCTTTTATGATAAATTGTAATTATTCCTTTTATTTGGAAGTAATATAAGCTAACATTTCAATAAAGAACATCATAAGTGATATATTGTTCTAGTACCAAAAAGCAAATTGTGACCCCCTTATATATAATACAAAAAACAAAATGCTTTTACTTACCATGGGGAAAACATTTGTTGATACAAAAAGTAATTGCAGCTTGTATTTTAAATATGCATTGACAGCCTTAATATAGTATTAACTATCGAGGTACCTGACATATATATATATATTCCTGTGTCCCTAAGGTTTTCTGAGAAATACCTGTACAAAGACATCAAAGAAACGCAACCCAAGACTTCGCCATACTTGTCCGCTTGGAATCTGGATTTCATCAAAGTGGAGTTCTACACTGTATCTGCCATTCTGAAGACCTAGTCCGTAGTATCTCAGGGAAAGGGGAGAAAGACGTGCTGTTTGATATATTGATGGGTTCTGATTGGCATTTGCTGTGTAGTTATATTGATCACTTCTTTCAATGCTTAAACCTGAGTCATTTACAAAAAATCCTACCGAACTAACTCCCCAGCTCTCTGCAGAATTCAAGTGGAATGATGCTGCACTTAGTGCTTCATTATCACTCTTAAAAGTGACTCCTGTTGAAGAATCAGTCAACTCCGGACCTCCACAATTGATGGCCAAGGAAGAAACTGTAAGGGCAGAGGCACCAATCAATAATTCAGTTATCATTGTTTTTGAGGTGAAACAATTAAACAATACAAGAATACAAGGTAAATTCAATGTTCTGCTTCATAATTTAACTGCTATTGAAACGAAACTAATTAAATCTGGCATAATATTGTGTATTGTAATTCTCTAGGAAGCTTACATTCTGATACAGACATTGCTCCTTCAAACTCCTGTTGTAGATGACATTGGTGACTTACTAATTATTCACCTATATATGGTAGGTTTATAGAAAAGTAATTATGCCATGACTGGAATTAATAATGTTCTATTAGCAGTGTGCAGTTTATAGGTTTGACTTGATGTCTTAAAGATTCTAAATATCCTGTTCTAATTGAAACAACTTAAAAGGCTATTTTATAGGGCTCTATTGCCTATACAAAAGTAGTGACATTCCATTCAGCAATGATGTAAAAGTAACCATATTGGCCAACCTTCTTCCTACCACTTGTACAGCTGTGTTATATCCTCTTCTGTGTATCAAAAACTAATCAATACTAGTCTTATCTAAACATCTTTATTTTGTGCTTTAGTATCCACTTATTCTTACCATAATATCCATCTAGGATTGACCACAATGCATGAGCTAGATTGGTCCAAAATTAATCATAGAAATTAATAAATAATTCTAAGGGCAGGACAATCAACAGTAGAAATGATGGGATCAAGTAATAGTAAAAAGTAAGGGATTTGTAATCCTGGCAACCAAACTCTGGAATAGGTGAGCCTTCCACTTTCGCAAGGCATCCATTCATAGGAAGGGCATTTGTTGACAGGAAGGCATCTGTAAACAAGATGGAATCCATCATCAACAAGGCACCCGCCATTACAAGAAATTTGTCCATCAAAAGACTTCCATCACTTTCACGTGTGAATTTTTAAGTCATTTTAATATGATTTTCATGAGTAGTTATTACATGATGTTGATGAGTAATGATCATATTAATAATTTTTTTCATAAATGTTAGAGATAATTAGTATAGATATCTTCAATATATCTATTTAAAAGATATCAGAATGTATCAATCTTAAATTTGTCACACATTACATTGATTAATGATTTCATTATCTTTTCTATGAATTTTCTATTAATTTAAAATAGATGCCCAAAATCTAGCTACACCACTGATTCAAGCTGAAAAAATCTTTGCAAGGAAAAAATTACTCAAAACTCCACGAAAAAATTACTCAAAACTCCACGAAAAAATTACTCAAAACTCCACCATATGTCCAAAATGTAATAATTTTTTAATCTCCTCCAAGCAAGAAGAAAACTCTCATATGACGATCAAATGGATGTCAAATTTCTTTTCACAATCAAATGGGCATACAATTTAAATTAAGTCATTTTATTGAAATCTCAGTTTGGCTACCAAGGTAGTTACACCTTTAGCATAATTACATGGAAACATAATCACTTAACACACAAATACCTCTAAGCATTTGTTAGTTGAGGGAGGACAATAAATGTAATCGACCACCTATCCTATAGCCACTCTCCTAAATGACAAGTCTTTTAGTGCATGTAATTTCTTATATACTACACTTGTCTCACAATTATTATCAATGTGGAGTCAATCCACTAACTCAATACCTCTTATTTTGTTAGCTATTTAGAGCTACTTGATCATTTTTTAATTAGAGGTAGATCTCATTACTAAAAAGTCTTTAAAGCCATCTATGTTTTCTATGAGTCTTCTTGCCTTGTTATCATTACCAACATAAATGAAAGAAAGGTCACTAAATTAATTAATTGCAATTTAAATTGGTCATCATAGAAATGACTTAACTATAAAGGTGTCAAAATTCAATAATAAATAAACTACTTAAAAATCATTGCATGAGCTCCAATTTCTTAACAAAATTAAAAGTATCAAGAAGATTGGGTTGATCCCACAATAATAATAATTGTGAGACAAGGGTAACTCATAAGGCATTACATGCACTTAAAGCTTTAACAATTAGGAAATAGAGTAGAGGGTGAAATGCCCAAAATAGTGATTTTTAAAAATTATAATCGCTAATCTTCATCCATACCAATAAATGCTCAAAAGACTTTGTGTTTTGTGGGTTCCCTTGCCTTATAATTATTGTCAACTTAAATGAATAAAAGTATATTAAAATAACTACTTACAAACATTGGCTATCTAAGAAATGACTTAAATATATATGGATCAAAATCCCACTAAACTAAACATCTAATAAAATATAACTGTAAAAACTCCATATCTTTATATTTTTATTAAGATAATTATTTTTTTTAACAAATAAAAGTAATTGTGCATTAAAGATCACTTAATATCCATCTAAGGTTGTCAATTTTACCTTCTAATATAATTGGTAAAATCTACAATTAAAACCAAAACTTATAAATTTCTATATAAATGGTTTGGACTTAAATAAAATGCATTCTATATATTTACCTGTTTCACTTGTGGGTGAGATGAGGAAATATAACTGTGCATATTAGTCAATATATTATACTAGAGACTTACTCTTTAGTTTTCCTTTGTGACATGGAAAGTTTCGTTGGAGGCAAGCCAATGAGCTACAAGAAAGACAAAAAAATAAGTTTTATATAGATACTTTAAATCAATAAAAATATGTTTGTTCAAGTAAATCATAACAAAGTGGATTATTTAGTTAAAAAAATATTCAAATAGGGTTCAACATAGAATGAACTTAAACTAAATAGATGCATCAACAATATACCTTTGATTTGTTGCATTGCTCTCCAATAAATTTCCAATCAAGTTTCTATAAGTCAAATAACAAATGGATATATTAATTATACAAGTACAAGTTTACACATATGATAATCAAGAGTGATTTCTAGAATTCAAACACAAAGAAGTTATGTTTCTCTGAAGTTGGAAGAGAAACTAAAGAAGAATAGATGCATGATAAGAGAAAAGAGAATATAACTTTTTTTTAACTCAAGGAAAAAAATCTATAAGTGGAGATAATTTCTTACATGCTTAGATTCTGACCATTAAACCATGTTGGAATTGGTCCAGAAAAATTGTTGTATGACAAATCTCTGGAAAAAAATGAATCACATAAATCAATCAATTAAAAGAAAAAAATATTGGTCATGCTTAGACATGACCAAATTTCATATATGAATTGGTGTTTGAATACATGTTTCATATTACTATAAGAATCCTAAGCTACATATAATTATAATGCCCACTATAAAATTAAGACTACAATATGAACAAGAAGTAGAAAATAACCAATACAAATAATACTTCAAAATATAAAGAATAATATGGGATTTGTATTATCATTAGATAGTGCTTTGTGTACATTTTTGTATCACTAGGAGGACTTAATACAAGTTCCTTTACCCTGGGCAACATAAATTATGTTATTCATGTGACAAGAATACCTAATGGTGGTTAATTACATACAACCACTAACAACTAAACATACTAAAATGAGATTCATTATAAAACTACTTAATGGTAAAAATACAATTGATAACATCATAACAATATCAACTACTACATCGTATAATTCATACAATGTTAATAAAAATGACAATTTATTAATATTATTATCAATATTATCCCCCCCAAAACTAGTTGAAATCCCTTCTCACATAACCCAAATACATGAGAAGAATAAGAAGAGTGAGGATGGAAAATTTTTCTAGTAGAGGGACAGTTGATGAAGTGATTGTGGCATAAATTGAAACACAACCTTCCTAATAACACTTCTATAAAATTATAAAATTGTAAAAATATGGTGTACTTCAAGCTTGTTTGCACAAATGCACTACCCAAAATGGTTCTAAAAACCAATTAATTCAACCAGTAATTTTCCTTTTCATTTCAAAAATCCCTCTAAATTTGAGAGAAAAAATATTTTGTAGAATTAAAAAATGGTGGAAAATAGTAGAATTTAACTAATCATACAAGGAAAACAAAGCACAAGGTAAGCCATACAACCAAATATCCATTTATAAGGACATACAAAGTAGGAGAGAATGGTTGGCAATACGAAATTAATTTATTGTATTGGAACAACTACAAACCAAGGATTACGACATATAACTATATAAAGAGTATGATTGAATGAAGGTATAAGTAGCAAGGTCTTATAATTGTGAAGTAATAGGGTTGTGTGGTTGTAAAAGAGGAAAGGTCATAAAAATGGGGAATGACATGATCGTACTATATTTTTGAATCATAGGCATGGGGGTTATATGATAGAGTAAAATGTACATTGTAGAAGGGTGGATATACAAACTATTACTTTTTTAGTATGGGTGAACATAGTAGATAGAGCTACTTGGTGTATGGTGTTTGACTAATTGTAGATCTAGATGTATGAAGATTTGCAACATACAATGTGGGTTGAGATTTATGATGGAGGACTTGATTCTATATTTCCCTATGGACCTATTGTCACTTGGAATTGCACCCAACTAAACAAGGGGTTCAACATTCCAGTGAAACAATGGAACTAGCCTCGAGGTGTGGGACCTAGAAAATGAAATTAGATCTTCAGATAAGGTTGGCTTCCTTTCTAAACTGGGTACAATGAAGGCCGGTCCAACCCAACACTATAAAGCTCTATACTAACCCTAAACTATGAATTTACAAGGGGAAAATGGAGAAGGAAAATATTGAAAGTAAGCAAAAGGTGATGCATCAAATTTAAGAGTGTTTCATATTTCTTTTGATGCACGGGGTGTTAACTAAATTTTTTCAAGGGGGTTACATTTCTCAAATTTATCAAATTTACAAAGGGGACATGAAGGCTAAGAGTCTCAAAGATTGAAAGAAGTAGAGGTTACCCATAATGAACACTTTTACAACCAACTAGCACAATAATGTACCTTATAAATGATAAAAATAGTGCATGTGATTAGAGATATCAAACCATACATAGGATGCAAGCATCGAGAAGTAAAAAGAATGATTTTTATTAACATAAAGGCATGGAAGCCAATTTTTATAATCACAGAATGCTAGAGTAACATAAACCTATTGGAGAAAATCTAGGGAAGAAACCTTTGAAAATTATGTACAAGTGTTTCCTTTATAGTTCAGGCATAACTTAGTTGACTCCAGCTAAACCCTAACCCTGCCTAGGGTTAGAAACTAGAAAATTTGTCTCCATTATAGTTGGGGTGTAGACCAGATTCATGAAAGCCATGTTGAAGGATAAGCCCAAGATGCATGAAGACTTTCATGCCATACCTCTTCAATAAATTTTATCCAAAATTCCCCCGTGAATTTAGCAATCTAGAAATGGAGAAAGAAAGGAAGGACACATCAATAAAGGGGCATGGGCACCCATGAAATCAACCACAATCCTCAAAAAATACAATAAATGTCATCCTTGAGCCACAAAAGTCAAACAGGAAGGTGAGAAGGTCGCTCAGGCATTAATGGCACCACCATTAAAAAAAATGCCAAAACAAAAAAGGTCGGGGCATTGAGCCCAAAAGGAAACCCTTGTCAGCTTTGGAATTAAATGGGTTGGACCCCCAAAAACTGTCGTCATCGGAGGTTAGGCGTCAGGGATACTGTTTGATGCCTGTTGAAGATGCATGCTAAATACTAGGATGAGAGACAACAAAAATGGGAAGTCCAAAAACTGCCATATATCAAAGGTTAGATGGTAAGCGTACCTCATACCATCACTAAGTTTTTGTTTGTCAAAGATTGGAAGAAAGAACACTGAAGCCATGAAGACTAGAATTGGTTAGGGGTTGAGGTCGTCCTATCAGCTTACCTATGAATACTAATGAATGGTAGGAGGTAACGTTAAACCCCAACCTCTAAACTCTAAAAATCTAACACTTAGCCAATTTTTTATGGAAGGAGTTAGGGAGAAATGAGGGAGGCGAGAGAATGAAGGGAAGGTAGAAGTGGGAAGCCCAACCTCTGACCACTAGGAATGACATGATCGTACTATATTTTTGAAGCATTAGCATGAGGGTTATATGATAGAGGGAAATTTACATTGTAGAAGAGTAGATATACAAAATACTACTTTTCAGTATGGGTGAACATTAGAAGATAGAGCTACTTGGTGTATGGTGTTCGACTAACTATAAATCTAGATGTATGAAGATTTACAACACCAGATTTTGGGAGGACAGGTGGCTTTTTAAGGAGCCTATTATAAAAATCAACTCCTTCAGTGAATGGGCTGAGATTTGTAAGGTTGGGTTTGGAACTTATGTGAAAGACTACAGAGTGAATGGTAATTGGGTGGACTTGTGTAGTGTTAGTCAGGCTTTGGCTCCTATCCAGTCTTCTCTACTAGCTGTTAGACTTAGTTCTGAGCAGTTGGATGATTGTGCGGTTTGGATAGATGAACCCTCTGATAATTTTTCTGCTTCATCTGCTTTTACTAGGATTACTTCTTCTCTGGACCGTCCTCCTTTCTGGTCTAAAGCTTGGTTCAAACATTTGATACCTAAAATTAATATCTTCCTTTGGATCCTTCTCAAAAATAAGGTGCTCACGATTGACAACTTGCATAAACGTGGATTTCAAATTCCTAATAGATTCTTTCTTTGTAAGATGGAGGCTGAATCTATGCATCATTTTTTCCTTCATTGCTCATTTGCTGCTTCTATTTGGGAAAAAATCATCAAATTATGGCACCTTCCTTGGGTTTTCCCTTTGTCCATTGAAGACTTCTTCACTCAATGGAAAACCCCGACAAGAAATCCTATGCTCAGGCTTTTATGGGATTTATCCTTCCCTCATGTTGCTTGGGGCCTCTGGAAAGAACACAACAACAAAATTTATAGAGGTAAAGAAGCCTCTATCGATATTGTCTTTGATAAAATTGTCAGATTCTTGAAGGATAATTTCAAATCCTTGGTTCAGAAGGACAGTATGCCCATGAAAGCAGAGCACTCGCTTTATGACCTAACTATTGCTAAGGATTGGAACATAAGTCTTGAACTCCCTAGAACCATTATGAAGACCAAGAAGGAAAGAGAGGGTGTTTGCTGGTCTTTCCCGCCAAACGGTTGGATCAAAGCTAACTTTGATGGAGCGGCTAAAGGTAATCCGGGGGCGGCAGGCTATGGTGGAGTTATAAGGGATTCCTATGGCAATTTCATTGGGGAGATGGCCTCTCCTCTTGGTTCCCAAACTAATCATTTGGCGGAGGCTGCTGGAGCTTTTCACATCATAAATCTAGCCCAAAGTCTGAATATCAAAAATCAGTGGCTTGAAGGAGATTCCAAAAACATAATCAACTACCTCTATGGCAAGTCTCCCCCCTCGTGGACCATTAAATCATGGGTTGATGATGCAAAATTGACTTTGGCTAAATTTGATAAAGTTAAAATATCACATGCTTATAGAGAAGCCAATGCTGTTGCGGATTTTTTCGCTAACGAAGGGGTTAGGAATAAAGATGTGCGCACTTGGCTTAATATAAGTGATCTAAATTCTAATGTCTGCGCCCTAATAAATTATGATAAATCACACAGAAAAGTGACGTTTTATCCCTTTAATGAGGACAGGTTGGATCTTTCACATCACAATCATTAGAGTGCATGGAACCGAGCCCATCGACTTAATCTACAAGAAAGCTCCACACGCTTTGTGGGTTCTTAGATTTGGCGGGGCCAATTTTAGTAAAGTTCTCGATCGGGTCTACCCCACTGTGTCGGCTGAAATGGGAGGAGACAGAAAGTGAACTGAGCCAGATAGCTATGATACACACATGAAAAATGCCAAGGCTTGGAGTAAGGTCAAAAGCAGAGGGTTGCTCTTCTTCCTGGAGAAGCTCCATGGCTCTAACCAGGAGGCTATGGACCTCTTTGTTAAAAATTGGAATAATGGAAACTTGACCCTGTTTGGCAGGAATGCGGAGCTCAGCGAAAATCTTATTGCTAATGTTATAGGCTTATCTACTTAAGGGAAGAAATTCTTCAGGGACAGGGATTTTTCTGATAAAGTTGTGATCAGATTTCCTAAAAGGACAAAGAAAGGCTAAGTCTGGTTAAAATTGCAAACAGGCTACTTCAATGCAGACACCATAAAGGCCATCTGGAGAAAGGTTCTGCGGGTCATCATGGAGTACATAACGGTGGACAGGTGCTTCACCAGAGTCTATGGCTACCACTTTGCTCTTCTCAACCACTTTCGCTACAAGGTTAGGGTTTCTATCCTGTATTATCTTTACTGCTCCTTGAAGAAAAGTTTGGAGGATAATAAGAAAAATTCTAAAAGATTCCCCATCCTACACATAGGGTTAATAAGGTTGATTGTTGAACATTTCCAAAATATGCCTGCCCTCGCTATTCAGGAAACTACCCCTATTTCTGAGAGTGACGATACTGAGCCCAGTGGCTCGGAGTATCTTCCTAACTCTAGTCTAGCTAGAAAAGTCCTTGGCTTGCATGTTGTCCCTTCTAGGAAAAAAAAACCTACACCCCTTTCTTGTAAAACCCATAGTGAGCTTGAGCCTGATAGCCCCTCCTTTAAGAATAACTCTTTTGATAGGAAACCCCAGGCCAAAATCCTTGTTTCCTACTTCGAAGAATCCTCTAAGTCGGAGGAGTCTGATGCCAACAAAACTGAGCTTTGCACTGAACCTCTGCCAGATAAACGGGCTAATGAAGACTCCCCTGTTATTTCTAACCCTAAGAATACTTGTCCTAATACTAGTAAAGAGCCCTCTCTGGATGTTCTGAACCTTGCCAAAACCAATTCTGAGTCCCAATTCAAACTCTTGGAATGGACTTTCATCGAAATTAATGAGATGGAAATTAAAAATTGGGCCCTTCAAAGCAAGATTGAAGAGCTGGGTGCTAAGATTGTTGGGATTGAAAAGAAAGACATGGATAGTGGGGTTCAAGATCACAGTAATAGAAATATTAACTCCAAGATAGAGGATATTAGGAATACCATCAAAACCATTGCTGAGCAAAACAATCGAATAGCCAGACACAATGCCGTAATCATTAATGCGATGACTAAAAAGCTAGATAAAGCCCAACAGGGATCTCTAGTGGTGGATCTGGAGGAAACATAGGACAAAAGCTAGGATATGGATGCGGGCATCTCCAAAAGAACCAGAGCCAATTTGAAGTGAAAGGTCCCCCCTACTTCGAATATGATTCAAAATTTTTAAAAGGGTGTCAATGATATGCAGAATCTTGAGGCAGAGACGAAGTCTATCCTCAAGACTCTGAATTAATGGTTGGGGTTTTTTGGTGCTTATTTTGCTACTCCTTTTGGTTTGACCTTTCTGGTCTATTTCGTTTGATTGCTATTGTTCTTTTCTTGGGCAACTGGTCTTTCTGGTTGGATTTTTGTGTCCTCTTTTCTATGTTGTAAACATTGTGGTTTTGGGTCCCTGTAAAACCCGTTTTACCCCTTTTATCAAAAACATGAATGTTGAGAAATATATAAGCTCTAATACCAAATGTTGGGAAAATTCATTTTCTATCCAAATAATCAAGTTATGGCTTCAATGGATGAGATGAAATGCTTGGAATACTACAATATGATAATCTGAAACTTATATGCAAATCTCAAATTAAGTGACCTTAATATGGAATTATCAAGATTAAATTCATCTTCTTTATGATGCTAAAAATAAGCCAACATAAAATTCTTAATAACATCACCTTATTTGAACTTATAATTTTAACAAATAAAGAATAACATCAACATAAGATAGCAGCAAAGAGGCACAAATCATATGCATAAAAGGTATCACATAACATATATAATTTATGTGGAGAAATCCTTGCAAGAAAAAGCTCCACCAAAAAGAGAGGTCAAGTATGCATGCACAACACCTATAAAACTATAGTTATAGTCACATCAATAAATGTGATTGAAGAAACATCATGGGAAGGAAGGCTTCTCAAACTTCTTTACCCACCAAAATTCTCAAAACATGAACAATTTACCAAGGGGACATGTTAAAAATATCAACCACAATAACTACCTTTTTGCAATTTATAGAATGCTCAACTATCATGGAAAATTAATTAATCGAAATTGAAACCCCAGAATAAGCATTGCACCATTTTTTCTATGAAAACCAAAACTAACCAGCTCTTTGAATGTCTTAGAAACTAGTATTTATAGATTTCAATTTTTGGTATCTATCTACACTCAATAATATTGAGAGGAAGAGAAAGCATGGATTTGACATGTGGGAGTTGAAAAAGCTTGTGGGAGCTTCAAATGAGTGGCCCAAATCCACATAGGTGGATGTGGGTGGGAGGAACATCAACAACCATCATAATGGCAATAGTGTCAATCATACCTTCTTCATTTCAAACCATTCCCAATAGATGAAACAAAGATTTATTGGGAAGGAAACACATTTGGAATGTTGTAACTTGGATGAATCAAGAATTAATGGAGTGATGGAAAGTCACTAGGGTAGATGAAATGAATTATTAATGGTTTCCTAACATGATATTCCCTTTTGAAAGTGTTTGATTCCTAGAGGGGCCTTGAAACCAAATTCAAAATTACTAGTGCCAAGCAAAAATCTTTGTTTGAGAGGGAAATGAGGAGTTGAGTGGAGGAGGTTGAGAGTAAAAAGTGGTGAAGGAATAGGAACTAGGACTAGTAAGGGAGAGAGAACATATAAATTCAAGATCACCTAAGGAATTAGGATTGGGAAGTTGTAAAGTTGAGTGTCAGATCTTGAGAGGAACCATGGACTAGGAACACAACAAAGTGGGAAGAAAAGATGACTCATAGGTTTGGGAGGGGAATAGGGACAAGGACCATTTGAAGAACCCATAGGGATTAGGAAAAAGGATACCACATGGATCGAGAGCTAGAGGAGACATGAGACTTAGAACCTAATGCTATGATCTAGTATTCACCCATGGACCCTAAGTTTAATGCAAAATGAGCAAGAAGGTGGTATGTGGAATAACAAAAAAAACTAGCACCTTAATCTTAGAAGACAAGTTCCAAGGCTCCCTGCATGGGCTCAAGGGCTAACATGGAACCAAAAGAATGTAATAGAGCTTATGAATTGGAATGGACTTGGACTTTGAGACATAGTTCCTTGGTCTAACATCCATCTAGATACCTACAACCCAACATGGAAGGAAAAAGGAGATACATAGAGGGTAGGGTTGAGGTTCCAAGAGGGACTAGAATCAAGGGCCCCAATCTATGGGTATTAATTCAGTCCAAAAACCTACATCCTAGGCATACAAAAAGGAGGTAGAAAACACACAAAACAAAGTATTTTAACTAAACACTTGACCACCAAAATAAAGGGTACCCACATAGGATTTCCTAGATTTTATATTAATACTGGGTGAAATAAGGAAAGTTCACACAATGGAGGGGATTGAAGAAAAAATTATCACTACAATATTGAATCCCAATGGTGGCTCTGGTTGGGGATGTGTCTTTTGTAGGAACACCAAGATTTTAGATCTCTTAAAGAATATCAAAGTAGGGAACCAAAAGGAGAATGAGAAAAGAACACTTCATCATGACAAACAACAATCATTATTGCATAAAACACAACAATACTTAGAAGACAAGATTTAACATAAATATGGATATGGACAAGCTATACAAGGAAGTAAAAAACTAACAACCAATGAAATGGAGGCACAGTGAACTAGAATATTTGTGGCACAATGGCCATAGAAAAGCTACTACAATCACTTACCTTTTTCAAAGACATTTTTTTAAAGGATATGATCTCCCTCAAACCATAGTTTTATTTACCATCCAACTAGAATAGATAAAACCTTCTATCTTTATACATCAACCTACCAAAATTTCCCAAGAAGTGAAGATCTACTTTACTATTTCTTCAGCCCCATTTTTAAACTCACCAATTTTTAAAAGTTTTCATAAAAAATACCTATGATATTATTTCTAGTAAAAAATTCCCCAAGTTTCCTCAAGTGATAAATCTCTTGCTATTTTGAAGAAAAAACCTCATTATTTTAGCTAGAATCCTCAAAAGTGGTGATGCAACTAGTCGATATTTGTGAAAATAATTAAAATAAATATAAAATTCTATGAAAAAGTGCAATAACCTTCTATGGAGATATTATTGATAGTATTTTTCTTAATTTGGCAAGATTTTAGGTCAAAATACCTTCTAATTTGGGAGATTGAAAAGATTAAGTTTTTAGCGAGAGGTTTGCAAAAACAATTAAATCAGAAATTCTATAAAATCTAGAGAGAAATGGTTTTATAGGGAGGTTTATGGAGTCATTGCCAACATGTTTAGTTTTTTAAAACAAAAAAACTATCTTAGTAAAAATTTATGCATCGATCTTCTTTTGTTGAGTTGGCAGATTTGTTAGGAAATTTTTACAAGGTTTACATAAATAAATTTTGGGTACTCTCCAAGTTAAAAATTCAAATGATGAGACTGAACCTTTTTGATGGAGGAAATGGTAGTGGTTGGATTTCAAAATCCTCTAAAAATTTTCAACATCAAAGTATTTTATGGATCCTAAAACCCTTAACATTTATGTTTTTGTTCTACATTTTAAAATCGAAAGTTTTATTAACATCTTGAAATTTTCTTTTAATTCCTAGTCCACTAAGAACCATCAACAATTAGGAACTCCTATATTGCTAGAAAAATTTAAAATTTCCTAACTAGTTGAGAACCTCCAATAGTTCCTAATTACCTCAGAATACCTAAAAAATTCCTACACGATGCCTAATCTCAACACCACTTCTAATGGATGCTTTAAACCACTTTTTCAAAGTTTTTGGAGTGAATGGGAACTAGAAACTTTTTTAAAGGTCCTTGTGGTAGTTGAAACTTCATTTTCCTTCTGTGCCACTTCATATTCCTCCAAATGGTTCTTAAGCTACTCTTAGCCCCTCACACCTACTCAACTCCATTTCCACACAATTTTTTGAACCAAACCCATCATTGTTATTGCAAACTCTAAAACAAGGAATGAACCTCCGTTAAAGCATAACTAAATGGGAAGGCATAAGGATAGATCATTAACCTCATTGCGATGTGAAGAAGGATTATTGTTAGATATTATCATTGCGAATGCTTTGACGAACATGTATGCAAATGTAAAAGCATTGACAAAGCAAGTGAAGTGTTTTACAAAAATCCTTAAGGAAATGTATCTTATAGACTATTATGATTGCAAGAAATAAATAAAATGAAAGGAAGTTGAGTGCATGGAAGATGCTTCCTACACCAATCTAAGTAGGAGAGAGTTGCAAAAATTTCTTAAACACCTTTACAGTTATAGATTTAGACACACATACATATCATAAACAAATAAACAATGAAAATATAATACAAAATTTACATGGAGAAAACTCTTTCGAGAGAAAAAAAAAACCCACAATCCAAAACACAATTCAATTATATTATTCATCAACAACAAACAAGTTGCAATATAATTGCAAAAAATTTCTCTTGTAGGAGTCTTCACACTTCTCAATTCTAGAGTAAGCATAACTATACTTCAACAAAACAACTTATCAACTCCAAAATAAAAGTGTTCAATATATAGGAGCTTACAACGCATTAATTAGATATTTCTAAAGTCCAATGCACTAGTATGAAGATGCAAGATGGAAAGTGCTAAAACCACTACACATGAATAACAATAAGTTTTCAATTGTCAACACATGCAATATTGCAATTGGCAATTGTCATTAAACCTACACATGCAAAATTTACACCTACCAAAATATAATTGCACCTCAAAAGCTCACATTTTATGCAAACCCAACATGAAATAAAAATTGTCTTCATGCACAACTCCACTTGTAATAACAACTTTCCACTTCGGACTTTTTTTACAATTATCTTCAATAAATAAAACCCACAAATAATAAATGAATAAAATAAACAACTAAATAATAATTAAACATGCTAAGAATAATGAAAAGTTACACCCTTTTTCCTAACACAACATGAATTTGTTGATAAGGTTTTAAAAGCTTTCAGGCAAGTATAAATGGTAGCCAAAACCCAAATTCCATGCCTTTGCTAGTACACTTCCTGCCTACGCCAAGATAGACAACTTGGAAGGTAGTGTGCATAGAATGAATTTATTGAGAAGATCTACAAACTTGCAAGCAAATGCTAGTAGGTGCAGAGACAACTCTCATACACCAGCAATGCTTTAATAGACATGTATGCAAATTTTGGACGCATAAAAAGGGTGTGCGAGCTGTGTGACAGATTGCCTGAATGAAATGTTATCTCATAGATTCTCATGATTGCAAGAAATGCAGAGAATGGATTTGTTAAAAAGATTTTAGAAAATATCAAACAGTTTCAGGGCTGAGGCCTTAGACTGTTCATACAAAAATGCAATTAATAGGTGCAAAACTAATTTCCTCAACCTTTGCCAGCATCCTTTATACCCGCACCAAAATGGGAGCGGGTATGGACATCCATCAAAAAGTGAAGTATAAAGAATTATTTTCATATGTTTTAATTGAAAATGCTGCGAGACATATATGCAAAATGTAGAAGTATAGACAAGCGCGTGTGAATCTAAGATTTATATCCATGATATACTGAAAGAGTTTGCAGAGATTAAATCAAAGAAAGTGGAGGAATGGTTATCAATGGTAGGAGTGAATGAAATTCCTGTCAGTCGATTTGTTTGTTGAGGTCATTGAAGTTTATAGACTGCAAAATAGGGATTATGGGTATAACTAGCCAAGACTCATTCACATTTCTCTGTGTTCTTCTTTTGGAAAACATGTCAAAACTCAAAAATCTAGACCTGGGGTCAATGAAGTTTGTGAGAAGTATCAGAATTGAGAGCTGTCATAAATTGAAAGAAATTCATGGGCTTTAGAATCTGTCAAACCTTCATTATTTTGATCGAATAGACTGCAGTACAGAACTCAAATGTTTAGGGATTGATAATCTGAGAAGACTGAGACATCTTTATGCCCATTTGAAGAAGGGAGATCTTGACAGCAGTACATACGTAGAATGCCATGATCTTACCAAGTGTTACTTTTGTTGGAAGTGAAGTCCAACCGTCACTGTTATTTTGTCTTCCTCTTTTCATGTCTCTTCACTTGTTTAAAGAGTTGAATATAATTCTTTTTTCATTTTTTTTTTTGATGAGAATGATGTAATTGAGTTGTTGTTGATTAATAAAACAGAGTATCCTGCTTTCTTTGGTGGATGTAGCCATTAATGGTGAACCATGCTAAATCTCTGTGTTAATTTCTTTGTCTTTGTTTATGTAATTTGTATTTCTATAGTATTTTTATTTCTTTGTTGTTCTTGTTGCATGGTTATCTCAACAAGTGGTATCAGAGTTGAGTTGAAGAGAGATGTAGGATTGCAAGATTGAAAACTTTTCTGGCCAAAACTTCAAAATGTGGAAGATGCAGCTAGATGCATTGTTGACACAGAAATACCTCTCATTTACACTAGAGGGAAAATTGAAGACGCCTATTACGATATCTGATTAAGAATAGGATAGATTGGACAAGAAGGAAATGACTACAATAATATTCTCTCTATCGAGCAATGTTTTGTTCAATGTTGCAATGGAGAAGACAGTGAAAGGCCTGTGGGACAAATTATCTGATATGTATGAGATGGTTTTGAAGAAGCTGTATAACCAGAAGATAAAGGAAGGAAATCTAGTATTATCCGACTTGAATGAATTCAATACATTAATCAGTCAATTAACTTATGTAAGTATCAAATTAGAAGATGAAATAAAAGCTATATAGCTGTTATGTTATTTACCAGATAGTTAGTAAAGAATTCATGTTATGGCTGTTAGCAACTTGGTATCCGGAAAGAAGGGGAGTATTTTAGTTTCTGATGAGGTTGCAGGAATTCTTCTCAGTGAGGACATGAGAAAGAAAAATTCAAATATCTCATCAGGAGACGCTCTAATTACCAACAGTAGGGGAGATTTGAAGAATGAGGAAAAAAATAATAATAGAAGAAGATCTAAATCCAAAAACAGATCCAAATCTCGAGTTAGAAATTTAGGCTACTGGTTTTTTGGCAAGGAAGGTCACATTAGAAAGAATTGTTGGTCTTACAAGAAGGCTAGAAATAAATCAAAGGAAGATGAAGAAAATGCAGTTTATGATGAAGATGTAGGTGCATTAATTTTATCAATTGGAGAAGCTGCAAATGATAGATGGGTGTGTTGGATTCTAGTGCCTCCTTTCATGCAACTCCATGCCGAGAAGTTTTCATAAATTATCAAGAGGGAAAACTTGGTAAGGTTTATCTTGATGACAATGAGTCATGTGATATTGTCGTCAAATGAAATGTTTTATTAAAATTGAACAATGGTAATAGTTGGTTGTTGCGGGATGTGCAACATGTTTCTCAACTCAAGAGGAATCTATTTTTTGCGAGACAACTTGATACTCAAAGTCGTTGCATCACCTTTGAGTCAAGCACTTGGAAGGTGACCAATGGAGCCATGGTGATCGTAAGAGGTTGCAAATCAGGAACTTTATATGTGCTAGAGAGTCATGTTGAACTGGGAGATATAATGGCGGTTGTGGATAGTGTGACAAAACTTTGGCAAAGAGGCTCAGTCATATGAGCAAGAAGGGCCTTGAAATATTGATCAAAATGGATCAATTTCTAGGTATGAAATCGGTTGAATTAAACTTACATGAATATTGCATCTTTGGCAAAAAAAAGAGGATTTGTTTATGCACCAAAGAACATGATACAAAGGCAACACTATTGGAGCTCATACATTCGGACGTGTTTGGCCCAATGGAGGAAACTTCTATCGATGGTTCTAATTATTTTGTTTCCTTCTTAGATGACTATTCTCAAAAGGTGTGGATTTGCATGCGTAAGAAGAAAGCTAAAACTTTTAGTATGTTTTAAAATTTTAAAGAGTTAGTTGGAAATAAAACTGATCATAAGATTAAATGTTTGAAACTTGATAATGGAGGAGAATTTTTCTCTTTGGAGTTTGACAAATTTTTCACAAACAATGGTATTAAGAGGATTCAAATTTTTCCTTTCACCCCTCAAGAGAAAGGTGCAACTAAGAGCTTGAATAGGACAATTTTTGAGAGAGCTCATAACATGCTCTCCAATGCCAATTTGGGAAAATAATTTTAGGTAGAGGTTGTTAATACAACAGTTTATTTGATTAACTAAGGTCCATATTCTTGATTGGTTTTTCAAATTCTAGAGGAGAAATGGCTTTGAAAGAAAATGTTATATGAGCACTTGTGGGTGTTTAGGTGTGAGGCTTTCACTCTTATCACATTGAAGAAACAAACTAAGCTGGGAGCGAACTCAACGAGGCATGTCTTCATTGGAAATGGAGAGGCATCATATGGTTGTACCATTTGTGGGATCCGATGGCCAAGAAGATAACACATAACAAATATATTATTTTAATGAGAAGTTAATTCTAGGTCTACTGGAACAGAGGAACTGTTTGTGCCTATAGGTGATATTTCTAGCAAAAGTGATATTTTAAATTGAGTCATGGCATCAAATTCACCAAATGTAATTTATTTACCTCATCTTCTTAAAGAAGCAATGTAGGAGAATACAAATTTACAATCACAGGCTTTTAGAGGTGATTTAAGAGATGTTTTAGTGGATGTTGGCAGGGTAAATTCCAATATGTAGAAAATCAAAGTTCTATGAAAATTCCAATTAATTAGGCTATGTGAGTTATAGGACTTGTGCAAACATTACTTGATACCCCTATGCAAACCACTATAGATGCATAAACAATACAAATTTCCATGCAGGATGTGAATAGGGAACAAGAAGAGTTTAATAGTAGAAATTCAAATGTTTCTTAGAGTGGTGAAGATGAGCATTTGAATGAATCTTTTTTGCAGTTGAGGAGATCAACTAGATAATGCAAACTTCCATCAAAATTTGATGATTTTATTCATCAATTACTCATCTCTAATCAAGTTGAGCTGTTGAATTTCAAAGAGGAATGCAATGCTTTTGATAAAAAGTTATGGATGGATGCCATGAGAGATAAAATTTCTTCATTAATGAAAAATAACACCTGGGACTTGGTTCATATTCCACTGAATCGGAGAGTATTAAAAAAAAGATGGGTATGTAATTTGAAAGAAATAGTACAGGACCAAATTAGTGGTCAAAGGATATGACCAAGAAAAGGGTATATTTTCACCTATTGTGAAAATGACTACCATCCGGGTAGTTTTGGGTCTAGCAACAATCTATGACCTTCAGTTGGAGGAACTTGATCTCAAAACTGCATTTCTTCATGGAGATTTAGATGAAGAATTGTAAATGCAACAACTTGAATGTTTTAAAAAGGAAGGGTATGAAAACTTAATCTATAGATTAAAGAGAAGCTTGTATGGGCTAAAAAAAGCCCCATGATAATGGTACCTAAAGTTTGATTCTTTCAGGGCTAAACAAAACTTCACCATGTGTGAGTTTGATCTGTGTGTTTACTAAAAAAATTTAGACAGTGGTGAGTTTGTATTGTTTCTCTTATATGTTGATGATATGTTTGTCACTGACACTAGTATGAATCTAAAACAAAAATTGACCAACAAGTTTTATATGAAGGATTTGTGATTTGCGAAGAAAATCCTTGGCATGACAATAGTCAAGGATAGGTAGAGAAAATATCTCAAATTGTCACAAGAAAAGTATATTGATAAGATCTTTGACAAATTTAATATGAAGGGTGCTAACGTTGTAAGCACATCTCTTGTTGATCACTTTCGATTATCATTTTAAAATGTGTCCCAAGACACAAAAAAAAAAGACTATATGAAACAAGTGCCTTATTCCTCTAAAGTTGGGAGCTTTATGTATGTAATGGTTTGTACACATCCGAACATTTCTCATGCAATGAGAGTAGTTAACACCTATACATGAGTAATCTAGGTAAGAATCATTGGAAAATAGTTCAATGGATTATGAGATATCTTAAAGGAACTTCACATCACGTTTTGAGGTTCAAAAGTAAGGATGCCCAGCTGCAAGGATATGTCGATTCTGACATGATTGGTGACTTGGACAAAAGATGTTCTACAACCAGTTATGTGTTCACATTTGTAGGGGTGGCGATTAGTTGGGTTTCTAGATTGCAACAAGTAGTTGCTCTCTCCACTACCAAAGCAGAATACAATGCAATGATCAAAGGAGCTAAAGAAATGTTATGGTTGTTGTGATTAGTGGGTGAGTTGGGTTCAAAACAACAAGTTTTCACTTTGTTTAGTGATAGCAATAGTTCTATTCATTTGGTGATCATTTCATTCTGAGTGTCCTTGAAGAAGGAAAACCAAAGTTGGAGAAGATTCACACCGATTACAATCTTACACATGTCTTCACAAAATCCATGTCAAAAGAGAAGCTATAATTCAGCAAAGCTTCTCTTGGTATTGTAATTAAGTGACAATGAGCTTCAAGGAAAGTTGGGACAGTAGTATGGTTTGGACTTCAAGTGGGAGATTATTGGAAGTGAAGTCCAACCATCACTACCCTTTTGTCTTCCACCTTCCTCAAGAGTTGAATATAATTGTTTTCTCATTCTCTTTCTGAGATAGATGATACTGATGTAATTAAGTTGTTTTCTATTAATAAAATAGAATACCCTACTTTTCGTGATGGATTTAGCCATTAATGATAAACCACATTAAAGACCTATGTTACTTTCTTTATATTTGTTTATATAATCTATATTATTGTTCTATTTTTATTTCTTTGTTATTCTTGTTGCACAGTTATCTCAATAAATTCTTGCAAGATATTTTTGTCCGGCATGGCTCTCAAGTAACGTTTCCCAAACCAAAGCACTTGTATCACCTCCAAACTCTTAAGGTTGAACAATGTGATGATTTGAATGCACTATAAAACTTTAATAGGTATTTGGAACTTAAAAACATCGAGCTCCGAGTATGTCAAAAAATGTGAAAATATCACCATTCAAGAGTACTTGAGCAAGACGCTAGGGCCATTAGATTTGATTGGTTTTTACAATGTCCAAACAATGAATGAGATTTGATTGGTTGTTACAATGTCCAAACAATGAATGTGATGTAGAGAATTGGTTGACATAAATTCAATGATTGGATGGGATAACAAATTTAAATCATCTTTCCATATACAATATGGAAAATGTACAAGAGTTTCCCATTTTCAACCAATTGCATTAGCTGATGAAGGTCGCCCTTCAAACCTTGTAAATTCAAAAATGCATTTTTAAGATATGAAGTTGTTCGTGGAGCTGGTGGTATTAATATATGATGATAAGGTAGAACCTACACCTAGAAATGTGGTGGCATGCAGTATTGATGACCAATTAAAGACATGAAATGAGAGATTTTTTTCCAAGCATTAATGTAGAGTGTATAATGCATGGCCTTGACATAACAAGAAGTCTTATACCAGTGATTCCAGTTGTACATTATATGTGTGGTGGAGTACAGGCTAGAGAGACATGTATTGTTGGTATGTATGTAGCAGATGAAGTTTTTTATATAGGACTTCATGGTGCAAATAGACTTTCAAGAAACTCATTACTAGAAGAACTTGTGTTTACACAAAGCGCTGTTGAACCATTTTTGCATCACTTCACCAATTCAAACATGGGAATTAAACATTCAATTAAATGTTCTTTCCCTATTACACCTCTCACACTTTGAGATAAGGAAAAAGAAATACAAGAGATTCTTTGGTTGGTTATAGGTATACCTACAATCAGAACATGCAATTTACTTTTCATAACAATCAAATAGACATCAAATTCTCATATAGACTCAACTATTTTTTTATAAATTCAGTTGTAGTAATGTTTTTAAAACATTTCTTTTAATGATTTGGAGATATATGATCCAAAAAAAAACTGTAATATTTTAAATATGTTGAAAATTCTTAAATTTGATGGTTACAAAGTAGTTACAAGTCAGTTATGGGTGGGAAAGTTATCAACGCAATGTTTTTGAATGTAAAGGGGTTCTAATTTCTTTTGGGTTCCACTTTCTTATTTCTTTTTCTATTTTAGGGCAAAACAAAAAGGAAGAATAAAGAACTTTTCAAACTTAAGCTTCGTACAAGAGAGTTTTTGAAGTTGTGTAATTTCACAAAGATAAAAAAGACTACATTTTGTTTGTATGTTCTAAATGTATTTTTGAGTTATCATTATTGATTTCTTGTATGCTAAATTGGTAATCTCTTTGTGTCATTGTGGAAACCATTGAACATCTTTTGGAGCATTTATATGGTGCAACCTGTACAAAAAAATGTGCTCATTATCTTGGTTTGAGTGCATTGACATATTCTATCCCACAGTGTCTAAGTTTTTATGTCATTTTTTCATTGTTACAACATAATTATTATTTTTTATGTTCATTGTATGACTATGGGAATGTATATTTTGAATTTGTGATGAACTCTCTTTATGTTTGTACTAGTTTGTGCAATTCTTGTTAGTATTAGTATGTCTATAGCTAAGGTTTCTATGAGTCATTTTTATTCATTTTTTTCCTTTTTTATTCTTTTTTATTTTTTGTTAAAATACCACAAAACCCCCAAATTTTATCATACGATGGAGCTTCCCTTTTCAAGTGTAGAAAACCTATTAGGATAATTTTGATTTCTCTTTGGGAAAATAAGTTCATTCTTGAAGAAAATATCACAATGAAAAAAATATGTTCACCAACAACTATCAATCTTGTTATAGTAGGGAGCCAGAAGAAACTAGTGTTGTACCTATTCCTTGATGCATCATGCATGCACACAATAGGGAGAGGTGAAACTAAAACCTAATCAGAACCACCATATGTGGATGAAAGAAAATATCCACCATCCATTTCTTTAGTTGCTCCATATTTGTTGACCTTCTCATGTGAGTCGGGGTAAAAATAAAACACCTTCAACTCACATGGCAAACAATAGAATATTGTATTGCAACCCTACTCAACAAGTTGAAGAAAATAATCTTGCACTCCAAATTGGAATGTCTCAAGCTCAGTTACACTATTAAGTTGGGTAGTAGCATGTTGATTATTAGTTTGGCATGTGTTTCTATTCAACATCATCATCACTTATATGTTGGGACCACATTAAGGACCCAAATTCAATTGTAACACTATCATCCACATCATTAGAACCTACCTCTTCATCACAAAGGAATACTTCATATATAACACTATCAAGATTTCAAAGATTAGGAAATCAACGAAAATCATTATCATACATGCTTATGCACTCTATGTATGGATGAAACATTTGATCCATTTTTTCATTATAATCATCAACATAAGAGTCAAAACAATGAGAAAATTTAAGTGAAGAACCATGTTCTTCAAATAGTCTCTCCATTTCAAGTTCACTTGAGTAGTTTGTTGTATCATATGTATTGCTAAAATCAAACTCAAGACACATTTTATTTCAAAGTTCATGTGTGCACTAACTAGTTCTACATTCCATACAACTAATTACTCATTCATATCCTCATAAAGAGTAGGAAAAATAAGAGGATTAGAGGGGATCTATTATTAATCATGACTTTCTAAGAGAAAATTTGGATGAATATAAATGGACGCAATGCCATTTTTATGTTATTCTTTTCCTCCTCAATGTGCATGCATCCCTTTTCCATTTGTATGTTTACCTCTTCACATGATAGGTCCACTAGACCTTTTGGGAAGATCAATTGATTTGCACCAAGGTAAGAGGTAACATATGGCTCCACTATTTCAAACTTATTACCTATACTTTTCACTTCAAATCATAGGGATTAAACTAATTGTACTTCATCAAAAATACTTATTTTTGAGCTTCAAGTTCATGAGATGTTAGAACGATTTTCTTCTTCACTACCCATGGTTGCACTAGATTATTATTTATCTTTTTTACTCTATTGAAAACATGGATATTCCTCATAATAAATTTAAGCCTTTGATCATTCTTTTTTTCATTGATTTTTTTTTCATTTGATCTAACAATAGTAATAACATGTTGTGTAGGTGCTTTTCTTTCCCTTGGTTTATATCCATCTCGGACTTGCACAACTACCAAGTCTATAAGGGATACCTGATCTTCATATATCATCTTGGATTGTTTGGGTAGTTGCATGAGCTCCCTCATATGCTACATGATGTGAGGAAACTCATATCATTCTACATCAACACTACCTTCATTTTAAAATTTTGGACCAGCTATATCTTAGTCATTACACTCATATTTTCCTTCCATGGAGTCATACCTTAATGAAAAAAAATAGATCATCTTCTTCCTCCTAGGGAGTATTTTCTCTGTACTCGCTAAGAGGGCATTTGGATTTTTGGGAATGGTAGATTGAACCTTCTACAATTGCAAAAATTATATCTCTACAAGAAATTTTCACTATCTTTGTTCATGCCGATGCATCGCGCCTTCTTCTTGTTTAATTTATTCTCCATATGACATAGATTAGAGAGGAAGGGGATACTAGCCAATAATATATGTTTCCACATCTTGATAACTCAGATCAAACTTGTGCACATCATATCAAGAAGCATATATTTTATTTCTAATTTAGTCTCCTATTATTTAACAAGTGTCATTTATTTTTGTACCTCTTTTCTAAGGTGGTTCAAAAACTCTTCATGTTAAATTTTCAATCTTTATGATGTTCTAGAAGAAACTTGGGATACTGACAAGTAGAATGTACATCATAATTTCCATACCAATCACTTTTACCAACAATTATACTATTTCTACTACCATAACTAGACCTATATATGTTTCTTCATTTTCTAATTATGTTATTTGATGAAGATTCATAAATATGCAATTTCTCATCTATAAAATCAATGAATGAATAATTCCTACATGAAGTACCTACTTCTAAAAGTTTTGATAGGTAGGTCTAAAATACATCATTATTTTGAGCTTCTCATGATAGATGCCCTTGCACACTAATAGAAGTTGCACCATCTTGTTGGTACATTAGCTACCTTCTTCTTTTCATATACAAGGATAGGGGTTGTCTTCAAGAAGATATAACCATTCTTTATCAAGAAACTACAGAGGGTTTAGAGCCAACCGTAAAGAGTGCATAAGCTCTCCTACACTTCAAGCTTAACTCAAACTCAAGATGGTATTCTTAGAGGTATCCTTAATAGGTTTTTGTATCAATTAAAATGAATCAATAAAAAATATCGGCTATATACACAAGTGTACTCTTGAGCCCTATATTTATAACTATGTCAACTAGTTTCAATAAGCAACTTTATACTTGATATGATACTTTGCACATGTATAACTAATATAATACTTATAGAAATATGGATCCTTGAGATGTTCTGATTAACATTTAATAGAAATTTGTAAAGTACAGACATGTTTGAAATGATTCCCATAAGATTTAATAGTTATGGTGTACTTGAGATTTGTCTCTAGATTTCATTATAAAACCATAAATAACATGTGTTACTCCTCTACTTCCTATGACTAATGAGATTTTATATTCTTGATTTTAATTTATATGGGAGATCAAGTTCTTCAAGATCAATAATTTATTAGATCACAAAAATCACATTCAACAATTAATTTACCAAGAAAAAAAGTTACAAGGCATGATATACAATAACTACATTTAAAATTAACAATCCCTCTTCAAACTTGCAAATATTCACATATAATAAGAAATAAACAATAACAAAGAAAAAAAAATCCATGTATTAAGGTTTTGTAACACCTATCAAACTCTAGTTATAATCAAATCATAAAAGTAGTGTTCAATCTATAATATCCTCATCGGAAAACAACACATCCCCATAAAAACAGTAATGAGATTTCCTTAATTTTCAATACCATAGGTACCTCTTTTCCTATTCCTCTAAAAAATTGTTAGTTTTAATACTATTGATCTCATCAATGATGGGTATAAGTAAATTGATTGACCATTAAGACATTTCTTATTTTGGATCCCAAAATTCTTGTTGATGAGAGGAATCACAAGTTCAATTTCAATTTTTGAATATATTTAATAAGTTGTAATAAAAGTAAATTTTAAGATCATATTTTCCTATATACACCTCTATAATTTAAATAATATCAATGGAAAAATATAGCAATGATTACATGTGGTGTTTTTCCTTGGTACAGTATGGACTTTGGTTCTCCAAAGGTTTTTCATTATAAGAAACTTAATATGATGATGCCTCATTATAATATTATTACCAAGTAATGAATCAAATAGCTAATGATCTTATCCCTATCATTGAGAAAAAAAAGTGATACATAAATCATTCATTTTATAATTATCTCTTATTAGAATGACATCATTTTTACAAGAGTGTGCTTTGTTACTATATCATATAAAGGATGTTTGTAAATATGCATCAATGCTTATAGGTAAATAGAGAACATTACTTACATTTTCCTATTGGCTACATTTAGCCATGAAGGAAGTGGTCCTGTTAAATAATTGCTACCAAGAAACCTGAAATGTAAATGCATTGTTATTTTTAAAAAATCATTATGTTGTTCTTGTATGACTAAAGCAATGGCACCAATGGTATAATTTACAAAGACCTTATTTTAAAATAATTTTCATTTATGCATTACTTACAAGTACTTCAAAGAGCTCAAATTTCTCAATGAATCCGGTATTTTTCCTCTCAGATTGTTAAAGCTCAAATCCCTGTTAAACATTTAACAATTAAAAGCATTTCAATTTCTAGACAATTTCAAGACTTGAAATCATTCAAGTATTTTGGAAAAAGATATATTATATCTCAAGAAATCTATTGCATACATTTTAGAGAAAGTGTATACACAGAAATTTGGATTTTTATCTTTTTATAAAATGTTAGTTTCTTTGGTTCCATTTTAAATACATTTTAATTAAACAATATTAAAGTATCCTAGAGATTTAGATAGGTCAATTACCTAATAAGTGTTCCTATTTAATGTGCAAATGTAATACAATCAATGTACCAAGAATCCTTGAAAAATTATAAATCATTAAGTTCATATTTACATTATGACACAAGTTCTTGGTTACTCTTGCAAATATAAATTCCATGCACAAGACATGCAACAATTATTTCAATATAAAATAAGTTTCTCTTTGGAAAATATAAATAATGAGAAACATTTTGATGACTTGGTCAAAAAATTCAAAAAGAACCTGTCCAAAAAAATATATTTCAAGTTGCATTCCTCTCTTATATATAGATCCCCTTATGACAAATCAATAAGAAATTTGTAGGATTCAACTTTTTGAAATTGATTATTTTTAAAAGAAAGAATCATTGTCCTTGAGAGGGGGTCCAGTGTTTTCAAATTGACTATTTTTCAAATATTTAATTAGTATCATTTGGTGGGTAGGAGAGAAAGGGGAAATGGGTAAGGAATTGATACAAAATTGCATCAACCTCATAATCTTTCCATTATACCCAACACCTTGATCTTGTACTAAATTATGTAACACCCCCTCTTTGAATTCATGCACTATTGAATACTATGAAATGCAAACATTCACAAAAAAAACATGACATCTCTTATCCTAACAAACACATAACTAATCTATTAAGGAAATTATGAATTTTATGCTCTCTCTTAAAAAATAAAACATATATAGGATCTTGCTCGCATAAAATGTATTCTATAGATTTAACAACATGAAACAATAAATTAAGTCTCTAATGCTTTACTTAAATAAAAAGGACTTTCCGACAAAGGTTCAGGCATCAAATACAATGCAAATATTTTAAGTATTAGTAATACACAACAAGAGAGATATGTGAAAACTCATACGTATAAACTTTTAACTAATGACATGGAATACCACATTATTATTTACAAGTAAGTGTATCATTCATATAGGGTATAAAACCAAGGCTATATTAAGAGATTTATCATATATGTGAATGTTCCCTCATATTTTGTATTGGTGAAAGTGCCTTAACTAGTTGGTCAATCAAACCTCCAATGACACATGGCTTATTTTCAATTCCTATTCCTTCTGACAAACTAACCTTTATTTGTCGCCTATATTGGAGACCATATATGGAAAACCAATAATATTAAATCCCTCTCTAAAACTTAAATTCTAAAGTTAATAACACCCAAAAAAGTGTCAATATTCAAACACTTCTTTTAACAATTCCTTTGTGAAAACATTTGTGAAGTGCTCCTCTAATAAACAAAACTTAAGATTGACTTCCCTATTGGTTACTATTCAAATCTGTATTTATTTTATTAATATATTTCTTATATACACCTAGTTAGGATAAGTTCACTTAATTAGTTGTGTCATCAATTACCTACCCATGTCTTTTGCACTTGATTTCTAATTATCTATTTAATGAATCAAATATTTATGTTCCCAGTACTTATGCACTTGATTGCCACTTATCTAGTCCTAGTTGAGTTACAATCCTATCCCTAGTTAGATTCACATGTTAGGCATGAATAGCTTTAGTTAGCTCCTTTTATTATATGTGATGTGCCTTTTTTGGTTACCACCTTGTATGCATTTCGTTGCCCTATCCAAACATTAGCCTAGTATGTATTTTGGTGCTTCCTTTATTTCCTTGATTAGAATTAATTTTATTCTATCCTATTAAATTTTTGTGTCATTTTGTTATCCTTTAGCATTATTATTCTTGTGTTAATATTCTTACACTCACCGAATGAGGTAAATATGTTTTCTCTTTCCCTAGAAAACATAATTTTCAAACAATTAAATACTAAATTGTATGGTCAAAAATTGTCACCCTTGACAATTTCACACTAGGTTTAGCTCTTCCCTATGTGCTTGGACCTAGAATTATGCTTTTAATTACCCATTTAAAAAATATCTTCAGAAAATCAAACAATGGGAATGAGAATAAGTATTTAATATTTCCTCATGATGTTTTAGGCCCCAAACAAGATGGGTTTGGACTAGGGTGCCCCACACCCTTGTGTAGCCATTTTTGGCTCCATTTTAGATATGTTGGTGACAATATTTTATTATTTGAATATCTAATTTCATTTATTGGCTATTGATATTTCATTTTTGGTAAATTAGAAGCTTTTCATATAAATACTAGTCATTTTCATCATTTTAATCCTAGCATGTTGGAGAAGACAATTGAGATTACTATTGAGCAATCAAGAGTAGAATTATCAAGACTATTGTAACATTTATTTCATTCAAGCATCATGCCAATCATTTATCATGTTTTGATGTAAGTTTGTTCATTTGTTTTGTGAGAACTAATACTTTTTGGAATTCAAATCAAGCAACAATTTTTCCTTGAAGGTGATGAGTACATGACTTCAGTCCATCAAGGAATGTAGATTTGAGTGGTGAGTTGCATTAATTTGTCAATTTATCACTTGTTTATAATTTAACCTCTACTCGACTGAGGGTATGATCTCTTTATACATAATCATAGTTATTGTGGAGGTATAAATACCAAAATGGGGTTTGACTTAAGCAATCCCCTATACAATACAACACTTCCCCCTCATTTATGTGTGAAATTTTTCATATCTGAAGCAAATTGGAGGAATATTGAGGACTAGTTGCTCATTCATACATTCAAGACCTAAAAGTTGTTAAGACACGAAAATTGGATTTAATAGTAATAGAGGGGGAAGCCACAATAGTGGTTTACAAATTGATGGAGGAAGGAAAACTAACAAAAAATGACCCCATGGAAAAAAAATTGGTTTTAGGGGTTCAAACAAACCTACAGGTTTGAGTGAACCCATTTAATTCTTGCCCCTCATTTCCCACCAAAAAAACCAAATAAAATGCACATAGAAAGGTGGTTCACTCAAACCAGGGTTCAAGTGAACCCCTGGGAGTTCACTCGAACCCGCCTTATCCCTCATTCTCCCCCTCAAACACAAAAAAATCTAAATTTTTGCACTTCAGAACTCAGGTTGAAGATGAAAATGGCAGAGACTTCACAAACCCAATTGGAATCAGGTAGTCCTTGGAACGAGCTATCCAACAAATATAATTTTAATATGTTTTGATTTTATTATGTATTTATTTTTTTAGTTTTATTAAACATAGGTTTTTCACCAAAAATCAAGCTCTATGTTCTGCACATGTGGAAAAATAGCAGATTATCAAAAAAAAATTAAAAAATATGAGTGCACCAGATATTGAAGTCCTTGATCCAACAAAAAAATAAATTGAATTTCGATGCATACAAAAAAAATTATGTGTTATACACTCGTGCTATCTCTGAGTTGTAATTGATTTTACTTTGAAACTTGATTAAAGAAAAAATATTCAATAAAAAACCATCTAACCAAGTGGAAGCACTAGATATCGGAGTTACAAATCTAAATTTGAAAGAATTCGAATTTTATCCTTCATGGAAAAAAAGTTATGCATTATACGGTGAGCGTCACTTTTAAAAAATGTTGTTTTATGAAAAAAAAACTAGTTTTCGAGGGAAATGGAAAAAGAAGTGCAAATTGATTCCAAATTTTTTGAAAAAATGTATTTAGAATCTATAGATAAAATTTCACGAAACTCTAGTTTGCATCATCTTCAAATTCCTCACGATTTAGCCGCTATAGGTATCGGAAAGTGAAGATTTAGTTAAAAAAATATATTTCAGTGTCCAGTTTGGCCAAAAATTGTAAAACACTATTATGGGATCACCCTAGATGAAGTTCTAACAATGACCCTAAGAGAAGGGGACTTGTAGACCAAAAGCTATAGGCTTATTAAATCATATCCTAAAAAGTAGGAAGCCAATCTAGGGTGCCACATGCCCCTGATCGGCTATTTCAACCACAAATTTATATGTCAGGTTTTGAGTTGTGTCTATCCTCTACATTTCTAGAATATATTTCTTCCTTTTTTTTCTACATTTCTTAGAAAATAATCTCAATTTGCTATATTTTCATAGTTAACCTAGGAACAACAATGCATCATACAATTTGGTTGATTAAAAGTCAACTAAACATCAACACCTAGAAAATAAAAATAGGGATTAAAACCTTGATCCACCATTTTGTCTCTTCCATTGAGGTTTGTATCCAAGTGAATATTGAGATCACTTTGAATCCTTGGCATGCCTAATTGGAAGAAGTGCAATTTAAGACCTAAATCTCTTTTTCAAATCAAACATTTTAGTGAACCCGACTATTTTTACACTTTAAATCTTCTAAAATCTGAAGTATACCATTTTAAAATCTAAGTATAATCTTAGGTTGTGTGAATTCATCATTTATGCATACATAATTGTCACAAGAAAGAATTGAAATTTTTAAAAAATGCATTACATTTTGCATTCAAAAGTCAACTAGGGTTAATTTTAGTAATTGCAAAGTAGATCTAGTTCATATTTGTATTCCAAAATCTACATTAAGTCATCTAAAAATTTGACAACATCTGAAATTATTTAAGTGGTCATTTAAGCATATGCATATAGTGAAAAAGTGAACAATTGCATTTATTTTGTGGCAGAAAGATAGAAATTTTTCACATTTCTAGATTTGTAAATTTAGGATTAGTTAATTGTTGTAAATTACATTTGAATTGCATTAATCTCTAAAAAAAATTGAAAATTGCATGCATTATTATGTTTCACATAGCAAAACTACAATTCTCTACATTTTTGGAAATCTACAAACTCTCCTACTTGAACAATTACAAAATAGAACACTCAAACACTATTGGACACATCTAGATTTTCAATTTAATAAAAATAAATTGTTGTTCTAGGATGCTAGGGGAGAGGGGCCCATAGTAGAGCACCCTAACTTCATGTTTCTCAAAATCCTACATGGAATTTCAAATCAGTCCCAATTTTGCACAACTATTTATTTGGTAACTCACTTGCTTAAAAAAATTAATTTTAGGGTCACATCATCAAACATGATGCCACATCAACATGCTTTTTGTTAAGGTATTAAAAAAGGCTCAAAAAAAAAGTGAGACCGATAGTGGTGCATTAAGTCATGTTTTATTGGTGCACTTATGTGGCATCACATGATTTGTCAATTTGTGTACTTTATGGATAAAAAGAGTTTTGCAATTGGATATTAAGATGCTCCACTATGAGGCCCACAAAGGACTACTTATATCCCCACTATTAGAGCCCACTCCACTATGGGTCCCTCTCCCCTAATGATACTTGCAAAAATTTTGTCCTCATGTGACAATTTGGCCTTTTGAAATTTTGAAAAAAGTCCTTGATTAGTGCAGATAGGTGTTAAAATCATGGATTAGGGCTCCTAAAACCCTATCCCCTCCTTAAAAAACTAGTGTATACCTTGAACCCCTAAACTTTTCTTATATTTTGTCATTAATCAGTTAGTGAGGTTGCCTTTAACTTAAGTTACAACCTTTAGGCTTCAGTCTTGTGCATTCACCGACACCATTTTCTAGGTTACTAACTTGGTTCAATTTTAAAATAAATCTAAAGGTCCTAAGTTTAAGTCCCCATATGTCATTAAGTCTCACCCCCCTTTCTTTCTAGCAATCACTTATGACATTAAATTTGCATGTGCTTAAATGTTATCAATTAGGTTGCTCATGGAGGGAAGGACACATGCTATTTTTTTACCCCTTTTTGTCATTCTATAAGGAATATTTTATTGAGGAAAAGATACTCCATGAAACTATGGAAATAGTGACATTCGTTGATAATTTAATGCATTATGTTGTTTCGCAGGATTCATATAACTAAAGGACAAGAGAGCCCACGAAACCGCAAAATGAGTGACACATGGCACCAAAGCATTGTTCAAAGTTGAAAAACCTTTTAGGGAGATGAGGGTGTGACACATTGCATGATCTAAAGGTTTTCCACGAGTCACCGAGATGTTTCAAAGTATTATAATTAAAGCCTATGTAATTGAAAAAAAAGGGACACCTGACATGCTCTCAATGTTTTTGATGGGTTTTATATGTCAAAGATGAGTTTGAAAGAGAAGAATGTGGACACATGGCACAATCTCATGTGAATTATGTAAGTCTACAAGATCTTTATAACTATTCTATATTAGGTCATAGAATTGCAAAAAGCTACCACATGGCTTGCTTGATGATGTCAGCTACTTTTAGTTGACTTTTCCAACAGCCTCACTCCTACATATAAAGTGCTCCATCATGGATTCATTTAATTATTCAAATTTCTATCATTGCATGTCAAAATATTTTCAAATCAATGGTCAAGTCATCCATGGCCGTTAGATTTTTTCCTATCATCTGAAGATCAACGGTTCACATTCAAACTAGTAAAGCGGATAGTTCGAAGCTCCGGCTCGAGAAAACTAAGAGTAATGGTGGAAAATATGGATTTCTACCAAGGTCCCATTATAATTAGTCTTATAAATATTATAATCTGACCTAGAATCTAGCTCACTTGGAATCTAAGGCATTCAAAAAGAGAATTTGTAGAGCTCCAACAACTTCTTTAGAAAATTAGGGTTTTCAAAAAAGTTAAATTCAAGTAAGCATATATCTGTAAAACTCATTGAATTTGAATCTAGAGGGTGTTAGTTGAAATCATGCATCCTAGTTATCATTTGAAGGCATTAAGAAACCCTAGAATCCTCGCACATAAACCCTAGTTCAAAACCTAAATTTCAACCATGAGCCATTCAAAGGAAGAACCCTCCACTTAAAAAAGGCCATTTGATGAAGACTTGATTATCCAACTCCCTAGGTCAACCAAAAGGCCTAGCAGATCCCATGGCCTTGGTGCCACTTTAGAACTAGTAGATAGTGCACATGAGTACAAAGATGTTGAACTTCCTCTCATAAGATGGTAATTTTTTGTGCATTGGTATGGGAAGAGAAAATTTAAGGTCCCCATATCCAATGCCTAGACCTATGACTTTGGAAAGTTGGTAGTCCCAAATAGATTCATGGATAATGAACTGGTCTAACACATTGATAGAAATTATGATAAGAATGCTAGGGTTGCTAGGGCTACAAACTGTGGGGAATTGATTCTGATTAGAAAGGCCTAGACATTTCAAAGGTCTTTGAATTAATACTGGAAGCCAACAAAGTCATTAATTTTGACCAATTTAAGAAAAAATACAAACAAGACCACAATAGTTATAGAGTACATTGGCTCCCCAAGTACACGTTAAAGGGGTATGATAGAAATTATGTGAGAATTCCAGATGATGAGATTGAGCTCTTCAACCTACACACCTTTGAATACTATTTTATGTGGACCTATTATGTATTGTGTCAAGTCTTGGGAGGACATGCCTAGACATAGATATCAATCCCTTTGATGTATATGGTCGTAGATATTTAGCATCCAATGGTGAATAAATTTAATTTAATTTTTCAACCTTCATTACTGATGTCATCCACAAGCAGTTGATGGAGATTAAAAAGAGAAGCAAGGTCATCAATTTTAGGAGGTATTCCTTCTTTTGTCATATGTTTTTATTTGGAGGAAAAGGAAAATGGGATAAAGCTCTTCAAAAGAGTATGGAAGATGGTAAGGTAGGTCTACTTCTTGTGCAATGTTGGACCCATATATGCGATATGCATTACAATGCATCCAACTATGTTATTTTTGAAAACCATTTTGTAAAGAAGATCCTCTCACATTTCAAAGTTGAGGAATTTAGTCTGCATAAGAAAATTTTGGATTTTCTTAGACCAAACTTGACAAAAAACTAGAGCTTGGAGTTCAACACAATTGGGGATATTACTATCTCCACATTGACTCCACAAAGTTCAAGGTATATGGGCACCTTGTAGTTCCTCATGTGTTACTAGGGTGTGTGCCATTTAGGTTGGCATTTCTGGAAATGATGTGGTAAATGAGTGAAGAAGATAAATTCCATCTAAAGGGGTAAAATAAGGGTTCTTTCTTCCCTTTCTTCATAGTTTTTTCTAACTTCATTGTCACCTTGAGGAAGGATTAGAGAAAATTTATCCAATTCTCTAAGTGTACACAATAGCCTAGGAGAAGATAAGATCTTGTGATCCTGAAGGATTCATCAGTCAATTTAGGACAAGCATAAAGAGAAAAACATTACAACATCAGCTCCACTTCAGTGAGGATGTTTTAAGGAATTACAAAGATCAGCAGGAGATTGTTGACAAAAAAGTAAAACAGGTAGAATTTACCAAAGTAGAGGCTACAAGGACAAAGAGTAATAAAGATTATCTAGGGGAATTATCTAAAATAAGGGACCCATTTGTTAGGATCCAAATGATCCTAGATCTAATTTTGATAGAGTTGTTGGGAAGGACCTAGTTTTGGAAGAGAGGCCAACATACCAACCCAAGACAAATCCTTCTATCTATCCTTTTATCAAAAGGCCAAAGGAGCCTGTAATTAGGGAAGTTACTCCACCAAGTTCACCACATGGTGTACCTCTTTATCCCCCTCAAATTCTAATGTCCCCTCCTCATGTGATTCATGCAAATTCCTCTCCAAGGAACAACCCCGAAAGAAGAGGAGAACAAAGCAACCACCATTTGTTCCTGATGAAGATGAGGAAGTGCATTAGCAAATACCTTCTCCCCGAAGGGAAAGTATAGTAGGAATTCCCCAAAGAATATTTGGGATCTAGATGTGACAATAGGGAGAGATGAAGAAAATGATCTAAGGGCTATGGAATGCAAACAATTCATCTTTGATGATGAATTTATCAAGACTCAGGAATTCAAGAATTTTATCATAAGATCCAAAAAGGAGGAATTCCATAAAAGGTTAGAATAGGAAAAGGTAGATGTGCCAACTAACCAATATGATGTTGACACTAAGAAGATATCAATAGAATTCAATCTTGACATAATGAATATTACCCCAGAAGAGGGGAGAAAAATAGTTAAAGATAGTGGATTTCTATTGCTCCCAAAATGGTATATTTCCTCAGCAATAGCTTTTGATACAATAAGGAGGTAGGATGAAGAGATATTTTCATCTAAAGAGCAAGCACAGGTGGCACTATCAGGATCGGGTTTCAACCCCAAATGGGAAACCCTTACAATCTGGGCCCTTGCACCCAACACCAATAAGGCTCAAGTTGCAAAGGAATCACAGGACATCAAAGGAAGACTAGTAATAAAGAGGGTGTTAGATACCTTTTCCCTTGAAGATACCTCACTAACACTGAATGTTGCTAAATTCACTGAAGCAACTGCCAAGAAAGCATAGAGTGAATATGAAAAATTGTTAAAATATCATTTGGAACTTACTACAAAATAAATAAAAAATTAAAAATAAAAGATTCTTAGGAAACACAAGAAAAAGTGCCTCTTCAACACACCATCAGGGAATTTAAGAAAAAAAAATGAGGAACTTAAGGAAAATGTTTAGAGGCTAAAGGAGATTAAATAATGTTTAGGATGACCAAAGTGGGGAAATTTTTCATGCTATGTCTAAAATTTTGGGACATTTAATGTCTAAAATTTTGGAAAGGTTGGAAAATGTTTATAGGGATTATTCCAACCTTGTAAAAGCAATTGATAAAGTAGCTAGAGATAAGGAGAATACTAGAGATATCATCAATAAATGGATCCCTAGGATTTCAAGTTTTCAAGGTATGTATAAAGGATCTACGCATGAAGCTTTAATCCACTCGAGGATATTTTACCTACATATAATATGGCTAAGTTGGCAGGAGAAATGCAAACATATATGGATCAATTAATGGAAACGGAAAATAAAAAGCTTAAATTTTTTTAGAATATTGAAATAAGAATTATGCCTTGTATTAGAAAGGGAAATGGGGGATGAAGGAGTTACTTGAATGGAAGTCTCAATTCCAAGAACTAGTCCCCACTTTTTCTTTCTTTAATTGCGATAATAAGGTTGACATTGAGATCCTTAAAACTTATATGGACAAGTTGATTGTTATAGACCAACTCTAGAAGCTTTGAGAAGGAGACCAGCACAATTTTGTCTAAGTATTCCTGCTATATGCATGATATTGATATACTTCTTGCAATATAGTGGCCATCAAAAAGAGCATATTAGACATGGGATGATAAGTATAATCAACTGCCAAGATTGTAAATACTATTTTTATATCTATTTGGCTTAAAATATTTTGGGCATAAGTTGTCAAGTTGTGTGCCAAGTAGAAATGATAATTTTGTAATTTTGAAGAGTATATGTGAGAATAAAGTACTTCCAAAATCAATTAGTACTATGATAGGACAAATCTACACAACAATAATGGTGATTAATAAGAGGGATAGTGTGGAAGATTTGAGTTGTGTTTCAATCATTCTCCACCAACCAAACATGACTATTACATGGGCTTCTCAGGAATAAATGTCAATGGTTTCCTATCATCATCAAGAGGAAATTTTGAATAAATCAACTACATACTCCAATTGTTGATATTAATGCTCCAAAATATCTCCACCAACTTTTTGAAGTAGTTTCTACTTTTGTAATTATGTTTTTTTCCTTTGTAAGTAATGCCACCACCTAAGAGTTTATCTTTAATTACTTAAGTGGTGGAATGAGGATTTTCAAATGCTTACTGCTTCCCTTGTATTTATAAAAGGGAATTCTAAGCCTTATTTTAAGTATTTTGAATCCTCATTCTTGAGTCCTTAGTCTTGTAGTCTTTGTATAGAATTAGGGTTTAAATGTACAGTTAAGGCCTCTAAAGTTGAAAGAAGAAATGTTGTAATTTTTCTCCATAGTAGCAAAAAGTGACTCAAACATAGATTATGTTTTCTTAAATTTGAATGTCAATCCATTATTTTCTCCATATTGTAACACATCCTCTTTTGAATCAGTATAATCAAATATTGAACATGATTCTCATTTCACATTTCTTGTTATGAATTATGTCTAAATTGTTAGCTTTTATTCAAAGAATCAATTAAATTTTCTTTTAGTTTATTCATTGAAGATTGTGTTATTATAGTAAGGATTTGTAAGTAGAGTAATGTTATTGTCTATTTACTGGTTTCTCATTGTAATGTAGTGAGGTTATAAGAATCCATAGTTTAAATCTATTGTATATATTTTTTCTTCATTTATTGACTCCTCAATGGATAAGGCACTGGCCAAAATGATTCATAAAGCTCAAAATTAAGTAGAATCAAAGACACACAAATTAAAAAATTACTTTTATTGTAATTTACTATTTTATTCTCAATCCACACTATCAAGAAACGCAGAGTAAATAGAGGGTTTTTAAAATAACTTAGCCAATCAATCTCACCTTCTATAAAATTAGTGTGAAGAATCTGTTTAAAAAATTGTAAACAAATTGCTATAAGTTAAATGATGTTATAGGGTAACCAACCTTGGCTTTGCAGAGCCTAAAGTGCAAAGGATACAATTATACAATCTATCTCTTTTTCATAGGCTACCGATCTATGGTTTTTGAGTATAGGATATAGCTAACCCATAGAAAAACCTATACAATTAGTTTGAAATACCAAAAAATTCCTAGAATAGTCCTTGTCTAATCAATTTTACCTCAAAATTGCATCATAATCTTGTCTTTGAGTTTCTTGTTGTGGTTTTGCTTTCTACTTTTCCAAACTATTTCATTTGTTGTGATTGTATTGAAATTTCTTATCATAGTAAGACTACTTATGTTTTTTGAATCTCATATGAGGTTCATGACCTAGTGTCCTACTTCTAATATCCCTGTGAGATGTAGTTTCGGACTTATGGTGTCTCATGTTGTATTCACAATCATTGTGGATCCTAAGTCCTATAACTATTCCACACAAGGTATTGCATCCACCAATCCATTTTGGATTCCATCCCTAATCCTAAATTACCAATGATTTCATCACAATCCAACCTTCATGTAGACTTGGATGCCACTATTTCCCATGTTCCTCAAGACAAACTAAAACAATTGGATAATGGTTTATAAGCTCTTTAAGATTTCCTAAGTATTGAGCCTTTGGTTGGAGAGATGGTGCCTATTTTGGACAACCTTATAAATTTAATAAATGATTCCCAAGGAATATAAGTGTTGCATAGTCTGTCTCAAATAGTAGATGCCAAAATACCTACAACAGATAGTTGCAGTCAAGCATTCACCAATGCTCAAAACAAATTAGAAAAACAAGTTTCCTCACCCACAACCATGCCTTCTATTCCCACATTCAAACCTCCAACCATAGTATCAACAATACAATTTATAGAAATGGTATAAACCCAAGCTTAGGGATTCCTAGTGTGAATCCTTATAGTTTTATAACTTCACCCATAACATCACCATTACCCCTCATAAACATGCAAAACAACAAAACACAAGTCATGCATACTAGTTCACCATATTCAACAAACTCTCAAAACATGTCACCTAATGATCTAGTGATAAATCAACTTTTGCAAAAACATGATGTTGCTTCAACAACACATTTCAACCTTGAATCAAAATCAAAATGGTAAACCTCCACAATACCTTACATGTAACCCATTATCATTTTCTATCGTAAAAACATTGAAATACCTTGATTTGAAAACTACAATGGTAGTGATTTCATTTTTGAAGATGTGATCTTAGAAAAACTCTTTCCTAGAACATTAAAAGACATAACCTTGGAATGGTTTTTCTCATTGCCAAACAACTCAATAACTTCCTTCACATAACTTGTTAGTGCATTTCTTTAGCATTTTCAAGCAAATATTGGTCTTCAAGTGATAATATCAAACTTAGTGCATTGCAAATAAGGACTTAAGGAAAAGATAAAAGACTTTATAGGATGATACCAATCTATTTTCTCACAAATATGCTCTAGTCTTCTTGATGCTAACATTTAATGAGTGTTTATAGGAAAATTGCAACCTAGCATTCGAGATAAGATATTGTTGATGAAATATCCATCTTTTACACACTTGTGTATAACTCTTTGTGATTATTAAATATTAGTTAGTCAATATGAAGGTACACCTTCATTGGCTCCTATTGATCAATCTAAATCCATACCTAAAAACAATTATCCATTATTTAAAAAGAAAATCAAGAAATTTCTTAAGATAAACACTCCTCAAACCACAAATAACATTGAAACACAATTCGTAGCCATAAGTTCACAAATCCCTATCAATTTAGGCCAAGAGATGGGAAATTTTTACAATTGTCCAATTTTTACAATTGTCCAATTTTTACAATTGTCCAATTTTTACAATTATCCAATTTTTACAATTTTCCAATTTTCTCTTCATGCAATAATGTTACAATTGCTAAATAATAATTTGATTCAACTCCTTCTGATTAGGCCTATTGACACAAGTAAACCTTTACCACAAAAATTTAATGCAAAAGAATTTTAGCAATATCATTGTACACATAGACATGATACATAATGATGTATACATCTTTATTACCAAGTGCAATACCTCATCAACTCTAATCAAATCTAATTGGCCAAAATTAATGACATTTGAGGAAATAAATTAGTTTCACCACCTAATCAAAACTTTCAAATATTCACAAACCCATTACCCAAGTTCATTCATCCAACTTTGTGCAATGAAGTGATAATGATGAGGAAGATTATTTATCTAACATTGTCAACATGATAGAAGTTCAACCATGCAAGGGACAAACCACTGTGTTGCCTAAATTTTCTTTTACAAATATTGATTCATCCATACATGCACTCGATGGTCCTCTCTATATCATTGGTCGAATTAATTACAAACCCACAAGGGGGATTCTAATTGATCATGTGTGTCTAGAGAATGTGATCACTGAGGAATTTCTATTTGTACATGAAATTTAAAAAGATAATTGTGAACAATCAAAAGCATGGTTAAAAATTCATGATGGTTTTCTTTGCCCTACAATAGGTTTGAAAACTCTCACTACCAAATTTGGACCTAAATAGTTGGGTGATCCCACAATACTGGTTTACAATTTTTGGCCAAACTGAACACTAAACTATTTTTTTCTAACTAAATCTTCACTTTCAGGCACCTATAGTGGCTAAACTGTGAGGAATTTGAAGATGATCTACAAACTAGTGATTTGTGACATTTTATCTGTAGATTATAAATATATTTTTTTATTTTTATTGATGGATCAAGGACTTCAATATCTGGTGCACTCATATTTTTCAAAAAAATAAAAATGATAATCTTCTATTTTTTCACATGTGTAGAACAAAGAGCTTGATTTTCGGTGAAAAACCTACATTGACAAGAAATAAAAAAATAAACATAATAATTAAATTAAATTTATTTAAAATTATACTTTTTGGGAAGCTTAAAATAAGGACTACATACATACAAAAAAAAAAATTTAAATGAATTCATTTGATCCCCCAAAAGGTAAATCAAAAGTGGTTTTGTATCAACATTTTGATAGGTGTAAAGGAGACTCCGTTATAGGTATGGTTTAAAACTAGCAGGATTCTATCCAAGGGGGTTTGATCTAATGTAGTTTGATCAAACCCTCTTCAATTGGAATGCTTTAAATGGAACTTTTTAAGGCTTGAATCATTATATTTTCTAAAAATATATGATTTCAACAAAAATTAGAATCTCCTAAAAATTCTAAACCAACTTTGTGGGATCACCCAGTTGGATGTTTCATTTATGATCATTCTAATGTCAGACTAATTTTATTTGAAATTAGGATATACATGGCTACACTCAATGAATGTAATCCCATTAGTTATCCACAAGTGCATAAATTCCCCATGTGAAGAAGAAATACACAATACTTATCATAGGGGGTTTGAACCTTTGGCTTCACATGAAATTTTTTCATTAGATTATTTTTGGCCTCAACCTATTGAACATGTTAAGCCTCATGAAGATCATTTTTACATATCATATCAAAATTTTAAACCTAATCATATAGCCGAGTTATCTCTTAGTAATATCCCACCTAAGATTACTTGGTCTACAATGATTTTGATGGATATTCATCCTACCCCATAGGTAGTGGATGAACCTAAGTTTGAACATTGTATTCTCCCTTGTCCACCGAGCATGTACACAATAGTTCCACCTCTACCATCCTATTAAATACCAAGGGACAATTGTATAATTAACTTTATTCCTTCGAAGGAAAAAAAATAAACCTAAGAATATAGAGGTTTCCCAACCCATGGTGGTCCCTTCAATTCCTCCTCCAAAGATAGAAAAGAGACCTATGTTGGAAAACACCTCCATTACCCGTTCGTAATCTAAAATATGTGTAAGAGAAATAGAAGAGAAAAAAGAGAATAAACAAAGACACCATGCCAAGTAGCTCGTCAACTCGCTGAAAATAGTGAAACCCTATGTACCTAATTATCATCCATCTACCCATGAGTTACCTCCTACCCATCCATCCTCACAATCACTTGACTCCACTATGCCACCCTCACTGAACCATGAAATTGAGCCCTACATATCCCAACTTGAGAAAAAATGAAAGATGAACATATGAATGATATTACTCAAAATCATGATGATAATAAATAATCTATTGTGATACATTTAGATAGTGAAGAAGAATATAAGAGCCTACGAGAACAAAAATAAGATCATAATGAACTAGCTCTTATGTTTTCTAAATCGATGAACTTAACTAGGGGTAGCAATGATGATCCTCCTAATGAGAGTGAATCGCCATATGTTGAACCTGATGATACTCCTTATACGAAACTTGTTGGAGTCCCTTTAGTGTATTGTCTACCTTCCATTTATGATGAGAAATATTGGGATGCAGATCATTTGTTTTAGTTTGGCTTGCATGTGCAATACCCTTGTTTTTGTATATCTTTAGTGTGTTTGCTTTCACGTGATGTGATTTCTTGTGTTGTTATGATTGGTGTGTCTTTATGTTTGTTAGTTCTCTTTAGATGACCCTTTTTGTTCTCATTGGCACAAGGATAGAAAGAAAAAAATCATTCCCGACTTTCATCTATTTGCATCTTTATTCTTATTTATGTTGTAAACATTGTTTCCTAGTGTTTTCCTTTTGGGGATGATGCAAGGGGTTGATACATTTAGGTCTCTTCCATGTTGACCCAAAAGGATTTTTATGGTGTCTTCATTGTTTTTGATATGGTAAGTAGCATTTACAAGGTGTTGTACCCTTTACATGGAGAGCCTCAAGGGCCGTAAAATATTAAGTCCAAGAAACATTAAAAATAAATCCAAAAAACATACACAACGGGCCAACAACCGATAGACAAACACCACAACAATAGATTAACTAGCATTTTCCTAGTTATGAGGAAAGATATTAACAACATCATCCCCAACCCATTTTGGGTCTTCTTTAGCATTCTTCTTGTCCATTTCATCCTTCATCACATCATAGAGGGTGCTAGTAACATAGTGGACCAACTTGACAATGAAACGGGTCAAGCCATTAAATTTCTTGTCCATATTTCCCATTCTTTCCTGCAACACACAAAGCTCCTCCCCATAATTCATAGCCTTCTCAATATTTGTGTGCTCCACATCTAGAGGGTCTGAGGATTAGGAGGCCGAGTTCTCTTTAAATGCACTTTGCTAATATTTGGAATGGTGTGGGGCCCTCCAACATACTCCTCCTCATCCTTCCTAAACTCCTCCTCATCCCTGCAACCTTTGCAGTCAAACAACTCCTAATCCATATCCAAGTCATTAACCTGCACTTTCTTGTTATTTTTAGCTAGCCTACTAGACCTCTTGATGATGGAATTTTCACCACCATAGCAGCGACCACCATATCCTCCTAATGTTATTCATCCATTGTGTTCGTACTTCCACAACTATTTGGGAAATGATGTTGATTTAGAGCATAATCATATCATTTATTATTAATGGTGTATATTTACCCTAGATCCATGGATCCCTTATGTCTCTTGTTATGTGATTTTATTTTGGGGGCAACCCCTTGTCATGGGTTAGTTTTATTAGGAACATATCATTGGTATAGGGTTTTCCAATAAGCTCTCATGGCTTTTTCATGTTGCATATACTATTTTACTCTACCTCAAAATCAATTTCTCATAGTTGGTGTTAGTAATTACTTTAAGGTGGGGGCATGCATTCCATTATGTGCTTCAAATTTTTCACACATTAGACTTGCTGATGTATTTTTTTTGGCATATCGATCACTTTTTGTAGCAACTTATTAGAATTATTGGGATTATAATTCTTGGTATGGTTGACATGGTATCACACCTAGTGAATATTTGACTTCACTATCCCTTATGTGTTTGTCATTTTCTACCTTTGCAGAAACTCGCCTAGTGAATATCAAACTTCACTAGCTTGTGGTGCTTTCATTCATGGTTCACCTAGAAAATTTATGTCTTTGTTAGCTTGTGACAATTCATGAATTTCTTGCATGTGGATCCTACTAATATTTTTTTGTGGAGCTTCCTAGTCCATGATTTTTTTACCTTTAGCATGTTTGCATTGTGTTTACAATGTGTTTGCATTGTATTTTTATTTCATGTTTATATTTTGCATTATGTTATGTCATGTGTCATCATCGTGTATGCTTCATATTTTTCATGCAGCATTACACTTCACATGTGTGTTCCATTTTCCTTATATTTTTTCCATAGGATCTTGAATTTGGGGGACTAACATATCCCCTATATCCGATGTTATCACATCTCTTTGATGTTTGGATAATTGAACCCCTCTTGGATTTTCTATACTTTAGTGTGAGCTTGAGTATAAGTTCATACTCTCACTAAAATGGGGGATAAATTTAGTATTAAAAAATATCACCCTTGGAAATTTCACACTATATTTAGCTCCCCCTATGTGCTTGGACTTAATTATGAATTGAATTACCCATTTTATAAATTATTTAAAAATTCAAACAATGGAAATTAAAATAATTATTTGGTATTTTCACCTAATTTTTTAGGCCCCAAAAAGGATGGGTCTAGACTAGGGAACCCCACGCCCTTGTCCAACCATTTTTGGCTACATTTTGGATATGTCGTTGTCAATATTTTATTATTTGAATTTCCAATTTCATTTGTCAACTATCAATATTTTATTTTCAAGAAATTAGAAGAATTGCTTATAAATACTAGTCATTTTCATCATTTTAATCCTAGCATGTTAGAGAATGAAATTGAGATTATTATTGAGAAATCAAGAGAAGAATTATGAAGATTATTGTAGCATTTATTTTAGTTAAGCATCATGCCAATCATTTATCATGATTTTATGTAAGTTTGTTCATGTGTTGTGTTCATTTATTTTATGAGTACTAACACTTGCAAAACTTCAAATCAAGCAACAATTTCTCCTTGAAGGTGATGAGTACATGACTCAATCCATCAAGGAATATGGATTTGAGTGGTGACTTGCAACAATTTGTCAATTTATCACTTGTTTATCATTTAGCCTTTGCTTGACCAAGGCTAATCTCTCTTTCTACATCATCATAGCCATTGTGGAGGTAGAAATACCAAAATGGGGTTTGACTTAGGCAAGCCCCTATATGGCACAACCCTTCCCACTCTTTCATGTGTGTAAGATTTTAGATTCAAATAAAATTGGAGGAAGATTGAGGACTAATTGTTCATTCATATATTCAAGCCCTACAAGTTGTCAAGAAACGAAAAATTGTATTTTAACGATAACATATGAAGTTTTGATAGTGACCCCAAGAGAATAGGACCAGTAGACCAAGAGCTACAAGCTTGTTAAATCATATCCTAAAAAGTAGGAAGTCAATCTAGGGCACCCATGCCCCTCACTGGTCATTTCAACTTCAAATTTATATGTCAAGTTCCTTAGTGTTTGTCCTTCGTATTTTTGGAATTTGTTTCTTCCTTTCTATTTTGCATTTCTTAGCTATTTTTGTTGTATTTTCATAGTTAACCTATGAACAACATTGCATCATATAATTCAGTTAATTAAAAGTCAATTTATCATCAACACACACAAACAAAATAGGGATAAAAACCCTAATCCATCATTGCAGATCCTCTATTGAGGTTTGTAGACAAGTGGATATTGAGATCACTTTAAATCCCTTATGTCCCTGATTGGAAGAAGTGTTATTTAAGACCTAGATCCCTTTTTTCCAATCAAACATAATTTATTGTTACAAAATATATATTTTGATCCACATTGCTCCCAATTTAACTCAAATAAGACTCTCAGCATCCATAATACCTACAATGGTGTTGATGTGGTTGTGTCTACTCTACTTTAGCTATACATTGAGTGATAATAAAATGTTTCTTCAAAGCCGATGAATCTACGGTAGATTCAAAATAAAATATATATTAGAATATGATCTTCTTGTAATCCACATTTCTAGCCCAATTTCTATCCATGCATCAAATTTATTTAAAAGAATTAGTTACTAAATATAAAATCCCATAATTTTTTATGTCACTCACATATCACAAAATGAACAAAGACATCTATTGACAAGTGTTGCACTCAAATCAGTGAGCTTCCACAAAAGAATTTCTCCCGTAACACAAATTCTTAGTTATGTAGCACCCATAAGCTTTAAATTCTTAGTTATGTAGCACCCATAAACTTTAAATTCTTAGTTATGTAACACCCATAAGCTTTCAAGAATAACTTACAACATCTGTAGTTTCTCCAATTCTCCAATGTATTCAGGAATTTGTCCAGAGATATTATTGTTTCTTAAAAATCTGCCAAGAATAGTCAAGAGCGTTTTAGAATAAGTGAAATAAGAAAAATAAAATCAAACTCGGAAACAAATTCACATCAAGCATATTTTCGTACACATAAAAAACGCTTTATCTTCTCACTCACAATGTTTTGAGATTCTTCAGGTTTGGTAAGACTGGAAGGGACGTGCCACCATTCGGTAAATCACATATGATGCTGTTTAATCAGAACGAACACATGCCATCCAAGATGAATATGGTAAATACAGATGCACTAAAAAAAAAAAAAAAAAAAAACTCTTTAACATGAAATATCTCTGAAAAGCAACTAGCGAAATTAGGAAGACATAAAAAGAACTGTTTTCTCTTGTGATTCTTTTCTGAATTGAGTAGGCGAGATGAAGGCTGCTTGTACTTACAGGCTAGTCAATTTAGTCAAATTTGAAAGGGTTGAAGGAATTGGCCCTTCAAAAGAAGTGCCTTCCATTTTCCTGCAATTAGACACATTATACACATGGAAAGAGGAAAAAGAAACTCTTGTTTATAAAATTAAAACCAAATACAAGCAATAGTTCAAAAATCAGTATTCTCACAAGTCCTCAAGTTGGGTCCAGTTTCCAATTAGATCTGGAAGTTTTCCGGTGAAGTTGTTGCTGGATGCCCAACTGCACAAAAAAAACATTGTCTTTTGCAGACATGAGTGATGTTGTAAGTAGATTAGACAACAAAAAAATGTAGAGTATATAAAGTTAAGCAACTTACAATACTCTCAACTTCTTTAATTTGGAAAATGTTGTAGGTATTGTTCCACTGATTTGATTGCTTCGCATATAGCTGCCATGGAAAGGTAACTTATTATTTTATCATCTATGTAGCACTTAAAAATTGTTAACTCTTTTAAGTGATGAAAATTCAATGAAATAGATACCAAGGATACAATCATCAACAATCCACATTACTTTAGATTGCATCTGCTACAGCCATATATTTGCTAAGAATTTGTCTTCTGAGGCTCTGCTACAAACCATTACCACAAGACCGCAATGTCCATAGGAAAAATTGTAATTTCCACGCTTCAAAATTGTACACCGATTAAAATATTCAGAAATATTAAATTTAGCAAGTAGTTTGAAACGGGATGCAGTTATGAGCAGCCACTATATGAGAAGGAAGGCTTAATTTTAATCACCACTGATTGCTGGAGGTGCCAAAGGGGATTAAGAGTGCTAAATAAGGAAAAAAAATCAACTATAAAAACAAAAACAAAATGTTAATCATAACATAAGAAAATAAAAGGAAATTGCAAGGTAAAAAGGAATTGCAGAAAATTAAAGGCGGATCATAATTAATATTATTTAATGAAATCTTAATTAAAGATTAAAGGGTATGTGAAGAGTTGTGACTGTTAGAGAAGAAAGGTATTTAAGAGAGACCAAGTAAAGAGGGGAGCATTATTAAGAAACATTTTTATTATCTAATTTTTATTCTTTTTGGAACATGGAATTATGGTTCAATTAATCTAAGGACAAAACCTCTCTACGTCTAGAATTGGATGATGAAACCCTACAATTCCTTAGAGCAATTTCATATGAGATCAGAATTGTGCAAATTCAATTAATTATCAAAAATATCAAATTGTAATAAGTATAGTTTCCTATAAATATATCATTCCACAGAAAATAAAAACAAAACTTGATTAGATGTTATGAAATATTCTCTTCAAGATATTTAAAAAAAATAAAAATAAATATGATAGTACAATTATATTAGTGCAGGATCTTGTCAACCTTTCATAAATTCTTCCTATGCATGTTGAGTGACAAAATCAGCAAGTATCAACTAAGGGAACTTAGGAAAAATCAACATCGGTTGCCTAAGAACAAATAAATAGAAACTCTTTTGAAATTTGAAGCAAACGAAGAAGAAAACTTTGAAAGATCCTAAAGATAAGTTTGAAAGAATGCTTGACCTTATAATGGATATGGTGGGGAAAATGTTAAATATGATGCATAACAAAACAAAAAAAAAAAAACAAAAAACAAAAACAAAAACAAGCAAAATAGTGAAGAATATTCTTTTGAAACCAATAATGGTAATAATAATAAGAAAAAACATCATCTAAATAGAACCATGGATAGATTTATGGATAGACCTCTTTTTCATACTTCATTAAAAGGAAATAAGTTTTATAAGGGAAGCACAAAGCTCAATACAAGTTTATATTCACACCATGTATGCAAAATATAGAGCTCTCCCTCTAGAAATTTAAGAAGCAATGAGTCTTACTAGAATTACATAATTATGAAAAGAAACAATAATATACCAAGAGTTGAACCTTGATATCAACCAAGGAAATATGACCATCAACAAGTTTTAGGGAAGCTCACATTATCTACATTTCATGGTTCAAATATGTGTATTGCTTGTGCATGGGTACAAAAGATAGACATGTACCTATCATTGAACCTATTCTAGAGGTTGACAGTATCAAATTTGTCATCTTACACTTGGATAGAAATGTACATAGTTACCCAAGATCATAGTTTGATTGAAATGTACGATGGATTTTGTAAAAAGTTGATTGAAAGGTTTGATAGAAAAGATCTTGAAGTTCAATTTAAAGAGTTTCCCAATTAAAGAAAGAAAAGTCACTAGAGAAATATGTGGAGGGATTATAAAATTGATCAATGATGGTGCCTAATATTATTGAAAGAAGATTAATTTTTATTTTTATTTAAATTTTAACTAAACCTCTTAGGGTTTTGGTTAAGGTATTTTATCCATTGCCCCTTTAGAATTATAGTAAAAGAGCTTTGAATATTAGAAAATTTAGTGGCTTAGAGTAAGTTCTATCATAAAATCACTCCTATAGGGTAGAATAAGAAACTTTTACAAAAAGAGATTCCTCAAAAAAATACCACAAAAAATTAATTTAATGAAGTGACCAAAAAAGAGCTCCACTTGAACAAATTATGTTTTTCTTGTCAAAGAACAATGGGAAGTTGAACATCAATGTTTGGGAAAAGGTCAAATACATTACACAAGATTAATTCCTAATAAAGATTCAAACGAGGAAGAAGAAAAGCAATAAATTGAAAAATATGAACTTGAATCAAAGATAAAAGAGGAAGGTAAACATCTAAAGGGCACACTTGCAATATTGTCAAGTGAACCTAAATGTCATACTTTTAGAGTATGAGGAATTTTGCAATGATTCAATGGATGAAGGGTTGGTTGTTAAAAAAGGGTTGCCAACAAAAAATTTCAATGGATTTAATGTCATAGCAACTAATATTTTTATCATTCCATGTAGCAAGATAATTCAATGGCATAAGAGAAGCCTATGTGTCTTTAGGATTGCAATGGATACACTCATTTGGAGAGAGTTATCAAACTATGGAGCTAAGGTTCAAATCAAAAGGAAAATAAGTGTTACAAGGCTTGACAAATAGAGCTACTAGAGTTGCGTCAAGAAAATACAAATTTGTTTTAGAAGTGGACAAGTTGTGTGGGTAGCACAATATTTATTAAGATCTATAACTAGTGCAAGTAAGAGATCTTATCATATGGACATACAAATCTAGTCTTGAAAAATAATAAAATAGTCTTCAATGTCATTAATTGAATCATAAACAAAAGAAAAACTAGTAATTAGTACCTCTTATAGATATCTAAGAATATTTAAGGAATAAATCAAAATAAAAATTAAGGAAATTTTAGAGATGTTTCATATCCGACCAAGTTCTAGCTCTTTTGCATCTTTATTTGTCCTACCATAAAAGAAACATTGAACTATACAAATGTGTATAGATTTCAAATCTTTAGAAAAAAAAAGGTACCTAATTCTTAAAATAGATCAATTAATCAATTAATTGCACAGAGCAATGTACTTCTCAAAATTTGACTTGAGATCCAAGTATTAATAAATATGTAAGTAAGAGAAGAGGATGTGCATAAAATTACCTTTTCACGTCATTTTGGAAATTTTGAGTTTTCAGCTATGCCCTTTTGTTTAACTAACACTCCCACTACCTTCCAATCATGTATGAACCATATGTTCATAAATCTATCAAGTTTGTCTTAGAATTTTAAACTGTATATAGTTTGTGGAAAGTTTGTGGTCAAAATAAATCACAATAGTTTGATTTTTTTTCTTATCCCAAAAGATCTAAATAATAACAAAAAATGTGGTTAAACGAGCTTCAATCCTATGACTTTGACATTGAATATGTTAAAGTTAATAATAATGTAGTATTCAATGCTCTATCCAAGAAGACTTACTTATTTTCATTATCAGAGATTTCTCTTGATTGTAAGGATAACATAATAGTTTAATATGGGAAGGATGCTTTTTATATTAATATATTTGAAGGAAAGATATGAGATGATAGATATAAGGTGGTAGGTTATCTTATTTTATAAAAGATAGAATTTATCTTACCCCAAGATCAAAGGTAAGGGATAAAGTTTTGAAGGTTGTGTATCACAAAACATTAGTGAGTCATAAAGGTTACTTCAAGATCTATTGGAAAATTTAAGAGATATTTTTCAGGGAAGAGACTCAAGGAATACACTCTTAGGTACAATCAATAATACCTTAGGTACCTATATAAGATAAAATTTGCACCCTAGGTGCAATTCCCCTTTTTTCCTCTATACACTTTAGAAAACCAAAGTTAGAGGCTTAATTCCACTTAAGCCTTCTGATGGTAGTCCACTTGGCGCCTTTTTTGTGTGTTCGTGGGGGCGTTTCTATCGGGGATGCTCGCGTGGCAAACAGATGTCTGCGCTGTGTGCTTACGTCCCTGGTAGATTCATGCGACTGAGCCAACAGAGGCATTACGCTTCCCATTGGTAGTGAAGTTGTAACGCCTACTTTGTCCAACCGACCCGAATATGGCCGTTTTCTTTCTCATTCTTTCGTATTTAGTCTTGGAACTAGAATTTGGAGGTTGGAAAAAATCTTGGACAGACTTGGTTCTCATACTCTCACTTTCACAAGCTCATTTCCACTCACTTCCAAGCATTCTTACATTCCATTGTAGCAATATCACATTCCATCACATTGGTAGAGCAAGTTTGGGACCACGCCATTGTAGTAGAGGCTTGAGTTTCTCTCATTTCTCCCCCAAGCAGCCTTGAGTGCTCTTGGTGGAGGTGGTAAGCTTCCCTCTCCTCTCCTCTATCATTTGGTTGAGTAGCATATTACAATTTTTGTAGTTCTTGTGTTTTTGTTACTTCCTTATCTATTTTCCTTTGGCTATCCATGGAGGTGGGAACACCTAAATGAGGGTCTGACTAAGGCAGACCCCTATATAGCCACCCCCCAACATTCTCTCTCTTGATGTGTGTAGGTGGACGTACTTCGTGGAGCTAGTTGGAAAATTAGGTCTTCTACAAGATTGTCTTCATCACCTTAGCCTTGGTATATCTATTTTATCACCTTCGCTTGTACTTCTCATATTTTATATTGTTATTTTGTTCCCTTAGAAGTTGTTAAGCTAGGCTATTAGTCGTTTCAGCAAGTCCAACCTTGTCTCTGTTGTAATATGACCATACAAACTAGAACACATTTCTGAGATGCCAGTGTGCCGCACTGTCATCTGAAGTCCGCGCTAACATCCTTGGGCAGAGAGCTCCCTGAGGCATAGAGTTGGACCTAAAAACTGACTCGCCTAGCCCCACCTCGAAACTTAGGATTGTAAAGTGACTGTAGGATTCCATAATCCTCATCACTCTCACCCTCCTAACCCCAAAAAATACACTTAGTTGAGGTAAGTTAGGGCAGCCTCTCGCGTCTTGGCCCTCGTGACCTGGGGTCTTTCATGCGGTGGTCCCCCTCTCTTACATTTTTTAGTGAACCCGACATGAACCATTTTGGTTTCGTCCTTGCGATACTGACAGTCCCTTTCCTCGTACTCTAGGACTGTTGTAGGTGTGAGTTTTGTAAGGCTATCGCCTTGCGACCCGACTTGCGACCCTTAGGTGACGTAGTTGGTGTATGCAACCTAAAATGGTCACCTAGACTTTGGGCCCCATTTATTTAATTTGTCAACATCAACTTTCTGAATCAATGATTGTCGCATTTTCAAATCAAATTTCTTAATCAATTCATAACTATTTCAAATGTTTCAATTTTCCCTAAGGTTTGAATGCTTCATTAATTTTATTTAATCAAAAGAAATAAATCCCTTTTAATAAATAAAATAATGCTATTTAATTGAAGTTAATATTACTTAAATAAAATGATGCTATTTAATTAAATCTATTTTTAATTAAATAATTTTATTTTATTTTATTAATATTCATTTCTAAATTACATAATCTTATTTTATTTTATTAAAAGAGATATTATCATCTTAAATTAAATAAAATAAATGAAATATCCTCTCAAGAATATCATGTGATGAAAAAAGGGAAACAAATCAGTTAAAAGGGAAATAAACTAAAAAAAGAATTCCAATCAAGATTTGTTTCTATTTTTCTATTTATCCCACATTGCTTCTGAATTTGCCTTCAATTCTACTTTTGCCTATAAAATGAGCCCTCTCATTCTCATTTCAAGATCACGAATTTTTACATTAGACTTATGCTACAAATTTGAATTTTATCATTTGAGATTACATTAGTTTGATTATATAAGCATCTTATTTTTAGAGCATATAGTTTAATATTACATTTTAGCTTAATCTTCATAGTAGATTAATTTGCAAAATAATTCATTTATGGCATTGCATGTAGATTAAGTTTCATTTCAATAAATTAGTTTGGTTTATTACATTTTACAGCCATTTAGATTAGTTTTCATTGTTGCATTGCAAGAACAGGATTCATGGAGATTGGCATTCTTGATTCTCCTCTTTGAATCTCTCGTTCCGAGATTGTATTTGCAGGGGTAACAGGCTTAATCTGAGGGCCACAATATCAATCCTGCTCTTCTCGGATAGAGAGCTGTGAATTGATTTGCAAGGACTCATTATTGAGTATCCTTGCATGCAAGGATTCACAGAAGTATAACATATTTTCAGTTATACATTTTGGCGCCCACCATGAAAAATATTCAGAGCATTGGAAAAGATTGAGGTTTGATGAAAGTCATTTTTTTCATTGAGCCGTTTTTAGTTTTGCTTCATAAATCCAGCTTCCACTCAGTCGCAGGAAAAACGATTTCTGGGTTTTGTAGCCAGGGTCGAAATCTGATCTGGGTATTTTTCAGTTTTTTGATTTCTTTCACATATCTGAAGAAAATAGCTGCACAAAAACTGTCGCGCGTCATTTTTTTCACCTGGCTAAAGATTTAAAAAAATATATTTTTTCATCTTCTACTTGCTGGATCAAAAAACGATTTCTGGGTTTTATTTTTTGCTTCAAAAAATTTCTGGGTTTCTGTTTTTGTCTACTCATTATAAACAAATTTTTCAGAAATCAAATTTGAAGATTTTTATGCATGTTTTTAATTTAGTTTTTAATTTTTAGTTTTTAATTTAGTTTAGTTTTTAATTCTAATTTAGTTTTTAATCTTAATTTAGTTTAGTTTTTAGTTAGTTTGGTTTAGTCTTTAATTTAGATTTTTAATTTAGATTTTTTTAAGTTTCTAAAATTCAAATTAGATTTTTTTAAACTTTGTTAATTTAAAGTAGATTCTTTAACTTTGTTAATTTAAATTAGATTTTTTTACTTTAGATTTTTTAACTTTATTAATTTAAATTAGAATTATTAATTTAGATTAGATTTTTTTAATTTAGATTAGATTTTTTTAATTTTATTAATTTAGATTAGTTTTGTTTTAAATTTTTAGTTTAGTATTAGATTAATTTAGTTTAATTTTAGTTTTGTTAACTAATTCCTTTTAGATTAAATTTTGACTAGATTAAATTAGATTTTTTTAATTCTGGTTCTTCTAAATTCTTTTTTCACAGCATAACAGTTTCTGCAGGACGCCAGTCAGAGAACTTGAAACACACTAATGGTTTGATTGCAGGACGCGTGACAAAGACTTGAAAATAAACACTTACGCTTGTCAAAGATCTTATTTAAAAAAATATTGTGTTTGTTTTCCTGCTTTTCAATTCACATAGTCTAATTAGGGCTTCGTTAAAATTCTTAGGAGTTTCAATAGTGAGTAGGGAATTTGGCTCTTTGTTACATGGAGGTGATGACCATGGACAAATCCAGGCTCCTTATGATCTTACTAATATGACGAACTCTTAGGGAGCGGAGCAAGGTAGTGAATCTTTAGCACTTTCACTCGTCAGGGGATTATGCTCTTCTCTCATTGAGAGAATCAGAAACCCAAAAGCGTGTGGATTTGGTGAAGTGAAACTAGCTCGGTGATTAAGGTTGTTTAGCGTATTTGGGTAAAGAGACGGGCTAGAGAAGTATGCTCTTCTTTTGGGAGAATCAGAAAATCAGAAACCCGAATCCGAGCCATGTCCAGTGTCACCTTTAGAGGGCCTAGAAGTTGAACCTCCGGGAACGACCCAAGTGAGTACACACCTATCGCCGGTGATTCCACCTCACTATAATAAAGAACGTCTTGTTGAGTCTAAAGACTCTAAGACCATAGTAACTTCTTTTCCATGACTTGGACGATCATCATGGAAAAGCTCTGTTTATTGCACTGAGCGGCGCCGCTCCGAGCCCTGCTTGCGGGGGTGTGTGATTTTCAGGTGTTGGTGTGGCTGCGAGGCCCAAGCTCTGTATCAGAGGCACCGAAGGTTATTGTGAACGGAAGCCAAGTAAAAACCTCTTAGTTAGTTGCCTACCCGGTTCACCTCCGAAAGGAGTCATAATCTTTGCAAGGAGGGGGAAGAATCTCTCCGTATGTTGATCATACACAGATTCCCATCATAGGCATACACCTAGACGTTTGGAGGCGGTTGCGACACTGGCCCCTACTACAAGGGTAACCTTTGAACGTACACTATTGAGTCCTTGGAAACACCAAAAACATGGGCGCCCTCTAGGGGGTGACACGGTTGTGTGAGGTGCACGTATGCGCATAAGCAATGGGGCAAAGGTTTTGACTTCTCACCATTTTCTTTGGTAGGGATAGCTATGTGTTTGTTTTTGAGTCTTAAACATTGTCCAAACATCTTTAAACAAGACTCCCCCGATACTATCAAGTTGCTTTGTCCTTGATAGATCTGTTATCGACTACTTTTTGTATCACAACTTGTCTGATTGAAACCTATGTGCTTGATCAAAATTTGTGGATATACTTGCTTAATCTTTGCAAACAAACAACAAACTGAAATACTGAATTCTTCGATTAGGTGACTTGTCCCAGTTTTAGAGACCTGTTCTGTATTTAGGGTTTATGTGTCCTTGACCTTTTGAATTAGTGATCCTTGATCTCATAAGCGATTTTGCTTGAGATTGGCAAATTAGGAATTGTTCCTGTCAAATAGATAAATTTTTAGACTCTTTGATAACACACTGGAGAGTGCTAGTAGTCTCCTTGTCCACCCATTTTCATACAATTCAAACTCAGTACACTTTGTGTAGGGTATGTCTTGGGATCATGGTATGCGAAAAAGTGCAATATTTGTAGAGGGTATGTGGTGAATTTTTCTTAAAATTAATGAAGCGAAAGGGTTTTAGAGGAAGTTCCCGGCTTTCCAAAATATAAATTATGATTTAATTTGAATTTAACAAATAATTATTCATTTTCTATTAGAATTACGTTAAAGTCTGATGCGATAGGCTGATTGAAAAACATCTATAACTTTCAAATGGTATCATATTTTTGAATCCAAAACATCGTCACATTCTATACTTTACATACTATAGGATTAAAAAATAAAAATTAAATTCCTTGAATTTTTGACCAAGAAGTTAAAGGTGAATTGGAGACAGGGCGAGTTTATATTTTTTCTAAAATTTGTAATAAAATTCGTAACTAATTGTTACTTGGAAAAAAATTACAAAAAATATATGCATCACATCAGGACAAGGTCTTCTATATATATAAAATCTTACAAAAATTTATGAAATTTTATTATGGTTAGGGAATTAGTGGAACAGCCACCTACTTCTTATTTTATTGTTATACATTTGAAATTTCAAATTTTCACCAAATAGATTTTATTTATTTTTGCAAATAAAGCCTGAGTATTTTAGAAACTAAATTCAATTTTCTACAAATTCTATTCTTACATATTTTTCAAATAATATAGATAACTTATTCAAATATTTCGTCAAGTTGCCTAACAATGATTTTTCTGAATTTTTTGCCACTTAAGATTTTGTTTGGCATACCATGATCACACGCACATGCCAGTAAGCCATCCTCCTGATCCATATGTGCTAGGGTGTTCACCCAAGAATTGAGCACCTTTGTGGCAGTGTTGGTTTGCACCTATTTGCAACAGTTCTATTTCACCATCTCTCTCGGACAAGAGAAAACTTTTACTATCCTAGTCTGGTATTGATGTTTCTTAGAATTGTCTATTTACCTGAACTCTCCCTTTCATGTCAGTCACAACAAGATATCAAGTGAGCCAAGGAAAGCGACCTGAGATAGTCTTTAACCAACTACCCCGATTGAGGACTTGTCAAAGAAAGGAAAATGAACCAATATTTGACCAGTCACCTAGGAGTCAGTCTGAAACCTATTTTGACCCAAAGAACCATTTTAGTGACTTGAGTACCCCCTTAGCACCTTCCCACTTAGGTATGGATATGAGTTATACTGTCACTCTGTGGGAGAGGGAAGCCATGGATCAAAATCTTGATGATATCTATGAACAACACAGAAACAACATGATATTTGGAAATTCTTCTCATGATGATCAACCTGGTTCACCCCTCATTAATACAAGATATTTGGATGCCCATCAACGGGATGAAAGGTATAAGAGACGAGCTCACCAAGAAGGCCAAGACAATGAACCTCGCGATGCTCATGTCAATACAACGTATACCAATGACTTGTTCAAGCAGTCTAGACCAAGCTCACCACTTCAACATACCTCAAGGTTCACAAGTGATAGGCTTAGAAGAATTGAACGCGAAAAGAAAGCCTTTCTAGATGAACAAGCTGCAAAGCAAGAAAAGTTTAGACAACTTGAGGAAGAGAGCCAAGCTTTATTGGAAGTACAAAGGAAACTCGCTCAAGAGGAGCAAGATAGGAAGTTAGCCCACCAATTAAACAAACAATACAATACAAGGGGTGCTAATAGTGGACATAATTCTCCTCCCTCCACCCCTTCCAAAACACCAAGAAGTAGAAGGCAGTCAAGCACCCCTTCTAGATCTCCTAGTCCTAGAGGAAGAAGGGCCTCTCAGTATGCTCACTATAGGAGGCAAACTCCTCCCAGAAATTCAAGACCACACTCCCAACATGTACATCCTGGTTCCCAACATGGAGGTGGTAGCTCACATTATGATTTTGATACTCAAGACTTCATGCGAATACAACAAGAGCCTATCTTCCAACGGTATGTGGAGAGGTATTTGGAACAAAACAAAGATAAGTTCTTGGAAAGTCTAATCAACAAGGGTGCCAGAGTCCCTTATAATTTTGATGTGGACAACAAAATACAAAAGCAAAATCCCTCTCAAGAGGAAGAAATCTGCCAAATGAAGCAAATGATGGAAAAAATGATGCAACCTAAGAGCTCATTCTCACTAGACTCAATTTGTCCTAATCCATTTGACAAGAGTGTGAGTATGAAAGATTTTCCAAAGAGGGTGGAATTCCCACAATACGATAAATATGATGGCAGTGGTGATCCACACGACCATGTGCGTCAGTTCTATACTATGAGCTTTGAATTCCATCGGGATGACTCCTATTTGATGAGGTTGTTCCCTAGGAGTCTTAAAGGACAAGCAATGGAATGGTTTACCAATATCACTCCTCCTGTCAAGACTTTTAGAGAACTTGTTCATAGATTCGTTCAACACTTCGCATATAATCTATCAAGACCTGTTACTATGTTGGACCTATGCAACTTGAAACAAAATCAGGGGGAACCCTTTGTTACCTTCTTGCAAAGGTGGAGGAGACAATGCTCTAGGTATCCTAGGACGATCCATGAGGATGAAAAGATTGGCATACTTGTCAGTAATTTGGTGCCTGAAATGAGACATGAGATCAAAAAGATAGTCTTCACTTCCTTTGATACCATGATTGAAACTGCATGGCGCATTGAGGATGTTCTAAAAGAACAAGGCATTTTGACCAGACATAACAATAATACCAACAATGGTCAACACAACAATAAAGATAAAGGGAAGAACAACAATTGGAACAAAAACAAACAAGTTGTCAATGATGGAGTTGTGGATTCTTCCCAATCAAGAGATCAAAGTGTTCTTAATTTGACTAAGGTTGTGCAAGCAATGAAGCTTAATGCACCTCCACAACAAGAAAGTAAACCAAGATATGAGGAGAGGCCCAAAAACCAGAAGCGGCAATTTACCAAATTGGGTTACTCATATGAGGATATTCTCAAAACTCTCATTGCTAACAACTTGGCACATCCCTCGGGATCCTGCAAAATTTCACATTCAAATCCTAAGCCATTGAATTTGGGATGACAAGGCGATACTGTAAAATTTCATAATAGCCCTGACCCATCTTGTTGAAAAAATATTTGGAAATTAAAACATATAGGTCCAAGATTTTTTATAGAAAGTGAAGAAAGCTTCAAGTTGATGGCCTAAATACCAATCGCGATCATAAGGTTTAAAGGAACCTTTTCCCTAATTATGACAAGGAAACCTCCTAAATCCGCGAGGAATGTGGTGCAATCAACTACACCCTATCACGATTAGTGGAAAATGTGATAAACATGCTTGAAGTTGTGGAGGCCAAGTGTTAACGATAAGGAGTAAGGACCCGCATGGTTATGACTTTCCCCCTATTTTTGACAACCAACTTGTTGTGGTGCTGAGAGGTCCTCATTCTAGGTTATCTTCCCAAGCCCTTAATGTTGTTACCAGGAGTCAAGCCCCTATTATTCTCAGAGGGCCTAGTTCAGGTCCATCCAACAAATCCAAGCAAGTGGCATCCAAAAATGTCACTATAAAGTCTGCCACTACTCTCAAACCAAACTACAATCTTGTAGATCAGTTACAGAAAACTCCAGCACAAATCTCAATCTTAGAGCTTCTAGAGTTGTCCCCTAGACATAAGCAGATCCTTGAGGACGCTTTGCGCACAACAAATGTCCCCAACAACATTGATATAGACCAATTCCAAGGCATGGTGAATCACATTACTAGCCCACATTACCTTTCTTTCTCTGAAGATGATGACAAATCCCTAAGCCATCCACACAATCTTGCCCTTCACATTGAAGTCATGATTCATAAAACCCGTGTCAGGCGCGTGTTGATTGATGGGGGTGCTGGGTTAAATATATGTACTTTGAATTTGTTAAAAACTTTGGGCTATTCAGAGCAAGTGATCGACACTAGAAAGAAGATCACCATAAAGGCCTATGATGAGGCAGAACGAAGTTCTAAGGGATTAGCTGTCCTTCCTGTCAGGATTGGCCCAGTTGAAAAATATATCTTGTTTCAAATTGTTGATACTGGACCTGCATACAACATTTTACTGGGTAGACCATGGATTCATGATATGCAGGCAGTGCCGTCTACCTACCACCAGTGTGTTAAGTTCCCCTACAATGGAGCAGAAATTTGCATACCAAGGGATAACACCTTATCAATTAACTCAATCTCAACTAATGTTCATGTCCCTCTTAACCGAGCAGCAGAGGATTATGAAACAACTTTAGCAGACTGTCAAAACAAATTTAAGTCAGTAGACCTTGGCATGGGGGTATCAACTTGACTCTTTTACAAAGATGCCTGTTTCCCCTAGGACATATGGAAAGCCTTCATAGGAGATGAAACCATCAT
>VDFB02086081.1:67228275-67287686 GCA_007258455.2 Sequoia sempervirens | reverse complement strand
AATCAACTTCCACTTTCGGTTAGGAAAAGCGATTCTGGGTTTGTAGCGAGGGTAGAATCCATCTTGGGTATCTTTCGGTTTTGGTTTTTTTCACGGATCTGAAGAAAATAGCTGCAGAAACTGTCGCGCATCATTTTTTTCACCTGGCTAAAGGTTTAAAAAAATTATTTTTTCATCTTCTACTTGCTGGATCAAAAAACAATTTCTGGGTTTTATTTTTTGCTTCAAAAAATTTCTGAGTTTCTGTTTTTGTCTACTCATTATAAACATATTTTTCAGAAATCAAATTTGAAGATTTTTATGCATGTTTTTAATTTAGTTTTTAATTTTTAGTTTTTAATTTAGTTTAGTTTTTAATTCTAATTTAGTTTTTAATCTTAATTTAGTTTAGTTTTTAGTTAGTTTGGTTTAGTTTTTAATTTAGATTTTTAAATTATATATTTTTTTAGTTTCTAAAATTCAAATTAGATTTTTTAAACTTTGTTAATTTAAAGTAGATTCTTTAACTTTGTTAATTTAAATTAGATTTTTTTACTTTAGATTTTTTAACTTTATTAATTTAAATTAGAATTATTAATTTAGATTAGATTTTTTTTAATTTTATTAATTTAGATTAGTTTGTTTTAAATTTTTAGTTTAGTATTAGATTAATTTAGTTTAATTTTAGTTTTGTTAACTAATTCTTCTTAGATTTAATTTTGACTAGATTAAATTAGACTTTTTAATTCTGGTTCTTCTCAATTCTTTTTTCACAGCATAACAGTTTCTGCAGGACGCCAGTCAGAGAACTTGAAACACACTAACGGTTTGATTGCAGGACGCATGACAAAGACTTGAAAACAAACACTTACGCTTGTCAAAGATTTTATTTAAAAAAAAAAAAAATTGTGTTTGTTTTCTTGTTTTTCAATTCACATAGTCTAATTAGGGCTTCGTTAAAATTCTTAGGAGTTTCGATAGTGAGTAGGGAATTTGGCTCTTTGTTACATGGAGGTGATGACCATGGACAAATCCAGGCTCCTTATGATCTTACTAATATAGCCAACTCTTAGGGGGTGGAACAGGTAGTGAATCTTTAGCACTTTCACTTGTCAAGGGATTATGCTCTTCTCTTATTGAGAGAATCAGAAACCCAAAAGCGTGTGGATTTGGTGAAGTGAAACTAGCTCGATGATTAAGGTTGTTTAGCGTGTTTGGGTAAAGAGACGGGCTAGAGAAGTATGCTCTTCTCCTTTTGGGAGAATTAGAAAATCAGAAACCCGAATCCGAGCCATGTCCAGTGTCACCTTTAGAGGGCCTGCCGGAAGTTGAACCTCCGGGAATGACCCAAGTGAGTACACACCTATCGCCGGTGATTCCACCTCACTATAATAAAGAACGTCTTGTTGAGTCTAAAGAATCCAAGACCATAGTAACTTCTTTTCCATGACTTGGACGATCATCATGGAAAAGCTTTGTTTATTGCACTGAGCGGCGCCGCTCCGAGCCCTGCTTGCGGGGGTGTGTGATTTTTAGGTGTTGGTGTGGCTGCGAGGCCCAAGCTCTGTATCAGAGGCACCGAAGGTTATTGTGAACGGAAGCCAGTAAAAACCTCTTGGTTGGTTGCCTGCAGGTTCACCTCAGAAAGAGTCATAATCTTTAGCATAGGAGGGAAGAATCTCTGTATGTTGATCATACACAGATTCCCATCATATGCATACACCTGGACGTTTGGAGGTGGTTGCGACACTGGCCCCTGCTACAAGGGTAACCTTTGAACGTACATTGTTGAGTCCTTGGAAACACCAAAAACATGGGCGCCCTCTAAGGGGTGACACGGCTGTGTGAGGTGCACGTATGCGCATAAGCAATGGGGCAAAGGTTTTGGCTTCTCACCGTTTTCTTTGGTAGGGATAGCTATGTGTTTTTTTTTGAGTCTTAAACATTGTCCAAACATCTTCAAACAAGACTCCCCCGATACTATCAAGTTGCTTTGTCCCTGATAGATCTGTTATTGACTACTTTTTGTATCACAACTTGTCTGATTGAAACCTATGTGCTTGATCAAAATCTGTGGATATACTTGCTTAATCTTTGCAAACAAACAACAAACTGAAATACTGAGTTCTTAGATTAGGTGACTTGTCCCAGTTTTAGAGACCTGTTCTGTATTTAGGGTTTATGTGTCCTTGACCTTTTGAATTAGTGATCCTTGATCTCATAAGCGATTTTGCTTGAGATTGGCAAATTAGGAATTGTTCCTGTCAAATAGATAAATTTTTAGACTCTTTGATAACACACTTGGAGAGTGCTAGTAGTCTCCTTGTCCACCCATTTTCATACAATTCAAACTCATTACACTTTGTGTAAGTCATCCTCCTGATCCATATGTGCTAGGGTGTTCACCCAAGAATTGAGCACCTCTGTGGCAGTGTTGGTTTGCACCTATTTGCAATAGTTCTATTTCACCATCTCTCTCGGACAAGAGAAAACTTTTACTATCCTAGTCTGGTATTGACGTTTCTTAGAATTGTCTGTTTACTTGAACTCTCCCTTTCATGTCAGTCACAACAAGATATCAAGTGAGCCAAGGAAAGCGACCTCAGATAGTCTTTAACCAACTACCCCCAGTTCAGACTCGTCAAAAGAGAAAGGAAAAGGAACCAATATTTGACCAGTCACCTAGGAGTCAATCTGAAACCTATTTTGACCCAAAGAGCCATTTTAGTGACTTGAGTACCCCCTCAGCACCTTCCCACTCAGGTATGGATATGAGTTATACTGTCACTCGGCGGGAGAGGGAAGCCATGGATCAAAATCTTGATGATATCTATGAACAACACAGAAACAACATGATATTTGGAAATTCTTCTCATGATGATCAACCTGGTTCACCCCTCATTAATACAAGATATTTGGATGCCCATCAATGGGATGAAAGGTATAAGAGACGAGCTCAACAAGAAAAATGGTCACAATATGAAGACCAAGACAATGAACCTCATGATGCTCATGTCAATACAACGTATACCAATGACTTGTTCAAACAATCTAGACCAAGCTCACCACTTCAACATACCTCAAGGTTCACAAGTGATAGGCTTAGAAGAATTGAACACGAAAAGAAAGCCTTTCTAGATGAACAAGCTGGAAAGCAAGAAAAGTTTAGACAACTTGAGGAAGAGAGCCAAGCTTTATTGGAAGTACAAAGGAAACTCGCTCAAGAGGAGATAGAGTTAATACAATTAAAACAGAACCAGTGGCAATTAGGGTTTGGACATATACTCAGGCTGGGAGCACTGGAAGTAGAAGCTGATTAAGCACCCTTCACAGTCTCCCACAGTTAAACAGAGGAAGAAGGGCCTCTCAGTATGCTCACTATAGGAGGAAAAATCCTCCCAGAAATTCAAGACCACACTCCCAACATGTACATCCTGGTTCCCAACATGGAGGTGGTAGCTCACATTATGATTTTGATACTCAAGACTTCATGCGAATACAACAAGAGCCTATCTTCCAACAGTATGTGGAGAGGTATTTGGAACAAAACAAAGATAAGTTCTTGGAAAGTCTAATCAACAAAGGTGCCAGAGTCCCTTATAATTTTGATGTGGACAACAAAATACAAAAAGCAAAATCCCTCTCCAAGAAGAAATCCGTAAATGAAGCAAATGATGGAGAAAATAGTGCAACCTAAGAGCTCATTCTCACTAGGCTCAATTTGTCCTAATCCATTCGACAAAATTGAGTATGAAAGATTTTCCAAAGGGTGGAATTCCCCAATCTACGATAAATATGAGCCGGTGATCCACACGACCATGTGCGTCAATTCTATACTATGAGCTTTGAATTCCATCAGGATGACTCCTATTTGATGAGGTTGTTCCCTAGGAGTCTTAAAGGACAAACAATGGAATGGTTTACCAATATCACTCCTCCTGTCAAGACTTTTAGAGAACTTGTTCATAGATTCGTTCAACACTTCACATATAATCTGTCAAGACCTGTTACTATGTTGGACCTATGCAACTTGAAACAAAATTAGGGGGAACCCTTTGTTACCTTCTTGCAAAGGTGGAGGAGACAATGCTCTCGGTATCCTAGGATGATCCATGAGGATGAAAAGATTGACATACTTGTTAGTAATTTGGTGCCTGAAATGAGACATGAGATCAAAAAGATAGTCTTCACTTCCTTTGATACCATGATTGAAACTACATGCCGCATTGAGGATGTTCTAAAAGAACAAGGTATTTTGACCAGACATAACAATAATACCAACAATGGTCAACACAACAATAAAGATAAAGGGAAGAACAACAATTGGAACAAAAACAAACAAGTTGTCAATGATGGAGTTGTGGATTCTTCCCAATCAAGAGATCAAAGTGTTCTTAATTTGACTAAGGTTGTGCAAGCAATGAAGCTTAATGCACCTCCACAACAAGAAAGTAAACCAAGATATCGGGAGAGGCCCAAAAACCAGAAGTGGCAATTTACCAAATTGGGTGACTCATATGAGGATATTCTCAAAACTCTCATTTCTAACAACTTGGCACATCTTCAAGATCCTGCAAAATTTCACATTCCAGATCCTAAGCCACATTGGTGGGATGACAAGGCATTCTGTAAATTTCATAATGGCCCTGGCCATACTGTTGAAAACTGTTGGAGATTAAAACATATCGTCCAAGATTTTATAGAAAGTGGAAAGCTTCAAGTTGATGGCCTAAATACCAATGCTGATCATAAGGCTTTTAAGGAACCTTTTCCTAATTATGACAAGGGGGAAACCTCTAAATCACAGAATGACAAAGCTGCAATCAACTACACCTATACAGCGGCAGAAAATGTGATAAACATGCTTGAAGTTGTGGAGCCAAGTGTTAATATGATAAGGAGTAAGGACCCACATGGTTATGACTCTCCCCTATTTTTGACAACCAACCTGTTGTTGTGCTGAGAGGTCCTCATTCTAGGTTATCTTCCCAAGCCCTTAATGCTGTTACCAGGAGTCAAGCCCCTATTATTCTCAGAGGGCCTAGTTCAGGTCCATCCAACAAATCTAAGCAAGTGGCATCCAAGAATGTCACTATAAAGTCCACCACTGCTCTCAAACCAAACTACAATCTTGTAGATCAGTTACAGAAAACTCCAGCACATATCTCAATCTTAGAGCTTCTAGAGTTGTCCCATAGGCATAAGCAGATCCTTGAGGACGCTTTGCGCACATCAAATGTCCCCAACAACATTGATATAGACCAATTCCAAGGCATGGTGAATCACATTACTAGCCCACATTACCTTTCTTTCTCTGAAGATGATGACAAATCCCTAAGCCATCCACACAATCTTGCCCTTCACATTGAAGTCATGATTCATAAAACCCGTGTCAGGCGCGTGTTGATTGATGGAGGTGCTGGGTTAAATATCTGTACTTTGAATTTGTTAAAAACTTTGAGATTATATTGAGCAAGTGATAGACACTAGAAGATCACCATAAAGGCCTATGATGGTGAGCGAAGTTCTGGGGTTGGGTGTCCTTCTGTCGAGTTGGCCAGTTGAAAAGATATCTTGTTTCAAATTGTTGATCATAGGACCTTGCATACAACATTTTCTTGGGTAGACCATGGATTCATGATATGCGGTGATGTCATCTACCTACCACGGTGTTAAGTTCCCCTACAATGGAGCGAGAATTTGCATACCAGGGGATAACACCTTATCAATTAACTCAATCTCAGCTAATGTTCATGTCCCTCTTAACCGAGCAGCAGAGGATTATGAAGCAACTTTAGCAGACTGTCAAAACAAATTTAAGTCAGTAGACCTTGGCATGGGGGGGTATCAACTTGACTCTTTTGCAAAGATGCCTGTTTCCCCTAGGACATATGGAAAGCCTTCACAGGAGATGAAACCATCATCTTCAGCAATGACAATATTTGACAAGTTTGTTGAATCCTCGGTACCAATACAAGATGAAAAAGAGGAAGTAGGCTGTTGAGATTGGATATACAAAGGGAGAAATACCGACACAATAAATTTCTCCCCCTCTCCTATAAGTCCCTGGGAGAGGATGTATCCAAGAAGATGGGTTATCAGGGATGGCCCTCTTAGTCCTGAGGTTAGATACTGAGGCGAACCACTCAATCATGACACGCGTAAGTCTAAAGAAGCAGGTTGGCCTAGGCTTTATGAACAACAATAAATTACCCTTGTCCCCATTTAGGTAGGCGGATAGTAAAAGTGTACGAATATGTACTAGATTTGACCAATCAACAAGACATAACAGATGATTGGGTACCTTCAACAAATCTCCTTTGGGAAGATTCAAGAGATTTAATAATTGATAGTCCTCCTATCTCATTTGCAATAGATAGTGACTATATGAATGCAAGATTTACTATGGATAGTGTCTCCATCCTAGCTACAACGGATGGTGATAATTCAGATAATTTTATGATTGAGCAAATTGCTAGAAGAGAGGAGCCTCTTCCAAATCTTGAGGCTTCTACATCACGAGGCTCCAACAATAATTCAGAAATAGACTCTCATGAGTTTGAATGGGATTCACTCTCAGATGCAATAGTTGACTTGGATATGGATGTTGTCCAGCCTCAGTTCTCAACTTGTAGTGTAGCGGCGAGTCATGTGTTGAATTAGAAGATTGGAACCCACGTAGCCATTAGTAGAGCGATTGTAGCTTGCTAGGATAAATTCTAATTTAGACACTTTAGAGGGAAACTTGACAGATTCCAATTCTACAGTCACCAGAGATGACACCACCTATATCCTTAATCTTGAACCGGTCATCAACCTACCCCTTGTTCACCCCAACCTTATTGATTGGTCTCAACGATACCAGGAGCCTCAACTCTTGACATTTCACAATGACTATGAGATCACCTGTTATCTAAATGCCATTGAACTGTAGTCTCTTCCGCGATGAATGGGCTACGGTATGGCGAATCGACATCAAGTGCCCGTTAAGCGAAGATACAAAGTTACGATAGAAAACCTCTGTATATTGGCGATTATTGAGGAACCAAGAAATAAAAATAAAGAAAATTGTCAGGTGAAAACCTCCCGAGGCACCTCACAGGATGAGGTACTTGATAGTCTCTAAGCTATTTCCGGAATGAGATCATGGTATTGGATTTGAACCTCTGAGAAGAGCTGTTAATTTGAGCACGAGAGGAAGTTCCAAAAATTGTACACCAGCTAAATCTTTATCACTGAAGAAAGAAAGCCTATACGAGTTAAGTCCAAAGAAGGAAATTAACTGCATGGACATACTAGGACAATACTTGAGGGTTGGACACTAATCTCATTATGCATCATTTATCCATAGCTCGGTGTGAAACCGGTCAAATAGAAGTTGAGAAAAAATGCACCCTCATATAGCTCTTTTAGTGAAGGCATTTGAGATTAGAAAAGCTCCTTAGTCTGAGGATTCATTAGAGCCATAGACTATGCTGACTGGATTTCCAACATTGTACCTATTTCTAAACTTGATAAAACCATTCGAATCTGCACAGACTTTAGAGATCTTAACAGAGCATGCCCAAAGGATGATTTTCCACTTCCTAACATAGACATGATAGTGGACATGACAGCAGGATATGAGATCTATTCTTTGATGGATGGTTTTTCTGGGTATAATCAGATCAAGATAGCTCCTGAGGATCAAGAAAAGATTGCATTCACATGTGCCTAGGGTACTTATTGTTGGAATGTCATGCCCTTTGGATTGAAAAATGCAGGAGCTACTTACCAAAGAGCTATGACAACCATCTTCCATGACATGATGCATAAGAATATGGAAGATTATGTGGATGACACCCTGGCTAAGTCTAAGAGAAGAGGAACACATTTGGATGATTTAGAAGTGATTCTAGATCGTATGGAACAATTTCAACTAAGATTAAACCCAAAAAAGTGTGCATTTGGTGTTACTTCTGGCAAATTATTAGGATTCATCATTTCAGCTAAAGGAATAGAAGTGGACCCTGAAAAGGTTCAAGCCATTATAAACATTCCACCTCCCAAAAATGTCAGCCAAATGAGGAGTCTTCAAGGGCGCCTTCAATCCATAAGGAGGTTTATTTCACAATTGGCAGATAGAGCACAACCTTTCAACAAAAATTTGGATAAAGGTGTTCAATGTGTCTGGAATGAGGATTGCCAAAAGAGCATGGATCAAATTAAAGAATACTTGGAAAATCCTCCCATTTTAATGCCTCCCATTCTAGGAAAACCTCTCATTTTATATGTCTCAGCTACTAAATATTCACTGGGGGCATTGTTGGCTCAATTGGATGAACAAGGGAAAGAAAGGGCCATATATTATATTAGTCGCACTCTTGTTTCTTATGAGGTTAATTATACTAGTATTGAAAAAGCTTTCCTTGTAGTAGTGTTTGCTTCTCAAAAATTGTGACACTATATGCTCGCGCACACTATACACCTCATATCAAAAATTGATCCTCTCAAATACTTGCTCGGTAAAGCTGCTCTCATGGGTAGACTTGCTAAATGGATTATGATTCTTTCTGAATTTGACATAGAGTATATTGAGCGCAAAGCAATCAAAGGCCAAGCTATTGCAGATCAACTGGCTAATTTCCCTATTTAAGATAATATGCCCATTCAAGTCAACTTTCCAGATGAGCATCTTATGTACATGACTGAAAGATCCTGGAAACTATTCTTTGATGGTTCCTGCATGCAAAATGGTTCTGGAGCTGGTGTGTTGTTTGTTTCTCCTCATGGGTATACTATTCTTAAATCTTACAAGTTACTCTTTCCATGCACAAACAACATAGCTGAGTATGAGGCTTTGACAAATGGACTAAAAATGGCCATAAGAGTGGAATGTATCCATGAGGAACTACATATCTATGGGGATTCTCAGCGATCATCAACCAAGTCAATGAACAATACCAAACAAAGATTACAAGTTGGTACTAACACAAAAATGGTTGATTCATTAAAGGCGGTATTTTGCTTTTGTCACCTTTAAATAAAATCCTAGAGTGAGAACAAAGCTGACTGATACTATAGCCACCCTTGCTTCCTTACGGTTAGAGGAACATGAGTCCAGATATGAATTCCTGGTGGAAGAGCTATGATATCCCATATTTGACTCACCTGAAAGCCATGTCATTTGTACCCTTGTCAATCATGAATCCTCCCGCTATGGTGCTATTTACTCATATCTTCATGATGGCATCATCCCCGATACATTTAACTGATCTGAAAGAAGAAACCTTATCCGCAATGCCTCTTGCCATTCCCTCATCTCTGGTGATTTGTATAGGAGGGGTCTAGATGGAACACATCTTAGGTGCTTAGAAAAGGAGGAATCCGATCAAGCGCTAGTTGACATCCACGAGGGCATATGTGGAGGACATTCTAATGGTATTTCCATGGTTAGAAGGTTGCTTAGGGCAGGGTACTATTGGCCTACGATGCAGATAGATGCAGTAGCATTTGCTAAGTCTTGTGAAAAATGTCAGAAACATGGACACCTGATACATGCTCCAGGTAGGGAGCTAATTCCTTCTATATCTCACTGGCCATTTCAGTGATGGGCCTTTGACCTTGTTGGGAAGATTCATCCCAACTCATCAGGTGGGCATAAGTTCATTATCACTGCTACTAACTACTTCACAAAATGGGTAGAGGCTGTTCCACTTTCTATTGCCTCAGGCAAGACAGTGTCTTTATTTATTTTAAACCATATCATCTGTCGATATGGAGTGCCATCTGAGATCATCACTGACAATGGAGGTCAGTTCAAAAATAAGGACCTTAAAGAACTCTACCAAAGATTCAAGATAAAGCAACATTGGTCCTCCATTTACTCCCCACAAGGAAATGGTCAGGCAGAGGCTTCAAACAAAACCATTCTCAAGATTTTGCACAGAACAGTTCATAAGAATGGTAGAGGCCAGCACCCTCTGAATAAATCCATTACATTGAATCCTATAGAAACAGTATTGAAATTGCTCCAATTGGGGCTACTCCTTTTTGCCCTCACATCTGGTACAAGCGGTGTTACCTTTAGAGGTTGATTCCATCACTTCCCCGTTGTCTCTCGAAGGTCTAGTTGGAGGGAAGACTATCGGCGCCATGAGATTGCAAGGTGGAACTTCTTGATGAAGTAAAGCATCATTGTGACCATATGAGGGTCTATCAAAGCGGATGTCCAAAGCCTTCAACAAAAGGTTCACCTAGAGAATTCCAAGTAGGAGATCTTGTCCTGGCGAGAATCCTAAGAACCAACGGTCGAGAGCAGAGGAAATTGAACCCTGGTGGCTTGGACCCTACATCATCCACGGCAGCTTTAGCCGCGAGGGTGCCTATCTACTATCTACTGAAGAGGGGGAGCAACTCCCTGAGCCTATCAATGTTTTGCACCTAAAGAAGTTTTATCCTTGATGCCCGTTCTGTCTGGGGGCATCCTTTGTATATAATTATGACCCTGAAAAAATTTCCAAAAAAATTGATATATGGTACTAAAAAATTACAAAAAAAAAATAAAAATTGATATATTGTCAAAAAATCCAAAAAAAAATTCAAATATGATGCTGAAAAAATACAAAATTCAAAAAAATTCAAAAAAGAAAAAAAAAGAAAAAAGTGCCTTGGTGAAAGGAAACACGGAAAGCGAGTTATGGTAGAAAAAAAATAAAAAAATAAAAAAAAAAGTCCTAAAAAAATTCTTCAAATTGGTGAAAACACGGAAGCGAGCTTCGCAGGGGCCTTTGCATCTATTTCTTAGCATGCATCTGCGACATAGCCTTTCCTATCATGCCTTGTCCTTATTGCCTTGGTTTGGAATTGGTCTTTGTCTTTGTCTAGGGGCATCAGCGTGTTAGCTTTGGTCTCTTGGATATGCTTGTCTTTAGGACACCTCGCAAACGGTGTTTTTCAGCACTAACCCAACTGTGTTTTTCAACACAACCCCTGACATCGTGTGTTTTTCAACACTTATCAGTTTGGTCTTATCTAGTTCGGTCATGTGATCTTACCTACTTGCAAGCATTCGATCCTTATCCTCGGAACTCAGTATCGTTTACACACTTAAATTTTTTTAAATTGCAACACTTAATGCTTGAGATATGCCATGATCTTTTCTTTGTGTGCTGACTGATATTGATTTTCGTTGAGTGTCCTTGTCTAATAAGTCTCTCCGTGATGCATAGCTAGAGGACTTGGGGCATGGGGCATGTTTTTATTTGCTTTCTGCTTGTGGGTGTTGTCTTGAACCTCTTCAATGTCTCTTGTTGTCTCCTTGACACACTTAAGAGATTTATGGCATCATCCTTGAATGTTTTTGCACAACCATTCTCATGGTAATCCTGGCGTTTATGTCTTGATGCGAGCATGGTTTTGCTACATTAAATTGGGTAAGCTAACATTGTAGTCATCTTGACCTTCATGTCTTTGATGCTCATGTTAGAATCTTTCCACATTCCAAGCTGATATAAATCACATTCATATCTTCATAGTTGCGTTTGTGACTAGTGATGATTGTGTGATTGTCCGATGTCCGGTAATAATGGCCCAATGATGAAAATAAGTTCTCTTACATTCTCTAATGAATGATGAACAAACAAAAACCTATGTTACCCTATTGCAAGTACACCTTTGCATTTTCATGTAGCTTGCATTATTTAGACTTCATTTTAATTTGCACTTTTAGGCTGTATTATGGGTTTGAGAGGGTTTCCTTCATCTTTCTTGTGGATTTTTCATCAACTGTGATCACGTTCTTCATTTCCTTATCTTCTTTCATGATCTCAATCGAAATTCCCTATCTTAAACAGTTGATTGATTTTGATGCATCCTCTTTATTGAGGCAAATTCTCTTCCTTCTCTCCATTTCTTTCCATTTCTTCCAAACTTCTATCTTCCATTCGATTTCACCCCACTTCTTTTCTTCTAATTCAACCTTAGGGCATAATTTTTCTTGGGCTAATTTTCTTGATCTACCTGGGTTCTGTGATTCTTATATTTTTCATCTTACATCAAGAACCTTATCTTTTGTTTGATTTGATCAAAATTTTCAATTTATTATTTCTCCTCTATCTCATTTCGATTTTGATCACGAGGGGGCAGTACCTATCAAACTTCAATCCTTGATTCAACTTTATCAATTTATCAATTGCTTCTCTTGGGGCAACCTTGCTTGAGATTCTTATCTCTCACTTTGGATGTGATCCCGAATCGACCTCATGTTCAAAGGCCTTTTGTTTATGTTTGTCTAGATGTGATCCCGAGTCGACCTCACATCTGAGTTGTTTTGTGATCCCAAATCGATCTCACATTGCAACTTCATTCTTTGACTGCATGTGATCCCGAGTCGACCTCACATTAGTCAAAGAGGGGCAAATGTATGCAACCTAAAATGGTCACCTAGACTTTGGGCCCCATTTATTTAATTTGTCAACATCAACTTTCTGAATCAATGATTGTGCATTTTCAAATCAAATTTCTTAATCAATTCATAACTATTTCAAATGTTTCAATTTTCCCTAAGGTTTGAATGCTTCATTAATTTTATTTAATCAAAAGAAATAAATCCTTTTAATAAATAAAATAATGCTATTTAATTGAAGTTAATATTACTTAAATAAAATGATGCTATTTAATTAAATCTATTTTTAATTAAATAATTTTATTTTATTTTATTAATATTCATTTCTAAATTACATAATCTTATTTTATTTTATTAAAAGAGATATTATCATCTTAAATTAAATAAAATAAATGAAATATCCTCTCAAGAATATCCTGTGATGAAAAAAAGGGAAACAAATCAGTTAAAAGGGAAATAAACTAAAAAAAGAATTCCAATCAAGATTTGTTTCTATTTTTCTATTTATCCCACATTGCTTCTGAATTTGCCTTCAATTCTACTTTTGCCTATAAAATGAGCCCTCTCATTCTCATTTCAAGATCACGAATTTTTACATCAGACTTATGCTACAAATTTGAATTTTATCATTTGAGATTACATTAGTTTGATTATATAAGCATCTTATTTTTAGAGCATATAGTTTAATATTACATTTTAGCTTAATCTTCATAGTAGATTAATTTGCAAAATAATTCATTTATGGCATTGCATGTAGATTAAGTTTCATTTCAATAAATTAGTTTGGTTTATTACATTTTACAGCCATTTAGATTAGTTTTCATTGTTGCATTGCAAGAACAGGATTCATGGAGATTGGCATTCTTGCTTCTCCTCTTTGAATCTCTCGTTCCGAGATTGTATTTGCAGGGGTAACAGGCTTAATCTAAGGGCCACAATATCAATCCCTGCTCTTCTCGGATAGAGAGCTATGAATTGATTTGCAAGGACTCATTATTGAGTATCCTTGCATGCAAGGATTCACAGAAGTATAACATATTTTCAGTTATACAGTTGGAAGGTTCCAAAAGTATTGCAACACGAAACCTTAATTGGGTTACTGTCTTATCCTTTAACCTTTAGGGACTCTGTGAAAGCATTGTCTAGCATGCGTAATGTCCTCCTTTTTGCATCAAACCATCCCCTATGCGCAGCCTGTCTAGAATAGTGTTGGAATAACCTGTACTTCACAGGACCTACTGATGGGCTTTAAAAAAGAACCATCTCCCCTCTACATTCCTGTGCGGATCAATGAAAACATCGTACCTAGTCTTCTCATGGATCCAACGTCATAGGTGAACATAATAACTAAGGATATTATGCTTATAAATTTTTTACATAAGGATGGATACGATGCTCCTATAAGTTTTATTTGCACACACAATGGGCTTTCTGTACCCCCTTTGGGTAGCATTGTCCTATCAGTCTTGGTCAGGCCTAAGACCGTGAACCTCTTGTTTGATATCATCCCTGGGTCTAAAATCTTTCTTGTAAAGTTGGGTATCCCTTGGTTGGTGGCAACGAACGCGGTGCCCTCCATTGTGCATAAATTTCTAAAATTTATCCATGGAGGTTTCGTGCATGTGATCCACAAAACCAGCTATCGACGACTAGTGGTACGTGGAAGCTACTCCCTGGATCACCTGTGGCCTGCGTCTACAAGTCCCCTTTTTCCTAGGATGAACCTTTTGCATAAGACATATAAGAATTATAAGAAAGGACATCTAAGGCCAAAGGTAAGATACCCTCCCTTACCTTATGCTATCTCACATAGGGCTTGCTTGAAGGCTGATAGCAATGCCACTAAGGCTCGAAAGAGGAAAGAAGAGAAGCGGTCTTGTGATCGTCCTTCTTCCTTTTCCACTGCTCAGTCTAATTCTTCTTCCCACTTAGATGTGGTACCATCAAGTTTTTCTCCTCGTTTGCATGAGAAATATTTGGTGCCCACTCAGTGAAAGCCTAAGCGTCCCGCATTCGAGCTTCATGATCTGCCGATGAAGCCTAGGCCCACTCAGTATGATAGGAAGAAGGCTTCTCTAGGAGAGTCCTCCTTGTCTCGACCTCCGTTGCCTCCTACTGCTCCTACTCCTAAGGCAGTGAGTAGAAAGAGGCCCGCTGCCGAGGCTCTCGAGTTGACTCCTCTTGTCGCTCCTCAACCTACTCCCTCTTCTCCAGTATAGGAATCCATTCCTCCACCCGAAACAGCCATAGTAGACATTCCTATGGTCGAGCAGGAAACTCCCACCCCTTCACAAACTTTGGCTTCTAACTCCAAGAGTCGTATAAATCGCCTTGCACATGAGCACAAGTGCCAGCAAAAGGCTCTCTTGGCCGAGCAAGCTGCCTCGCAATAGAAGGAGGAAGAAATGACTGCCCCTGCTTTAGGGCCCCTTACAATGTCTTCTTCCTCCCTTCCTCTTGTGTCTCTTCTGCCTAATCTACTTCCGACTTCTGTTGCGAGCAACAATGCGCCTAACCCTAAACAAGTATAGGTGTTTATCACTCCTTTAGATATTTAGCCCTTCCCAAAACCCATGGATATGGTTAAGACTTCAGTCGTATCCGATGTGGTTCTGTTCTCCTCCTCATCTGCACCTTTAGCTTCATCTGTGAGGATTTCATCTCCTCCTATGAAGAAGGAGGCAGAGGCTGCTCCTTCTCATCATAAAGGACGTAGGAGGAGCCCACCTTCTTCGCAAGGTGGCCCTGTGATGACCTACTTTGTCCTTGTGAAAAAACCAATCCCAACTTCTCTTGAGTTTTTCACCGCTCCCAAATCATTCAGCGAGCTTAATGGTGAGCCTTAGGTATGGCCTGTGTCGTCCGCTGATAATAAGCATAATGCTCCCATGGGATGCATTCTTTATTCCTTGGATGAAGTCCTGACCCTGTCAGTGATTTTGCGAAATCCCTGACCTTGACTCCATAGGAGCTCGAGGGAGAGGACCTTGATTGATCAAGGAATGTTAGGAGGAGACCCCTTTTCTTGATCTTGTGTGTGTGTGTTTTGTAATGTGTTCCTCCGTACTCATGCTATGTGTGCTTGGATGATCCTCGTCACCCTTGTCGGTGCTTGGATACAGGCGTGGTTTTTGTATTGTGAACATTCTTCTATTTGTACCATCATTCTTCCATGTTTGTGCTTGAATTTTGATAAATTGGGGACGATGCAAAGCGTTGCGAGTATTTAGGCTTCCCTTCCATGTTGACCTAATTTTTTATTTTACTTTGTCTTCTTGTGCATTCCTCACATGGCCTGATATGTAGGGGGTTGATGACAGTTCATTTATATACTATTATTATACATACTTATATATATTTATGAGCAGTTTTGACCCCGAAATATCAGGCTACCCCTGTGTCCTATATTTGTCTTTTCTTATCGCTTACTTTATCTTTCTCTCTTCTTTGTTTGAGTTTACCCTCCTATGTGCAACAATGTTCCTCTTTAACACTTCGACTTTCAGAAAATGAATTCATTTCCAATGAATCTTCTCTTGAAAGTCTTTACAACACTTTTCTTTAGAAGCACATTTTCAACATTGGAACCCTAACGAAATGTTTTTCCTTCATCACGGGTTCGTAAAGCAAGGAATTGAAGACCTTCCTCTGAAGTTGGAACTACTTTGAATTCCGCTCGCATGGGAGCATGACCTTCCTTTCAAATTCCTTGATGAAGTGAACATCTTTCACAAGGATTCCTCGATAACGAATCGCTCTAAGATGAACGACTGCTTTTGAATTGTAAGTCCCTTGAGTGGACCCCTTTTACTTCACGGCAGGTTCCCGAGGGACCCTTTATTCAAAATCCTTTGTAGTGAATGGACCTTTTCATGTCTAGCCTAGGGGTAACCCGACTAGGCTCATTCCATTCACCCTTTCACGTCTAGCTTGGGGGCAGCTTGACTAGACCTTACCTTTCAAACAACATGTCCCTTGAGTGGACCCCTCTCCTTTTCAAAGGTTACCAAGGGACCCCTTTGAAATTTCTTCAGTCTGCATGACCGATCGCTTTAGACATGTTCTATTTGCAGGTAGACGTGTAACCACTTTAGATGCGTCCTATCTGCAGGTAGACATATTGACGCTTTAGACATGTTCTATATGTGGGTAGATGTGTCACCACTTTAGATGTGTCCTATCTATGGGTAGATGTATTGACCCTTTAGACACGCGCTATATGCGGGTAGATGTGTCACCACTTTTAGATGCATCTTATCTATAGGTAGACGTATCGACGCTTTAGAAACACTCTATTTGCGGCTAGACATGTTGTCACTTTTAGATGTGTCATATCTACAGGTAGATGTATCGACACTTTAGACATGTTCTATCTACGGGTAGACATGTCGATGCTTCCTGACTCTGCAAAGTTCACTTCCTTGTGTCATCCTCCATGCTAGAGATCTTCAGGGTTGCCTTCTTGCAAGTCTGCAGGCCTATAAGATGCTTTGTTGCTCCAACTTCATAGTTCTGAGTAGCTATAAAGTCCTTTGCATCTCCTACACCCTTGGGTTCGCTAGACTGAGTATTACTTCCTTAATGGTTCAGGTATACTTTTCTAACCCTACTCTCTTCTTGATCTACTTTATCGAGCACTCATCAGTACTTATGCTTGCTAAAGTGGGGCCAAAATATATAAGAGTGAATTTGCACCCTAGGCGTAATTCCCCTTTTTTCCTCTATACACTTTAGAAAACCAAAGTCGGAGGATTAATTCCACTTAAGCCTGTTGATGGTAGTCCACTTGGCACTTGTTTTGTGTGTCAGTGGGGGAATTTATTTCAGGAATGCCCATGTAACACGCAAATGTCCGTGCAACACAATTACATCCCTGGCATATTCCTATAGTTGAGCCAACAGAGGCATTACTCTTCCCATTGGCAATGAAGTTGTAATGCCTCCTTCAGCCAACCAACCTGAATATGGCCATTTTCTTTCTCATTCCTTTGTATTCAATCTTGGAACTAGCATTTGGAGGTTGGAAGAAAGGTTGGAAGAAATCTTGGACAGACTTGGTTCTCATACTCTCACTTTCACAAGCTCATTTCCACTCACTTCCAAGCATTCAAGCATTCCATTGCAGCAATATCACACTCCATCATGTTGGTAGAGCAAGTTTGGGACCACGCCATTGCAACAAAGGCTTGAGTTTCTCTCATTTTTCCCCCAAGCAACCTTGAGTGCTCTTGGTGGAGGTGGTAAGCTTCCCTTTCCTCTCCTTTATCATTTGGTTGAGTAGCATAGTACTATTTTTGTAGTGCTTTTTTTTTGATACTTCTTTATCTCTTTTCCTTTGGCTGTCCATGGAGATGGGAACACCTAAATGGGGGTCTGACTGAGGCAGACCCCTATATAGCCATCCCCCAACATTCTCTCTCTTTCTATGTGTAGGTGGATGCTCTTCGTGGAGCTAGTTGACGAATTGGGTCTTCTACGAGATTGTCTTCATCACCTTAGCCCTTGTATATCTATTTTATCACCTTCGCTTGTACTTCTCATATTTTATAGTGTTATTTTGTTCCCTTAGAATTTGTTAATCTAGGTTGTTAGTCATTTTAGTGAGTCCAACATTTTCTTTGTTGTAATTTGATCGTATAGACTACAACACATTTCTGAGATGCCAGCGCACCGCGCTATTGTCTAAAGTCCGTATTGACATGCTCGGGCAGAGAGCTCCCTTAGGCGCAAAGTTGGACCTAAAAACTAACTCGCCTAGCCCCACCTCGAAACTCAGGATTGCAGACTGGTTGTATGATTCCATAATTCTCATCACTCTCACCCTCCTAACCCCAAACAATACACTTAGTTGAGGTAAGTTAGGGCAGCCTCTTGCGTCTTGGCCCTCCATGACCTGGGGTCTTGCATGCAGTGGTCCCCCTCTCTTATAGTACCTATCAAATATAAATAAAAATAGTTAGGGTTTTTGTGTGTAAATGAATGAATAATCCCTTGTTTAGACTTTGAGTCCTTGATACATCTATTAATAATATTGACACCAACATTAAAACCCATGAACACTAGAAAGGTACGCAGATGTGGACATCAATACCTAGAAGGTATTATTTCCCCTTAGATTATGTTGGCATTTATTTTTGTACTTCATTTCCTTGGAAAATTTTCCCTTAATTTGATAGAGAAAGCTTATTTCCAAGATCTAAGATGACAAACTAGCCAAAAAATTATAGCATTAAAATATCAAGACAATCTATTTTGAGTTTTTTTTTTTATAATTCAAAACAAGCCTCTTCTATTTTCAAGGTGATCAAGCAATTTTGGGCCCAATTTGAATATTTTGGAATTTATGGGTGGCCCCAAAAAAATTGTCAAAATGATTTTTTTTTCTCAATTTTGGAAATGGAACAATTTTTCATAATTCATTGAGAGTCTTCTTGCCAAGTTTCATTATCATCAGACGAGTTTTATATGGTTGCAACAAAAAATATTTTAAGTGCCTACAAATTGGTTCCTATTACAAAGGAACCCCCCAAAATTTGTGTTTTGTTCAAATTTTGATGATTGCATAATATTCTTTATCAAATATAAGTTCTCCCCACAAATTTTTATGCTTCCAAACATAATCTGAGTTGATGGTGCAAATTCTATCATTTCAACCAAAAATACATTTAATTTCTAATTTCCTCAAATTTTATTAAAGTTTTAAAATAATATTTATATTGTTTTAAAATGATTATGAGGGATGCATCCTAGATTTATTTTATTTTCCATGTGAGAGTATAAAAAATACATTTTAAATCATGTTTAAACACATGTTTCCTCATGCCAATCACGTCTAAAATTGTGCTATGAAGAAATGGTGCATTGCAATAAGATGCAAGCATGTGAAGGAAGTTCGTTGGGTTATTTTTAACACTATTATTTGTCGAATGATGGTAATTTCACATCCAAACAAAATTTTGGAGTTGGATAAAAATTCCCTAGATTAGTTTTAAATTCTTGTGGAAAGTTTTAAATTTCCATCACAACTTTTAGAATGGTCCTCAACTTAATTTTTTTATTTTTTGAACAATGTTTGTGATTTAATTGTTGGAAATACTTATTATTTTCTTGAGCCTTCTCATGTCAACTCTCCTGCTCCACCTACCTATCAGGAGGCTCCTTTCAACAACAAATCTTTGGGATCTTCATCCCTATTCTACCCCTGACCACAACAGCCAAAATTTATTGTGATTCAGTTTAAAATTTGAATTTTGAGAGGGAATTTTTGTGAAGAAGACAAGAATAGATAAAAGAAGGAATGTAGAAGTCAGCTAGTTAGTTGGAAGAAGAGGAAGTTGTAGCTGCTGTAGCAGGGAATGTTCTTGAGTATGAACAACAGTTCTGAGAAGTGTAGGGTGTGTGCAGGGAGCAACAAATAGCTCTAGACAAATAGGAAAAATAAGAGAGATCCAAGAAGCTCCAGGTTGTAAGTGTGTGTGCAACTCTAGATTATTGTTAATCAAGTTTGTTATTAGCAGTTTTAAATCTCATGTTTAGAAATCATTTTGTAAATGTTATTTTCTGGTTTAATAAAACAATACATTTTTTGCACATACAGTTATGTGTCTCCAACCATTCTATTTTGTTATTTCACATTTTATTTTGGTATTCCCAACTAATTGAGAAATAGGGTAAAAACTCTATACATTTTATTTGTGTTTGGAATTTAAAATCCATCAAATTGGTATTAGAGCCAAAAGGCCCTAAGTTCTAAGTGAGTTGGTCATTTAGTTTTTGAGTGTCTTAAGTTTGTTTTGTTAAAGACATGGATGGAGAAGAGAGTAAGAGTTGGCAGCAACCACCACCATTCAATGGAAAAAGAAAATGAAGACCATAATGGTTGCAAATTATTTTTTGGAGCTTGTGATCAATGGGTTCAATGATGTGACTGAACAAGTAGCGTATGCAACCCTCACAAACAACCAGAAGACCTAGCTGAAGGAGACAAGGAGGAAAGATGCAAAAGAATTGAGTTTGATTGAAGAAGCCTTGAAATATGCCATTTTTCCCATAATAACAGTAGCTGACTATGTAAAGGAATCATGGGAAATCCTCCAAACTAGTTACAAATGGAACGATAATGTTAGATTGGTGAAGCTTCAGATGCTTCAAAGATATTTTAAGACTCTCCAAATGAAGGACAGTGAGTATATCCCAAACTTTAACACAAGAGTCTCTAGTTTTATAAGCAAGTTGAAGAAAAATGGAGAAGCCATGGAAGAGCAGAGGATTAGGAAGAATTTTTTTAGAATTCTACCCTCAAAGTTTGATGTAGTAATGATTTCCATTGAAGAGGAAAAGGACCTCTCAATGTTGATTGTTGATGAGTTGATGGGTTCACTGCAAACCCATGAGTAGCGCCTAAATAGGTTTTCAAATTATTCCCATGAGCATGCTTTCAAAGCTCAAGACAATGCAAGAGGTAGGGGGAGAGGTAGAAATAGCTTTGGACGAAGCTCAAGAGGCAGGGTAGAGGTAGATATGGATATGGAAGTGCTCGAGAAGATAGCTCGGGATGAGCACACAGACAAGAGGAAGCAAGCAATTCTCAGTTCAACGCTGAAGTATCCAAGAAGAACAACAACTCAAGTCAAAGGTTTGACAAGAGCAATGTGAATGTTATTATTTCTATAAGTTTGGTTGTTATGCAAGTGAGGAAAAGGCAACGTGATCAGTCCAAGAAAAGTGTGAATGTGGCTAATGAAAATGTGGCTAAAGGTAATCAGTCAAAGGCTTTCATCATGTGCAAGATTGCTAAGCAAGGTGGTGATGAGGTATAGTTTTTAGATAGTGCATGTAGTAACCACATGAGTGGTAATGAGATTTTATTTTCTTTCATTGATAAAAATGTCAAGTCTAAGATAAAAATGGGGAACAATGAAACAATTCCAATTGTGGGAAAGGGGTCTATTATGCTTCACACTAAGAAAGGTGAGAAGAAAGAGATTGAAAATGTATATTGGACAACTGATCCAAAAAGGCTACAAAGTGTTGATGGAAAAGGGTGAATGCATCATTTATGAGAAGGATGGGAGCAAGGAAATAATTGCAATAGTGCCAATGAAAAAGAATATAATTTTTCCTTTGAGGTTAGAGACGTGTTTCTCAGCTCAACCTATAGCTGCACCCCCAGGCATGGAAAATGTACATTATTACAACAACAAGCAGCCTTCAAGATAGTCATTCAAGACCCCTCCAAACTTTGGTATCTCATATATGGACACTTAGATTATGCTGGTTTGAATCTTTTGTGAAAGAAGGGTACATGGCTATATTTTTACCAACCATTGTACAGTCTAGTGGTAGATGTGAAGCCTACATTTTAGAAAAGCAACAGAGGAAGCCTTTTCAATTGGGAAAATCTAGAAAGTAAAGAGCACCATTGGAGTTGGTGCACACTAATCTGTGTGGCTCTATGCAAACAATTTCAATTGGTAAAAGATAATATTTTATGACCTTCTTAGATGACTATAGCCGTAAGACATGGATTTAACATAAAGCTAAAGCATTTGAAAAGTTTAAAACATTTAAGGCCCAGCCTAAAAAGGAGAGCAGACATTTCATCAAGGTCCTAAGGTTAGATAGAGGGGGAGAGTATACCTCCAATCATTTTGTGAATTTTTGCAAGCAACATGGCATTAAGAAGGAGCTCATAGTAGCCTATACTCTACAACAAAATCGAGTGGTTGAGAGGAAAAATAGAACTATTATGGAGATGGAAAGAAGTATGTTTAAAGCCAAGAGACTCCCAAATGAATATTGGGGTGAAGTTGTAGAAACAACAATATATTTGATAAATAGAAGTCTTACAAAGGCAGTCTGTGACAATATTGTAAGGAAAGCTAAGGTGCGGAAACAACTCTCCTAACGTCAAAACCTCAGGGAAGAATGCATAGATGCTTTTAAAGTTTCAATTACATTCAAATTAAGATACACTTGAAAGAAATAATAGAAACAGAGAATATAACATACATAGATGAACACTAGATTTACGTGGGAAAACCCTTACGGGAGAAAAAACCACCACACCAAGAAAAGCCTCTTTGTATTATAGTAATGGGGATTACATATAGAGTACGAACTTCACTCTCTGATGTCAATTTACAACATAATCCTTGATCAACCTTGTACAAAACATTACAGTATACAATGCTCTTAGAATTGAATTCACAAACACTAATCACACATCAAACTGTTTACCACACTATTCATCACACTGATTGTTTAACCGAACATCATCATCGATCTTAGAGTATATCCATGTCGACCCTGGTCTGTTGAAATTCCTCACAAAAATGGTCATAACAGTTCAACTGTTAGCGGTTCCCATTCTGCTCCTTGATTGGTCGAAGACACACCACGTAGGACAGTCTTCCAATCGGTCAAAAACGTTCAACCTGTGTCACATGTCGGTGAGACACTAACCATGTCTCCCTGATGCCACAAAGCCCAACCATCGATATCTCCAAGAGTCATCACCTTCGGAAAGAGGTTACATTGAGTTCAAAAGCAGTCGCTTAGACTTCCCCTTGTCGCCAAGACATCATACCGATAACCACCACACATAGCGCTATTCAACAAGACTATTGCTATTCGGTGAGGGGTCATACCGATGTTCAAAAGGTCACATAGACACCAGCATTCCCATCAGCAATAAAATCGCTATTCACCAAGAGAACATATCGAAGCCTTCATGTTACACTGAAAGGTCCTACCATTGGTGAGACTTCATTCGTCGCTAAGAGTTCTTACCGAATGTTCACACCTCTTGCCGATGACTTCAGTCGCCAGGAGTCTCACCGAAGACACCCGATAACAAACACATGTAGAAATGTCAGCAAGACTTCTGCTATTTGATGAGACATCATACTGAAGCAAGCCTTTCAGCCAAGGGTCTCCCCGATGACTTCAAGTGTATAACTATCGACGAGAGAACCAACTGTCGACAAGAGATCTTACCAAGTCTCCATGTCACCCCAATGTATTCTAGTGTATACTTATCGGTGAGACATATCACATCGCTAAGACTTCATACCGAAAGAAAACCTTTCAACCAAGAGTCTCCTCGATAACTGCAGTCGCCATGAGTCTCCCCAACATCCGCTAGGAATCAAACCGTCGGTCAGACCAACCCACTCGGCAAAGGGTTACACCGAACACCACAAGTCACAGGATAGCTTTAGTTGGCATGACAGTAACAAGGTCTCGGCGACTTGAACATTTCACAAGTTTTCACAACTGTTAGTCAGCCAAAAAATAAAGATGTCACACCGACTTGGCTCTTTCAGAGGTTTCATCCTGTGAGATTGAGACACAATATTCCAACAATATCCCACTTGACGAAGATCAAACAGGAACCTCCAGAGCACAACAAAACTACTGAAGTTCATGGGCACTGAGGCCCATCGAACTGGCACACCACCTGAACTTGGTTGTGCTCACTGGCTTCATCAATGCATCTACAACATCCTCCAGAGTATCCACTTTTTCTAAAGAGACCTTTCCATCCTCCACCATACCTCATACAAAATGATACTGTACATCTATATGTTTCGTCCTGGCATGGAAAGTAGGATTTTTTTCCAAATAGATAGCACTCTGACTGTCACAGTAAATTGTTATTTTCCCTGCATCAAAACCAATGTTAGAACACAAACGTTTTAACCAAATTGCTTCTTTATAGGCATGTGTTTCTACCATGTATTCTGCCTCTGTAGTGGAAAAAGTGACTACAACCTGCCGCTTACTAATCCAACTCATTGTACCACCATTCATCATGAAGATATAACCACTGGTGGATCTTCCACTGTCAATGTCCCCTACCCAATCAGAATCCACATAGCCTCAAATACTGAGAGTCTTCTATGATTCAACCAAGTTCCCATGGTAAAACAAAGCATATTATGAAGTTCCCTTCAAATATCTAAATACTCTTTTCACAGCATCCCAGTGTGTCCTTCCAGGATTAGCCATAAACCGACTAAGTACTCCCACTGCTTGGGCAATATCTGGCCTTGTACAGACTATTGCATACATTAGACTGCCAACCGCTCTAGCATAAGGTACACTGGTCATGTCCTCCATCTTAGTAGGATATTTTGGACAGTCTTCAACAGATAGCTTCGTTCCCTACAAAACTGGAACAACTAGCTACTTGCAATCAGTCACACAAAATCTCTCTAGAATAGTTTTAATATACTTACTCTGACTAAGCCAAAGTTTTCTACTATTCATGTCCTTGGTTATTTCCATTCCCAGAATATACCTTGCTACACCAAGATCTTTCATTTTGAACTTTGCATACAACTGAGACTTAAGATCGGAAATCATTAACTTACTATTGCCTATGAACAACATATCATCAACATAGAGAGCAATAATAAGAACTCGATCACTTTCAGCTTTGTAATACACACAATGATCAGATTTTGATCTTACAAATCCCAATGCCAAAACAAAAGTGTCAAGCTTCTAGTACCACATTCTAGGAGACTTCTTTAACCCATACAGAGATTTTTTCAACTTGCAAACCAGTTTTTCTTTACCTTTCTCCACAAAGTGCTCAGGATGGGACATATAAATTTCTTCTTCAAGATCACCATGAAGAAATTTTGTCTTCACATCCATCTATTCAACCTCTAACTCATATGCTGCTGCAAGTGACAAAAGGAATCTGATAGATGTTAGCTTAGCTACAGGAGAAAAAATCTCCCCATAATCAATTCCCTCTACCTGAGAATAACCCTTCGCAACCAACCTCACCTTATATTTTTCCACACTACCATCTAGACCTATTTTCTTTTTAAATACCCATTTGCAGCCAACAACTTTTTTGTCTTTAGGCAAGGGCACCAAACTCCAAGTATCATTCTTTTCTAATGATGAAATTTCTTCATTCATGTCTTCCAACCAAGAGTTTGAATCAGACATTCTAAATGCCTCTTTCAAAGTCCTAGTCTCATCAGTGCTAGAAATTAAAGCATAGGCACAAGTAGAATCTATCAAAGAAAACCCATACCTATCTGGTTGCTTTCTTTCATGAGTTGACCTCCTCACTTGCCGAGGCTGAGGTTGTTGTTCTTCTTCAGAACTCTCAGAACTACTTGAGCTCTCCTCAGTTTCAGTTACATTTTGAATTTTGAATTCCTTTTTATCTGGTGTCGGAGGAATTTCAACTACATCCTTTTTGTTTTCTGACTTTGTCTCTGACTGCAGATCCAAGGTAGAAGGCTTCAGCTCATGAAAGATAACACTTCTGTTGTATAGAACCTTCTCTGTATCAGGATTCCAAAGCTTGTATCCTTTTATGCCAACACTATAGCCAATAAAAATACATTTAATAGCCTTGTTCTCTAATTTAGATCTTTTCTCATTTGGCACATATGCATATGCCTGACAACCAAAAACACAAATGTGTCTCAGAGAGGGCTTCTTACCAGACCATGCTTCTAAGGGTGTTTTCTCAACAAGAGAATAATTAGGAAAATGATTTATCAAGTAACATGTTGTAGCAACTTCCTCAGCCCAGAACTTCTCCTCCAAGCTAGCACTACTCAACATACTTCGTGCTCTTTCCATCACTGTCCTATTGAACCTTTCTGCAACTCCATTTTTCTGCAGAGTGTAAGGTGTAGTTTTATGTCTTTTAATTCCATGATCTTACAGTACCTCTCGAATTCATCAAAACAAAATTCACTGCCATTATCAGTCCTTAAAGATTTTATTTTTCTTCTAGTCTGATTTTCTACAAGGTTCTTAAATTCCTTAAACCGACTGAACACTTCTGATTTACTTTTGAAAAAATAAACAAATGCCCTTCTTGAATAATCATCAATAAATGATACATAGTACCTTGACTTAGACAAAGAAGGAACATTCAATGGACCAAAAACATCAGAATGAACATAATCAAGTAAACCAAAAGATTTGTGAGGACTAGAATAAAATGAAACACGGTGTTGTTTACCATATATACAATGTTCACAAAACTCGAATTCGAGGTTACAATCTTCAAGCCCCTCAACCAAGTTTTTATTCTTCAAGGTTTTTAAACCTTTCTCTCCAATGTGGCCTAGCCTATGATGCCAGAGCATAGTCTTTTCTGCTGGAATTTTAACTTCCATAGAGTTTACACCATCAGGAACTATTACCATCTTTTCTTCATGAGTAGCTTTCTATGACTTTGCAGAGACACTATTGCATTGTACAACATGTGCATCCAGCTTATACAAGGTACCAATTCGAGCACCCCTTGCTAGCACCATAGAGCCTCTAGTAATCTTGTAGCCATTTCCAAAGAACGTGACTTGCACTCCAATATCATTTAGCATATAGTTAACTAAAAGTAAGTTTTGAGCCAGACCTGGTATATGCATTACATCATTGATTTCCTTCACTCTTCCATCAGGGAATTGAATTCTGACTCTTCCATGACCAACTATTTCCAAAGATGAATCACTTTCCAAATACACCTTTCCACCATCGTATTTTTAATACTTCGTGAACCAGTCTCTATGATATGTCATGTGGAAGGATGCTCTAGAATCAATCAACCAGACATCATTTGATGCCTGTGTAGCCAAGGCTGTAATGAAGGTGTCTGCATCACTTTGAGAAGAATAATTGTTGGAAGAATTTTCTTCTTCTTATTTTTCTCCTCTTTACAATCCTTTCAGACATGACCAGGTTGCCCACAATTCCATCACTTCACCTTGGACTTCTTTCCAAGAGACTTTGACCTCCCCTCTGATTTGGATTTGGACTTCTTGTCCTTCTTCTTGCCTTTTTCTTTCAATCTACCTCTAATAGCAAGAGCCTCCTTTACTATCTCAGAATATTTTCTTCTCATCTCTTCTGACAACAAAGAAGCAACATCTTCCATCTTAAAAGTGGATGTCGTACTCCCAATAGCCATCACCAGGTGATCCCAAGAATCTGGCAAAGAACATAATAACAGCATACAATGATCCTCTTCATCAATCTTCACACCTACAGATGTTAACTGTGCAATCAACATGTTGAATGCATTCAAATGATCAGCAACAAACCCTCCCTCTTGCAGTCTCAAAGAGTACAATTTCTTCCTCAAGAACAATTTATTCACCAAGGACTTTCCTTGATAAATAGCTGCCAGTCTTTTCTTCATGAACATTCAGAAGAACAGAGTCTGCTAAACAGAGCCTTATCAGCCCCTTTTATTTTCTATCTGCAAGGTCCCAATCTTCTTGCTTCATGCCTGTAGGCTTCGTTCCAGACACAACAATCCAAAGATCATGATCAACCAACAAATCTTCCATTTTAAGTTTCCACAACTCAAAATTGCTGCCATTGAATTTATCAATTTCAATCTTTCTTGACGTGCTTGCCATCTTAATTTGTAATTCAAATTACCAAAATTTTACAAGACTCCCACTGAACAGACTTGACACAAAAAACCCAACGTACCCACAAGGATAACATAACTAGCCAGGCTTTGATACCACTTGTAACGAAAGCTAAGGTGCAGAAACAACTCTCCTAATGTCAAAACCTTAGGGAAGAATGCAGAGATGCTTTTAAATGTTCAATTACAGTCAAATTAAGATATACTTGAAAGAAATAATAGAAACATAGAATATAACATACATAGATGAACACCAGATTTACGTGGGAAAACCCTTACGGGAGAAAAACCCACCACACCAAGAAAAGCCTCTTTGTATTACAGTAATGGAGATTACATACAGAGTACAAAATTCACTCTCTGATGTTAATTTATAACAGCATAATCCTTGATCAACCTTGTATAGAACATTACAATATACAATGCTCTCAGAATTGAATTCACAAACACTAATCACACATCGAACTGTTTACCACACTGATCATCTAACCGAACATCATCATCGATCTCAGAGTATATCCATGTTGACCCTGGTCTATTGAACTTCCTCATAGAAATGGTCGTAACAATTCAACTGCAAGCGATTCCCATTCTACTCCCTAATTGGTCGAAGACACACCACGTAGGACAATCTTCCAATCACCAGTCAACAACGTTCAACCTATGTCGCATGTTGGTGAGACACTAACCATGTCTCCCCGATGCCACAAAGCCCAACCATCGATATTTCCAAGAGTCATCACCTTTGGCAAGAGGTTACACCGAGTTCAAAAGCAGTTGCTTAGACTTCCCCTTGTCGCCAAGACATCATACCGATAACCACCACATGTAGCGCTATTCAGTGATAGGTCATACCGATGTTCAAAAGGTCACTTAGACACCAGCATTCCCATTGGCAAGACAATCGCTATTTGCCAAGAGAACATACCGAAGCTTTCATGTTAGACTGAAATGTCCTACCATCGATGAGACTTCATTCGTCGCTAAGAGTTCTTACCGAATGTTCACACCTCTCACCGATGACTTCAGTCGCCAAGAGTCTCACCAAAGACACCTGATAACAAACACATGTAGCAATGTCTACAAGACTTTCGCTATTCGATGAGACATCATACCAAAGCAAACCTTTCAGCCAAGGGTCTCCCTGATGACTTCAAGTATATAACTATCGGTGAGAGAACCAACTGCCGGCAAGAGATCTTACCGAGTCTCCATGTCACCTCGATGTCTTCTAGTGTATACTTATCAGTGAGACATGTCATATCGCTAAGTCTTCATACCAAAAGAAAACCTTTCGGCCAAGATTCCCCCCAATAACTACAGTCACCATGAGTCTCCCCAACATCCACTAGGAATCAAACCGTCGGTGAGACCAACCCACTCGGCAGAGGGTTACACCAAACACCACAAGTCACAGCAATAGCTTCAGTCGACATGACAGTAACAAGGTCTCGGCGACCTGAAAATTTCACAAGTTTGCACAAATTTTAGTCGGCCAGACAATAAAGATGTCACACCGACTTGGCTCTTTCAGAGGTTTCAGCCTATGAGATTGAGACACAATATTCCAACAAATATTCCACAAGAGGCATGGGAAAAATTCAAATGGACGGTTAAGCACTTGAGAGTGTTTGGGTGTGTGGAAAATGCACTTGTGCCTAAAGAAAAGAGGAAAAAGCTTGATGAAAAGGGTGAGAATTGCATCTTCATGAGCTATAGTGAAGATTCCAAAGCCTACAAGTTGTATAACCTATTCACCAAGAAAATAGTTATCAACAGAGATGTGGAGTTCTTAGAGAATGAGTCATGGTATGGCTTGATAGATACTGAAAACTCCATACAACTCCCAACAACACTGATTGATGAAGAAAAAGAGTATGAATTATAAAAGGATGATTATATAGAGCCCTACAGATAGCCCCAAAGAGCTCCTAACACAGACATGCACAGAGTTTTGTACATAACGCTCCCAATAGCTCTGGACCAGTCCAGACCAATGGACAAACATAGACAGAGAACTCCAGACAGCTCTAGATAGGGTATGCTCAACAAAGCAACAACAATAGTGAGAGTTCAGACCCCACTCTTACCTCCCTAATGCCAAGAAAGACCAAGAGCTAAGGGAGAGCTACCAAAATGAAAGGTATAATGAAGAGTTTGATGAAGTATGAATTTTTCATTTTTTTTCTCATAGTGATCTGATTTATTTTGAGGATGTTGTGAAAGAAAATAAGTGGTGTGAATCCATGGATGAGGAGATAGATGCAATAGAGAGGAATAGAACATGGGAGCTAACTGATTTTCCTCCCAACAAGCAAGTTATTGGAGTGAAATAGGTCTATACTACCAAGAGAAATGTCGATGGAAGAATAGAGAGGCATAAGGAAATATTAGTTTTCAAGGGGTGCAAACAACAATTTGGGAGAGATTATGATGAGACATATTCTTTAGATGCAAGGATGGAAACCATGTGGGCGGTCAAAGCAATTGCAGCCCAACACAAGTGGAAGTTGTGTCAAATGGATGTGAAGTTTTCCTTCTTTAATGGAGTGTTCAAAGAGGAAGTGTATGTGGAGTAGCCACATGGTTATGAAGTTCCAAATCAAGAAAATAAGGTATACAGTTTGAAGAAAGATCTTTATGGGCTGAAGCAAGCACCATAGGCATGGTACAACAAGATTGACTCATATTTTTTGAACAATGGTTTTAGCAAAAGAGATGGTGATCCCACTCTTTACATCAAGGTAGCTGATGGTAAGATTTTAATTGTTGTCTTGTATGTTGATGATTTAGTTTTCACTGGGGATGATTATTTCCTCATTTATGATCTTAAAGATCCCATGAAAAGAGAATTTAAAATGATAGACTTAGGTCTCTTGAGTTATTTTCTAGGAATATAAATAAAATAAATGGATGATGGTATATTTATCTTTTAAACAAAGTATGTAGTAGATATTTTGAAGAGGTTTAGGATGCAAGATAGCAAGCTTGACCCCACACCAACAACCATAGGTTTGAATTTGAGCAAGGAAGATTGTAGCAACAATGTGAATCTGACCATGTATAATAGTTTGGTTGGAAGTTTGATGTATTTAACAACTAAGCCTGATATAATGCATAGTGTAAGTATAATTTCCATATTTATGGAGACTCCAAAAGAGTCAAATTCGCAAGCGGATAAAATAATCTTGAGATATGTGAATGGAACCAAAGGATATGGCATTTTGTATAGTGCAAAAAATGATTTTGGGTTGGTTGGTTACATAGATAGTGATTGGGCAGGGAGTGTAGATGATAGAAAGAACACATTTAGATATGTGTTTCACTTGGGATCAAGAGTCATTTCATGGGCTTCCAAGAAACAACCCATAGTTTCCCTATCTATAGCTAAGGTTGAGTATATAACAGCAAATACAGTAGCATGCCAAGCTATTTGGCTAAGGAAGACCTTAGTATATTTGAAGGAAGAACAAAAGGATGGAACAACTATATTTTCTGACAATGTTTCAACAATTTCTTTGACAAAGAATCAAATTTTTTCATAGAAGAAGAAAGCAAATTGAAATCAAGTATCATTTTAGAAGAGAATTAGTTGAGAATGGTGAAATACAAATAAAATTTTGTAGGTATGAGCAACATCTTGCAAACATTTTTAGCATTTACCATTGAGCAGATATTTCTTTGAATGCCTAAGAAGAAATTTAGGTGTTGTTGTTTTGTATGAAGAATGTTGTTTGATAGCTCAGTCAAAGGGGGATTGTTGGAAGGTAGGGACGTTGTATGAACTTTGATAGGGTTTTCTTGTGTCTGTGGTGTCTGGCGTCATACTGCGCTTAATGCATAGAAAATTTCTCTTTTCTTGTGTGTATGACCACATTTATTACATTTTTTTTTGTTTTAATATGCCTTCAACTAGCTCTAACCCAAAAATTCATGCTAATGTTAATGGTTCTATGACTCTACTCAATGGATCCTCCTCCAAACAAATGGCCACAAAAATTTGTTCCGAAATTCTTTCATGAGGTAAGTGTTTTGACTCCCCAATTGATGCATTTTTTCCTTCACCGAATTTTGATTCTACTTGTCAATGGCTTGAACAACAAACCCTTGTTGGGTACTTTGTTGGGAGGATCCCCCCTAAAAGTGTGCCTAAGGAATGGGTTAACAAGGCCTAGGTCCCTCATGGGGTCTGCCTTGATTTGGTCTAGAATTTAACCAAGGGTTTTTTCTTATTCCACTTTGCGGGGGTCAATCATGTCTAGGCTATCCTAGCCCATGGTCCCTGGTATGTTAGGTCTTATTTGTTGGTTTTCTAGGCATGGACCCAAGACTTTGCTGTCTCATATGACACCAAGCTGTGGGTCCTGGTCCGGATTGAGTTTCCTATTTTACATTTTCCATGTGTGCCTTTTTTGAATCATATTGTGTCCTCTCTGGGGAGGGTCATTTAGATTGAGCCAAGTAGGTTTTTTTAGGCTCGGCCCCAGAAACAGGTTTGTGTTGAAGTGGACCTTTCCAGAGATTTGAAAGACTCCATTGAAATTCAAATTGGAGTTCTCTGGCACACCCAGAAGGTCACTTATTTTAATCTTCCCAACATGTGTTATAGGTGTTAGTCTACAGACCACTAGATCAAGGATTTCCCTTTGGCATTGCCTCGTACACCTTCTCTGCCACGATATACTGAAAAGCCTCATCAAGTGGATACTTCTGCTGCCAAACCCAATGAAAAATGGACCACGATTTCAAACTGGAAAAATAAGTCCAATGGTTCTATGTCGGTTTCCAAGGCCTTTGAACCAACTAGAAGCATTTCAAACCCTTCTGTGAAGGGGAAGGAAGCCCCAACCGGGTTGATAATGTTTAGTTGCAGCTTAGGCCAAAGACTACACCTCAACCTACAACCGTTATAATAGCACAATCAAATGTTTCTCCTCTCGTCACGGGAGCTCAAAGGCAGTCACGTATTCCCTCTCTGCCATTGGAAGAAGGTGAATATGTGCATGAAAAGAAAATATTTTCTCTCCTTCTATTCAGATTCGGTCAGTTCCGCCAGAGTTTCTGCAAAATTTCTTCTCTTCTCTGAATGACGAGGAGTCATACTTTGATAATATGAAGGAGTTTCATTCATGAATTTCCTCCCATGGAATGTTCGAGGTCTGTCAGACCTCTCTAGAAAGTATTCTATTAGGGATACTTTGAGTAAATACTCTAGCATTGAAGTGCTTTGTCTCCAAGAGGTTAAAATTTCTAGTTTCTTGCTTGCTTCAGCTTGTCACTCTATTTGGCTAGCCAGTAAAATGTTTTGTACTGATCATGAAGCTGGGTGTGGCAGAACTGTCACGCTTTTGTCCCCACAGTGGTACTCTTGTGTGGTTGACCATGGGTCTGACCCCACTCATCGATTCATTTGGATCCTTCTCAACATTGATAATCATTCCTTTGGGATTATTAATGTTTATGCTTCTAATGATGTTGTGGAACGCTCCTTGGTTTGGCATTGGATTGTTGATTCATTGTTAGTTGCTACTTGGTTATTGTGTGGGGATTCCAATATGGTTGAGATGTCCTATGACAAAGATGGCACCTTGCCATTCAGATGGGCTGCTGGCAAAAGGGAGGCATGGTTTTACATGTGCAATAAATTGGGGCTTTTTGATCCCAACATTGGTCGCCGCCATTCTCATTCTTTCTGGCACACTTGGTGTAATTGCAGGGCTAGATCTGATAGGATATTTAAGCGCCTCGATCGTACTATGATCTCGGCTCAATCTTTTTTTCTCTTTTGACAGTTCATCTCTCCCGGTTAAGCCATTAGTGGATGTGACATTGCCTCATCATTTCCCCATCTCTTTTCACATTGAATGGGAGACAAGATAGCCTCACACGTGTAAAACTCAATTTTTTTTAACACATCTTTGCTTGCCATCAGCCCACTCTGGCCCACATCTATACGATTTGGAATTCAGAGTGCAAGCCAACTCATCATACAAGCTGGATTACTTGGTGGAATGATGCTATCACTCGCTCAACTAGATTTTTGTGCATTTATGGGTGCCAATTGGCCATCTTTCGTCGGCAGTCTTATGAGGCTACCACTACTAACTTGCATTCAACAACTGAGGCATTGGTGACCAACCCATTTTCTCCATCATTACAAGTCTGGGTGGTGGAATTAAGGCACAAAAAGCAAGTTGCAGATAGTTATGCTACCAGAGGTGCTCAAATCAAAGCTAGGTTACACTGGTTAAAAGTTGGTGACCGCACCTCTAAGGAGTTTTTTTTGTCCCTGTGTACCAAGCACTCATCTCTAGGCATTAAAAAAATTAAAGAAATGATAATTCAAGTGCTCTCTGAGCTTCCTGAAATTCTCCAGGACTTTATTTGGAATTATGATCAAGTCTTCACTGCACAAGAATCCACGCCTATGCGACAACAAGCCCTCTAGGATTGCCTTGCTATTGTTCCAAATAGGGTGTCCTCAGCCCAGAGGAATTTTTGTGATCAATTGTTAACAATTGAAGACCTTAAGGAAGTTCATTCCATGGCTGATGACAAAGCCCCAGGGATTGATGGATTTCCTTGTGAATTTTATAGGGCCCTTTGGGACTGTGTTGAGCATGACTTGTACAATGTTTATTTATAAATTTTTCATGCTAAATCTTTGGGAAATCTAATAAATAAAGGAAATATTTAATTCATACCTAAGCCTGGTGATCCCAAGGATATTTGCAGCTGGAGGCCTATCACGCTTCTCACTATCTCATACAAAATCATTCCTAAAGCTTTGGCTCTGAAGATCTACCATCTTTTACCTCAAATTGTGCATCTGATGTAGACTACGTTTATCAAATCCAGTTTTCTTTTGGACAATATTATTTTTTATTTGGGAAGGCATGGAGTGGGCTAGGCACTCAAACCAGAAATCTCTTTTCATTAAAATTGATTTTTCCAAGGCTTATGACCACATTGAATGGCCTTTTATTCTTGCTATGCTACATGCCTTGGGGTTTGAGCCTAATTTTATTCATGTTGTTCAAATGCTTTTTGTGGATGCCTCTGCTTGTATCACCATTAATGGCTACCAATCTCTTGCCTTTGAGATTTTTTGTTCCATTCAGTAAGGTTGTCTGCTTGCTCCCTCTCTTTATGTGATTGTTGTTGAAGGATTTGGTTACCTCTTGGCGAATTCAATTTCTCAGCAGCGTGCCAAAGGAACCTCGCTGCTCAATTCTCAGGCCCAACTGGTTAATGGCCATTTTCCTGATGACTCTTTCCTCACTCTCCTAGAGGAAGAAGAAAATATCAAGGCAGCCCTGGGATGTCTCAATATATTCTACCTTGTGTCTGGTTCTTTCGTTCAGTGGCACAAAACTTTGTGCTATCATCAATCAATATTACCCATTCCTCCCTAGTTTCAGTAGTACGGTTGGAAGTGGATTGGGCCAGGAGAAATCTTTCGATTCTTGGGCATTCCCTTTTCTTTCCAGGCTTCTCCGGCTGAGTTGTGGCAAGTTGTTCTCACCAGAGTTGAGAAAAACCTCGCATACTGGATTACTATGCCCCTCTCTCTGACACAGAAATTCCAAGTGTGCTAAAAAATTCTTGCATCTACCCATGATTATTATTCCTCCTGTTGGGCCCCTTCAAAAATGGCTTATAGCAAGCTCGAAAAGTTGCTTTGGGACTTTCTTTAGGCTTCTGTTGAGTCCCATAGATGGTTTCACCATGTCGCTTGGGAATTTTGTTGCCTTCCCAAAGATTCTAGAGATCTTGGGTTGCTTTCCACTCAATGACAAGGGACTTCCTTGTGTGTAAAATGGATAATTCATGCCCTTACTGGAGATGAGGCCTGAAAAATTCTCCTCAGACATTGTATTCAGTCAAGATTTCTTGTTCACAAACCTTCCTGGAAGGGGATTGGTTTTCAAACTGTTCTGGTCATGAAGGAATCAGTTTAGATTGTGGGGACTTTTGTGGCCAAAAGCATTTCAAAAGCCTGGGAGGTAGTTAATCCCTAGCTCTATTGGGCTGGCTCTAGTTTTTGTGATGAGCTTTCACTCAATTGATCAATAGAATGTTTGGTCATGGTCGTCTCTATTTGCTAGCAATGGCCAGCCTCTAGCTAAATCGCCTTGGCTTAAGGTGCTCAGATTCCACAAGAAAGGCATTCAAACCTTACAACATGTGTTTCATAGACCCATACTACACATCATGCCATGGGAAGATTTGTGTTCCCTTTACAGACTTCAAAACCAGGGCTGTGCTGCTTATGATGGTATGGTGAATGCAATTCTTCTATAAGTGCTTCAGAAGGTGGGAATTCATGGGTTCAAGCCCTAGTGGAAGGACTAGAAGTGGTACCCAGATACCCCTTTCAGAAACTACAAGCCTAGGCTTAGTTATAGGTGGCTTTCACTGCACTTTCCTATGCTCAAAAGTCTGAACCAGAGGTAGCTTCTTCACTCTCCCACTCATGTTTTGTGAAAAATATTCTCTGTCGGTCAATCTACAAATGTTGAGCCAAAAATTTCCCACTTTGCTTGGTGTATTATTTTCCAAGGCTCTCCTGTGGGTTCTCGGCTTGTTCACCTAGGGGTCCAAGACCCTCGTTGCCCTTTCTATGGGCAAGCTAAGTATTTTAAGCATCTCTTTTGGTTTTGCACCAGAGCCCAATAGTTTTGGACTTGGATTCATGACTTCTTTCAGCCATTTAGACTTGAGCCTTTTTCCTAGCATATGATTATGCTGGGTGACTCACCCATACTTCCTACTAAGTATACCTAGCTTTGGCACACTTTTAGGGTGGAAATCCTCTTCATTATCAAGAAAGAAAGAAATGCTTGCATATTTGCTCAAACTCAAATGGATAAAAATGTTTCTTTGTATTCTAAAGCTATTATTTGTTCTAATGTGCTCTTACAGATTTAGGTACAGGTGAATAAAGTTGCAATTGAGGTGGCTCACTTACAGGTGCTTTTGGATCACTGGGGCAATGCCTTGTGTAATGTTGCTCGGGTGCTTGCTTCGGCCACCTCCTCCCACGGTCGGTCACCCTCTTGGGGCTAACAGCAGAGTGGCTCTATGTGCCCCCACTCTCAACCTCCTCTTAGGCGTGGTTCTCACCCTCCTTAGTGGACATACTCTCCTCCTTCGCAGGCTAGCCAAGAGTGGCCCTCCGGGGGAGCTATGGGGAGCAAAAATGGCATTTCTAGGTGGCCCTCTGATGACCCTCCTGCTTCTAGCTTTGGTTGGCCAAACTCTAGTAAACATTTTCTGTGGATTGCACTTGCAATCTTGCCTCAACGCGAGGAAGATAAAGATAAATAAAAATATGTTGATGATGGTTGTGGTCCTCCTCTTGACGTCACTCCAGACCCTGCTAATGTATGGGGGAAGAAATTGGATGATAGAGACCCTCCTAGCTATTTTGGCACTGCTTTGGCCGCTTAATGGCCTTTTTCTTATTTGTGATCATGGACTTTTGCACTACGCCCATGTGACTAGTTATTTTTTGCTTTTCTGGGTTTTACCCATGTGACTCTCGGGGTGTGCCTTCTTACCACACACTTTTTTTGTGAATATGTATTCTAATATTTATTTCAATATAAATTAATTCCTATTCATAAAAAAAGGGAGATTGTTGGAAATACTTATTATTTGCTTGAGACTTCTAAAGTCAACTCCCCTGCTCCACCTACCTATCAAGAGTCTCCTTTCAATAACAAATCTTTGGGATCTTCATCCCTATTCTACCCCTAACCACAACAACCATAATTTATTGTGATTTGATAAGTTTAAAATTTGAATTTTGAGAGGAATTTTTTGTGAAGAAGACAAGAATAGACAAAAGAAGGAATGTAGTAGTTAGTTCGTTAGTTGGAAGAAGAGGAAGTTGTAACAGTAGCAAGGAACATTCTGGAGCATGAACATCAGTTGTGAGAAGTGCAGGGAACAACAGATAGCTCTAGACAAATATGAAGAAGAAGAGAGAGCTCTAAGAAGCTTTAGATTGTTGTAAGTGTTTGTGTAGGTCCAGATTCCTGTCAATCAATTTTTTTATTAGTAGTTTGCAATTTCAAGTTTAGAAATCATTTTGCAAATGTTATTTTTTTATTTAATAGAACAAGCAAAAGTTTGCACATACAACTATGTGTCTCCAACCATTTTGTTTTGTTATTTCACATTTTATTTTGGTATTCCTGGTTGATTGGGAAAAAAGGTAGCAACTCTGTGCATTTTATTTATGTTTGGGATTTAAAATTTGTCATTAATGAGGTGTTGATACATGATGAGGGATTTTTAAAACATTTTTAACATTTATGAAGGTCATATTTTAACATATATGGTCCAATAATTGTTTGAATGCCCCTAGCACATATAAAATTACCAATGAGTATTTTATATACCCAAGTGTAGTTTCTCAACACCTAAAATGTGTTATAATCTCCCTAGAATGGTTTTATAATTTCTAGTAGCAAGGTAAGGCTTGCCAACATGGTAAAAATTCCTTAGAAAAAGAGAGCATTAACTAAGATTTTTTCATTCTATATAATGAAGCTCAAGCTCTTTGGCATGTTTGAAAATTCCTCAACATGATTTCAAATGCACTAGAGATGTGAAATTCCTAGTAAGAAAATGACACACTGAGAAATGACTTCTAGAAAATTGAAATGCTCCTCACCTCACATTTGAGAAGAAAACTCAAGCTCTCAACAAAACTTTTGGTTTTGAAAGCTATGAAAATATTCCTCTTGAACTCTTTCCAAGTATATTTTATTATAGAGACACATTTGAATTATGCTCATATTGAAATGAAGATCTAGATAAATGCACATAAAATATTTGACAAAATGTATTTAAACATTGCAATACCTATAAAAAAAAATGTCACAGAGAGAAGAGATAGAGAGAAGTAGAGAGAGGAGTGAGGGATGGAGAGGTAGGGAGGAGATAGAGGGGTGTCTGTGTGAGAGAGAGACAAGAGAGAGAGGGAGGAAGGGAGAGAGAGAGGGAGGGAGAGGAGAGATAGAGAGTAGAGAGTGAAGGAGAGAGTGAGAGAGAAAGATGATACAACTTGCTGAGAGTATTGTGATGTATTATGAGAGTTTAATGGTAGTCGAGTTTCCTTCAAGGATCTCTAGGTGGTTATACTCCTATGAGAAGCTTGCTCTACAAGTATAATGTAATCTTTATGATTTCTGACTAATATATTGGGAGACTTTTGGAGTGTGGGGTTTTTCTCCCAAAAGGTTTTTCCCCACATAAATCACTATGTTGTAGTATGCATGATATTTATGTTTATTTCTATTTAAGTTTCTATGACTGTTAAAGATCTGTAAAATTTTTGCATTTTTCTCCTCTCAAGATTAGTGTAGGAAGTTGTTTTGCTACCTTAGCTTCATTACAAAATTTGATATGCTTATTACTAAAATTTGATTGTCTAAAAGATTATAAGATCTTCCAAAAACTATAATTTGTATTATAACTCCAAGAGATTTGAAACCACTCTCAAACATCCTGAAACTATATGCATGAAATATAGCTTAAAGTATAAGAAAATAGATGTACATATGTAAATGCCAACTTATACTTAAATGTTTATTTCATGTATATAGTCTCCCCTAGCAAAGAAAGAGAAAAAGAAAGAGTTCACAAAAATGTATTGCAAAAAATCATGATTCACATTTGGTAAGCACAAAAATTATTTAAATTTTCATATATCAAGCCTTAGGTTTGGTCATCCAAGCCATTTGGCGAGTTCCAAATTTGGCACTCACAAAATGGTCGTTTCGGGTAAAAAAAAAGTGGCAACTTTTTTGTGTCACAGATTGGTGCACACACCCTTCATATACACATTAGAGTAGAATAAGGTTATATTGTTGCAATATGGTGTGTCCCTTGGTCTCCTCAATGTAGCGCAGTGCTTGAGTTCATGACATGGCTTAACTACCTCCTATGGATCTTATATAAATATGGTAGTTATATCAAACATTAACAAGTTAATCTTTTGGTGCAACGACAACCACCATTGTAACAATTGGTATCAAAGACAAGGTCATGGGTTTGAACCCCTCACTTGCACTAGGGGGGATTGTTGCAAGATGGTGTGTCCCTTGATCTCCTCAGTGCAACATGATGCTTGGGTTCATGACATGGCTTAACCACCTCTTGTGGATCTTTTATAAATCCGATAGTTGTATCGGGCATTAACAGGTTGATCTTTTGGTGCAACAACAACCACCAATATAACACACACACACACACACACACACACACACACACACAAACACACACACACACATATATATATATATATGAATCTCATTTTTAATATAATAATTCCAATGAATATATTAGAACTTATAGATTAAGTTTCGATCACTAAGCACTCTAGCATTAAACCTTCAATATTTGTGTGTGGATAATCAAATTAGCTTTTCCATTTTAGATTTTGACTAGTTCAAGTTACCTATAGATTCTTTGATTAGTCAGATGATGCCATTGAAATAATGGAATGAAATAAATGTTCATCAAGTTACCATTTTAATTGTTCATTAATTTTTTGCAAATTACATTATTTGTTATTTTAAATTATTTGCATCAAGATATATTTACTTCTTTCATAAGTAAAATATTATGTAAGGGAACGATACTTATAAAAAGTTAGGGGGACTTCCAATAAGAGTTGAAATTGATGGTTTTTTTTGTTGCATTTATACTTATTTCGATTGTATAACACAATTAGATTTTTTTTTAAATTGTTTATATGTGTTATAATTCTTTGTGATTTGTTGTGATCTACCAAAAAAACACCTTGTATATAATACAATTAATAATAAAAATTAATAAAAATTAAAAATAATCCTAATTAAAATATCCATAAATCTTGTATAAAACTCCTTTTACTAAATTTAAAATATAATTAGCCCATAGGCTACATATAGTGTGAGACTTGTGCATGAAAAAGACTCACTACCAAACCAACTACCATTTAGTGGTAAAAGCATCCAAAATCTCACTTATCACGTAAAATCTAGATAAATGATTTTCTAGGAACATTCTATTTCCATTTGTAATGTTTTTTGTCAATTTGATGACAACTTTCTTTTTTCATTTGCATTGCTTTATGTTTCAAATCTATATGCAAATATTTCAAAACTAGGTAACACTTAATTTCTTAAAATAAAAAATCTAGATTTGTCTAAGTTTATTTCATTCCATTGTTTAACACTTATTATTAATTGTTTAATCGAGCAACATACAACTAGAATTTGTAGCACATGACATCCATACACACCCATGCATAAACACGTACTCTCTAACATATTGACATACATAGGGGAGAGGATCCAGTAGTTGAGCACCCTAACTTCACGCTTCTCAAAATCCTATGTGGAAATCTCAAAAAATTCCCAATTTTTGCAGCAGGTTGCTTAGCAACGCCCTACTTATAACTAAGGTTTCAGGGCCACATCATCAAATATGATGTCACATTAGCATGCTTTTTGTCGAGGTGTCCAAAATGGTCCAAAAAAAAGTGAGACTGATACTTGTGCACTAAATCATGTTTTATTGGTATGTGGCATCACATGATTTGTTGCTTTTTAGATCTAAGAAATACATATTATTCAATTATTGGTAGTTATCATCAACACTAACAACTTTAAATTCACAACTATTGATTTAATATTTTTAAAATTATTGGGTATTAAATCAACAAATGCTATAACAATTATTGGAACATGCTCAACTATTGATCCTTTCCCCTTTAATTTTCTATGGACATAATCCTTGAACCTTCTTTACATGCAAGTGCTAATTTATATTTGAAATTCAAAACAACATAAACTAAGACAATTATTAAAATAAATAAAATTAAGAGGCAAGGAGGATACCACAGTCCAATTCCAAAATAACTAATCAAAATAAACAAGTCGAGTATAGCAAAAACATTAACTTACAATTGCTCCAGATTTGTCAAATTCCCAAGCTGTGGCGGCAGCGTTCCCGATAAACTATTCGTATCAAAACTCCTGTACCGCATACACACAAAACGCAATTATTTGATTGAAATCAAAATTAATATACGGCTAAATTCAATTTAATGTGCTAAGAGATAGACGAAAAAATTACAGAGATATCAACTTGGTGAGATTCCCCAATTCCTTTGGAACTTCACCAGTTAAACGATTTTGCCCAAGCGACCTGTCATAGCATGCAAATTACAACTTAAATTATTGACACCAAAACATATTGAACAAAGTAATGCAGAATTTGTATGGGAAAAGGTTCTCGCTCGCTTACAAAAACTCAAGTCGCGGTAAGGAGCCTAAAGCTGGAGGGATCGATCCGCTTAGAAAATTGTATCTCAGGTCACTGTTGACAAATTTATACAATTCCCTAAATTACACCTTATTCTCATCACTCCAATAGATTTAATTTGGCAGGAAGAACAGACGTTTGAAAATCTGTTAGTAATACTCACAGGCTTTGTAAGTAGCTAAGATTAGCCAATTCAGGGGGAACAATCCCTTGCAGTTCTTCATATAGCACTATCCTGCAATATAACAAGATATACATATATCTCATTCCATAACTCAAATGATAGAAAAGCACGATTTTAAAGGCGTGAGGTGCTTACACCTTAGTGACGTGGCAAGTGCTGTTTCGCTCAAAAACACAGCTGCACATGACCCCAAGCGGGCCGTCTGTGTCAGAAAGAGTGTACCAGTTTGGATCATCATTGTTGCAGGGATCCAAACTGAAGTTCCATTTCGAAATCTTCAGCTTGCTGGCAATTACTTTGAGCGTCTCGACTATGAAAACCACAAGCAGGCAAACTAAAACGCATCATTTATTCTGAAATCAATCCCTATTAATTTACTTTGAGAAACCAATTCAAAATGAGGTTTCACCTTCTTTCGGATCAGTGGTTGCAGCAGCTTCACTAAGTTGTCTAAAAGAGCAGCACCAATAGACGATCAGGCAGAAGAAAATTGCAGAAGGGATCTGCAAATTATAGTTCGTGTGGTTGCCCATGTCAGAAGCTTGAAAACTAAACTTCAAATGAATGATTACGCGACTCCAATGTTTACAGAGAACCACAGTCCCTGGCAATGTTTTTGCCGTATGTATAAATTCCCCGAAGAATTTATTTGTTTTTCAGATGTTTCGGTGAGGTGGAGTCCCGAACGAAAAGTAAAAGAATCTTTTAGGTGGAGTCAATGACACTAGATTTTATTATATAAATTTTTCAAACAAAATATTTTATATTCAAATGGGACTTATCTGTTATATTTTAGTGCACCATAATAGTGGAACCCCTTGGGAAATTGGAGCATTTATCGTGTGGGCCACTTGGAAAAATGAGGTCCTAAATGAATGCGTGTAAAAACGTTCTGTTAGGGGTCGGCTATTACCTCTTCAAATGGACTTTAATGCCTCAGCTCGTCAACGAAGGCCTCAAAAAGTCTTGGTGAGAGGATCTCATCTTCAAAAAGTCTTGGTGAGATCCAATCTGTGTACGTTCAAATCTCTTTTTCTAAATTATTGGTGTAGAAGTCATTAGCATGATGAATGTGTAGGTTCAAATTTCGTTTTCCAAGTTATTGATGTTAGGAAAAGTCACTAGTACAATAAATGTGTACGCTCAAACTTCTCTTTCTAAATTATAGGAAAAGTCACTAGCATGATTTCTCTTTTCAAATTAGTAGTGTTAGAAAAAATCACTAGCACCATGAATGTGTATGTTTAAACGTCTCCTTTCAAATTAGTAGCGTTAGAAAAAATCACTAGCACCATGAATGTGTATGTTTAAACGTCTCCTTTCAAATTAGTAGCATTAGGAAAAGTCATTAGCACTATTGTGGTGATTACTTGACTTTGTAGTATTGTAATAATAGTATTTGTTGGCTAGATGATAGATGAGTTATAACATACTAATTCAAACACAAAGTGGGTAATAGTTTGAGATCCACAAATTCTTTCAAGTTGTGTGTATCATAATTTATTAGGTCAACAAAGATTTTAGTTATTAGCTTATATTGGGTTCAAGATTTATTCATATTAGACACAACTATGACTAGTATAATTGAAGTTGAACTTGTTCCTTAGAACAAATATTTGTTAAATATTGATGAGCAAATATTTTTGGTAAAAAAAAATTGTAGATTGATTCGTTGATTTGGAGTTTGATATTAAGATGCTCATAAGAATGGATATACATGCATGGGGAGGAGAGGAGGTAGTTATGTTTCTAGTACCCTAGCTGCCTTCATTAGATGGAGGGAATCATCAACTTCAAGGAGTGGTGGAACTGCTAAGTCTACTTTTAAGTTGAGTATGACTTTAATAATAGATATTTATTAAATATTGATGACCAAGTGATTTGTTAGTAGAGAATGATTTGTTAGTAGAGAAGCTTTGTAAATTGATTAGTGGGTTTATGAATATTTGATAGTAATTAGTTAGATAGAAACAAATATTGATTGTTATAATTATTTTGTAACATGATTGGAAGTATAATTGATTTTAATAAAATTAAAAAAACAATTATATTTGACTAATAAATATTATAAATATTTGTATAATGTTTAAAGTGTTATATTAATTTAAAATTTAAAATATGCAATAATTGTAAAATTATTAAAAATATTGAATATGCAAACTGCATATAATTATAAGCTAATATATATTATATATTTAAAAAATATAAAAAATAAAATTAAAACTCAAAAAAATCTAATAATAATAATTTTAAAAAATTAAAAAATTCCAAAGTAAAAATGTTGGATAAATTTGATAAAACTATCTTAAAAATAAACTAAATAAAAAAGATATAAACAATTTAAAAAATTTAGAAAACTAAAAACATATTATTAAAACTATAATTTTTTAATTGTAAATAAAAATTTCTATATATTCTATATTAAATGTAAAAACTAAAAACAAATCAAATAATTTTATATTATCTATATAATTTAAATATTTAAAAAATACATGTAATAAAATAACATATTGATTAATTTATCATAATTTAACATAATAGAATCATTATATGAAAATAAATAATTTATATAATATTTTTTTTAATGAGTAATTAAAAAAAGTTTGACAAATTTGATAATCAAATTCAAGCTTTTACTTTCTAGAAGAGTTTCAATGTAAATATTTAAATTATGTCTTTCCTTGCTATTCTTTATTTTAAAATTTTATATAATTTAAATATTTAAAAATGATATATGTAAAATTAAAAATATTAAATGAATTACAATTAATTAATATAATAGAATAATTAATAATTATATAAGTACAAATAATCTATATCTAAATAATTAATATTTAGAAGATAAATTTGAAATAAGAATTAGAAAAATGCAAATAATATAATATACTATAACATATTTTTTAAAAATTATAAAAATTTAAAAATCAAAATTTAACATTAATAATAAATTAATTAGGAACAAGTTTAATATATAAATAATTAACATTATATTTATATAATAAATTGAATAATATATATTTAATATGTTAAATTTAAACATAAATACATTATTTAATAATTTTAAATTTTATAAGACGGTCCTTTTTAAAAGTTTCAAATTTTCACATCTCCAAGGCTTCTATGCAGTTCCTTGCAGTTGAATGGAGGTGTTGACACATGCAAAATATTCATTGTTTTAGTCAAAATCTAATTTGAAAAAATCCAAAAATGACTAAATGTTGAACTTATCAAGATTTTTGGCTTTCAATTACTCTCTTAACTATTTTTCATCTCTATTGGCCTCTAATTTTTTTCTTGCTTTCCTTTGAAAATATTCAAAGTGATATTCTTTTGATCTTTTAAGTTTCAGGTTGTCATTTTTCATCTTACGCTCTAATTCTTAAAAGGTATGTATTGAGTCACATGTGTGATACTCAATACTGACAAAGGAAACTTTAGTTTCCTAAGTATAAATGTTTCAGGTTTTAGCAAGAGATTAGCCATCACCCTTAATCTCTACCATCCTTTTCATCATAAGGTAAGTATTCCACCCAATCCCCAACCCTTGATGTCATAGTATTCGATCTTTAGTGATCGGGTCTCCCTCCTAACTTCTATCTTATTTTGTGATAAGGCTTAATTCTTCCTCCTGAGTATGGAGTCCTAATCTTTGAAGTATTCCTATTTCATAATTGCCCAAGTCCTTTATTGAGTTTTAGTCTTTGGGTCTACTCTTTACACTCTTTCATTTTTTACATGTGTTAAGGGTTGCTCCAAAACCCAAAACCTCGACTTCACTCTATCACCTTGCAATTCTTCCAAATATTTTTCACCAAAATTTTAAACACTTTTGATATCCCTCTTTCGCTTCTTCAATAGATAATTAGCAACATTTTTTATGCTCAACAAAAGTAGTGTTTCAGAGTTCAGACTTTTGGTTTTTTAATTTTCTTATTCTTTTGTAGGAAGTAAGTGATATACCTGGTGCTTGACACCAACATGAGAGTGTTTTGAAAGCATGATTTTAACGTAGGGGTTACCTATAAATACATCCAATGGATTGAAATACCATTCCTAGAGCTCAATAATTCAATATGGCACCATGAATGCTCAACTACCTATCCTAGGCCCTTTCTATTAGCAATCACTCCTTGCATATGGATTTTCACACCACCATACCCATTAATTTTTTTCCTAGGACATCTCTTGTCACTTATGAAGCTTTCATCTATCCTCTACAATAGATTTTAAGGGATCCTTTGCAATTAGGTCACCACCTTTTCTTTTCCACATGTGGTAGCCATGTCAAAGGAAATTCTCCTCACATCTACATATCAATTTGTAGCTTTTAAGTGTGGATATAAACTATTGTGTGTTCAAATTGGATGGGGGATAGGTGATTCATCATTTTCAAAGTTATGCCTCATCTATAAAGGAAAACTTGTATGCTTTTCAAATATTTCTGCTCATTTTGAGTCAACGTAGCTATGTCTATAAGAAGTATTGTAAAACAATTCTCTAATTTGAGATCTTCGGCTTTCCATCAAAGGAATTTCAGTTATCTTGAGTCTACAATACATATATGAACTTATAACTAGTATACACACGCACATATATATACATACATATACATATACATATACATATATATATATATATATACATATATATACATATATATACATATATATACATGTATATATATGTATATATATATGTATATATAGATATAGATATATATACATACATATATACATATATATGTATATATATGTATATATACATATGTATATATACATATATATGTATATATATGTGTATATATACATATATATAAATATATATATATATGTATGTATATATACATATGTGTATATATATATATCTGTGTGTGTGTGTGTGATTGTCTCCAACATTTTAACTCTATAGTTTGGTGAATAAATAATCAAGAAATGTATGTTCGTCTTGTAATTTATCTCTCATTTTGTGTTGTCTTAAGTTGTTTCCTTTTTGAGGAATAGGGTAAGTGCTTCTTTAACATTACATAGTGCATAGTTGGTTAGAATTAGATTTGTAAGTATGATCACATTATTATCCCTACTTTGATTATATTACTGTAAGAGAATAATTACTTTGAAACGATCAGATTATGAGTATTGTTGCAGGAAATGGATACTTATGCTCCTTTTTGACCTTCTTATTCTAAGAACTAGTTTATTTACATACCCTTAGGATTCAAGGTGTCCCACCACACCAAAACATCAAAAAAAATTTGTTTCTTTATTATTATTTTTAATTATATCATCTCTCATGAAAAAACCTAAAATTTATTGGAATTGTATCAACACTATTTCCAAATATTGAGAAATTTTTGTCATAAGGTGTGAGAGAATCATCTATTACACATTTCTTGTTGTTAACCAATCTTCAAATAATGTTATAGGGAAAACCACCTAGGTCTTGTAGAGCCTAAAGAGTAGAGAGTAATCACTTAGCAAAGGTGGTTCTCAGTCAATTGGCTAACAAATTGAATTATTTGAACATAAGCCTTGGAAAAGCTCTAGAAAACTTCAGACCCAATTGGAAACACCAATATGTTGGCAACTGTGTTGGGGAATAGATAAATAAATGTTTATATTTGAGCCTAGTTGCAATAATTGGGAGGAGTTGGTAAATCATTTGCCAGGTTGGGTTTTAAGTTTGGGTGGTCTCTAGTCCTTATTCCCTTCGATAGGTTGTGACTTTGAAAAAATAAAACCGACAAGAAGAAAAATTTGAAGATCGTAATTGAAAGATGCACAGGAGGAGATCATAGTTCCAAGGTGAATCTAACAAGTAGTTGCATGGAGAATTTAAGAAGGAAAGACAAAATTGCAAAGAAAAAACTTCAGGTAGGTCCTCTTCTCCAACTGTTGATGTTTTTGGACACTCTAAAAATGTAAGACACTGTAATGATAATTTTTTTGATAAACATAGGTCTCTTCATTTTAGAATGGAAAAATATAAATAAATTAAACATAGAAAAGGATAACAACATTTAAAATGTTAATCCTCGGATGATACCTAAATATAATGAAATGCTTAATAACCTAGAGAAAGAGAAAATAAAAATCCAAAGGGAGTATGATTTGATACAATGATACATTGCTCAAAATGACTCTCAAGAACCATCCAAAAAGTAAATTTTCTCCTGGTCTTGGTTAGTCTTCATCAAGGAAATTTTTTGGAACATTTTGGTATAAGGATTCTACTACAGTCAATCCTTTTGATAATGCTAATCTAAGGATCCAAAGAGTTAGGATGGAAATATAAGACGATGATGACTCAATTATAGTAACAATATTTAATCTTGAGAAAATAATAAAGATCTTTGAAGTTCATGTGGGAAAGATATCGTGAGAGAGGTGAATGAACTCATGGAAGAGAGCTTCAAATAATTGAAGCATAGATGATTGTAGATGATTTAAGAAGATGAATTGATTCCTTAACAAATGTAGGATAGTTTGGTGAAAGAAATCAAGGAGGGGTACCACACAACACTTAGAGTCAAAATACAAGAGTTGTTCCCTTGCAATAAGGCACACAAATAAATAGTGGGGGTCCTATTCCAAATATGGGAGGAAAATATGTCGGACAATAACATGTTTCTTAGCTTGGTGTTATTGGTGTAGATGTATAAAGTATTCAACCTAGAAGACCTTTAAACTTGGAAAGGTACATAAATAGTTAGATTTTGTTGGAATACATGGTTATCCCAATCTTATTCCTAATGATATTAGAATTGAATTGCCTAAGTTTTCTAGAAATTATTCCCTTTATAATGAATATCATATGAAATCATTTATAAATCACTGACGACTTTGAGATTGAAGATGAAGATGTGTTAATGAATTTTTTTGTGCAATCTCTAATGGATGAAGCAAGATATTGGTACAGAGGATTACTTGATTCCAACATAAATTCATGGGATGAATTCAAAAGAATTTTCAAGGAATAATATGGACATAGGACTGACCTAAGGTTTATGATAAATGATTCTATAAATATTACTAAGGGATCAAATGAAGTTGTGTCAAAATTCAATGCAATATTTCTTAATGCCACGAATAAATTCCCTACTTATAATAGGCCTAATGAACCAATGTGTTTAATGTTGTATTGCAATGTAGAGAATGCTAAAATAGGCTAATTACTCGGGGATAAAGATCAACATACTTTAAGATATACATATAGAATAGCTACAAATATTTAAAGCAATCAAAGAGCATAGAATAAATTGAACAAGAGGAGTGAAGTAAAAATCATGACTAGAGACAAGGGAGATCAGAACAAAGATTCTTCATCAGAAGACAAATTAGACAAATGTATGAGTGCATTAAAATAATTGAGCTCTAAAGTAGGCAAGAATGAAAAAGGTTCACATTATAATAATCCTTACCATAATAGGCATAATACAATGCCTAAGTTATCAAATCACCCCTCTAATACCACATGGTATAATGGGAAACCAATGCATAATAATATTCAAAAGGCCTCTAGGAGACTTGAGGCCCACTTAAAATATGATGCTAATGTTGTAGAGGAGATTTTATGGTGTACTGCTTGTCAATTACCTCATTCTCATTTGCAATGTATGGTGGTCCATTATGTTGAAGTTTACACTAACACTTGTGATGGTTATGATGTTCCTAACTAATAGGCAATATGTTGGTCATGTAATAATGTTTATCATGACACTAATATGTTCTCTACAAGGATGTATCTAGGTTTAGATAATTATTCTTCATTAAAAGAGTGTGGTTAAAAAGTAGACATAGATGCTAGAATATTCTTGAGAAGTGTTAGGAATTGTAGGTAGGTTTAGAGGGTCGAATTAACAATTAAATACACAGTAGATAATAAAAATAGAGGAATGAATGAATACAAAAATAACTGTGAGACAATTAAGTTTTACGTGTTTCACATGTTCTTGGGATACATCCACTAACAACAGTTTTTTTATTAATAATTCCCAAAAAATACAATGTACATTAAACCTAAAACAATAGCTACAAATTGCAGAATTTTTTTCAAATGATATCCATTGCTTTGTTCACCTGCACATATTCGCAAAATCCTACAATCAAATCTTTATCACAACTCATGACTTACAAATTCTCTCATGCACTCTATAAAACCACACCACTCACTAAATTTTGATGCATACCTATTGCCTCAACCTGTTGAACGTGTGATTGTCCAAATTTGCGATAGTTTGAATTCTCATGTGTAGTAAAAAACTATTCAAATTTTGGGTAATTTTTACAAAGTTTCTTTTAATATAAATTACAAATAGCAACAGATAATAATTTGTGGGGGGAAACACACCGATAAAAGTGGGTAAAATTTAACCATCAAGTCTGATCGAGCTCCACATAACAACAATATCCCACTTGGATACTGACCAAACTCCACACCATATCATCTCCTGCTTGGAGATTGATCATAACATCGCTACCCTGTAACTCGAACCACTGGAAATAACACCCATGGACCTTGTTGTTCTAATTTTATTGCTTTCAATCCTGAAAGACAATCAAAGCTGAAGAGGATCTCATCTTCTCCTTTGTCACTACTATCATAAACATATACACTAGATTTTCATCTATATGTATCTTTTCTAGCCTTAATTGTCCATCATCCAACACTAATCGGATGAAGTGATATCTCAACTAAATGTGTTTTGTCTTCAAATACAAGGAAGAATTCTTTGCAAGATGTATGTCACTCTGGATATCTATAAAAAAAAACTTCCAGCCTACTATTTTCCCAATTCTTCCATGAAAAATTGTAACCATATCAACTCTTTGCTTTCCTATGTCGCAGCTACATACTTTTCCTTTGTGGTGGATAAAGAACTACCTTTTGTAGCCTTGAGATCCAAATCACCATTGTCCCACCTACAATAAACACATAACCTGTAGTACTCTATTTGGTATCAATAACTCCTGCCAAATCTAAGTCAACAAATCCTTTTAAATCAGTATTAGAGCCCTCAAAACATATTTTTTTATTGGATGTACCTCTCAAATATGTGAGAATCCATTTTACCAAATTCTAATGCTCAAATCTAGGATTACTCATATACCTACTCACAAATCCTACGACATGTGCAATATTCATCCTTGTGCATACCATGACATACATTAAAATTCCTACAGCTATAGCGTATGGTACCTTGGCCATTTTGTCTTCCTCCTATTGTTCCTTTGGACGCATTTCCTTAGTCAATTTGAAATGAATAGGCAAAGGTGTGCTGACAGCTTTTGTATTTTCCATAGGAAATCTCCACAACACCTTTTCAACATAATTAGATTGAGATAGAGTTAAGTTTTTGATTTTCTTATCTCTAGAAATTCTCATACCAAGGATTTGTTTTACTACCCCGAAATCCTTCATAGAAAATGATTTTTCTAATTTCCTTTTTAACTCTCTTATGTGATCCATGTTAGACCCTACTATAAGAATACCATCAAAAAATAAACATAAAATAATGTAGATATCATTATCCAAAATCTTAAATTAAACACAGTGGTCATAATGGCATTGGTTGTAGCCTTGCTCAGCCATAAAATTATCAAATTTCAAATACCATTATTGAGTTTCCTGTTTCAAGCCATATAAACTCTTTTTCAATCTAGACACCAATTTCTCCTTACCTCTAACGTCAAATTATTGTGGTTGTTGCATATAAATCTCCTCTTCCAAATCACCATGGAGAAAGGCAGTTTTCACATCTAGTTGTTCCAAATATAAATCTTCAATAGCCACAATTCTTAAAACAGTACAAATATAAGTCATTTTAATGACTAGAGAAAATATATCATCAAAATCAATGTCTTTTTCTGTGCAAATCACTTAACTACAAGTTTGTCTTTAAATCTTTTCTTACCTCCTTCTTCCTCTTTCAACCTGTAAACCCATTTATTTGGTAAAACCTTCTTACTTGCAGTCAACTTGCATAATTCCCAAGTTTGATTTTTCAGCAAGGAATCCATTTCTTCTTCCATTCCCCGCTCCCACTAATCCTTTGTATCCACCTACATAGATTCATCATACCTTTCTAGTACCCCAACATCAGTCAATAAAATAGAATAGAAAGATGGAGAAAATATTTCAGGAGATCTACTTATCCTTTTCAATCATCTGACATTCACTAGAGTTTGTGGTATTTGTTTTTATTTTGGAGAATGAGGAACCATTAGAACATCACTATTTGGAGTATCATCCACCACCACATAATCTTTTTCCTTCTTCTCATACTACTACAACTGATCTTTGTACAACACCTTCTCACTAAATACAACATCCCTACTTCTCAAATTTTTTAGATTTTCAAAGTCCCAAAGCCTATAACCCAATTCATCAATGCCATATATCCAACAAAGATATACTTTTTATTTTTCTTCTAGCTTGGTTCTATTTTCAAAATTACAAGTGCAAATTCTTCACAACCGAAGTTTTTTGTGAAAAGAATAACTCACCTTCTTACCTATCCATGCTTCCTATAGAATACCACAAACCAAAGAAATAGAAGGACCTTTGTTAATTAAATAAACAGTAGTATTGGTAGCCTCTGTTGGAGTTATGGGTAGACACTGAGAGGGGGGGCGGTGAATCAGTGTCAAAACTTTTTCAACTTCGACCAAGATTTTTCATTCTGATTTCCGTTTCTTTCAACAATAGAGTAGAGTAATCACTTTTGAAAGCACAAAGATATGCCAACATTAACTCAGTCTATTTGACAACTTATGAAAATATGATTTGAGTGATATATCTTGCATTTGCCAAAACATAGCTCAGATTTGATCTCAATATTACTCTGATTAATGCATTCATGAGTTGAATGTAATCATTCATAAACAAAATTGAGAACAGTAATAATCCCAACAGTGAACTGAAACAAAAACAACACAGAAAAGCAGAGGGCATACAGAAGAACAAAGAGGAAAAAGCTTTTGCTGAGTGGAAAACCCTCCTGGGGTATAAAAACCACTCCTAAACTGTCTTACTGGCTTAATCTTCAAAACCACTATTAACAATGCTTATAGGCTAACTTCTGAGCACCAACTCAAGGAGCACCAACCCCTCATTTAGAGACACCAATCTCAAGGAGCACCAACCCATTACTCATATTTCAGAATTACATTCATAATATCAGAGGATCTCTCTGTTTTTAGTTAAGCACATATTTCTCTATTTTCTCATCTATAGAAAACCTTAAGGACAATATCCCAGAATTACAATCACCAACCTTCACTGTTTTCAACACAGGTTTATATATACATTTCAAGTATGTCAGTTATGAAGAAATCTTCAAAAATCATTTTTCCCCAGATTCTGAAATTCTCTTGCTGATTTTTTAATATGAAGCTGAATAATGACAGACTTTAGATGATGGTAAAAATCAATAGTAACGCTTATCCAGAGAACTGCAAATCATCCATTATTTCAAAAATGCAACTGCTCAAAAAGGAAACTCAATGAATATTCTACCATGTAACAGTTGTGAGATTCGATGCCAATCCATGATGTCGACCTGCCACTATCTTTAGAAATTCACCATGCCTGCCACAGTGTATGGGTCTGTTAATCGTTCGCCGAGACATCCAGATAGTTCTGCCGAAGGAAATTATAACGTTGATCGCTCCTTTGGTCCCTGTGTGTCACCATGACCTTCTGCCATCAGGGAGAAACTATATCAAAGATCTTTATGTTTCCTCGAGATCACATTTTTGTTAAATTTGTTTCAGTCGCTGATACACAAGAGTCTTTCTCACCGAGATGCCCTTTTGTTCCATAATTCACTATCGCTATAGCCTTTTGATATCAGAGAGACATCTTGTAGATAGGTCTTTGTTTTACCGAAAGTCATTTTGAGTTGCTGTGACATCCTGCTGTCAAGGAGACGTTATGTAGATTGCCCCATGTTTCACCGAAAGTCCACATGATACACATTGGTCACCGTGACACATGGTTTTTCTTGCCAACGAGCCTTCTATCTTATGAGTGTCGCTGTAACTTCAAACCATCGAGGAGACATCTTGTAGATCATTTCATGTCATACTGAAACACCCTGAATTCACCTCAGATCACCAAGAGAGAAAAAATCTCACACCAATAAAGTCCTTTTGAATTCCATCGGTGAGATATATCAAAGTCAGGGAGACCTCTTGTAGAGCATACCATGTCTTTCCGAAAGTCTTCATCCACTTGTGTGTCGCTGAGACAAGTCAAATCCAATATCGACAAAATCCCCCATTGTGCTCCATCAGCGAGACCGAAGGTCACTTGCCGAGACATTATCAACCTTTCACCGAAAGCCATTCATATGACTTTGTCGCCAAGACTTGACAGGTTCGCTGAGACTCTACATCGAAACTCAAGAGTCTTACCGAAATCCCACATGATCATTCATGTTCCCTGAGACAACTCAATGCTTATGTCGACAAGGTCCATATGTATTCCATCGGTGAGACCCCACAGTGCAGGAGCACCAGGCAAAGGACTATTTTGTTTTTGAGTTTTTAATTTTGTTGTGCTATCATAAGGTCATGTTGACCATTATTTTAGGTTCTTAGGGTTTTTTTTGGTCTTTTGGAAAGAGGGTGTCAAGAGTCCAATGAGTTTAGAGGCTCACTTTGCTAAATAGTGAAAAATTGTTAAATGTCTGAAAACACAGCGGGTTTTACAAAAGTTCTTTTTAGGTCATTTAGAAGCACGACCCAAGCACCTAAATTGTTGTGAAGGAATATTTAAGGCATACCATGACCTTTTTGGTTGGTTAGAATTTTTCTGTACAGACTATTTTTCCAGAAATTGAAAAAAATAGAGTTCTTGTCTTATTTTCTATTTTTCTGTTCTTGTTTGCGTAATAGTAGCTAAATGAATTAAAGAGGAATTTTATAGGTTTTTTTAGAATGTAGAGAGGCCTCTAGAATTTTTTTTTGGCACATTTGATAGCTGTTCCATCATTTCATCCATTCTTGTAAATTCTGTGTTTTATTTCCTTATTTCTATTTTGACTGGAACTGTGTAAAAATGGAGTTCTAGGCTGCATTCCCTCCGTACCAGGAAGTATGGAATTGTTGGGAATGTGGTCAGGCTCCATCTCTGTACATATTTTAGTGGTAGGTGTTAGGTTTTCTTTGGTTGTAGGAGCTATGAGAAAAGCCTTACCCTAGGCGAGCTAGTGAAGAGCCCAGCTAGGAAAGGCTGCAAAACAACGTTGATAATTTGTAGGGGAGAAAATATTTTCAAAAAATTATTTTTGGAAAATTTAGGGGAAGTTCCTATCCCTGTATGGTGCCAAGGAGGAGAGCCCAACAATCCTTTTAGGAGGAGAACTTTTCACCAGTCCTAAAACTAGTTCTAGACAGTTAGAAACCCTAGTTTTTTGGGCAGAGTTTGCATGAGGGCAGAGTACGGCCTAGACAGAGCCAAGACCCTAGAAATATTGAAGGTGTAGGTAGGGGAAACACATTTCCTAAGCCAAGAACCATGTTTCTTTGGTGGGTTTAGGAGGGAAAAGCAATTTACCCCTGTTCAAAGACCAAATAGTGGCTCAAGGCTAAACCTATGGAATAGGCTTCATGCAAGTGTTGGTAGGTTGGAGTCTAAATGAAGTTTCAGGAACCCTAGGAGGTTGTTTTGGAGCTTTGGAAAACATTCCCTCACCCCTGCAAGATTCATTCATGTATTGAGGGAGGATTAGTTTTTTGGATGCATAAAAGGCTAAGGAAGAAAGGAGTCATAGCACCAAGATTTGGCTTGGTAGTTGCAAACTTGACAAGGTAGTGAGGTTGGCAGGAGAACTAGGGGAACTTAGAAAAGGTAGAGTTCCTATAGGTTAGGATGGAATAGAAATTTCACCAAGGAGGTCTATGACAAGGCCTAGTGCAGGAATCTGTGATTGCTTCCTGCAGCACCTGAAAACAATGTGACTGATTCCTGCAGCTTCCAGGAATCTGTGATTGCTTCTTGCAGCCTCCCTATCAGATTGGTATCAGAGCAATTAAAAGATTTGGGAAGCAGCTTATATGTCAAAAGTTGAGTCAAGTGAAACCCCCACCATGGTGACAAATGCACACTTAGCCAAGAGGGTTGAAGAACAAGAAGAGGACAACAAGTCCCTGAAAGAAAGAATAGAGCAATTGGAGAAGGCATTGAACAATGCAAGGTTGGAAGGAACAGTGCCAAAGGAAGAAGAGGTTGCAGAGGAAGACAAGGTCCCTGAACCTAACCCCGTTTTGGAGGAGGAGCCTTTCTTGAAGGCATTGAAAGCATTGAGTGGAAAAGGACTTGAGGGAGTACCATTATTTAGTGGGAAAATGGAACCTAATTTGGTCGTAGATTGGATAGAAGGTATGGAGAATCACTTTGAGTGTGATGGAGTAACTGAAGCTCAGAAGGTGAAGGTTGCTAAGTCAAGATTGAGAGGATCAGCCTTGACATGGTGGAAGTTTGTTCAGACTGAAAGGGAAAAAGAAGGTAAGCAGCCCATTTCAACTTGGAAAGGAATGGTTGCTAAGGTAAAGGAAGCATATATGCCAGATGATTATGAGATCCAACTTCACAAGAAGAGGTAGAGTTTAAGACAAAAAGATCAAGATGTCAACACCTATACTGAAGAGTTCCAGAAGCTTTTCTTGAGATCAAATGTGGCAGAAGATGAAAGCCTAAAAGTGGCTAGGTACCTCAATGGTTTGAAGTGGAACATATAGGAAGAGATGGCTTTACTCAGCCCCAAGACAGTCCACCAATGTTATCAGCTGGCTATAAAGATTGAAGAGAGGAATAAAAGAAAGCATGATCGGTCCTCTAAGGGCAGAGGCAGAGGTAGAGATCAAAGAGGACAGCGTGGAGGTTACCAAGGTAGAGGTAACGATCAAAGGAACCAAGGTGAATCCAAGCTTACCAAGCATGGAGGTGAAACATCTTCAAGAGGAGGATTTAATAGAGGAAGAGGACCTCAAGGAGGTTCAAACAGAGGAAGAGGAGCAAGCAGAAGTAACTCTTACTTTGCCACCATGAAATGTTATCACTGCAATCAGCTAGGTCATCCAACTTATAGATTCTCAGAGAAAGCTTCTTCATCAAGCAATGAAAAGAGAGTGGCCTATGCACAAGAGGACACCATGAGTGTCAAATCACCTAAGATCAGTCAAATAGAATCAGAAGTAGGTGAAAATTTGATGTTTAATAGAGTGTTGATCAGACAACCGGTCAAGGAAGAACCCAAGCAAAGGAGAGCTTTGTTTAGAGCAAGGTGCAAGAAATTGGGAAAGGTATGCAAGGTCATTGTAGATTTTGGTTCTATAGATAATATCATCTCTGAGGAGGCAGTAACTAAGTTAAAATTGTAGAAGGTACCTCATACCAATCCTTACAAAGTCACATGGTTGAATAAAGGGCAGAGTGTTTTGGTGAATGAGCAGGTCACAGTAGAATTTTCAATTGGTGGCTATAAAGACAAGCTAGTTTGTGATGTACTACCCATGGATGCATGTCATCTTCTTCTTGGTAGGCCATGGCAATATGATAGAGGTGCTATATATCATGGGAAGGAGAACACCATTGAATTTAAGAAGGATGGAAGAACCTTCAAGCTGCAGTCATTGACAGAGGAAGATGAGGGGCAGTCAAAGGTTCCTAATATCATGTTGAGTAGTGGCAAGGATTTCATCAAGGATATACACCAAGGGAATGAAGGTTATGTGGTCCTAATGCAGTCCAAAGAGGAAGAAAAGGCTGAAAGGATAGTATTACCAGTAGCAGTCCAAAACTTGCTTGACAAATACAAGAGCATAGTGAGTGATGGAACACCAGCAACTCTACCACCCAAGAGAGCAATAATTCATCAAATTGACTTCATACCTGGAGCCTCATTGCCTAACAAGGCAGCATACAAACTCACACCAGATCAGAATCTTGAAGTGGCAAGACAAGTGGAAGAATTGTTAAATCAAGGTCTAATTCAAAAGAGCATCAACCCTTGTGCAGTCCCAGTTGCTTTGGCAACAAAAAAAGGAGGTAAGTGGAGACTTTGTACTGATTCTAGAGCAATTAATAGGATCACCATTAGGTATAGATTCCCAATACCTAGAATTGAAGATTTAATGGATTTCCTTGGAGGAGCACAGTATTACACCAAGCTAGATCTTAAGAGCAGGTATCATCAAATCAAAATTAAGGAGGGTGATGAATGGAAGACAACTTTTAAGACAAATGATGGCTTGTATGAGTGGAAAGTGATGCCATTTGGCCTCTCAAATGCCCCTAGCACGTTCATGAGACTAATGAATGAGGTGCTTAGGGATTTCACAAGGATTTTTGTGGTAGTCTACTTGGACGATATACTGATTTTCAGTAAGACAGTAGAAGAACATTTGAAACATGTGGAGATGGTTCCTAAAAGGCTGCAAGAAGAATAGTTGGCAATCAACCTTGAAAAGTGTGAGTTATTCAAACAAGAACTTGTGTATCTTGGATTTGTAGTATCCCAAGGAACCTTGAAGATGGATCCAAGTAAGGTGGAAGCCATCCTAAACTGGCCTACACCAACCACATCAATAGAGGTAAGAAGTTTTCTTTGGTTTGGCTTAGTTTTATAGAAAATTCTGTAATAATTTTAGTTGCATATGTGCACGAGTTCTAGATACCACTAAGGTGAATTACGAAAACAAAGTTTAAAGTGGACTCAAGAAGTGATAAAGGGTTTGAAAAGCTGAAACAGAGGTGGCAACCCAACCTATCCTATTGTTGCCTAGTTTTGACAAGTTGTTCCACAGAGTTGAGTGTGATGCAAGTGGAGTAGCTATAGGAGAGTACTTAGTCAAGAAGGTATGCCTATAGCCTTCTTTAGTGAAAAGCTCAATGAAGCCAAGAAAAAGTACTCTACCTATGATCTTGAGTTATATGCTTTAGTGCAGTCCCTTAGGAAGTGGAGGCATTATTTGTTGCCCAAAGAGTTTGTGGTCATCACAGATAACCAGGCACTCAGTTACATCAACACCCAAGAGAAGCTAAGTAATAGACACTTGAAGTGGATGGAATACATCCAAGCTTTCCCTTTTACCATCAAGCACAAGAAGGGACAA
>VDFB02086081.1:67191961-67228175 GCA_007258455.2 Sequoia sempervirens | reverse complement strand
GTATGCATGATATTTATGTTTATTTCTATTTAAGTTTCTATGACTGTTAAAGATCTGTAAAATTTTTGCATTTTTCTCCTCTCAAGATTAGTGTAGGAAGTTGTTTTGCTACCTTAGCTTCATTACAAAATTTGATATGCTTATTACTAAAATTTGATTGTCTAAAAGATTATAAGATCTTCCAAAAACTATAATTTGTATTATAACTCCAAGAGATTTGAAACCACTCTCAAACATCCTGAAACTATATGCATGAAATATAGCTTAAAGTATAAGAAAATAGATGTACATATGTAAATGCCAACTTATACTTAAATGTTTATTTCATGTATATAGTCTCCCCTAGCAAAGAAAGAGAAAAAGAAAGAGTTCACAAAAATGTATTGCAAAAAATCATGATTCACATTTGGTAAGCACAAAAATTATTTAAATTTTCATATATCAAGCCTTAGGTTTGGTCATCCAAGCCATTTGGCGAGTTCCAAATGTGGCACTCACAAAATGGTCGTTTCGGGTAAAAAAAAAGTGGCAACTTTTTTGTGTCACAGATTGGTGCACACACCCTTCATATACGCTTTAGAGTAGAATAAGGTTATATTGTTGCAATATGGTGTGTCCCTTGGTCTCCTCAATGTAGCGCAGTGCTTGAGTTCATGACATGGCTTAACTACCTCCTATGGATCTTATATAAATATGGTAGTTATATCAAACATTAACAAGTTAATCTTTTGGTGCAACGACAACCACCATTGTAACAATTGGTATCAAAGACAAGGTCATGGGTTTGAACCCCTCACTTGCACTAGGGGGGATTGTTGCAAGATGGTGTGTCCCTTGATCTCCTCAGTGCAACATGATGCTTGGGTTCATGACATGGGTTAACCACCTCTTGTGGATCTTTTATAAATCCGATAGTTGTATCGGGCATTAATAGGTCGATCTTTTGGTGCAACAACAACCACCAATATAACACACACACACACACACACACACACACATATATATATATGAATCTCATTTTTAATATAATAATTCCAATGAATATCTTAGAACTTATAGATTAAGTTTCGATCACTAAGCACTCTAGCATTAAACCTTCAATATTTGTGTGTGGATAATCAAATTAGCTTTTCCATTTTAGATTTTGACTAGTTCAAGTTACCTATAGATTCTTTGATTAGTCAGATGATGCCATTGAAATAATGGAATGAAATAAATGTTCATCAAGTTACCATTTTAATTGTTCATTAATTTTTTGCAAATTACATTATTTGTTATTTTAAATTATTTGCATCAAGATATATTTACTTCTTTCATAAGTAAAATATTATGTAAGGGAACGATACTTATAAAAAGTTAGGGGGACTTCCAGTAAGAGTTGAAATTGATGGTTTTTTTTGTTGCATTTATACTTATTTCGATTGTAAAACACAATTAGAATTTTTTTTAAATTGTTTATATGTGTTATAATTCTTTGTGATTTGTTGTGATCTACCAAAAAAAACACCTTGTATATAATACAATTAATAATAAAAAATAATAAAAATTAAAAATAATCCTAATTAAAATATCCATAAATCTTGTATAAAACTCCTTTTACTAAATTTAAAATATAATTAACCCATAGGCTACATATAGTGTGAGACTTGTGCATGAAAAAGACTCACTACCAAACCAACTACCATTTAGTGGTAAAAGCATCCAAAATCTCACTTATCACGTAAAATCTAGATAAATGATTTTCTAGGAACATTCTATTTCCATTTGTAATGTTTTTTGTCAATTTGATGACAACTTTCTTTTTTCATTTGCATTGCTTTATGTTTCAAATCTATATGCAAATATTTCAAAACTAGGTAACACTTAATTTCTTAAAATAAAAAATCTAGATTTGTCTAAATTTATTTCATTCCATTGTTTAACACTTATTATTAATTGTTTAATCGAGCAACATACAACTAGAATTTGTAGCACATGACATCCATACACACCCATGCATAAACACGTACTCTCTAACATATTGACATACATAGGGGAGAGGATCCAGTAGTTGAGCACCCTAACTTCACGCTTCTCAAAATCCTATGTGGAAATCTCAAAAAATTCCCAATTTTTGCAGCAGGTTGCTTAGCAACGCCCTACTTATAACTAAGGTTTCAGGGCCACATCATCAAATATGATGTCACATTAGCATGCTTTTTGTCGAGGTGTCCAAAATGGTCCAAAAAAAAGTGAGACTGATACTTGTGCACTAAATCATGTTTTATTGGTATGTGGCATCACATGATTTGTTGCTTTTTAGATCTAAGAAATACATATTATTCAATTATTGGTAGTTATCATCAACACTAACAACTTTAAATTCACAACTATTGATTTAATATTTTTAAAATTATTGGGTATTAAATCAACAAATGCTATAACAATTATTGGAACATGCTCAACTATTGATCCTTTCCCCTTTAATTTTCTATGGACATAATCCTTGAACCTTCTTTACATGCAAGTGCTAATTTATATTTGAAATTCAAAACAACATAAACTAAGACAATTATTAAAATAAATAAAATTAAGAGGCAAGGAGGATACCACAGTCCAATTCCAAAATAACTAATCAAAATAAACAAGTCGAGTATAGCAAAAACATTAACTTACAATTGCTCCAGATTTGTCAAATTCCCAAGCTGTGGCGGCAGCGTTCCCGATAAACTATTCGTATCAAAACTCCTGTACCGCATACACACAAAACGCAATTATTTGATTGAAATCAAAATTAATATACGGCTAAATTCAATTTAATGTGCTAAGAGATAGACGAAAAAATTACAGAGATATCAACTTGGTGAGATTCCCCAATTCCTTTGGAACTTCACCAGTTAAACGATTTTGCCCAAGCGACCTGTCATAGCATGCAAATTACAACTTAAATTATTGACACCAAAACATATTGAACAAAGTAATGCAGAATTTGTATGGGAAAAGGTTCTCGCTCGCTTACAAAAACTCAAGTCGCGGTAAGGAGCCTAAAGCTGGAGGGATCGATCCGCTTAGAAAATTGTATCTCAGGTCACTGTTGACAAATTTATACAATTCCCTAAATTACACCTTATTCTCATCACTCCAATAGATTTAATTTGGCAGGAAGAACAGACGTTTGAAAATCTGTTAGTAATACTCACAGGCTTTGTAAGTAGCTAAGATTAGCCAATTCAGGGGGAACAATCCCTTGCAGTTCTTCATACAGCACTATCCTGCAATATAACAAGATATACATATATCTCATTCCATAACTCAAATGATAGAAAAGCACGATTTTAAAGGCGTGAGGTGCTTACACCTTAGTGACGTGGCAAGTGCTGTTTCGCTCAAAAACACAGCTGCACATGACCCCAAGCGGGCCGTCTGTGTCAGAAAGAGTATACCAGTTTGGATCATCATTGTTGCAGGGATCCAAACTGAAGTTCCATTTGGAAATCTTCAGCTTGCTGGCAATTACTTTGAGCGTCTCGACTATGAAAACCACAAGCAGGCAAACTAAATCGCATCATTTATTCTGAAATCAATCCCTATTAATTTACTTTGAGAAACCAATTCAAAATGAGGTTTCACCTTCTTTCGGATCAGTGGTTGCAGCAGCTTCACTAAGTTGTGTAAAAGAGCAGCACCAATAGACGATCAGGCAGAAGAAAATTGCAGAAGGGATCTGCAAATTATAGTTCGTGTGGTTGCCCATGTCAGAAGCTTGAAAACTAAACTTCAAATGAATGATTACGCGACTCCAATGGTTACAGAGAACCACAGTCCCTGGCAATGTTTTTGCCGTATGTATAAATTCCCCGAGGAATTTATTTGTTTTTCAGATGTTTCGGTGAGGTGGAGTCCCGAACGAAAAGTAAAAGAATCTTTTAGGTGGAGTCAATGACAGTAGATTTTATTATATAAATTTTTCAAACAAAATATTTTATATTCAAATGGGACTTATCTGTTATATTTTAGTGCACCATAATAGTGGAACCCCTTGGGAAATTGGAGCATTTATCGTGTGGGCCACTTGGAAAAATGAGGTCCTAAATGAATGCGTGTAAAAACGTTCTGTTAGGGGTCGGCTATTACCGCTTCAAATGGACTTTAATGCCTCAGGTCGTCAACGAAGGCCTCAAAAAGTCTTGGTGAGAGGATCTCATCTTCAAAAAGTCTTGGTGAGATCCAATCTGTGTACGTTCAAATCTCTTTTTCTAAATTATTGGTGTAGAAGTCATTAGCATGATGAATGTGTAGGTTCAAATTTCGTTTTCCAAGTTATTGATGTTAGGAAAAGTCACTAGTACAATAAATGTGTACGCTCAAACTTCTCTTTCTAAATTATTGTATTAGGAAAAGTCACTAGCATGATTTCTCTTTTCAAATTAGTAGCCTTAGAAAAAATCACTAGCACCATGAATGTGTATGTTTAAACGTCTCCTTTCAAAGTAGTAGCATTAGGAAAAGTCATTAGCACTATTGTGGTGATTACTTGACTATGTAGTATTGTAATAATAGTATTTGTTGGCTAGATGATAGATGAGTTATAACATACTAATTCAAACACAAAGTGGGTAATAGTTTGAGATCCACAAATTCTTTCAAGTTGTGTGTATCATAATTTATTAGGTCAACAAAGATTTTAGTTATTAGCTTATATTGGGTTCAAGAATTATTCATATTAGACACAACTATGACTAGTATAATTGAAGTTGAACTTGTTTCTTAGAACAAATATTTGTTAAATATTGATGAGCAAATATTTTTGGTAGAAAAAATTTGTAGATTGATTCGTTGATTTGGAGTTTGATATTAAGATGCTCATAAGAATGGATATACATGCATGGGGAGGAGAGGAGGTAGTTATGTTTCTAGTACCCTAGCTGCCTTCATTAGATGGAGGGAATCATCAACTTCAAGGAGTGGTGGAACTGCTAAGTCTACTTTTAAGTTGAGTATGACTTTTATAATAGATATTTATTAAATATTGATGACCAAGTGATTTGCTAGTAGAGAATGATTTGTTAGTAGAGAAGCTTTGTAAATTGATTAGTGGGTTTATGAATATTTGATAGTAATTAGTTAGATAGAAACAAATATTGATTGTTATAATTATTTTGTAACATGATTGCAAGTATAATTGATTTTAATAAAATTAAAAAAACAATTATATTTGATTAATAAATATTATAAATATTTGATATAATATTTAAAGTGTTATATTAATTTAAAATTATAAATATGTAATAATTGTAAAATTATTAAAAATATTGAATATGCAAACTACATATAATTATAAGCTAATATATATTATATATTTAAAAAATATAAAAAATAAAATTAAAACTCAAAAAAATCTAAAAAAAATAATTTTAAAAAATTAAAAAATTCCAAAGTAAAAATGTTGGATAAATTTGATAAAACTATCTTAAAAATAAACTAAATAAAAAAGATATAAACAATTTAAAAAAATTAGAAAACTAAAAACATATTATTAAAACTATAATTTTTTAATTGTAAATAAAAATTTCTATATATTATATATTAAATGTAAAAACTAAAAACAAATCAAATAATTTTATATTATCTATATAATTTAAATATTTAAAAAATACATGTAATAAAATAACATATTGATTAATTTATCATAATTTAACATAATAGAATCATTATATGAAAAGAAATAATTTATTAAATATTTTTTTTTAATGAGTAATTAAAAAAAGTTTGACAAATTTGATAATCAAATTCAAGCTTTTACTTTCTAGAAGAGTATCAATGTAAATATTTAAATTATGTCTTTCCTTGCTATTCTTTAATTTAAAATTTTATATAATTTAAATATTTAAAAATGATATATGTAAAATTAAAAATATTAAATGAATTACAATTATTTAATATAATAGAATAATTAATAATTATATAAGTACAAATAATCTATATCTAAATAATTAATATTTAGAAGATAAATTTGAAATAAGAATTAGAAAAATGCAAATAATATAATATACTATTACATATTTTTAAAAAATTATAAAAATTTAAAAATCAAAATTTAACATTAATAATAAATTAATTAGGAACAAGTTTAATATATAAATAATTAACATTATATTTATATAATAAATTAAATAATATATATTTAATTTGTTAAATTTAAACATGTAAATACATTATTTAATAATTTTAAATTTTATAAGACGGTCCTTTTTAAAAGTTTCAAATTTTCACATCTCCAAGGCTTCTATGTAGTTCCTTGCAGTTGAATGGAGGTGTTGACACATGCAAAATATTCATTGTTTTAGTCAAAATCTAATTTGAAAAAATCCAAAAATGACTAAATGTTGAACTTATCAAGATTTTGGGCTTTCAATTACTCTCTTAACTATTTTTCATATCTATTGGCCTCTAATTTTTTTCTTGCTTTCCTTTGAAAATATTCAAAGTGATATTTTTTTGATCTTTTAAGTTTCAGGTTGTCATTTTTCATCTTACGCTCTAATTCTTAAAAGGTATGTATTGAGTCACATGTGTGATACTCAATACTGACAAAGGAAACTTTTGTTTCCTAAGTATAAATGTTTTAGGTTTTAGTAAGAGATTAGCCATCACCCTTAATCTTTACCATCCTTTTCATCATAAGGTAAGTATTCCACCCAATCCCCAACCCTCGATGTCATAGTATTCGATCTTTAGCGATCAGGTCTCCCTCCTAACTTCTATCTTATTTTGTGATAAGGCTTAATTCTTCCTCCTGAGTATGGAGTCCTAATCTTTGAAGTCTTCCTATTTCGTAATTGCCCAAGTCCTTTATTGAGTTTTAGTCTTTGGGTCTTCTCTTTACACTCTTTCATTTTTTACATGTGTTAAGGGTTGCTCCCAAACCCCAAACCTCGACTTCACTATATCACCTTGCAATTCTTCCAAATATTTTTCACCAAAATTTTAAACACTTTTGATATCCCTCTTCCGCTTCTTCAATAGATAATTAGCAACATTTTTTATGCTCAACAAAAGTAGTCTTTCAGAGTTTAGACTTTTGGTTTTTTAATTTTCTTATTCTTTTGTAGGAAGTAAGTGATAGACCTAGTGCTTGACACCAACATGAGAGTGTTTTGAAAGCATGATTTTAACGTAGGGGTTACCTAAAAATATGTAGAAACCCCTATTCTCACTGTTTTTCTGAAACTGTCTGTTTTGCTTATTTTTGAATGTTTTTATTGAATAAACCATTGAAGTACGATTTTGAAAGAAATTGCATATAAATTTAAATAAAATAATACAGCTCTGGAAACAACATAATCTATTTCAAATACTGATGCCAGACTATTATTTAATCTTCTGTAATGATTACAAATAAGATCCGATAACATGCAACTAAAAAGCCAACGATATTTTGATGAAAACCTGATTATTGCAGCAAGCTGAAAGAAAACTCTGTGAACGTTCTGTGATAACTTCTGAATGAAGATATATCTCTGAATGCAATGGATCAGCTGATATTTCACAACCTCTGAACTGCAACACTGAAGATGGCTCGTTCTCCAATGCCTGTAGACAATTGAAACCCTTGGCTTCGTTCTCCAGAAGAAGACTTGATCAAAAATTGATTTCATAACATAATGAGCTCAAATCCCAATGAAACCCTTATATCTCCTCAAGAGTTTGAATTTTCTCAATTAGGTTTCATTTAAATAAATTTGAACTTTTCTTTTTAATTTTTTTCAATAGTTTTCGAAAGCACTTTTAATTATAAAAATATAATTAAAAGTGGCCCCTTTAATGATGGGCGACCCCTTCAGCAAAAATCACTTAATTTATAATATTTAAAATGTTATAACTTTATAACATAAGCTCTAAATAATTAATATTTAATTAAATCAATTAAATATTAATATCTCTCTCAATATATGCCCGATGCATGAACCGTCTGAAGCTGACGAAGAAGGAAGTGATTCTGCACGTGACCAGACCATACTGCTAAAAATAGCAGGGGTGCTCCGTTGAATGCCAAATACTGCTAAAAATAGCAAGCCAGGCAAAAGACATCCGAATGAGCCCGAACGAAAGTCAATTGGTAAATTCTGATAATCTGAAGCCAAGCCAAGCTCCATCAAGAGACCCTCTAGAACCATACATATTAGCCTACGAGGGCTAAGAATAGGCTAAATCCACTGAACTCTTATGCTCACAAAATTGGGGACATTACAGTCTGCCCTCCCTGAAATTGCTTGTCCTCAAGCAATCTCTACTGCAAAGAAACCAAACTCCTCGGAAGGCCCAAAAGAAGAATTGTAAAGTGTCCCACACATCTCTGACTGTCTCCTATAGCATCAACAAAAAAAAACAACTGCGCAACCTATTCCTGGATCCCAAACCCATAGTGAAAGTCTGTCGTGTTAGTCATCCTCAGGTTGCCACTGCGCTCTACTGCCTCCAACTTCACCATGTTGTAAGTGGTGAAGTAACCCAATGGGATCCATCCAATACTCAGTGCCAAAACTGTCACCACCTGGATCCCAATACAATCTGAATTCACATCCATCTGTTATGCAGAGATAAGAACTTCTAGAAGCATCTGCTACACTGAATCTCTCCCTGTCCTCTGCTAAACCCTCGTGGATGTGATTATTGACCAAGCCATCATGCCAACTGACACCATAGTCATCCTGTAACCATGTACCCATAAGAAAACTTTCTGACATAGAAGTAGCAAACCCTGTTGGATACATATCAGCATGATGTAAAACTGACAGTTGTCCCTGCAAGTAATCCCCCACAAACTACTGAGTCTGGCGCTTGCAGCTACTAATCCCATCTTCTGAAGATGGTGAATACCCATCCCACAATGGATGATATAACTCAGGAGCCAAACCACACTAATGCATCATCAAATCGTTCGTGTGTGGACTAAAGGAGAAGTGATGAACACTCCTCACTATGCAATCAAGATAAAATGCTCCCACCTCTATCAATGGCAGACCATCATAGTCCTGGGGAAACAAATCAGCATAAGTACAAATCTCCATACTGGATGATGCCCTACATATCTTCTGTGACGACGATGGAGTAGTGACGTGATCTGTCACACAACTCTCAGAGAAATCAACTATCTCATCACAAGAGCTCTCAACCAAAACATTCATCCCATCTGAATTAACTACACCAATGTCTGTGATAGATGTAACCACATCCTCACTACAACCTATGGATATAAGATCCTCATCAACTGCCTCTGTATATAACTGTACTGTATCTGCAGCTGGTGGAGACTGTGCCGAACTCAACTCCACGGTAAGCTCCTCCAATCATGATTGTGACTCTTGAAGGGCCAATTGACTGCTCTTCAATGAGTCCATAGTCACCTCAAGCTCATGAGTGAGCTCATCGACCTGCTCCTCTTTTCCCTTCAATGCATCATAACAAATGCAATCCCACTCGAGAAGAAAATCCCTGTCTGCAAGTAGTTGTAGGTAATTTTGTTTCATCATTCCAATCGCTTCTCGAAGTGCATATATCTCTGCAAGGGAAAAAACACTATCACCATGCTCATCTGTCAAAGGAGTACTCCAACCATAGGTAGCCAACATCTGACGAGCAACATCAAAATTCTCAATGGTTGTGGCAATCATATTGTCATTCACTTTTAGTTGCCCAACCAAATGATGAGGACTCTGTAGCTTATGACCCCCATACAAGTTTTCCGGTTCACAGTATGCACTATGATATGAGGCTGATTCATCATCACTCACTATATGATAAGCAGCATCATGTGTGCTTTCATCCATGCACACCTCAACATGTAAGGTACTGCTGCTATGTACCTCAAAGGATGGCTCAACTGATAAGGTAGAAGCTGTTGATATAACAGTATCTTCACACACTTCCACTTCCAATGCAACTATATCACCATCCAACCCATGATCCTGGGATTCTATGCTGACACATAAATCTTCAAACTTGTTCTCTAAGGTCTGATCTGGAAAAACAGACTCAGCATGACATGAGTCCACATCAAATACTGCACTATTAGTACCCAAATCTTGAGTACCTTCTTGTGACAATTCATGCACATGTGAAATCACTACTGTCCCAATGTCTCCTTGACTCAAATCAGCATGTCTATCAAATTCATCATATAAATTTCTGCATACCTTATCGGAACTTAAAGACACCACATCATTATCATGAAGAGTCGTATCAATCACATGTGAAGATTCTCTATCCAATTTGTGTGTAAACAATTCATGAGCTATAGTGTGATATTTCTTCCTTGCAAACTCTGTCTTATGGCAAAGACTCGGGTGCAAATCCATGTAACTCATGAAAGGAAGTTCCTTCTTAATTTTTTGAGGAAGAGTGCTATACTCCTTAAACATGCTAATCACTTCGTCTTCTTTGTTTTGTGTTGTTTGACCTTTACTGGTAGGAAGTGAATTGAATCTTTTAGGCAACTCAAACTTTGAAAGCGTTTGCTCTAAACGCAGCAACTCTCGATTGAGCTTGTATTGTGATTGTTCAAGTTCTTTCAATGCCTGTTTATTGCTGACCAATGCTGTCATGAAGCCCATTTTCGTTGTTCAAACTAACTTGTGCAACTGCTAATTTTCCCATGTGATGAAAGTAACCTTCTGACTTTTCACTGTGAAGGGCCTTGCTCGATCTTGAGGTAAATTTTTAGTTTAGACATTCTGTCAAGCACTTTCCTTGGATACCCCCCCAGATTACTGTTTATGACTTCTTTTTGCACTAAAATGATTGTAAAATGCAAGAGTTCTGTAATGCAATATTCTTCTGATTTCCCAGGCTGCAAGATGATAGTCCAATCTGCTATGACCAACTTAGATGCCAGCAAATCATATACATTGCTTATACAGTCCCAAATGCAGATTAGTGCAATTACAATGCACTCAGCAAACTACAGAATTTACCATTGCAGACTCCTATCAGAAGCTACAGTATTACTGTTGCTGTTTGACAGCCGTCGTTCTGTTTAAAAAGAGAATACAATGAAGTTGTTTGCCTTAATTTTCCCACTAATGTCTGCTGATATAAATACTGAATCTGAGATTCAGTTAAATTGCCCAGAATACCACATAGCTCCAGCAATTTAGGATTAAAATAATCTGGAAATACCCAGCACTGGATTTGACCACCAGCTAATATGAGTTCAGAATTTCATGATTATCTCCACACAATAACCGAGCATAACAGATACAAAACTCAGAACATATAAAATATGTTTTGAAGCATTTAAAAATAATCATTCAGTCACAAAGATTTCATTAAGTAAATACCCAACACCATATCTGATATCTTTACTCTGTTCTTGTATGCAAACAAAAACAAGGTTTGCCACATGCAATTTGCCCGATTTTGTCTTTTTCTGTAGACACAAGTAATTCGATCCCTTTTTCCAGTATTTGTCTTATCTGTAATATTTAATATGCAAAGCTCTTTGCAATTAAAAACCCCAAAATCTCTGATATCTGAAATATTCTCCAACAAAATTTCAAACCCTAGAAATCTGAAATTTTTTATTTTGAAAACCAACACAGGATGGTAGGAAACCGCTCTGATACCACTGTAGAAAACCCTGTTCTCACTGTTTTTCTGAAACTGTCTGTTTTGCTTATTTTTGAATGTTTTTATTGAATAAACCATTGAAGTACGATTTTGAAAGAAATTGCATATAAATTTAAATAAAATAATACAGCTCTGGAAACAACATAATCTATTTCAAATACTGATGCCAGACTATTATTTAATCTTCTGCAATGATTACAAATAAGATCCGATAACATGCAACTAAAAAGGCAACGATATTTTGATGAAAACCTGATTATTGCAGCAAGCTGAAAGAAAACTCTGTGAACGTTCTGTGATAACTTCTGAATGAAGATATCTCTCTGAATGCAATAGATCAGCTGATATTTCACAGCCTCTGAACTGCAACACTGAAGATGGCTCGTTCTCCAATGCCTGTAGACAACTGAAACCCTTGGCTTCGTTCTCCAGAAGAAGACTTGATCAAAGATTGATTTCATAACATAATGAGCTCAAATCCCAATGAAACCCTTATATCTCCTCAAGAGTTCAAATTTTCTCAATTAGGTTTTATTTAAATAAATTCAAATTTTTCTTTTTAATTTTTTTCAATAGTTTTCAAAAGCACTTTTAATTATAAAAATATAATTAAAACTGGCCCCTTCAATGATGGGCGACCCCTTCAGCAAAAATCACTTAAGTTATAATATTTAAAATATTATAACTTTATAACATAAGCTCCAAATAATTAATATTTAATTAAATCGATTAAATATTAATATCTCTCTCAATATATGCCCGATGCACGAACCGTCTGAAGCTGATGAAGAAGGAAGTGATTCTGCACGTGACCAGACCATACTACTAAAAATAGCAGGGGTGCTTCGCTGAATGCCAAATACTGCTAAAAATAGCAAGTCAGGCAAAAGACATCCAAATGAGCCCGAACGAAAGTCAATTGGTAAATTCTGACAATCCGAAGCCAAGCCAAGCTCCATCAAGAGACCCTCTAACCATACATATTAGCCTATGAGCGCTAAGAATAGGCTAAATCCACTAAACTCTGATGCTCGTAAAATTGGGGACATTACAAAATACATCCAATGGATTGAAATACCATTCCTAGAGCTCAATAATTCAATATGGCACCATGAATGCTCAACTACCTATCCTAGGCCCTTAATATTAGCAATCACTCCTTGCATATGGATTTTCACACCACCATACCCATTAATTTTTTTCCTAGGACATCTCTTGTCACTTATGAAGCTTTCATCTATCCTCTACAATAGATTTTAAGGGATCCTTTGCAATTAGGTCACCACCTAAGTTTCTTTTCCACATGTGGCAACCATGTCAAAGGAAATTCTCCTCACATCTACATATCAATTTGTAGCTTTTAAATGTGGATATAAACTATTGTGTGTTCAAATTGGATGGGGGATAGGTGATTCATCATTTTCAAAGTTATACCTCATCTATAAAGGAAAACTTGTATGCTTTTCAAATATTTCTGCTCATTTTGAGTCAACGTAACTATGTCTATAAGAAGTATTGTAAAACAATTCTCTAATTTGAGATCTTCGGCTTTCCATCAAAGGAATTTTGGTTATCTTGAGTCTACAATACATATATGAACTTGTAACTATTATACACACACACACACACACATATATCTACATACATATACATATATAAATATGTATATATATGTATATATATGTATATATATAAATATGTATATATGTATGTATATATATATGTATATATATATATGTATATATACATATATGTGTGATATGTATTATATAGATGAGAGATATAGATATATAGTGCATATGTGTTACATATATATTATTATATATATATACATATGCATACATACACATATATATGCATATATATGTATATATATGTATATATGTATATATATGTATATATATATGTACATACATATACATATATACATATATATACATATATATATATATGTATATATACATATGTATAAATATATATATATATATATATACATATGTATATATATATATATATATATCTCTGTGTGTGTGTGTGTGATTGTCTCCAACATTGTAACTCTATAGTTTGATGAATAAATAATCAAGAAATGTATGTTTGTCTTGTAATTTATCTCTCATTTTGTGTTGTCTTAAGTTGTTTCCTTTTTGAGGAATAGGGTAAGTGCTTCTTTAACATTACATAGTGCATAGTTGGTTAGAATTAGATTTGTAAGTATGATCACATTATTATCCCTACTTTGATTATATTACTGTAAGAGAATAATTACTTTGAAACCATTAGATTATGAGTATTGTTGTAGGAAATGGATACGCATGCTCCTTTTTGACTTTGTTATTCTAAGAACTAGTTTATTTACATACCCTTAGGATTCAAGGTGTCCCACCACACCAAAACATCAAAAACATTTTGTTTCTTTATTATTATTTTTAATTATATCAGCTCTCATGAAAAAACCTAAAATTTATTGGAATTGTATCAACACTATTTCCAAATCTTGAGAAATTTTTGTCATAAGGTGTGAGAGAATCATCTATGACACATTTCTTGTTGTTAGCCAATCCTCAAATAATGTTATAGGGAAAACCACCTAGGTCTTGTAAAGCCTAAAGAGTAGAGAGTAATCACTTAGCAAAGGTGGTTCTCAGTCAATTGGCTAACAACTTGAATTATTTGAACATAAGCCTTGGAAAAGCTCTAGAAAACTTCAGACCCAATTGGAAACACCAATATGTTGGCAACTGTGCTGGGGAATAGATAAATAAATGTTTATATTTGAGCCTAGTTGCAATAATTAGGAGGAGTTGGTAAATCATTTGTCAGGTTGGGTTTTAAGTTTGGGTGGTCTCTAGTCCTTATTCCCTTCGATAGGTTGTGACTTTGAAAAAATAAAACCGACAAGAAGAAAAATTTGAAGATCGTAATTGAAAGATGCACAGGAGGAGATCATAGTTCCAAGGTGAATCTAACAAGTAGTTGCATGGAGAATTTAAGAAGGAAAGACAAACTTGCAAAGAAAAAACTTTAGGTAGGTCCTCTTCTCCAACTGTTGATGTTTTTGGACACTCTAAAAATGTAAGACACAATGATAATTTTTTTGATAGACATAGGTCTCTTCATTTTAGAATGGAAAACTATAAATAAATTAAACACAGAAAAGGATAACAACATTTAAAATGTTAATCCTCGGATGATACCTAAATATAATGAAATGCTTAATAACCTAGAGAAAGAGAAAATAAAAATCTAAAGGGAGTATGATTTGATACAATGATACATTGCTCAAAATGACTCTCAAGAACCATCCGAAAAGTAAATTTTCTCCTGGTCTTGGTTAGTCTTCATCAAGGAAATTTTTTGGAACATTTTGGTATAAGGATTCTACTACAGTCAATCCTTTTGATAATGCTAATCTAAGGATCCAAAGAGTTAGGATGGAAATATAAGACGATGATGACTCAATTATAGTAGCAATATTTAATCTTGAGAAAATAATAAAGATCCTGAAAGTTCATGTGGGAAAGATATCGTGAGAGAGGTGAATGAACTCATGGAAGAGAGCTTCAAATAATTGAAGCATATATGATTGTAGATGATTTAAGAAGATGAATTGATTCCTTAACAAATGTAGGATAGTTTGGTGAAAGAAATCAAGGAGGGGTACCACACAATACTTAGAGTCAAAATACAAGAGTTGTTCCCTTGCAATAAGGCACACGAATAAATAGTGGAGGTCCTATTCCAAATATGGGAGGAAAATATGTCAGACAATAACATGTTTCTTAGCTTGGTGTTATTGGTGTGGATGTATAAACTATTCAACCTAGAAGACCTTTAAACTTGGAAAGGTACATAAATAGTTAGATTTTGTTGGAATACATGGTTATCCCAACCTTATTCCTAATGATATTAGAACTGAATTGCCTAAGTTTTCTAGAAATTATTCCCTTTATAATGAATATCATATGAAATCATTTATAAATCACTGACAACTTTGAGATTGAAGATGAAGATGTGTTAATGAAATTTTTTGTGCAATCTCTAATGGATGAAGCAAGATATTGGTACAGAGGATTACTTGATTCCAACATAAATTCATGGGATGAATTCAAAAGAATTTTCAAGGAATAATATGGACATAGGACTGACCTAAGGTTTATGATAAATGATTCTATAAATATTACTAAGGGATCAAATGAAGTTGTGTCAGAATTCAATGCAATATTTCTTAATTCCACGAATAAATTCCCTACTTATAATAGGCCTAATGAACCAATGTTTTTAGTGTTGTATTGCAATGTAGAGAATGCTAAAATAGGCTAATTACTCAGGGATAAAGATCAACATACTTTAAGATATACATATATAATAGCTACAAATATTTAAAGCAATCAAAGAGCATATAATAAATTGAACAAGAGGAGTGAAGTAAAACTCATGACTAGAGACAAGGGAGATTAGAACAAAGATTCTTCATCCAAAGACAAATTAGACAAATGTATGAGTGCATTAAAATAATTGAGCTCTAAAGTAGGCAAGAATGAAAAAGGTTCACATTATAATAATCCTTAACATAATAGGCATAATGCAATGCCTAAGTTATCAGATCACCCCTCTAATACCACATGGTATAATGGGAAACCAATGCATAATAATATTCAAAAGGCCTCTAGGAGACTTGAGGCCCACTTAAAATATGATGCTAATGTTGTAGAGGAGATCTTATGGTGTACTGCTTGTCAATTACCTCATTCTCATTTGCAATGTATGGTGGTCCATTATGTTGAAGTTTACACTAACACTTGTGATGGTTATGATGTTCCTAACCAATAGGAAATATGTTGGTCATGTAATAATGTTTATCATGACATTAATATGTTCTCTACAAGGATGTATCTAGGTTTAGAGAATTATTCTTCATTAAAAGAGTGTGGTTAAAAAGTAGACATAGATGCTAGAATATTCTCGAGAAGTGTTAGGAATTGTAGGTAGGTATAGAGGGTTGAATTAACAATTAAATACACAATAGATAATAAAAATAGAGGAATGAATGAATACAAAAATAACAGTGAGACAATGAAGTATTACGTGTTTCACATGTTCTTGGGATACATCCACTAACAACAGTTCTTTTATTAATAATTCCCAAAAAATACAATGTACATTAAACCTAAAATAATAGCTACAAATTGCAGAATTTTTTTCAAATGATATCCATTGCTTTGTTCACTTGCACATATTCGCAAAATCCTACAATCAAATCTCTATCTCAACTCATGACTTACAACTTCTCTCATGCACTCTATAAAACCACACCACTCACTAAATTCTGATGCATACCTATTGCCTCAACCTATTGAACGTGTGATTGTCCAAATTTGTGATAGTTTGAATTCTCATGTGCAGTAAAAAATTATTCAAATTTTGGGTAATTTTTACAAAGTTTCTTTTAATATAAATTACAAATAGCAACAGATAATAATTTGTGGGGGGAAACACACCGATAAAAGTGGGTAAAATTTAACCATCAAGTATGATCAAGCTCCACATAACAACAATATCCCACTTGGATACTGATCAAACTCCACACCATATCATCTCCCACTTGGAGATTGATCATAACATCGCTACCCTGTAACTTGGACCACTAGAAATAACACCCATGGACCTTGTTGTTCTAATTTTATTGATTTCAATCCTGAAGGACAATCAAAGCTGAAGAGGATCTCATCTTCTCCCTTGTCACTACCATCATAAACATATACACTAGATTTTCATCTATATGTATCTTTTCTAGCCTTAATTGTCCATCATCCAACACTAATCGAATGAAGTGATATCTCAACTAAATGTGTTTTGTCTTCAAATACAAGGAAGAATTCTTTGCAAGATGTATGTCACTCTAGATATCTATAAAAAAAAAACTTTCAGCCTACTATTTTCCCAATTCTTCCATGAAAAATTGTAACCATATCAACTCTTTGCTTTCCTATGTCGCAGCTACATACTTTTCCTTTGTGGTGGATAAAGAAATACCTTTTGTAGCCTTGAGATCCAACTCACCATTGTCCCACCTACAGTAAACACATAAGTTGTAGTACTCTATTTGGTATCAATATCTCCTGCCAAATCTAAGTCAACAAATCCTTTTAAATTAGTATTAGAGCCCTCAAAACATATTTTTTTATTGGATGTACCTCTCAAATATGTGAGAATCCATTTTACCAAATTCTAATGCTCAAATCTAGGATTACTCATATACCTACTCACAAATCCTACGACATGTGCAATATTCAGCCTTGTGCATACCATGACATACATTAAAATTCCTATAGCTGTAGCGTATGGTACCTTGGACATTTTGTCTTCCTCCTATTGTGCCTTTAGACGCATTTCCTTAGTCAACTTGAAATGAATAGGCAAAGGTGTGCTAACAGCTTTTCTATTTTCCATAGGAAATCTCCACAACACCTTTTCAACATAATCAGATTGAGATAGAGTTAAGTTTTTGATTTTCCTATCTCTAGAAATTATCATACCAAGGATTTGTTTTACTACCTCGAAATCCTTCATAGAAAATGATTTTTCTAATTTCCTTTTTAACTCTCTTATGTGATCCATGTTAGACCCTACTATAAGAATACCATCAACAAATAACCATAAAATAATGTAGATATTATTATCCAAAATCTTAAATTAAACACAGTGGTCATAATGGCGTTGGTTTTAGCCTTGCTCGGCCATAAAATTATCAAATTTCAAATACCATTATTGAGTTTCCTGTTTCAAGCCATATAAACTCTTTTTCAATCTAGACACCAATTTCTCCTTACCTCTAACCTCAAATCCTTGTGGTTGTTGCATATAAATCTCCTCTTCCAAATCACCATGGAGAAAGGCAGTTTTCACATCTAGTTGTTCCAAATATAAATCTTCAAAAACCACAATGCTTAAAACAGTACAAATATAAGTCATTTTAATGACCAGAGAAAATATATCATCAAAATCAATGTCTTTTTCTGTACAAATCCCTTAACTACAAGTTTGGATTTAAATATTTTCTTACCTCCTCCTTCCTCTTTCAACCTATAAACCCATTTATTTGGTAAAACCTTCTTACTTGCAGTCAACTTGCATAATTCCCAAGTTTGATTTTTCAGCAAGGAATCCATTTCTTCTTCCATTCCTTGCTCCCACTAATCCTTTGTATCCACCTACATAGATTCATCATACCTTTCTAGTACCCCAACATCAGTCAATAAAATAGAATAGAAAGATGGAGAAAATATTTCAGGAGATCTACTTATCCTTTTCAATCATCTGACATTCACTAGAGTTTGTGGTATTTGTTTTTATTTTGGAGAATGAGGAACCATTAGAACATCACTATTTGGAGTATCATCCACCACCACATAATCTTTTTCCTTCTTCTCATACTACTGCAACTGATCTTTGTACAACACCTTCTCACTAAATACAACATCCCTACTTCTCAAATTTTTTAGATTTTCAAAGTCCCAAAGCCTATAACCCAATTCATCAATGCCATATATCCAACAAAGATATACTTTTTATTTTCCTTCTAGCTTGGTTCTATTTTCAAAATTACATGTGCAAATTCTTCACAACTGAAGTTTTTTGTGAAAAGAATAACTCACCTTCTTACCTATCCATGCTTCCTCTAGAATACCACAAACCAAAGAAATAGAAGGACCTTTGTTAATTAAATAAACAGTAGTATTGGTAGCCTCTGTTGGAGTTATGGGCAGACACTGAGAGGGGGGGGGGCGGTGAATCAATATCAAAACTTTTTCAACTTCGACCAAGATTTTTCATTCTGATTTCCTTTTCTTTCAACAATAGAGTAGAGTAATCACTTTTGAAAGCACAACGATATGAAAACATTAACTCGGTCTATTTGACAACTTATGAAAATATGATTTGAGTGAGATATCTTGCATTTGCCAAAACATAGCTCAGATTTGATCTCAATATTACTCTGATTAATGCATTCATGAGTTGAATGTAATCATTCATAAACAGAATTGAGAATAGTAATAATCCCAACAGTGAATTGAAACAACAACAACATAGAAAAGCAAAGAGCATACAAAAAAACAAAGAGACAAAAGCTTTTGTTGAGTGGAAAACCCTCCTAGGGTATAAAAATCACTCATAAACTATCTTACTGGCTTAATCTTCAAAACCACTGTTAACAATGCTTATAGGCTAATTTCTAAGCACCAACTCAAGGAGCACCAACCCCTCATTTAGAGACACCAATCTCAAGGAGCACCAACCCCTTACTCAGATTTTAGAATTACATTCATAATATCAAAGGATCTCTCTGTTTTCAGTTAAGCACATATTTCTCTATTTTCTCATCTATAGAAAACCTTAAGGACAATATCCCAGAATTACAATCACCAACCTTCACTATTTTCAACACAGGTTTATATATACATTTCAAGTATGTCAGTTATGAAGAAATCTTCAAAAAGCGTTTTTCCCTAGATTCTGAAATTCTCTTGCTGATTTTTTAATATGAAGCTGAATAATGACAGACTATAGATGATGGTAAAAATCAATAGTAACACTTATCCAGGGAACTACAAATCATCCATAATTTCAAAAACACAACTGCTCAAAAAGGAAACTCAATGAATATTCTGCCATGTAACGGTTGTGAGATTCGATGCCAATCCATGATGTCGACCTGCCACTATCTTTAGAAATTCACCATGCCTGCCACAGTGTATGAGTCTGTTAATAGTTTGCCGAGACATCCAGATAGTTCTGCTGAAGGCAATTATAACGTTGATCGCTCCTTTGGTCCCTGTGCATCGCCATGACCTTCTGCCATCGGGGAGAAACCATATCAAAGATCTTTATGTTTCCTCAAGATCACATTTCTGTTAAATTTGTTTCAATCACTGAGACACAAGAGTCTTTCTCACTGAGATGCCCTTTTGTTCCATTCACTATTGCTATAGCCTTTTGATATCGGAGAGACATCTTGTAGACAGTTCTTTGTTTTACTGAAATTCATTCTGAGTCGTTGTGACATCCTACTGTTGGGGAGACGTTATGTAGATTGCCCCACGTTTCACCGAAAGTCCACATGATACACATTGGTCACCATGACACATGGTTTTTCTTGCCGACGAGCCTTCTATCTTATGAGTGTCACTGTAACTTCAAACCATCGAGGAGACATCTTGTAGATTGTTTCATGTCATACCAAAACACCTTGAATTCACCTCAGATCACCAAGAGAGAACAAATCTCACACTGATAAAGTCCTTTTGAATTCCATCGGTGAGACATATCAAAGTCGGGGAGACCTCTTGTAGAGCATACCATGTCTTTCCGAAAGTCTTCATCCACTTGTGTGTCACTGAGACAAGTCAAATCCAATATCAACAAAATCCCCCATTGTGCTCCATCGGCGAGATTGAAGGCCACTCACCGAGACATTATCAACCTCTCACCGAAAGCCATTCATATGACTTTGTCACCAAGACTTGATAGGTTCACTGTGACTCTACATCAAAACTCAACAGTCTTACCGAAATCCCACGTGATCATTCTTGTTCACCGAGACAACTCAATGCTTATGCTGACAAGGTCCATATGTATTCCATCAGTGAGACCCATAGAGTTCACTATGACATTATATCAAAGAAAAACCTTTGCCGATAAGACCTTTTTGTGCACGGACGGTGAGACAAACAATCTTCGGTGAGAAAATATACCAAATACAACACTCCTGCCGAAAGACTTCCACATGCATTAGTCAGGGAGACATCACCCTTTTCGCTATGACCCTTCACCGAAGCCTTGAACTCTTGCCGATATGTTCCCATTCAATCTCCGATCGGTGAGACAAAGCAATTTCATTGTGACCACATACCAATGGTATAACTTATGCCGATATAATCCTTTTCTGTCACTGAAACAAAAGAGAATGTCATGCCGATAGATGCCTGGAGATGGATCCTGATTATTGTGACATAAAATAAGTCTTGCCGATATGAACTTTCTTATGTCGGTCGCCAAGACACAAAGTGCTCGATGAAACAACATGCCAATAGGGTTTACTTACGCCGATGCACCACCTCATGTATTAGTCAGCGAGACCCGACTCATTCAGTAAGACCTCTCAGTGGTGAACAAACCTCATGCTGATAGAATTTTCTTCTATCGCTAAGACCACAATCACTGTCACGCCGAAAGCTACCTGTATGTAAAATCAAATCGTTATGACATCAAAAATGTCTTGCCGAACCGAAAGGAAACATAGACATTTCAAAATGGATCGGGGAGACCCTGCCATTCTCACGATGATAAGTGTAAGCCCGAAAGAGAAACAACCAATACCATTAGACAAATGAGATGTCAAAATCAAGGTAACTGTAATGCCTTCAAAAATGTGAGTTCAAGGAATGTAATCAAATGGCTTGTAATCATGTGAAATACACCTGTGGTATGCAAGAAGAACCATCTTGACAAAGAAACCATCTATCAACTCTATCAATCAAAGAAATAGCATTCATAACATGAACCAGAGACCTCATCACCATGAATTTGAATCATAATAAGTAACTATCTGTAATAGCCAAGAGACATTAAAGAAGTGCCATAATAAAGCATAAAGATCCAAATTGAGACTAATCATCAAAGAGAACCAACTGAAAGGGATTTTGTCATCAAGGACAAACTATAAACACAACTGAGACCCACAAGTTTAAAGGTGGCCCAACATGCAATCTCATACTCTGTGCACACTCCATTATTGTCCTATTCATGCATGCTTATCCACTCCATTCTCTTGTGGGGTCCCTAGAACCATTTTTTGCTTATGAATTCCATTAGACGAATAATAATCCTCAAAATCTTTACTATAATTCTCACCACCATTATCAGAACTAAGATATTTTAATCTTTTGTACATTTCGTATTCTCAACAAACCTCTTCCATTTCTTAAATATTTCAAATACATCAGATTTATGTCTAAGGAGATAAATCCAAGTCTTCCTAGTTGCATCATCTATGAATGTAACATCATACTGAGATCCACCAAGAGAAGATACTTGAGCGGGTCCCCATACATCTGTATGCACAAGCTCCAACTTCTCATCTTTATTTTTCTTCCCATTCTTGAGAAATTTGGCCCTCTTTTATTTTTCATACACACAACATTCACAAAAATCCATATTAATACATTTCAGACCTAGTAAAACCTTCTTTAAATGAATTGCTTTCATACCTTTTTCACTCATGTGCCCAAGTCTATTATGCCATAGTGTTGTCTCAAAACTTACAAAAACTATTTTATTTTTTCCCTTTGAACGCACTGTAAGAGAGGGGGACCAACCACGTTCAAAGCCTCAGGTCACGGAGAACCAAGAGCAGAAGGTTTCCCTAACTTACCTCAACTTAAAGGAGTGCTTAGAAAATGAGGGACAAGAATGATGAGGAATATAAGGTCCTTCAATCACTCTGCAAACCCAAAGTTCAGAATGGGGCTAGGCAAGCTGGCTTTCAGGTTCAACACTAAGCCTTAGGTAGCTCTCTACCTGAGGACGAAAGCGCAATTTCAGGATGGAAACACGATGTGCTGACATCTCTTAGGTGTGTTGGCATCAGTATGAATAGAGGACTAGAAAGACAATGTGAACCACCAGAAAACAAACTAACAACCTAGCTAATGGCTTTTAAGGAAACAAAATAACACTATGAAATAAGAAATATATAAATGAATTTGTAAACAATGATTTTGTTTTACCCATTTAACAATGCTTTGCTCCTCCTATGGTTTTTCACCTAAAAGGAGAAAGGGGATTAAAAAGGGTCACCAAAATACAAGGGTTTACATTCAAGACTATGTTAATGAGATGTAATTATGTCTAATTAAGATGTCTTAATGCAATAATCTGAAAATGGAATGATTGAATGATGCAAAAGTATGAAAATGTAAAGTTCTAGAAAACACAATGTGATATGCAAAAATTCCTAAGAAATGCAACTAGGTATGTGTAGGATCATGATGGGCCAAAAAGTGGTGATATGATGGGTATGCGTAGGGTATGTGGTTGACAACTTTTTTTTTACCCAAAATTGATGAAACTAAAAGGGTTTTTAAAGGAGATTCTCATCTTTCCACCAATATAAATTATGCTTTACTTTGAATTTAATAAATAATTATTATTCATTTTCTATTTGAATTACCACTAAAGTCCTAATTGATAGGCATTGAAAAAAATCTATAGCTTTCAAACAAGATCACATTTTTGAATTCAAACATGCATCACATTCTATGCTTCACATACTATAGGATTATAAATAAATAAAATTGAATTTCATGAAGTTTTGACCAAGTTAAGGTGGTCGACATACAATTTTTTATATTTTTAAAAGTTCTAATAAAAACTCATAATTAATTATTTACTTAGAAAAAAATTACAAAAAATATGCATCACATTGAGACATGAGTCCTCTACTTATATCTAAAATATTATAAAAAAAAATATCATTTTATTATGGTTAGGGTGGTCAGACAGACACCTACTTCTTATTTTTTCCCTAAAATTTAAGTACTACTACATTGAAATTTCAAATTTTCACCAAATAGATTTTTATTTTTTAAATAAACCTAGTAGTTTAGAAACTAAATTCAATTTTCTATAGATTCTATTCTTACATGTTTTTGAAATAATATAGATAACTTATTCAAATTTTTATGTAAAGTTGCCTAACTCTGATTTTTCTGAACTTTTCGCCACTTAAGGACCTGTTTTTTCCATGATGATCCTACACATACCCAACTATATGATGAAATAATAGAATAGAATGGAAGAGGTGCACCTGGAATCAGAGGTTTAATGTTGAGAGATTCTGGAATCCTAGAAAAGTTGATTGAAATGTTGAACGGGACACTTAGACCAGACTGGGCAACTTAGTCCTAGTTTCAAGAAACATTGACGGAACAAGAATCTGTCAAATGGGTATTCAAAAATGTCAAAATCAGTTTTTAGGTCTGAAAGCGAGACTAATTCACCCCTAGTGGCGACTTAGTCCTCCTGCAGATTTTGGGAAATTTGGGACAAAATCTTGTAGTCTCAGGTTTGCACTTCCTTTTTTGACAGGTGTTTGTACTTGATTCTGCATAAAATAGGGCATAAAGTCTCTCCAAGCTTGAAATAGGATGATGTTGACTTGATTGACTTGATGCACTTTTTGATCACTTTTCAACACCTATTGCTTGACAAATTTGCATATGAAAGTCACATGCAAAAGGGGAAAAATGGTTGAGGGTTATGTTGATGGGTCGAATGAGCACAACAACAATAAACAAAATATTACTATTATGTTCTCCTAAAAGAGAAAGAATAATGCATGGATATATAACTCCCAAGATCTTGGTAATCGGTTCATGACTGTGCTGATTTCACTCAGTGGTTGATGTGAACTATAATGTTCAAGGGGCTTGCTGCTGTTGAGCTTCTAGATTGTTCTAAGATCAAACATAAACCTAAACCTACCTTAACCAAGGTTTTTAAAGAAATAGAAAAAGATAAATCAAAACCTTGGAACTGAAGAGAATGATAATTCATCCAACTTAACCAAACTTGTTACCTTTCAAGGAATTCCTAACTACGACCGCAGAACAAAATTAACTTGTGATTAACACACAGTTTCATTCATTCACAATGCTAACTTCAACAACAAATTATAAATCACCATTTAATCAAAACATAAAATAAGATTTCATTCATTGAAATCTTTTCAAATCAAATGATTAACCCAAGATAAATACCATTCTAGAACACAATATGAAGTAGATTTAAATCTAGTTGCTTCTACTGTTGGTGAAACAGATAAGCAACATTTACAAATCTGGCAAAATCACCAGTGTACAGAAAACCCATGTCTTCAAATTGTCTGCACCTATACTAAGAAAACTTGAAAGATACATTACTGCCTCTACTGAATCCAACTCCTACTCTATTTCTACTCTTAAGTTTCTCTACCTTCTAACCTTAGCCAAGAAGACAAAAGAAGATCCCATTACAAAGAAACAGGATGCAGTTCTGTCTCCTCTATCTTTCAGAAAATTCCTATTGTTCAAAAGTCTATCTCTCTGTAAGTTTTTTACCTTGCTACTTCTCCTCTACCAAATCCTGTTGTTCCTATTCTTTTTTTACAAAAGGTCTCCAAAAAATGTCATATACACAACCCTGTCCCAAAATAATGTGTTGGCCCCTGTTTTTAGGGTTTACAAAAAAAATATCCTTCTTCAGCAAGGTCAACCCCTATAGATCTTTTGGAATAAAGTTAATTGCATTCAATGCACATCCCCGTGTCCATGTCGGTGAAGGATCGCTCTAGGGAGTAGCCCTCAGATCTTTTGCAACCATCGTATTAACTTTTGGCCTCCATGTCCACCCTCGAACTTCCATCAGAGCTGCCTTGAATGTCCTAGAGCATTATCATTAATGTCGATCTACCTTTGCCAGTAGACATCACAGCTATCCCTGAGACTCGCGGCCTCTTCTTCCTTTTGGATTTCCCCTCATTCTAGATCTTCCTGCAAGTTGAACCCCTTGAGAGACAACATCAAATTTTCTTGTTAGATCCCCACACCATTGTTCAACGAGCTGATCCTTCGCTTTTGGTCCCAGAGTAGATCCATGTCATTCATGCTCTGTTGATCTTCCTCACAAGAATAATCAATCAGTTAAACTGCGAAGGGTTCACCCTCAACCTCCTCTAATTGGTGGAACACACACCATGTAAGCTTTCCAGGCAGTCAAAAGTTATTCAAACTGAATCGCATATCAGTGAGACACTAGCCGTGTCTCCCCGATGCGATTATACTTCACAGCAGCAGTCGGCATAGCATACAACTATCGACAAGAGTTCACAGTGAGTGGCCAGAGTTATATCGATATCCAAAGTTGTCACCCAGACTATCACTATCGGCTAAACATCATAGCGAGCCCTTAAGAGTCATATCGTTGTGCTCCTCCGTTGGCAGGATGTCCGCATTCGACAAGACATCGTTCAGTCGGCAGGAGGTCATAACGAGTTCCCATTAGTCACACCAAAGACTTAAAACTATCAGCGAGACTTTTCAGTCAGCAAGACCTCATACCGAAGACCAACCATTCGGCCAGGAGTCTTACCAAAGTCATATATTCTTGTGAACCACTGTCGGCGAGACTTGCTTTTTCAGAGAGAGATTACACCAAGCTGAAAATACTACACCGAAGGAACAATCCTTCAACGAGACAAACATCAGCCGACTAGACACTATGCTGAAGTGAAAAGCTTTCGGCGAGACCATCATTTATCGGTGAGACTTCATAGCGAACGAGAGCTCCTTTGCCCGATGCAAACTCCTTTCGGTGAGACCTTGGCCTGTCGGTGAGACATTACCCCGAAGCCCCCATCTTTCGGCGAGACTCCAGCGAGTCGGCCAGAAATCTTATCGAATGCAAACCGTCTGGCCAATAGTCTTACCGATATCCATATACCTATCGGTGAGACACTATCGGGTCGGCAAGACTTCTCCCTGAACTCAACTTCCTTCCCTGAGACCATTTCATTTTGGCGAGACTCCCCTCAATCGGTGAGAGGTTACACATAGGGCCACATCTTTTGGCTAGACTCAGACCATTTCGTGGAAACTCCACCCTGTTGGCAAGACTTCTCCCCGAAATGAAAACTATGTTGGCGAGAGTAACACCAATCAGGAAGACCTCACATCGAGCGCAAATCCTCTCAGTGAGACCTCGCCCTATCAGTGAGACGTTACCCCGAGCTCAATATTCTTTCGGTGAGACTCCCCTTTTTCGGCTAGACATCATGGCAAACGAGAGCTTATTTCCTCGATGCTAGCCTTGTGAACAACGGTTGGTGAGACTTCTTCCCAAGCGGAGATATATAGGAAACTTTATAGCGACCGAAATGTCAGGGCGACCCGAGGGTTTCAAATGAAGAACACAACAGCCAATCGGCAATACATCTAGTTGGTCTTAGTGACTTTATTCCTTCAGGAGTTTTGTGTCAAATCTGACTAAGGCTTGGTTTCCAACTGACTTCTTTTGAGAAAATCATCAGATGTATGATTTGAACCTACAAAACAATGCCTCCATTAGTCCCAAAAAGCATAGAAAATACATTATTCTTTCTCATTTTATTCAATTTTAACAAAAAGAAACCCAACTCTGGCTGAGGTAGAAACAAATTAGACAGAACAAAAGACAGACTTAAGAGGAAGAAAAGAGAACTCCTAAGACCAAACAAAAAACCAAAGGTGATGAAAGAAAAAGACAAAGGGGGACCCATTTTGTTCCAGTATAAAATGGGGTGGTTATGCAAGGCATAACAAATGGCGACTCGGCTAGGAAAATGGTTTAACCATTTTCAAGAAACTGAAGGATTCAGCTACCCAGAACTCCTGGTTTATGAATATCACAACTCTAGTTGGGTCAATTTTAACAACCAAGGTTGAGCTAGAATCTCAAACATAAATCAACACTAGCTACCCCTGAACCTATGTGTGTGCTTGATGGTGCATCATCCTGTTGTAAAGTTTTCCTCATCTTTTGAACAACACTGTGCAAGATTTGAACTACATGAGTTGATTCCCTTTAGTTGTTGTGCAATGATATCCTGGGCATTGCTCTACTACCATTCAGGTGTCCATAGCCCCGACGGAGATACCTCTTGTTTTCTCATAGCATTGCTCTGCTGCCAGTCAGGCGTCCATAGCCCCGATAGAGATACTGGAATCACCCATTCATATTGAGTCCTCTTTTCTTTTTTTAGATAGTTCTTCTTTTTTTTTCTCTTGGAGTTTCAGATATTTCATTCCATTTTTTCTCAATATGTCAGATGTTTGACATCTGTTCTGGGTTGAAAACTACCATGGACCTCATAATAGCATCTGCGGGATCAGATTTTTCACTCAAATCTTACAACACTATCGCCCTAGGACAAATATACCATTACCAAAGGAGATGATCTTGATGATTTGTGAGAAATTCAGAGGTAGTTAATGAAGATTGTTTACTTTGCACCTTGTTTTCAAGACTTTCCACAACTCTTATTGAGAATGGGCATAAAACAACGAATTTAGGAAAAAATCATCCAATCAGAAAACCTGAAAATATCTAAACCACTTCTCTCCTAATAACCAAAGTATACTTCAGATAACAACCTACCATTGAAAGATGGAAAGAACAGAGAAACCCCAAAGAACTAAACAAGATAGACACAAAACAACAAAGGAAACGAAAAGAAAGAAAGAAAGAAAAAACAAACAAACAACAAAAAAATTTACAACCAGAACAACAAATTATTTACAAACAGAAAACAAACAAACTATTTACAAACAAGAAAACCAATTATTTACATAAATGTACAACCCAACAAAAATACGAAACTTCACAACTCAAAATAATGTTTAAGAAATTTTCCATTGACAGGAAATGGAACAGGTTCTCTTGTTAAACTACTCAGTCAGAAAACATTTTCTCCCAGGATTTCAACAATTTGATAGGGACCCAACCAAAGCTTATCAAATTTATTGTGGTTTCCCTTCTTTTCATTAGCTTTATCCCATAGCAGCACAAGGTCTGATATTCTAAAAGCCTTGATTTTGGCTCTTTTTGTCAAACCAACATTTGACAACAGCCTGGTGCCTAAAGAATTGTTGCAAGGCGGCATCCCTCTACTCTTCTAATTTCAACAAGGCAACTAATCTTACTTCAATCGTATCATCACTAGAGTAGAATTTTTGCATGAACTCAAGGATCGGTATTTGCAAGTGAATAGGGAACACAGGCTCTTGGCCATACACTAGCCTAAATGGTGAAGTCTTTAAAGTATCCTTGATCCTAGTCCTATCTACCCATAACAAAAATCTTAGCTAGGTATGCTAGTCCCTAGGATTGTTCTCTAACAGTTTTTTAACTACCCCTAAGAGATTCTTATTAGTTTATTCTACAACTCCATTTCCTTGTGGGTAATAGTTTGAAGAATACTTTAAAACAATTTTGTGATCATAAGCCCATGAAAGGAACTCAACAGAAGAAAAGGAAGAGCCATTGTCACATACCAATGCGAAGGGTACTCCAAACCTAGTTGTGATACACTCGGTGAGGAACTTGATTACTACCTCTTTCATGTTGTTCTTGCAAGGTATAGCCTCTGTCCATCTCGTACAATAATCTGTGGCAGTCAAAATAAATTTGTGTCCTACAAAAGAATTTGGGTTAATTACCCCAATAAAATCCAGTGCCCATTGGGCAAATGGCCTTACCTCATAAATAGGTTGCAATGGCATGGCTGAATGGCATTCTTTTGATGCAAAAATTTGGCATATGTGACATGTTCTTACATGTTGATGGGCATCTTTGAACACACACGGCCAGTAATAACTGGATCTGAGGATCTAGTGTGCTAAGGAATCTACAAAACCATGGCCTGTGCCATTTTTTCCATGAAATTCAGCAATCACATGTTTAGCCTCTTGTTGATCAAGGCATCGTAGGTACACTCCCTCGAAATTATTCCTATATAGCAATCCTCCTTTGAGCATATAATGGGAGCTCTTCATTCTCAGTGCTCTCCTCTGAGTCATATTCATTCCCTCTGGGCACCGATTATTAAGCATGAAACAGATAATATGGCATACCAAGGGTCATTGGAAAAGGACTGTGTTGTGTAATGTTGACAAATAATGTTCTCACCAGCATCAGCTATGGATTTAGACAGGCCTAGACCTCGAACAAGTTTCATAGGGTGAATCTCCAGATTGAACTCTTACAAAATGGCCATCCATTTTCCCCTTCGTTCTCCCAACTCGCTCTGCATGAGTAGAGACTTTACATCAGCATCAGGAACTACAACAATAATTTGACTTTGGAGGATGTAATGCCTGAACTTTTTGATAGCCCTAACCAACACAAAAGATTTTTTTTCAAGAGGTGGGTACTTAACTTCAACATTCTTAAATGGAGAACTCATTAAAGCAATTGGCCTCTCCTCTCCCTCTTCTCTTCATTGAGTTAGGACAGCTGCATAGGAATGTTCAGAAGCAAAAGAATAAATATAGAATGGCTTCCAGTAGTCAAGGCTAGTGAGGACTGGCACTTTCGAAATGGATTGTTTGACTTGAGAAAACACAGCCTTTTCCTCATTACTCCATTCTATTACAACATCTTTCTTCATCATTTCATTCAATGGCTTTACAATTTCTGCAAAACCTGTGATAAACTTTCTCACAAAGTTGATCTTTCCAGAGAAATATCTCATCTCCTTCTTGCTTCCTAGCCTGGTTATCTTCAAAATGGACTCAACTCGGTCTAGATCGATCGATATTCCTCTTTCCGATATTATGTGTCCCAAAAGTTTCCCTTCAGAAACCCCGTACACACTTTTTAGGATTCAGGGAGAGACCATACTGGATACATCTTTCAAAAACTTTATCCAAGTCTGCAGCATGGTTTAGTCTATCTTTAGAGAATACTGTCAGGTCATCCATGTAGACGATGATGCATTTACCAATCAAATCTTTGAATGCTACGTCCATGGCACGCTGAAAGGTTGCTCCAGTGTTAATCAAACCAAATGGCATCCTTTTGTAAGCGAATGTTCCCCACTTAGTAGTGAAGGTTGTCTTCATTCTGTCTTCATGATTAACAATCACCTGATTGTATCCAGAATAACCATCCAAGAATGATATCATCTGAGATCCATTGACAGTTTGCAAGACTTGGTCCAGAGAGGGGAGTGGGTAGTTATCTTTTTCTGAAGCTCTATTCAGATTCCTGAAATCCACACATAGCTTGATCTCTCCATTTTTCTTACGGACTGGAACCAAGTTAGCCACCCATGTTGAATGTCATACAGGGAAGATTATTCTTGTAGAAAGCAATTTCTGAACTTCCTTAAAGATCAGTGGTTTAATCAGGGCATTGACAGGACGTTGTTTCTGCCAAAATGGTTTAGCTTTAGGCTTCAAAGGAATAGTATGAGTCGTTACAGAAGCATCAAATGTTTTTAGATCTTCATACCCCCAAGCTATTGTAGCAATATCCTTCTTCATTTCTCTTAGTATATCTTTTCTAATTTCTTTAGGCTAGGCCTTCCCTAGGGTATGTGCAGGATCATGGTGTGCCAAAAAGTGGCAATGGAGAAAAAATTACGTGTTTCATCGACTCAAAAACGTGAAAATACCGAGTTGACTTTATGTGGCTTGGGTGTCAGTACACACTACCGAAGCAAAGCCCAAACCTAGATTTCCATATCAGATATCTGATTTGGATCGGATATCTGATCCAAATCGGATATACGATCCAAATCGGATATACGATCCAAATCAGATATCCGATTTGCGACACACATATATATTTCATTTCGGCCTGATTAAAACTCATTTCACATTTGTTTAACGCGGGCGCATAGTGAAAACTTCATTCCACAAATCAGATATCCGATTTCACGCAAATCCATCTTCAAAAGGTTAGATTCTTGGTTTTTCTTTGCTCTAATCAAATTTTCAATTAGATTTGTGTAATTTTAGTTAATTTTTTATAGATTTTTTTCAAATTAGGGTTTTTGATAGATTTTTTATGAAAAAATTGAGTTTAGTATGGATTTTGATGAAAATTGAATGTTTGTAATGGATTTTGATTTAAAAATAGTGTTTTTTATGTATTTGGATTAAAAATTAGAGAATTTTATAGATTTTTGTTAAAAACTAGGGTTTTGTTGGATTTTTAAAAAACTAGGGTATTTTTATAATATTTTCATTTATATTGTCTAATTTAATTAGATTAATTTGTTTTAACTTTAATCAGGCATTATGGCTCTGACAATGAAAATGTAAATGCCAAATGAACCTCCAGCCATCAATTGAAGAATTAATTTGTGAAAAATTGCAACAATTAAGGGGCATTTCTGAAGTTTATACGAGAGTCCCTCGATTATCTGAGATGTCAAACACAATGAAAGAAATAATTAAAAACATAGAAACCATCTCCTTGCAACATAATGCCTTTCATTCGTGGCGAGAAGACATGAGAGAATATTATGCATGTGGATTGTCCTATGATGATGTGAAAGATCTCGGAATAACCAAAGCCCAAATAGCCTCTTTATTTGTTAACCCCCGCACTGGTTTTCCGGTTAATGTTAATAAACAAAACTTTCTATAAAATGGTGCACTCATAGAGACATTGTAGAAAACTTTTGGGATCGTTGGTGTATGGTTTTTTGAAACCACTGAACAACAATTGTGATATACCATTTTACTTTATAAAAAAATTATATGTTGAGTTTGTGTTGGGGCATCGTATCGATTACTTTTTACATTAAACCCTTCTAAGGGCGTTGGTGGAGGTATGCCTAGGATAGACCGGTAGGTTAAGAGTGGCCACCACCTTGCATATGGTTTCCTCCCTCCCCTTCCTCCACCACCTCCAGTATACCATCCAGATATTATGCAGGATGCGGCCACACAGACTATCGATGCTATTCACTCTTTGAGTGGTCTTTTGGTTTAGCATGCTTCTATAGTAGCTCAGCCACATTCTGGTGATGTTGGTGATGGCTCGAGTTCTGCTACATCATCCTCATCAGGTCCACATATTTTTGTACCACATACTTGCTCCATGTGCCACCAAAATATGCTTGGGTCCTCTTGTATAGCCTATCAAGCATCCCTTAGAAACTTTCGATTATGACTTCCATGATGTGGACATTATAGATTAGACACAGGGGAGTGGAGCACACCATACAGAGTCCTCTCCTGCTAGAGAGGGGGACATTGGAATAGTGACACAGGTAAGATTTAAGTTGTAAATTCATAACTTGTATTTTTTTTAAGTGAATATTAATGAGATAGTATAATGTACTAATATTTATTTACATGGTCTATTTAACAGTTGATGTCTGAGGAGGAGCTGACACAAGTGATAGATAGCACCTTGAGGGCCATTTCATTTGGCCTCGACACTCACATAGTATATATTTTTGCACTCACTCATTTACATTTATTTATTATATACTTTCTTGTCATTTGAATTTGTCATTAATGAAATTATATATGCTTATATGTTTATCTTATTTTCCTCTTGTAGGGAAGCCTAGTGCAAGCGAGGAATTTTAACCTTGTCTAGATTATGGAAGTGTGATGTTGGATAAGGGCAAGGTAATTGAACTCAAATTTGATTGAATTAAGAATTTTAAGATCTTATATTGATTATACATACATCGACATAGATTGGTAGTTTCATATGTACTTGTCATTTTTATGTGCAGGGAATTATGAGCTATATGTCCTTGTTGACAAGTACCACAATGCCCGAAGTAGTACATATTGGAACACTTGAAGGAGTAGGTGTTGAAGCACCTCAAGGAGGAGGTGTCGAAACACCTAAAGGAGATAAAGAAAAGATCAACCTAAAGAAGTATGTGTTCATTTTATTTTTTGTTTGGTATTTATATGTTCCTATTACTGACAATTGTATGCTAACTTGGATCACTTTTATGTTTTTGTTCACCTATATAGATTGAAATTACAAAAGATGGTTTGGTCGGTTCTTTGAGAGGGGCATATTCTAGAACTCCCGACCCTTTGAAGAGACGAATATTTCAGGTAATCAAGATTACAATTTTAGAGTTCAATTATAATTTAATGTATATTGATTTTGATGTTAATTATTCAATTTTAAATTATATAGTATAACTAATCTCAATTGTGGTTTGACTTTTTCTTTTGCAACTACCTTCAGAGGCAACAAGTGCTTCAAAGAGGCTCCATTTTGATGATCCATAGTAGTTTAGGATGAGATAGACATTTTGGAATGTAAATATTGAATAGATACCGAGATGGCACATGCCACATTTTGTAAAATTTTGTTTGAGTTGGCGTTGATGCCATTTTTGTATATGGACATACACTTGATTATTGGATAATTTCATATATAGAAGTTGACAATCAAAATTTAATTGCCTCCTCGTGTGCATAATTAAACTCTTTGAAATTTTAATCAACTGAGCAATGGTTAAATATCTTGATGTACAATAGCATAAAAAGAATGGTTATATTATGTAGTTTATTCATATTACTGATTACATTGCATTGCACATCTTTCAAACTCAAAGCATTACCTCACATTGCATAAGTAACAACTAGATGCTGATAGATGAAAAAATTTCAATTACAATATAGTTTTTACAAAGTCAACCTAAGCGGTTATGCAATTCACCCCTACATTACATAACTAATAATTAAAATTTATTCCTTCTTCAGCAGTTACATTGCATTGCACATCTTGCCTGAACTCAAAGCATTACTTTCACATTGCATAAAGTAACAACTAGATGCTGATAGATGAAAAGATTTCAATTACAGGCCTGCTGCCCCCTCATTCCACACACTATGAAACCATTTACTTGCGGTGTAGGGGCCGAACAATGGAGAAAACATGTAAAAATAATATATATATGCAGCCTAAAAGCATGAATTAGTACCAATATTAATGCATCACCATTGATTACAGCAGAGTAGAGAGATTTGGTCGGCATCATTCTTTAAGAAGCGAGCAGAGCGGTACCGATCAATCCTTTAGTACCATGCGAGGGAGCACGCTGCGACCATACAAGGCTTCTTTAGCTTACGCACATGTGACTCGCTTCCTTGAACCTGAAACCATCAGGTTGCTCGACGTAAAATTCTTCCTCAATCACGCCATTGAGAAAAGTTGTCTTCATGTCCATTTGATGAATCTTCCATCCTCTTGATGCAGCAAGGGCAATGATAGTTCTGATAGAAGTGTAACAAGCAACAGGAGCAAATGTTTCTTCATAATCAACTCCCTCTTTCTGAGAAAACCACTGTCGATCAGCCAAGTGTTGGTGTCAGTGGGTACATTGCTTGACAATGCTGAGCAAAACAAATATTCATTCTTTTGTGGAGAAACATCATCTGCATCTGCAACGAAGGCTTGATGCTTAGGTCTATCTGAACAATGTTTGGAAAAGTGACCAAACTTATCACACCTAAAGCATTGAATCTTGGACAAGTCTCACTTCTTCTTGGAAGGGGGAGCACCATGATTTCCTTTGTCTCGATTCCTCTTGAAGAATCCCTTCTTTCCACTTCTTCCTTTCTTCTTCGAAGGTTGGGCGGCAAGAACATGAATCTCTTCATTAGTATAATTTTGGCCAACACCTCTAACCATCAATCTTGATGCATAATGAATGCAATCGGCCCTCAAACGATCGAACTTCGGGAGTTTGGACCTTGCACTAATTGCTTGAATATAGGACTCCCAAGACAATGGCAAACCATTGAGGGCAAGCATTGTCAAATCCTTATCTTTAACTTGTTGATGCGTGTTTTTATGACACACTCGTACATCAGAATAAAAATGCCCAGAGACACCCTATCCTCTCTTGAAAAACCACCCCGTATGCTAAGATTGCGAGAAGATCATATGGTGATTCCAAGGTTTCTTATGTCAGGTCTTGATGTGTGGTAAGCTCAATGGGCGTTGTGATTTGCTAGTAATCACAAGGGGACTTACG
>VDFB02086081.1:67164590-67191861 GCA_007258455.2 Sequoia sempervirens | reverse complement strand
ACAAACTTGGTTTCCAAAGTGTAATTTATTCTTTTTTTGTACATTTGAGAGACATTTGACTGGAGGTCATTCATGAGCCCCGCTCTATGATATTACAAAAGGCATTATGGACCTTATATTAAGTTACCACTTCCCAATATCATACAAATTGAACCTCCGCATTAATAGACTCTGTATATCAAGCTACCACAATTTTGTTGATGTTATCAGCTTTGTCGATCTCTTCCAGCCATTCTAGCACATGACAGAGCTTGGAAAAGAGAGAAGGAAGTCTGCTAGCAAAGATGAGAGTAGAGTCCGCTTCAAGAGTAAAACATGGCACTTGCTAAGACTAAGCCCGCCTAGCCATACAAAAGTGGCATACAATATAGCCAAGTCCGCTCCAAGGAAATAATCAATGGCTTGGTATAAAGAAAATTCCACTAGCAATACATAAAGGAAAGTCCGCCCTTGTTTCTTAGCACAAACACTCAGCAAAGCCCGCCCATGTTAAGAAAGGGATGTGTCAAACATGATTGAAGTCCGCCACATGTCTTGGCCATGAAACTTGACAAGGTCCGTGCTTACCAAAGAGTGACATGGCATAAATGATGGAATCTTGCCAAATCCGCTTCAAGAGGATAATGAGTGTCCGCACTTAGAAGAATATGAACATGGAAAGTGAATGAGTGAAGTCCGCTCAGCATGTTAAGTCTAAAATGGCAAGAGAAAAGAGGAAGTCTGCCAGCCTTAAAGTGAAATTGAGCTCGCCCTTCATTTGTAAAGGGTGGAGACAATGTATAGAATTGTTGTGATAGACTATTTCTGATAATAAAAGATCTTATACATGATTTGATTTGAACCACTTTTATTGTCAAATAGTTTGCATAGTTGCATAACTTCTTCCACAATAGATTGGAGATAGATTAGAATTAGATTACACTTGGAATAAAATTTGCTTTGAAAGTTTGTTAGATGAATGCAAGATTTGATAAGCATTGATTTATGGTGGAACTTTTGCTCATACTTTCTTTGAACGGATGATTTTCATTCAATGCGTAAAGTTAGCCTGAGCTTACTGTGTGGATTCTTAACTTCTGTCTGGATAAATATTGTTCGATTGGAAGGTAGTTATTCATGATATGAAAACCATAAGCACATTTCCTTGAAGATTGCAATGGCTTTGCATAGTTGGCGTGATTCCTGTGTGGCGAAAAAAAGTTTGGTTTTGTTTCACCAAGTCAATATCATCTCTTGAATTCTTAGGAAGTAGATTAGAACTTCTGACCCCTTGTCTCCTTTTTCAGTTTGTTTGATCTGCAACCCAAATAAAAGAGCTTCATTGTCCAGACCTTCATTGTGAATTGAAAAAATCCAGCGTAAGTCCCCTTGTGATTAATAGCAAATCACAACGCCCATTGAGCTTACCACACGTCAAGACCTGACATAAGAAACCTTGGAATCGCCATATGATCTTCTCACAATCTTAGCATATGGGGTGGTTTTTCAAGAGAGGATAGGGTGTCTCTGGGCATTTTTATTCTGATGTACGAGTGTGTCATAAAACGCGCATCAACAGGTTAAAGATAAGGATTTGACAATGCTTGCCCTCAACGGTTTTCCATTGTCTTGGGAGTCCTATATTCAAGGAATTAGTGCAAGGTCCAAACTCCTGAAGTTCGATCGTTTGAGGGCCGATTCCATTCATTATGCATCAATATTGATGGTTAGAGGTGTTGGCCAAAATTCTACTAATGAAGAGATTCATGTTCTTGCCGCCCAACCTTCGAAGAAGAAAGGAAGAAGTGGAGAGAAGGGATTCTTCAAGAGGAATTGAGACAAAGGAAATGATGGTGCTCCCCCTTCCAAGAAGAAGCGAGACTTGTCGAAGATTCAATGCTTTAGGTGTGATAAGTTTGGTCACTTTTCCAAACATTGTTCAGATAGACCTAAGCATCAAGCCTCTGTTGCAGATGTAGATGATGTTTCTCCACAGAAGAATGAATATTTGTTTTGCTCAGCATTGTCAAGCAATGTACCCACTGACACCAACACTTGGCTAATCGACAGTGGTTTTCTCAGAAAGAGGGAGTTGATAATGAAGAAACATTTACTCCTGTTGCTCGTTACACTTTTGTCAGAACTATCATTGCCCTTGCTACATCAAGAGGATGGAAGATTCATCAAATGGATGTGAAGACAACTTTTCTCAATGGCGTGATTGAGGAAGAAGTTTACGTCTTGCAACCTGATGGTTTTGAGGTTCATGGGAAGGAGTCACATGTGTGTAAGCTGAAGAAGGCCTTGTATGGTCTTAAGCAAGCTCCTTGTGCATGGTATGAAAGGATTGATCGGTACCTGTCTAGTTTGGGCTTCTTGAAGAATGATGCTGATTCAAATCTCTACTTCAAGGTAATCAATGGTGATGCATTAATATTGGTACTAATTCATGCTTCTAGGCTGCATATATATATATATATATATATATATTATTTTTACATGTTTTCTCCATTGTTCAGCCCCTACACCGCAAGTAAATGGTTGCATAGTGTGGAATGAGGGGGGTAGCAAAATTGCATTGAAATATTTTCATCTATTAGCATCTAGTTGTTACTATGCAATGTGAAGCAATGCTTTGAGTTTGAAAGATGCAATGCAATGTAATCAATAATATGAATAAATTCTTTTAATTATTAGTTAATGTAATGGCACTGTACAATTCGCCAGGTTGGACTTTTAAAAACTATATTGTAATTGAAATTTTTTCATGTATCTAAGATCTAGTTGTTACTTATGCAATGTGAAGTAATGCTTTGAGTTTGAAAGATGCAATGCATGTAACTAGAAATAAGGAATAAACTACATAATATAAATCCATTCTTTTATGCTATTGTACATCAAGATATTTAACCATTGCTCACTTGATTAAATTTCAAAGAGTTTAATCTATGCACATGAGGAGGTAATTAACTTTGACAAACCCCTATATATCAAATTATCCAATAATCAAGTGTATGTCCATATACAAAAATGGCATCAACGCCAACTCAAACAAAATTTTACAATATGTGGCATATGCCATCTCGGTATCTATTCAATATTTACATGCCAAAATGTCTATCTCATCCTAAACTATTGGTGGATCATCAAAATGGATCCTCTTTTGAAGCACTCGTTGCCTCTGAAGGTAGCTGCACAAGAAAAAGTCAAACCACAATTGAGATTAGTTATACTATATAATTTAAAATCGAATAATTAACATCAAAATCAATATACATTAAATTATAATTAAACTCTAAAATTGTAATCTTGATTACTTGAAATATCCGTCTCTTCAAAGGGTCAGGAGTCCTAGAATATGCCCCTCTCAAAGAACTGACCAAACCATCATTTGTAATTTCAATCTATATAGGTGAAAAAAAACATAAAAGTGATCCAAGCTAGCATACAATTGTCAGTAATAGGAACATATAAATACCAAACACAAAATAAAATGAACACATACTTCATTAGGTTGATCTTTTTCTTTATCTCCTTTAGGTGTTTCGACACCTCCTCCTTGAGGTGCTTCAACACCTACTCCTTCAAGTGTTCCAATATGTACTACTTCGGGCGTTGTGGCACTTGTCAACAAGGACGTATAGCTCATAATTCCCTGCACATAAAAATGACAAGTACATATGAAACTACCAATCTATGTCATTGTATGTATAATAATTATAAGATCTTAAAATTCTTAATTCAATCAAATTTGAGTTCAATTACCTTCCCCGTATCCAACATTGCGCTTCCATAATCTGGACAAGGCTACACCTCGCTCGCACTAGGTATTTCCTACAAGAGGAAAATAAGATAAACATATAAGTTATTATATAATTTCATTAATGACAATTCAAATGACAAGAAAGTATATAATAAATAAATGTAAATGAGTGAGTGCAAAAATATATACTGTATGCATGTCGAGGCCAAATGAAATGGCCCTAAGGGTGCTATCAGTCACTTGTGCAAGCTCCTCCTCGACATCAACTATTAAATAGACCATGTAAATAAATATTAGTACATTATACTATCTCTTATTAATATTCATTTAAAAACAAATGCAAGTTATGAATTCACAACTTAAATTTTACCTGTGTCACTATTCCAATGTCCCCCTCTCTAGCAGGAGAGGACTTTGTACAGTGTGCTCCACTCCCCTGCATCTAATCTATAATGTCCACATCATGGAAGTCATAATCGGAAGTGTTTAAGGGATGCTCGGCAGGCTGTACAAGAGGACCCAAGCATATCTGGTGGCACATAGAGCAAGTATGTGGTACACAAATATGTGGACCTGACGAGGATGATGCAGCAGCACTCGAGCCTTCACCAACATCACCAGAATGTGGCTGAGCTACTATAGAAGCATGTGAAACCAAAAGACCACTCAAAGAGTGAATAGCATGGATAGTCTGTGTGGCCGCATCCTACATAATATCTGGATGGTATACTGAAGGTGGCAGAGGAAGGGGAGGAGGGGGAACATATGAGTGGGGTATTACTCTAATTGCCCCTAGTCTATCCTGGGGCATACCCCCACCAACGCCCTGGAAGGGTTTAATGTCAAAGTAATTGACATGATGCCCTAACACAAACTCAGCATATAATTTTTTTATAAAGTAAAATGGTATATCACAATTGTTGTTTGGTGGTTTCAAAAAAACCATACACCAACGATCCCAAAAGTTTTCTACAATGTCTCTATGAGTGCACCATTTTATAGAAAGTTTTGGTGTATTAACATTAACCGGTAAACCAGTGCGGGGGTTAACAAATAAAGAGGCTATTTGGGCTTTGGTTATTCTGAGATCTTTCACATCATCATAGGACAATCCACATGCATAATATTCTCTTATGTCTTCTCGCCACGAATGAAAGGCATTATGTTGCGAGGAGATGGTTTCTATGTTTTTAATTATTTCTTTCATTGTGTTTGACATCTCAGATAATCAAGGGACTCTCATATAAACTTCAGAAATGCCTCTTAATTGTTGCAATTTTTCACAAATTAATTATTCAATTGATGGCTGTGGAGGTGGTGGAGCATTTGGCATTTGTGCATTTTCATTGTCAGCAGCCATAATGCCTGATTAAAGTTAAAAATAAATTAATCTAATTAAAATTAGACAATATAAATGAAAATATTATAAAAATACCCTAGTTTTTAAAAAAAATTCAACAAAAACCCTAGTTTTTAACAAAAATCTACAAAATTCTCTAATTTTTAATCCAAATACATAAAAAACACTATTTTTTAATCAAAATCCATTACAAACATTCAATTTTCATCAAAATCCATACTAAACTCAAATTTTTCATAAAAAATCTATCAAAAACCGTATTTTGAAAAAAATCTATAAAAAATTAACTAAAATTACACAAATCTAATTGAAAATTTGATTAGAGCAAAGAAAAACCAAGAATCTAACCTTTTGAAGATGGATTTGCGCGAAATCGGATATCTAATTTGCGGAATGAAGTTTTCACTATGTGCCTGCAGTTAAACAAATGTGAAATGAGTTTTAATCAGGCCGAAATGAAATATATATCTGTGTCACAAATCGGATATCTAATTTGGATCGTATATCCGATTTGGATTGGATATCCAATCCAAATTAGATATCTGATATGGAAATCTAGGTTTGGGCTTTGCTTCGGTAGTGTGTACTGACACCCAAGCCACATAAAGTCAACTCAATATTTTTGCATTTTTGAGTCGATGAAACACATAATTTTTTCTCCATTGCCACTTTTTGGCACACCATGATCCTGCACATACCCTAGGGAAGGCCTAGCCTGAAGCAATTAGAAAAAATATACTGAGAGAAATGAAGAAGGATATTGCTGCAATAGCTTGGGGGTATGAAGATATAAAAACATTTGATGCTTCTGTAATGACTCATACTATGCCTTTGAAGCCTAAAGCTAAACCATTTTGGCAGAAACAACGTCCTGTCAATGCCTTGATTAAACCACTGATCTTTAAGGAAGTTCAGAAATTGCTTTCTACAAGAATAATCTTCCCTGTACGACATTCAACACGGGTGGCTAACTTGGTTCCAGTCCGTAAGAAAAATGGAGAGATCAAGCTATGTGTGGATTTCAGGAATCTCAATAGAGCTTTAGAAAAAGATAACTACCCACTCCCCTCTCTGGACCAAGTCTTGCAAACTGTCAATGGATCTCAAATGATATCATTCTTGGATGGTTATTCTAGATACAATTAGGTGATTGTTAATCATGAAGACAGAATGAAGACAACCTTCACTACTAAATGGGGAACATTCGCTTACAAAAGGATGCCATTTGGTCTGATAAACACTGGAGCAACCTTTCAGCGTGCCATGGACGTAGCGTTCAAAGATTTGATTGGTAAATGCATCATTGTCTACATGGATGACCTAACAGTATTCTCTAAAGATAGACTAAACCATGCTACAGACTTGGATAAAGTTTTTGAAAGATGTATCCAGTATGGTCTCTCCCTGAATCCTAAAAAGTGCGTGTACGGGGTTTTTGAAGGGAAACTTTTGGGACACATAATCTCGGAAAGAGGAATATCGATTGATCCAAACCGAGTTGAGTCCATTTTGAAGATAACCAGGCTAGGAAGCAAGAAGGAGATGAGATATTTCTTTGGAAAGATCAACTTTGTGAGAAAGTTTATCACAGGTTTTGCAGAAATTGTAAAGCCATTGAATGAAATGATGAAGAAAGATGTTGTAATAGAATGGAGTAATGAGGAAAAGGCTGTGTTTTCTCAAGTCAAACAATCCATTTCGGAAGTGCCAGTCCTCACCAGCCTTGACTACTGGAAGCCATTCTATATTTAGTCTTTTGCTTCTGAACATTCCTGTGCAGCTATCCTAACTCAACGAAGAGAAGAGGGAGAGGAGAGGCCAATTGCTTTCATGAGTTCTACATTTAAGAATGTTGAAGTTAAGTACCCACCTCTTGAAAAAAAATCTTTTGCGTTGGTTAGGGCTGTCAAAAAGTTCAGGCATTACATCCTCCGAAGTCAAATTATTGTTGTAGTTCTTGATGCTGATGTAAAGTCTCTACTCATGCAGAGCGAGTTGGGAGAACGAAGGGGGAAATGGATGGCCATTTTGCAAGAGTTTGATCTGGAGATTCGCCCTATGAAACTTGTTCGAGTTCTAGGCCTGTCTAAATCCATAGCCGATGCTGGTGAGAACATTATTTGTCAACAATACACAACACAGTCCTTTTCCAATGACCCTTGGTATGCCGATATTATCTGTTTCATGCTTAATAATCGGTGCCCAGAGGGAATGAATATGACTCAGAGGAGAGCACTGAGAATGAAGAGCTCCCATTATATGCTCAAAGGAGGATTGCTATACAGGAAGAATTTTGAGGGAGTGTACCTATGATGCCTTGATCAGCAAGAGGCTAAACATGTGATTGCTGAATTTCATGGAAAAAATGGCACAGGCCATGGTTCTGCAGATTCATTAGCACACTAGATCCTTAGATCCAGTTATTACTAGTCGTGTGTGTTCAAAGATGCCCATCAACATGTAAGAACATGTCACATATGCCAAATTTCTTCATCAAAAGAATGCCATTCAGCCATGCCATTGCAGCCTATTTATGAGGTAAGGCCATTTTCCCAATGGGCGCTGGATTTTATTGGGGTAATTAACCCAAATTCTTCTATAGGACACAAATTTATTTTGACTGCCACGGATTACTGTACGAGATGGATAGAGGCTATACCTTGCAAGAACAACACGGAAGAGGTAGTAATCAAGTTCCTCACCGAGTGTATCACAACTAGGTTTGGAGTACCTTCGCATTGGTATGTGACAATGGCTCTTCCTTTTCTTCTGCTGAGTTCCTTTCATGGGATTATGATCACAAAATTGTTTTAAAGTATTCTTCAAACTATTACCCACAAGGAAATGGAGTTGTAGAATCAACTAATAAGAATCTCTTAGGGGTAATTAAAAAACTGTTAGAGAACAATCCTAGGGACTAGCATACCTAGCTAAGATTTGCATTATGGGCAGATAGGACTAGGATCAAGGATACTTTAAAGACTTCACCATTTAGGCTAGTGTATGGCCAAGAGCCTGTGTTCCCTATTCACTTGCAAATACCGATCCTTGAGTTCATGCAGAAATTCTACTCTAGTGATGATAGGATTGAAGTAAGATTAGTTGCCTTGTTGAAATTAGAAGAGCAGAGGGATGCTACCTTGCAACAATTCTTTAGGCACCAGGTTGTTGTCAAACGTTGGTTTGACAAAAGAGCCAAAATCAAGGCTTTCAGAATATCAGACCTTGTGCTGCTATGGGATAAAGCTAATGAAAAGAAGGGAAACCACAATAAATTTGATAAGCTCTGGTTGGGTCCCTATCAAATTGCTAAAATCCTGGGAGAAAATGCTTTCCGGCTGAGTAGTTTAACAGGAGAACCTGTTCCATTTCCTGTCAATGGACAATTTCTTAAACATTATTTTGAGTTGTGAAGTTTCGTATTTTTGCTGGGCTGTACATTTATGTAAATAATTGGTTTTCTTGTTTGTAAATAGTTTGTTTGTTTTTTGTTTGTAAATAATTTGTTGTTCTACTTGTAAAAAGTTTTGTTGTTTGTTTGTTTGTTCTTTCTTTCTATCTTTTCGTTTCCTTTGTTGTTTTGTGTCTATCTTGTTTAGTTCTTTGGGGTTTCTTTGTTCTTTCCATTTTTCAATGGTAGGTTGTTATCTAAAGTATACTTTGGTTATTAGGAGAGAAGTAGTTTAGATATTTTCAGGTTTTCTGATTGGATGATTTTGTCCTAAATTCGTTGTTTTATGCCCATTCTCAATAAGAGTTGTGGAAAGTCTTGAAAACAAGGTGCAAAGTAAACAATCTTCATTAACTACCTCTGAATTTGTCACAAATCATCAAGATCATCTCCTTTGGTAATGGTATATTTGTCCTAGGGCGATAGTGTTGTAATATTTGAGTGAAAAATTCGATCCCCCAGATGCTGTTATGAGGTCCATGGTAGTTTTCAACCCATAATAGATGTCAAACATCTGACATATTGAGAAAAAATTGAATGAAATATCTGAAACTCCAAGAGAAAAAAAAAAATGAACTATCTAAAAAAAGAAAAGAGGACTCAATATGAATGGGTGATTCCAGTATCTCTATCGGGGCTATGGACGCCTGACTGGCAGCAGAGCAATGCTGTGAGAAAACTAGAGGTATCTCCGTCGGGGCTATGGACACCTAACTGGCAGTGGAGCAATGCCCAGGATATCATTGCACAACAACTAAAGGGAATCAACTCATGTAGTTCAAATCTTGCACAGTGTTGTTCAAAAGATGAGGAAAACTTTACAACAGGATGATGCACCATCAAGCACACACATAGATTCAGGGGTAGCCAGTGTTGATTTACGTTTGAGATTCTAGCTCAACCTTGGTTGTTGAAATTGACCCAACTGGAATTGTGATATTCATAAACCAGGAGTTCTAGGTAGCTGAATCCTTTAGTTTCTTGAAAATGGTTAAACCATTTTCCCAGCCGAGTCGCCATTTGTTATGCCTTGCATAACCACCCCATTTTATACTGGAACAAAATGGGTCCCCCTTTATCTTTTTCTTTCATCACCTTTGGTTGTTTGTTTGGTATTAGGAGTTCTCTTGTCTTCCTCCTAAGTCTATCTTTTGTTCTATCTAATTTGTTTCTACCTCAGCCAGAGTTGGGTTTCTTTTTGTTAAAATTGAATAAAATGAGAAAGAATAATGTATTTTCTATGCTTTTTGGGACTAATGGAGGCATTGTTTTGCAGGTTCAAATCATACATCTGATGCTTTTCTCAAAAGAAGTCAGTTGGAAACCAAGCCTTAGTCAGATTTGACACAAAACTCCTGAAGGAATAAAGTCACTGAGACCAGCTGGATGTCTTGCCGATTGGCTGTTGTGTTATTCATTTGAAACCCTTGGGTCACCCTAACATTTCGGTCGCTATAAAGTTTCCTATATATCTTTGCTTGGGAAGAAGTCTCACTGATCGTTGTTCACAAGGCTAGCATCGGGGAAAGAAGCTCTCGTTTTCCATGATGTCTGGCCGAAAAAGGGGAGTCTCGCCGAAAGAATATTGAGCTCGAGGTAACGTCTCACCGATAGGGCGAGGTCTCGCTGAGAGGATTTGCGCTCGATGTGAGGTCTTCCCGATTGGTGTTACTCTTGCCAACATAGTTTTCATTTCGGGGAGAAGTCTTGCCAACAGGGTGGAGTCTCCCCGAAATGGTTTGAGTCTAGCCGAAAGATGTGGCCCTCGGTGTAACCTCTCACCGATTGAGGGGAGTCTCACCGAAATGAAATGGTCTCGGGGAAGGAAGTTGAGTTCGGGGAGAAGTCTTGCCGACTCGATAGTGTCTCACCAATAGGTATATGGATATTAGTAAGACTATTGGCCAAAGGGTTTGCATTTGATAAGATTTCTGGCCGACTCGCTGGAGTCTCGCCGAAAGATGGGGGCTTCGGGATAATGTCTCATCGACAGGCCAAGGTCTCACCGAAAGGAGTTTGCATCGGGAAAAGAAGCTCTCATTCGCTATGAAGTATCACCGACAAATGATGGTCTCGCCGAAATCTTTTGACTTTGGCATAGTGTCTAGCCAACTGATGTTTGTCTCGCCGAAGGATTGTTCCTTCGATGTAGTATTTTGAGCTCGGTGTAATCTCTCTCCGACAAAGCAAGTCTTGCCGATAGTGGTTCACAAGAATATATGACTTTGGTAAGACTCTTGGCCGAATGGTTGCTCTTCGGTATGAGGTCTTGCCGACTGAAAAGTCTCGCCGATGGTTTTAAGTCTTCGGTGTGACTAATGGGAACTCGTTATGACCTCCTGCCGACTGAACGATGTCTTGTCGAATGTGGATATCCTACCAATGGAGGAGCACAATGATATGACTCTTAAGGGCTCGCTATGATGTCTGGGCGATAGTGATAGTCTGGGCGACAACCTTGGATATCGATATAACTCTAGCCGCTCGCTGTGAACTCTTGCCAACAGTTGTATGCTATGTCAACTGTTGCTATGAAGTATAATCGCATTGGGGAGACACGGCTAGTGTCTCACCGACATGCGATTCGGTTTGAATAACTTTTGACCGCCTAGAAAGCTTATGTGGTGTGTGTTCCACCAATTAGAGGAGGCTGAGGGCAAACCCTTGGTAGTTTAACTGATTGATTATTCTTGTGAGGAAGATCAACAGAGCATGAATGACATGGATCTACTCTAGGACCAAAAGTGATTGATCAGCTCGGTGAACAATGGTGTGGGGATCTAACAAGAAAATTTGATGTTGTCTCTCAAGGGGGTCAACTTGCAGGAAGATCTGGAATGAGGGGAAATCCAAAAGGAAGAAGAGGCCGCGAGTCTCAGGGATAGCTATGATGTCTACTGGCAAAGGTAGATCGACATTAATGATAATGCTCTAGGACATTCAAGGCAGCTTTGATGAAAGTTCAAGGGTGGACACGGAGGCCAGAAGTTAATACGATGGTTGCAAAAGATCCGAGGGCTACTCCCTGGAGCGATCCTTCACCGACATGGACACGGGGATGTGCATTGAATGTGATTAACTTTATTCCAAAAGATCTGAGTGCTGACTCTTCTGAAGAAGGATATTTTTTTTGTAAACCCTAAAAATAGGGGCCAACACATTCTTTTGGGACAGGGTTGTGTATATGACATTTTTTGGAGACCTTTTGTAAAAAAAGAATAGGAACAACAGGATTTGGTAGAGGAGAAGTAGCAAGGTAAACAACTTACAGAGAGATAGACTTTTGAACAATAGGAATTTTCTGAAAGATAGAGGAGATAGAACTGCATCCTATTTCTTTGTAATGGGATCTTCTTTTGTCTTCTTGGCTAAGGTTAGAAGGTAGAGAAACTTAAGAGTAGAAATAGAGTAGGAGTTGGATTCAGTAGAGGCAGTAATGTATCTTTCAAGTTTTCTTAGTATAGGTGGAGATAATTTGAAGACATGGGTTTTCTGTACACTGGTGATTGTGCCAGATTTGTAAATGTTGCTTATCTATTTCACCAACAATAGAAGCAACTAGATTTAAATCTACTTCATATTGTGTTCTAGAATGGTATTTATCTTGGGTTAATCATTTGATTTGAAAAGCTTTCAGGGAATGAAATCTTATTTTATGTTTTGATTAACTGGTGATTTATAATTTGTTGTTGAAGTTAGCACTGTGAATGAATGAAACTGTGTGTTAATCACAAGTTAATTTTTTTCTGCAGTCGTAGTTAGGAATTCCTTGAAAGGTAACAAGTCTAGTTAAGTTGGATGAATTATCATTCTCTTTAGTTCCAAAGCTTTGATCTATCTTTTTTTGTTTCTTTAAAAACCTTGGTTAAGGTAGGTTTAGGTTTATGTTTGATCTTAGAACAATCCAGAAGCTCAACACCAGCAAGCCCCTTGAACATTATAGTTCACATCAACCACTGAGTGAAATCAGCACAGTCATGAACTGATTACCAAGATCTTGGGAGTTAGATATCCATGCATTATTCTTTCTCTTTTAGGAGAACATAATAGTAATATTTTGTTTATTGTTGTTGTGCTCATTCGACCCATCAACATAACCCTCAACCATTTTTCCCTTTTAGCATGTGACTTTCGTATGCAAATTTGTCAAGCAATAGGTGTTGAAAAGTGATCAAAAAGTGCATCAAGTCAATCAAGTCAACATCATCCTATTTCAAGCTTGGAGAGACTTTATGCCCTATTTTATGCAGAATCAAGTACAAACACCTATCAAAAAAGGAAGTGCAAACCTGAGACTACAAGATTTTGTACCAAATTTCCCAAATTCTGCAGGAGGACTAAGTCGCCACTAGGGGTGAATTAGTCCCACTTTCAGACCTAAAAACTAATTTTGACATTTTTGAACACCCATTTGATAGATTCTTGTTCCGTCAATGTTTCTTGAAACTAGGACTAAGTTGCCCAGTCTGGCCTAAGTGTCCCAGTCAACATTTCAATCAACTTTTCTAGGATTCCAGAATCTCTCAACATTAAAATTCTGATTCCAGGTGCACCTCTTCCATTCTATTCTATTATTTCATCATATAGTTGGGTATGTGCAGGATCATCATGGAAAAAATAGGCCCTTAAGTGGCGAAAAGTTCAAAAAAATCAGAGTTAGGCAACTTTACATAAAAAATTGAATAAGTTATCTATATTATTTCAAAAACATGTAAGAATAGAATCTGTAGAAAATTGAATGTAGTTTCTAAACTACTAGGTTTATTTATAAAATAAAAATCTATTTGGTGAAAATTTGAAATTTCAATGTAGTAGTACTTAAATTTTAGGGAAAAAATAAGAAGTAGGTGTCTGTCTGACCACCCTAACCACACAAAATGATATTTTTTATAATATTTTAGATATAAGTAGAGGACTCATGTCTTGATGTGATGCATATTTTTGTAATTTTTTTCTAAGTAAATAATTAATTATGAGTTTTTGTTACAACTTTTAAAAAATATAAAAACTCGTATGTCTGACCACCTTAACTTGGTCAAAACTTCATGAAATTCAATTTTATTTATTTTTAATCCTATGGTATGTGAAGCATAGAATGTGATGCATGTTTCAAATTCAAAAAATGTGATATTGTTTGAAAGCTATAGATTTTTTTCAATCAACCTATCAATTAGGACTTTAGTCGTAATTCAAATAGAAAGTGAATAATAATTATTTATTAAATTCAAAGTAAAGCATAATTTATATTGGTGGAAAGCTGAGAATCTCCTTTAAAAACCCTTTTCGTTTCATCAATTTTGGGTAAAAAAAAAGTTGTCAACCACATACCCTACGCATACCCATCATATCACCACTTTTTGGCCCATCATCATCCTACACATACCTAGTTGCATTTCTTAGGAATTTTTAAATATCACATTGTGTTTTCTAGAACTTTACATTTTCATACTTTTGCATCATTCAATCATTCCATTTTTAGATTATTGCATTAGGACATCTTAATTAGACATAATTACATCTCATTAACATAGTCTTGAATGTAAACCCTTGTATTTTGGTGACCCTTTTTAATCCCCTTTCTCCTTTTAGGTGAAAAACCATAGGAGGAGCAAAGCATTGTTAAATGGGTAAAACAAAATCATTGTTTACACATTCATTTATATATTTCTTATTTCATAGTGTTATTCTGTTTCCTTAAAAGCCATTAGCTAGGTTGTTAGTTTGTTTTCTGGTGGTTCACATTGTCTTTCTGGTCCTCTATTCATACTGATGCCAACACACCTAAGAGATGTCAGTACGTCGTGTTTCCATCCCAAAATTGCACTTTCGTCCTCAGGTAGAGAGCTACCTAAGGCTTAGTGTTGAACCTGAAAGCCAGCTTGCCTAGCCCCATTCTGAGCTTTGGGTTTGCAGAGTGATTGAAGGACCTTATATTCCTCATCATTCTTGTCCTTCATTTTCTAAGCACTCCTTTAAGTTGAGGTAAGTTAGGGAAACCTTCTGCTCTTGGTTCTCCATGACCTGGGGCCTTGAACATGGTTGGTCCCCCTCTCTTACAGTGCATTCAAAGGGAAAAAATAAAATAGTTTTTGTAAGTTTTGAGACAACACTATGGCATAATAGACTTGGGCACATGAGTGAAAAAGGTATTAAAGCAATTCATTTAAATAAGGTTTTACTAGGTTTGAAATGTATTAATATGGATTTTTGTGAATGCTATGTGTATGAAAAATAAAAGAGGGCCAAATTTCTCAAGAATGGGAAGAAAAAGAAAGATGAGAAGTTGGAGCTTGTGCATACAGATGTATGGGGACCCGCTCAAGTATCTTCTCTTGGTGGATCTCAGTATTATGTTACATTCATAGATGATGCAACTAGGAAGACTTGGATTTATCTCCTTAGACATAAATCTGATGTATTTGAAATATTTAAGAAATGGAAGAGGTTTGTTGAGAATGCGAAATGTACAAAAGATTAAAATATCTTAGTTCTGATAACGGTGGTGAGTATTATAGTAAAGAGTTTGAGGATTATTATTCGTCTAATGGAATTCATAAGAAAAAAATGGTTCTAGGGACCCCACAAGAGAATGGAGTGGATAAGCATGCATGAATAGGACAATAATGGAGTGTGCAGAGAGTATGAGATTGCATGTTGGGCCACCTTTAAACTTGCAGGTCTCAGTTGTGTTTATAGTTTGTCCTTGATGTCAAAATCCCTTTCAGTTGGTTCTCTTTGATGATCACTCTCAATTTGGATCTTTATGCTTTATTATGGCACTTCTTTAATGTCTCTTGGCTATTACATACAGTTACTTATTATGATTCAAATTCATGGTGATGAGGTCTCTGGTTCATGTTATGAATGCTATTTCTTTGATTGACAGAGTTGACAGATGGTTTCTTTGTCAGGATGGTTCTTCTTGCATACCACAGGTGTATTTCACATGATTACAAGCCATTTGATTATATTCCTTGAACTCACATTTTTGAAGGCATTACAGTTACCTTGATTCTGACATCTCATTTGTCTAATGGTATTGGTTGTTTCTCTTTCGGGCATACACTTATCGGTGTGAGAATGGCAGGGTCTCCTCGATCCATTTTGAAATGTCTGTGTTTCCTTTCGGCAAGACATTTATGATGTCATAACGATTTGATTTTACATACAGGCAGCTTTCGGTGTGACATTGATCATGGTCTTAGCGATAGAAGAAAAGTCTATCGGCATGAGGTTTATTCACCACTGAGAGGTCTTACCGAATGAGTCGGGTCTCACCGACTAATACATGAGGTGGTGCATCAATGTGAGTAAACCCTATCGGCATGTTGTTTCATCGAGCGCTTTGTGTCTTGGCGACCAACACAAGAAAGTTCATATCGGCAAGACTTATTTTGTCACAGCGATCGTGATCCATCTCCAGGCATCTATCGGCATGACATTCTCTTTTGTTTCAGTGACAGAAAAGGATTATATCGGCATAAGTTATACCATCGGTATGTGGTCATAGCAAAATTGCTTTGTCTCACTGATCGGAGATTGAATGGGAACATATCGGCAAGAGTTCAAGGCTTCGGTGAAGGGTCATAGCGAAAAGGGTGATGTCTCCCTGACTAATGCATGTGGAAGTCTTTCGGCAGGAGTGTTGTATTCGGTATATTGTCTCACCGAAGATTGTTTGTCTCACCGTCCGTGTGCAAAAGGGTCTTATAGGCAAATGTTTTTCTTCGGTATAATGTCATAGCGAACCCTGTGGGTCTCACCGATGGAATACATATGGACCTTGTCGACATAAGCATTGAGTTGTCTCAGGGAACATGAATGATCATGTGGGATTTCGGTAAGACTCTTGAGTTTCGATGTAGAGTCTCAGCGAACCTGTCAAGTCTTGGCGACAAAGTCATATGAATGGCTTTCGGTGAAAGGTTGATAATGTCTCGGCAAGTGACCTTCGGTCTCGCTGATGGAGCACAATGGGGGATTTTGTCGATATTGGATTTGACTTGTCTCAGCGACACACAAGTGGATGAAGACTTTCGGAAAGACATGGTATGCTCTACAAGAGGTCTCCCTGACTTTGATATATCTCACCGATGGAATTCAAAAGGACTTTATTGGTGTGAGATTTTTTCTCTCTTGGTGATCTGAGGTGAATTCAGGGTGTTTCAGTATGACATGAAATGATCTACAAGATGTCTCCTCGATGGTTTGAAGTTACAGCGACACTCATAAGATAGAAGGCTCGTTGGCAAGAAAAACCATGTGTCACGGTGACCAATGTGTATCATGTGGACTTTCGGTGAAACATGGGGCAATCTACATAACGTCTCCTTGACAGCAGGATGTCACAGCAACTCAAAATGACTTTCGGTAAAACAAAGACCTATCTACAAGATGTCTCTCTGATATCAAAAGGCTATAGCGATAGTGAATTATGGAACAAAAGGGCATCTCGGTGAGAAAGACTCTTGTGTATCAGCGACTGAAACAAATTTAACAAAAATGTGATCTCGAGGAAACATAAAGATCTTTGATATAGTTTCTCCCTGATGGCAGAAGGTCATGGTGACACACAGGGACCAAAGGAGCGATCAACGTTATAATTTCCTTCGGCAGAACTATCTGGATGTCTCGGCGAACGATTAACAGACCCATACACTGTGGCAGGCATGGTGAATTTCTAAAGATAGTGGCAGGTCGACATCATGGATTGGCATCGAATCTCACAACTGTTACATGGTAGAATATTCATTGAGTTTCCTTTTTGAGCAGTTGCATTTTTGAAATAATGGATGATTTGCAGTTCTCTGGATAAGCGTTACTATTGATTTTTACCATCATCTAAAGTCTGTCATTATTCAGCTTCATATTAAAAAATCAGCAAGAGAATTTCAGAATCTGGGGAAAAATGATTTTTGAAGATTTCTTCATAACTGACATACTTGAAATGTATATATAAACCTGTGTTGAAAACAGTGAAGGTTGGTGATTGTAATTCTGGGATATTGTCCTTAAGGTTTTCTATAGATGAGAAAATAGAGAAATATGTGCTTAACTAAAAACAGAGAGATCCTCTGATATTATGAATGTAATTCTGAAATATGAGTAATGGGTTGGTGCTCCTTGAGATTGGTGTCTCTAAATGAGGGGTTGGTGCTCCTTGAGTTGGTGCTCAGAAGTTAGCCTATAAGCATTGTTAATAGTGGTTTTGAAGATTAAGCCAGTAAGACAGTTTAGGAGTGGTTTTTATACCCCAGGAGGGTTTTCCACTCAGCAAAAGCTTTTTCCTCTTTGTTCTTCTGTATGCCCTCTGCTTTTCTGTGTTGTTTTTGTTTCAGTTCACTGTTGGGATTATTACTGTTCTCAATTTTGTTTATGAATGATTACATTCAACTCATGAATGCATTAATCAGAGTAATATTGAGATCAAATCTGAGCTATGTTTTGGCAAATGCAAGATATATCACTCAAATCATATTTTCATAAGTTGTCAAATAGACTGAGTTAATGTTGGCATATCTTTGTGCTTTCAAAAGTGATTACTCTACTCTATTGTTGAAAGAAACGGAAATCAGAATGAAAAATCTTGGTCGAAGTTGAAAAAGTTTTGACACTGATTCACCGCCCCCCCTCTCAGTGTCTACCCATAACTCCAACAGAGGCTACCAATACTACTGTTTATTTAATTAACAAAGGTCCTTCTATTTCTTTGGTTTGTGGTATTCTATAGGAAGCATGGATAGGTAAGAAGGTGAGTTATTCTTTTCACAAAAAACTTCGGTTGTGAAGAATTTGCACTTGTAATTTTGAAAATAGAACCAAGCTAGAAGAAAAATAAAAAGTATATCTTTGTTGGATATATGGCATTGATGAATTGGGTTATAGGCTTTGGGACTTTGAAAATCTAAAAAATTTGAGAAGTAGGGATGTTGTATTTAGTGAGAAGGTGTTGTACAAAGATCAGTTGTAGTAGTATGAGAAGAAGGAAAAAGATTATGTGGTGGTGGATGATACTCCAAATAGTGATGTTCTAATGGTTCCTCATTCTCCAAAATAAAAACAAATACCACAAACTCTAGTGAATGTCAGATGATTGAAAAGGATAAGTAGATCTCCTGAAATATTTTCTCCATCTTTCTATTCTATTTTATTGACTGATGTTGGGGTACTAGAAAGGTATGATGAATCTATGTAGGTGGATACAAAGGATTAGTGGGAGCGGGGAATGGAAGAAGAAATGGATTCCTTGCTGAAAAATCAAACTTGGGAATTATGCAAGTTGACTGCAAGTAAGAAGGTTTTACCAAATAAATGGGTTTACAGGTTGAAAGAGGAAGAAGGAGGTAAGAAAAGATTTAAAGACAAACTTGTAGTTAAGTGATTTGCACAGAAAAAGACATTGATTTTGATGATATATTTTCTCTAGTCATTAAAATGACTTATATTTGTACTGTTTTAAGAATTGTGGCTATTGAAGATTTATATTTGGAACAACTAGATGTGAAAACTGCCTTTCTCCATGGTGATTTGGAAGAGGAGATTTATATGCAACAACCACAATAATTTGACGTTAGAGGTAAGGAGAAATTGGTGTCTAGATTGAAAAAGAGTTTATATGGCTTGAAACAGGAAACTCAATAATGGTATTTGAAATTTGATAATTTTATGGCTGAGCAAGGCTACAACCAATGCCATTATGACCACTGTGTTTAATTTAAGATTTTGGATAATGATATCTACATTATTTTATGTTTATTTTTTGATGGTATTCTTATAGTAGGGTCTAACATGGATCACATAAGAGAGTTAAAAAGGAAATTAGAAAAATCATTTTCTATGAAGGATTTCGGGGTAGTAAAACAAATCCTTGGTATGAGAATTTCTAGAGATAAGAAAATCAAAAACTTAACTCTATCTCAATCTAATTATGTTGAAAAGGTGTTGTGGAGATTTCCTATGGAAAATACAAAAGCTGTCAGCACACCTTTGCCTATTCATTTCAAATTGACTAAGGAAATGCGTCCAAAGGAACAATAGGAGGAAGACAAAATGGCCAAGGTACCATACGCTATAGCTGTAGGAATTTTAATGTATGTCATGGTATGCACAAGGATGAATATTGCACATGTCGTAGGATTTGTGAGTAGGTATATGAGTAATCCTAGATTTGAGCATTAGAATTTGGTAAAATGGATTCTCACATATTTGAGAGGTACATCCAATAAAAAAATATGTTTTGAGGGCTCTAATACTGATTTAAAAGGATTTGTTGACTTAGATTTGGCAGGAGTTATTGATACCAAATAGAGTACTACAGGTTATGTGTTTATTGTAGGTGGGACAATGGTGATTTGGATCTCAAGGCTACAAAAGGTAGTTCTTTATCCACCACAAAGGAAAAGTATGTAGCTGCGACATAGGAAAGCAAAGAGTTGATATGGTTACAATTTTTCATGGAAGAATTGGGAAAATAGTAGGCTGGAAGTTTTTTTTTATAGATATCCAGAGTGACATACATCTTGCAAAGAATTCTTCCTTGTATTTGAAGACAAAACACATTTAGTTGAGATATCACTTCATCCGATTAGTGTTGGATGATGGACAATTAAGGCTAGAAAAGATACATATAGATGAAAATCTAGTGTATATGTTTATGATAGTAGTGACAAAGGAGAAGATGAGATCCTCTTCAGCTTTGATTGTCTTTCAGGATTGAAAGCAATAAAATTAGAACAACAAGGTCCATGGGTGTTATTTCCAGTGGTTCGAGTTACAGGGTAGCGATGTTATGATCAATCTCCAAGCAGGAGATGATATGGTGTGGAGTTTGGTCAGTATCCAAGTGGGATATTGTTGTTATGTGGAGCTCGATCAGACTTGATGGTTAAATTTTACCCACTTTTATCGGTGTGTTTCCCCCCACAAATTATTATCTGTTGCTATTTGTAATTTATATTAAAAGAAACTTTGTAAAAATTACCCAAAATTTGAATAGTTTTTTACTACACATGAGAATTCAAACTATCGCAAATTTGGACAATCACACGTTCAACAGGTTGAGGCAATAGGTATGCATCAAAATTTAGTGAGTGGTGTGGTTTTATAGAGTGCATGAGAGAATTTGTAAGTCATGAGTTGTGATAAAGATTTGATTGTAGGATTTTGCGAATATGTGCAGGTGAACAAAGCAATGGATATCATTTGAAAAAAATTCTGCAATTTGTAGCTATTGTTTTAGGTTTAATGTACATTGTATTTTTTGGGAATTATTAATAAAAAAACTGTTGTTAGTGGATGTATCCCAAGAACATGTGAAACACGTAAAACTTAATTGTCTCACAGTTATTTTTGTATTCATTCATTCCTCTATTTTTATTATCTACTGTGTATTTAATTGTTAATTCGACCCTCTAAACCTACCTACAATTCCTAACACTTCTCAAGAATATTCTAGCATCTATGTCTACTTTTTAACCACACTCTTTTAATGAAGAATAATTATCTAAACCTAGATACATCCTTGTAGAGAACATATTAGTGTCATGATAAACATTATTACATGACCAACATATTGCCTATTAGTTAGGAACATCATAACCATCACAAGTGTTAGTGTAAACTTCAACATAATGGACCACCATACATTGCAAATGAGAATGAGGTAATTGACAAGCAGTACACCATAAAATCTCCTCTACAACATTAGCATCATATTTTAAGTGGGCCTCAAGTCTCCTAGAGGCCTTTTGAATATTATTATGCATTGGTTTCCCATTATACCATGTGGTATTAGAGGGGTGATTTGATAACTTAGGCATTGTATTATGCCTATTATGGTAAGGATTATTATAATGTGAACCTTTTTCATTCTTGCCTACTTTAGAGCTCAATTATTTTAATGCACTCATACATTTGTCTAATTTGTCTTCTGATGAAGAATCTTTGTTCTGATCTCCCTTGTCTCTAGTCATGATTTTTACTTCACTCCTCTTGTTCAATTTATTCTATGCTCTTTGATTGCTTTAAATATTTGTAGCTATTCTATATGTATATCTTAAAGTATGTTGATCTTTATCCCCGAGTAATTAGCCTATTTTAGCATTCTCTACATTGCAATACAACATTAAACACATTGGTTCATTAGGCCTATTATAAGTAGGGAATTTATTCGTGGCATTAAGAAATATTGCATTGAATTTTGACACAACTTCATTTGATCCCTTAGTAATATTTATAGAATCATTTATCATAAACCTTAGGTCAGTCCTATGTCCATATTATTCCTTGAAAATTCTTTTGAATTCATCCCATGAATTTATGTTGGAATCAAGTAATCCTCTGTACCAATATCTTGCTTCATCCATTAGAGATTGCACAAAAAAATTCATTAACACATCTTCATCTTCAATCTCAAAGTCGTCAGTGATTTATAAATGATTTCATATGATATTCATTATAAAGGGAATAATTTCTAGAAAACTTAGGCAATTCAATTCTAATATCATTAGGAATAAGATTGGGATAACCATGTATTCCAACAAAATCTAACTATTTATGTACCTTTCCAAGTTTAAAGGTCTTCTAGGTTGAATACTTTATACATCTACACCAATAACACCAAGCTAAGAAACATGTTATTGTCCGACATATTTTCCTCCCATATTTGGAATAGGACCCCCACTATTTATTTGTGTGCCTTATTGCAAGGGAACAACTCTTGTATTTTGACTCTAAGTGTTGTGTGGTACCCCTCCTTGATTTCTTTCACCAAACTATCCTACATTTGTTAAGGAATCAATTCATCTTCTTAAATCATCTACAATCATCTATGCTTCAATTATTTGAAGCTCTCTTCCATGAGTTCATTCACCTCTCTCACGATATCTTTCCCACATGAACTTCAAAGATCTTTATTATTTTCTCAAGATTAAATATTGTTACTATAATTGAGTCATCATCGTCTTATATTTCCATCCTAACTCTTTGGATCCTTAGATTAGCATTATCAAAAGGATTGACTGTAGTAGAATCCTTATACCAAAATGTTCCAAAAAATTTCCTTGATGAAGACTAACCAAGACCAGGAGAAAATTTACTTTTTGGATGGTTCTTGAGAGTCATTTTGAGCAATGTATCATTGTATCAAATCATACTCCCTTTGGATTTTTATTTTCTCTTTCTCTAGGTTATTAAGCATTTCATTATATTTAGGTATCATCCGAGGATTAACATTTTAAATGTTGTTATCCTTTTCTATGTTTAATTTATTTATATTTTTCCATTCTAAAATGAAGAGACCTATGTTTATCAAAAAAATTATCATTACAGTGTCTTACATTTTTAGAGTGTCCAAAAACATCAACAGTTGGAGAAGAGGACCTACCTGAAGTTTTTTCTTTGCAATTTTGTCTTTCCTTCTTAAATTCTCCATGCAACTACTTGTTAGATTCACCTTGGAACTATGATCTCCTCCTGTGCATCTTTCAATTACGATCTTCAAATTTTTCTTCTTGTCGGTTTTATTTTTTCAAAGTCACAACCTATCGAAGGGAATAAGGACTAGAGACCACCCAAACTTAAAACCCAACCTGGCAAATGATTTACCAACTCCTCCCAATTATTGCAACTAGGCTCAAATATAAACATTTATTTATCTATTCCCCAACACAGTTGCCAACATATTGGTGTTTCCAATTGGGTCTGAAGTTTTCTAGAGCTTTTCCAAGGCTTATGTTCAAATAATTCAATTTGTTAGCCAATTGACTGAGAACCACCTTTGCTAAGTGATTACTCTCTACTCTTTAGGCTCTACAAGACCTAGGTGGTTTTCCCTATAACATTATTTGAAGATTGGTTAACAACAAGAAATGTGTAATAGATGATTCTCTCACACCTTATGACAAAAATTTCTCAATATTTGGAAATAGTGTTGATACAATTCCAATAAATTTTAGGTTTTTTCATGAGAGATGATATAATTAAAAATAATAATAAAGAAACAAATTTTTTTTGATGTTTTGGTGTGGTGGGACACCTTGAATCCTAAGGGTATGTAAATAAACTAGTTCTTAGAATAAGAAGGTCAAAAAGGAGCATAAGTATCCATTTCCTGCAACAATACTCATAATCTGATCGTTTCAAAGTAATTATTCTCTTACAGTAATATAATCAAAGTAGGGATAATAATGTGATCATACTTACAAATCTAATTCTAACCAACTATGCACTATGTAATGTTAAAGAAGCACTTACCCTATTCCTCAAAAAGGAAACAACTTAAGACAACACAAAATGAGAGATAAATTACAAGACGAACATACATTTCTTGATTATTTATTCACCAAACTATAGAGTTAAAATGTTGGAGACAATCACACACACACACACAGATATATATATATACACATATGTATATATACATACATATATATATATATTTATATATATGTATATATACACATATATATACATATATATGTATATATACATATGTATATATACATATATATACATATATATGTATATATGTATGTATATATACATATATATGTATATATACATATATTTCAAACATATTTCCACACATATGTGTATATATGCATATATAATGTATAATAATGCATATGTAATGTTATATATGCATGCTATATATACATATATGTGTGTATATATATATATAATAATATTATGTTAATAATATGCAACCAACATAATATATATATAATATTGTGCTCTCTATCCTTAATAATAATACTTCACACACACACATATATGTATATATACATATATATATATACATATATATATACATACATATATACATATTTATATATATACATATATATACATATATATACATATTTATATATGTATATGTATGTAGATATATGTGTGTGTGTGTGTGTGTATAATAGTTACAAGTTCATATATGTATTGTAGACTCAAGATAACCAAAATTCCTTTGATGGAAAGCCGAAGATCTCAAATTAGAGAATTGTTTTACAATACTTCTTATAGACATAGTTACGTTGACTCAAAATGAGCAGAAATATTTGAAAAGCATACAAGTTTTCCTTTATAGATGAGGTATAACTTTGAAAATGATGAATCACCTATCCCCCATCCAATTTGAACACACAATAGTTTATATCCACATTTAAAAGCTACAAATTGATATGTAGATGTGAGGAGAATTTCCTTTGACATGGTTGCCACATGTGGAAAAGAAACTTAGGTGGTGACCTAATTGCAAAGGATCCCTTAAAATCTATTGTAGAGGATAGATGAAAGCTTCATAAGTGACAAGAGATGTCCTAGGAAAAAAATTAATGGGTATGGTGGTGTGAAAATCCATATGCAAGGAGTGATTGCTAATATTAAGGGCCTAGGATAGGTAGTTGAGCATTCATGGTGCCATATTGAATTATTGAGCTCTAGGAATGGTATTTCAATCCATTGGATGTATTTTGTAATGTCCCCAATTTTACGAGCATCAGAGTTTAGTGGATTTAGCCTATTCTTAGCGCTCATAGGCTAATATGTATGGTTAGAGGGTCTCTTGATGGAGCTTGGCTTGGCTTCGGATTGTCAGAATTTACCAATTGACTTTCGTTCGGGCTCATTTGGATGTCTTTTGCCTGACTTGCTATTTTTAGCAGTATTTGGCATTCAGCGAAGCACCCCTGCTATTTTTAGTAGTATGGTCTGGTCACGTGCAGAATCACTTCCTTCTTCATCAGCTTCAGACGGTTCGTGCATCGGGCATATATTGAGAGAGATATTAATATTTAATCGATTTAATTAAATATTAATTATTTGGAGCTTATGTTATAAAGTTATAATATTTTAAATATTATAACTTAAGTGATTTTTGCTGAAGGGGTCGCCCATCATTGAAGGGGCCAGTTTTAATTATATTTTTATAATTAAAAGTGCTTTTGAAAACTATTGAAAAAAATTAAAAAGAAAAATTTGAATTTATTTAAATAAAACCTAATTGAGAAAATTTGAACTCTTGAGGAGATATAAGGGTTTCATTGGGATTTGAGCTCATTATGTTATGAAATCAATCTTTGATCAAGTCTTCTTCTGGAGAACGAAGCCAAGGGTTTCAGTTGTCTACAGGCATTGGAGAACGAGCCATCTTCAGTGTTGCAGTTCAGAGGCTGTGAAATATCAGCTGATCTATTGCATTCAGAGAGATATCTTCATTCAGAAGTTATCACAGAACGTTCACAGAGTTTTCTTTCAGCTTGCTGCAATAATCAGGTTTTCATCAAAATATCGTTGCCTTTTTAGTTGCATGTTATCGGATCTTATTTGTAATCATTGCAGAAGATTAAATAATAGTCTGGCATCAGTATTTGAAATAGATTATGTTGTTTCCAGAGCTGTATTATTTTATTTAAATTTATATGCAATTTCTTTCAAAATCGTACTTCAATGGTTTATTCAATAAAAACATTCAAAAATAAGCAAAACAGACAGTTTCAGAAAAACAGTGAGAACAGGGTTTTCTACAGTGGTATCAGAGCGGTTTCCTACCATCCTGTGTTGGTTTTCAAAATAAAAAATTTCAGATTTCTAGGGTTTGAAATTTTGTTGGAGAATATTTCAGATATCAGAGATTTTGGGGTTTTTAATTGCAAAGAGCTTTGCATATTAAATATTACAGATAAGACAAATACTGGAAAAAGGGATCGAATTACTTGTGTCTACAGAAAAAGACAAAATCGGGCAAATTGCATGTGGCAAACCTTGTTTTTGTTTGCATACAAGAACAGAGTAAAGATATCAGATATGGTGTTGGGTATTTACTTAATGAAATCTTTGTGACTGAATGATTATTTTTAAATGCTTCAAAACATATTTTATATGTTCTGAGTTTTGTATCTGTTATGCTCGGTTATTGTGTGGAGATAATCATGAAATTCTGAACTCATATTAGCTGGTGGTCAAATCCAGTGCTGGGTATTTCCAGATTATTTTAATCCTAAATTGCTGGAGCTATGTGGTATTCTGGGCAATTTAACTGAATCTCAGATTCAGTATTTATATCAGCAGACATTAGTGGGAAAATTAAGGCAAACAACTTCATTGTATTCTCTTTTTAAACAGAACGACGGCTGTCAAACAGCAACAGTAATACTGTAGCTTCTGATAGGAGTCTGCAATGGTAAATTCTGTAGTTTGCTGAGTGCATTGTAATTGCACTAATCTGCATTTGGGACTGTATAAGCAATGTATATGATTTGCTGGCATCTAAGTTGGTCATAGCAGATTGGACTATCATCTTGCAGCCTGGGAAATCAGAAGAATATTGCATTACAGAACTCTTGCATTTTACAATCATTTTAGTGCAAAAAGAAGTCATAAACAGTAATCTGGGGGGGTATCCAAGGAAAGTGCTTGACAGAATGTCTAAACTAAAAATTTACCTCAAGATCGAGCAAGGCCCTTCACAGTGAAAAGTCAGAAGGTTACTTTCATCACATGGGAAAATTAGCAGTTGCACAAGTTAGTTTGAACAACGAAAATGGGCTTCATGACAGCATTGGTCAGCAATAAACAGGCATTGAAAGAACTTGAACAATCACAATACAAGCTCAATCGAGAGTTGCTGCGTTTAGAGCAAACGCTTTCAAAGTTTGAGTTGCCTAAAAGATTCAATTCACTTCCTACCAGTAAAGGTCAAACAACACAAAACAAAGAAGACGAA